>CM076901.1:35754905-36954905 GCA_039519145.1 Kokia cookei
GAGTTAAAACCATTAAGGAAAGGTAAACTAACGTTGTTTTGATAAATGTTTACTCATTAAGTTAAAAGACAAAATCATTATATTGTTTATGTAGTTAATCTAAATAATCTTGTACTTCATTGATTAGTTAAATAATTGATCTATGTAAACGCAACATTAAGAATAAGGAATAAGATCCATTAACTCGACTCAATTTGACTCAAAATTTTTGACTTGATTCGATTCAATTCGAAAAAAATTCAAATTGAGTTCGGTTGCTAAAATTGAACTCAAAATTTTTTGACTCGATTCGACTCGATTGAATACTCACCCCTACAATAGAATGGCGAATACCTTTTCATACATACAAATTCGTACCTTATTCAAGAACATTTCCTTCAAAACTACTCATTCATAACTCAATTCTACCTTAAGCAATTGAACTTCTATCATATTGTAGCCTTTTCATAGTAATATTTATCATAAAACCATTTGGATTGACTAGAACTTATGTAATCCAATAGATACTCAAGGTATACCATGCAAACTTAGAGTATTGCACCCTAAACAGCACGGTGACCATTAAAACAGCAAACAAAACACGCCACAAAGGAAATCCTTTAAAACACGCCCCAAAGAGTAATCCATTCAGAAGACGTCACAAAGACACGGTTCTCAAAGCTGTGTCATGGCCATGGACATTCCTTTTAGAGTGTGCCATAAAGGCATTCCTTTTAGAGATGCAAAGGCATTCCTTTCAAGAGTGTCTTATCAAAGTTCGTGTTCTGTGGCTCGACAAACTTCATCAATTACCACCACAGTAACTAGACTCGCAATGTAATGTAACTCTCCAACACAGACACATCCCAAACTCAACATTTCATATCACGCATCATACATCCAAATAAACTCACTCTGATTCAGACTAACTATTTTCTTAACTAAATCATAACTCAATTCAAGCTTCTAACATATCAATAAAACCACATCTCACAATATACATTTCAGGCATAGCACACAAATAAATATTTTTCATCAACACTATTCAGTTATATAGAATTCATATCCTCTTCAGCAATCATTCATACACCTAATCAAATCTATCATATTTTCATTCATTTTGTTATATATGTATCATATTCTTGTTACTCTTTTTCATGTTCTTTAATTCGTAGAGTGATCATTTTCATTTAAACACACTTCAATAGGAGCAATATACATGTAAAGTCATCGTAGGAAATTCTTAGGTTTCAATCATACTTCTAATAGATTCATACCTTATAGTCTCAAACTTCACATGCATACCTACCATTTATCATCTTATTCATACAACCCCATCGTCTACCTCTTTGTAAACATACAGGACTTTTCGACACTTTCACACATACAAGCACTCATCAATTACTCGAGAAGACATCAACATACCATAACCGTTGAAATTTAACTTGCATGATCAGGTTAAAGGCTCACCGACTCTACTAGAGCTTCTGTTTCAATGATCCTACTTGAACCAGCAGTAGCAACTGCTTAAAAGATTATGAAACTTCTATTAAAACTCCATTTACAAACAATTTACCAACATAAAAAATTCAAACGACCCCCATGCAAGACCCCCAGCTCATATCAATTTGGTCGAAAATCGATGCAGAGTTATCAAACTTACCCAAAAATCGAAACATCTCCTTATTAAACCTTAGCTTTCAGCTTAACGAAGAAGAAGAAAATATTGAACTCTAAGAAGAGTCCTAGAAATTTGGAACATAAGGAAAGAAAGATACTCCCAATGATCCTTTTCTTGGACATGCATATACATTAAACGTGATTTGACGTATGTTTCGTATAGTACATCATGCTCAAGGCTCTTGTCTCACAATCTCGCATGATCCTTTATATGCTATTTAACTCAATCACGCTTAAATGATAATATAGAGATAGAAATGAACCAAAATGAATTTGTTAATTAAATTTACAGTTAAAAACCTTCGTATCTTCGACTATTTTAATTTTACAAAACATAAAAATAACTAAAACAATTTTCTTTCTTTTTTAGGATTTTCTTATTTTCTTTTAATTTTTATATTCCACAAATTATTTTTAAAATTTCAACTAAATACCTATTTTTTTTTCATTTAAAAGAAATGAAAACAAAAATTGTTGTATTTTTCAGAAATCAAACCTTGCTTTGCTATATTTAATCCCTAATTCTAAATTAGTCCATTTTTAAAAAGAGATTGCATTTTCCCCCACTCCTTTTGAATTTGATTTAGGTATTGCATTCAATTCTTAGATTAATCCCTATAGTGCATTTGAATTCGAGGATTACACCAATCAATAGGTGTCTTGGCAAGAAAAATTTGTTTTTCGAAAATTTAGTGTTAAAAAATTTTGTTTGATATTACTTTTAAAAAATATTTTTGAGATAAAAACAATTTTAAGACAAAAGCTTTTCTAAATAAACTGCTTTTTGAGAGGAAAAAAATATTTTTCTTAAGTCAAAAATTCGTACAAACATACTTTTTGCAGAAGCTGTGAAAATAGAGCTCAATTTCTTTCTGTCAACTCGAAAACATTAAAACACTCTATGTAATTGATTTAAAACTTTTTGAAATGTAATCTACAGAATTTAAGAATACAATCAAATAAGGTAAATTAAGTAATAAAGTAGATTTTTCTCAAACAAATCAACATAAAATTAAATCAAAGTGGATCGAAATTTCAAGCTTCAGGGTCGGGGCAGGGTAAGAGCGTAAAAAAAATTTTTCATGTGTTTAAAAAAGTGGCCGGGCGCGGTGGCTCAACTTGTGCACCTTCCCGCCTAGTAGGTCAGTGCAATTATTGAACTCAATTAAACGGTCTAAGATATACGGCTAATCATTTGACAATTTTCTGCTGTAAGTTTACGGAGTTAACGACTCCATCTTTTTTTAACAATAAAGTCTACCCTCCTAATCTATTGACACTTGAAAATCCTCGATACATCTATGCTCCTATTATTGAATTCTTCCTGACCGATCATTCCTTCTTATACATATGATAAAGTCATTTAATTAAAAAAAATTACAATATGATCATTGGAATTTTTTCGACTATTTTTATTAAATCCACTGAACAATTATTTAAAAAAATTTATTTAAGTCACTGAACATTTTTTTTTAAAAAAGTTTCGCTAGTCAAGTTTCAAATGATTATTCGATGAGTTCGATACGGTAGATTAGTACCCATTTTGATGAGTAGAAATAGCATACTTTAGATCCATGTTATTTGACGGTCAATGTTGGAGAATCGGGAAAAAATGTTTGAATTTTGGTTCGTAAATTTGTGACGTCCAAAGTTATTTCGTGAAAAAAGAACTCTAGAAAAAAATGAAAGGAGCTTTCAGTTAATGTGGACAATACGAATAAAAAATCATATAGTATCGATTTTAACAGTTCAATTACTTAAATAAAAACATTGAATAGTTTAATAATTAAATTACCAAAATAAAAATATACCTATAATTTAATGACTAATAATATAATTAACCTAGTCCAAAATTACAATCTCCGGTCATACATTGAATGTTTTAAATCATATGTTTCATCTTTGCTTGTGAAAAGGATAATATTTATAAACTTTAAGCAGATAGATCAGTTTGGTTGAATAGTTAAGTTTTCTGATTCAACTCTTAGACTTTTGGTTTTATTATTATTTTATATTTTTCAAGTATACAGTATAGACATAACCAAGAATAAATAAATAAAAAATCTTAAATTGAGAAAGATGGAGTGGAATTAAAGTTTCAAAAGAACTTTACCCCAGAATCCAACCAACTGCAGGCAATTGGGTTGATGGCATTAAAGAGGTGTAATGTACATCACACCGTAATAGAAATCCCCCCGCCCCCATTCTACCTTCCAAATGAATCAAATCCGATCCATTGACCTTGCATCACCTCTCTTCCTGGCATTCAACTTGGCAATCTTCAGTTTCATTTTCCTGCCCACAACAGCTTTGCACACGAAAATTTTACCATCTGCAGTGTGCCCAGATCTTGTGGTAAGCTAAACATAAAGTTCCCTTTCTTCATCCACGAGCGGGATGACGGAGATGTGGTAATCCAGGATTCGAAATCCATTCCAGAAACAACACAGAGCCAATTCTCAGCTTGGATGATGGCAACTATAGCATCTTTTATCACAACCATTCTTTCCTCGTTTCCAGAGCTGAGAGAGATTCCATTTGTAACCATAAACTCCGAAACATATCCTTGCCTACCGACCGCTACCCGAGTTTCCCCCAGGATTACAAAAATAGTTTTCCTCTTTAATTGCAACGTAACCTCCATCCGAAACTTTCATCGCACAAAGTTCGGTGGCCCGCGGAGAATGAAACTAATTCAACGTTGGCACTGTTCAATAGCGATCCGCAGCTGAATTTTGCCTCAGAAAATTGCAAGGAAACGGTAGTGATCTGTGGGGTTTACAGATATATTAGTTGTTGAAGTAGTTTTGCCCCAATAGAAGTCTACTGAATAGAGAGTTTGTGTTGAACTGGATAGCGAGCAACTGCAGCGTTTGCGAGGCGTCTGGTGGCAAGTGTGGATTCGATTACGGTACCTACCAATTTCAAGTGCTTTTGCCCCGACAGGCCTCACGCTTGGCACTGTCGTCGTGATATGCATCTCTCTGTCTCTTTCTTCTTCTTGTTAATTCATGCATAGTCTCTAAGTAATTCGACATTTGCCGTTGACCTTTCTCCTACTGGAAAGGGAAGGGTCGAGATCCTGTCATTTCAATACACTAATCATATACGGTTCGTTAATTAATCATTAAAGTAAACTATATCATTAGTTAACTTAATTTTTTATTTTGGTTATTAAATTAAAAATATTATAATTTGATTATTAAATTATTCAAAAAAAATTATTTAATTTTTTCGTTTAGATATTACAAATTTGTAAACTAAAATTCAAATAGTTTTTTTCTCCAATAGCTCACATTGGCCGTTAGATTGACTCGAAACTAAGATATATATTTTTTACTCGTCAATAATTACTAATCAACTGTACTAGTCATTAAATCATCGCTTGAAATTTATTGGTAAATTTTTTTTAAATAATTCACAACTCAATAATTTAAATAAAAAATTTTCAATAGTCTAATAAATTAAATGAAAATTTTTGAATAATTTAATAAATACATTATAATTTTGTAATTAAATAATCAAAATAAAAATGTACTCATAATTGTTTTGTTTCATTAAACGAGACAAACCCCTTCTCCGGCTGCTTAGTCTGCTGTTCCTTTAGGCCCCACTCTAATAAATCAGCAGCCAGTAGGCGGATCCCACATAGGACAAGATTAAATTTCCAAGACAAGATAGGTTTTGGAGCAAACATGTTGTAGAGCAATTGTTAAAGAGTTGCACCGACAAAGTCTCTTGAAACCGCTATAGAGTAGAATTGCTGAGATAGTTTTATTTTTTTTTTTTGTAGATAGAGCCTCATTCGAATTCATGATCTCTAACTTATAAAGGACTGATGGATAATTTCACTCTTGGGTTCTGACCCGATTTGCCTATGAATTCCTATATATATTAGAGGTCATGGGTTCGAAATATTCTATTAGATGAACCCATTGTTTCATCGATTACGTTTTACTTTAAGAGGCACATTCTTTCTCTTACAATTGACAAGGGGACAAGTTTGCGAGTGCGACGCTCTTTTAGTGATGATCTATAACACTTTGTGAAGAAAGCATTAACTAGGTGTTTAGGTGCTAGGTCGAATAGTAAATTTAAGCATGATATTAATAAATTTTATATTTGTCTAAACTCAATTAGTCTCGACTTGAAATATGAGCATAAAATTTTAATCAAGTGATCTCATCTTTTTTAAATAGTTAATCTAATTCATTTTTGGTTCACCCATATTATTTTTTTCAAAATTTTAAAAATATATTTAAATTATTTAAATTTAATATATTTTTATTTATTTAAATTTTATATATAGTAATCCTAACATTTTAATGTTTACATGATAGTAATATATAATATTACTATAGATTTAATCTGTGCTATAAATGACTCAATATATAAAAATAACATAATATACAATATCAGAAACTTTAAAAAATTAATTTGGATTGAGTTTTGGTTATGTCCGAGTGCAACCCATATTTAAAATGGACTTAATTTTTTTACCTAAAACCATTTTTCAAACCTAATATTTTTATTCAAAACCTCACAAATTTTAGATAAGCCTTTGGCTTGAACATAAATAAGAACTTTTCGATTAGTTTTTGTTCAGCAATATATAAATGGGTGATGAAAGTCGTTTGTCGAAGTTAGTAGTGGCGTGACCATTTCTTAAATGTTCGTTCAATTTTTTCACATTTTTCATCTTTACAAATAGGAAAGGAATCTGGAGTATTTTATTCTCTACCTTGGGAATATTCAACAATTGACATGCATATATCAAAAAATAAAAGAAAGAATTCTAGAGTTTAGATATATTCTTAGGGCAGTGGACAAAGAAAGTTAGGGGTTCTGGCAAATAAAACTATGCACTTGAGACAACATAAGAAAAATCCTGAAAATTGTGACATTTGGGTTTGAAATTTTAATAAACATTACCCTAACTGTGACATTTCGAATTCTGTGGGTGTTACATTAGATACCCCCATGGAATAGAATTCAGTAATGAAAACACACTTCTTCCCTTTCCCCCCTAACTGCTTCTGGCCCAAAGGCCAGCCACTGGTTTGGCTTTGAAAAACGTATCATATTAATTCCAAGGTAGACTTCGGCCGCAATGTCTGAATTTTCGTTTCATAATCCATTCGCACCAGCGTCCGATAAGGCTTGGTTAAGTCTGGACCATTTTTCTGAACGTTTCAAGCAAGCTGCAAATCATGCTTGATATCATAAATAGTACTTGGAATCGTGTACGCTAGTAACCGCGGAGCAATTTAAAGGACACTGATGCTATCCAAGTGTCGAACCCCACATTCCTGGTCTTCCAATCCTTGCTAGTCAAGCCTTTTTGGGTGCACATTCTGTGGTCAATTGTCGTTATTCAAGCACCAAGGAAATAGATAGTAATACTATATGAAAAAGCTCAAGTGAGAGGCTCCATCTTCGATGTCACGGCCCTTGTTGATTTTCTGCCTAAGTTTTTCTCGCAATTCTTGATTCTTCACTCAGCTGCCGCCTTGCCGCTTCCACTGCGGAAATCTTGGTGACTTAAAATTCCCATACACTGAAGAGAGTCGCCCTGCAATGCGGTTTTTTGTAGTTAAGGATTGCAATAAGGACCCAATCCGAGTGTGCAGCTAGACCGGGTAGGACGATGGTATCGAATTCATAAAATCTCCCAAGCTAACACCCTTACCTATTACGGACGAAAGCCTTGTTCAGCAGCTGAGGAACAGCAATTGTAGTGGTCTGTCACTTGAAGAATTTTTTACCTCGTCTTCCGTACGATCTTTTCAACATCACTTCCGGCCGCAATTGCCTTGTGTACATGCACGCCTTGAACTAGTTTTCCAGAACAAGTGCAACTCAACCATACTGCCTGCAACAATTATACCATATACTATGGTCCACCCGAGGAGCCCTCGTCCTTGTTCCAACTTCAGCTCCCTCTTACCAATACTCCGCCGGAAAACGGTACTCACTCGTTTATTTTATTAACTCCCCAGATCCGTCAAAATTAACCTATCTAAGCCTTTTAAGGAGTGTCTCATTGGAGAGGCGGTACAATGTCGAACCGGAGGCTTTACTGTACCAAAGGTATATCCAATCCATTATTTCGAGCATATTTCTTAATATTCACATTACAGAATCTGCTGCATTTTTTTTTCCCTTCTCCTTCACGGTTGATTATGCATCAAATGTATTCAAGATATAAAGGAGTAGTATGTCAACATTTATCCCAAAACCAAAAAAAAAAAAACTTTGTCAGTGCATATGGGTAATTCATAAGTCACCTTGGTTGTTAACATATTCCTATTCCATCGGAATACATTTGATGCATAATCAACCGTGAAGGAGAAGGGAAAAAAAAAATGCAGCAGATTCTGTAATGTGAATATTAAGAATGTCGAAATAATGGATTGGATATACCTTTGGTACAGTAAAGCCTCCGGTTCCTAACTAGACATGTACCGCCTCTCCAATGACACTCCTTAAAAGGCTTAGATAGGTTAATTTTGACAGATACATGGGGAGTTAATAAAATAAACGAGTGAGTACCGTTTTCCGGCGGAGTATTGGTAAGAGGGAGCTGAACAGTGGAACAAGGACAAGGGCTTGGTGCCTCGGGTGGACCATAGTATATGGTATAATTGTTGCAGGCAGTATGGTTGAGTTGCACTTGTTCTGGAAAACTAGCATTCAAGGCGGTTTTGCATGTACACAAGGCAATTGGGCCGGAAGTGATGTTGAAAGTGACGTACGGAAGATGAGGTAAAAAATTCTTCATGGACAGACCACTACAATTGCTGTTCCTCAGCTGCTGAACAAGGCTTTCGTCGTAAATGGTAAGGGTGTTAGCTTGGGAGATTTTATGAATTCGATACCATCGTCCTACCCGGTCTAGCTGCACACTCGGATTGGGTCTATTGCAATCCTTAACTACAAAAAACCCGCATTCAGGGCGACTCTCTTCAGTGTATGGGAATTTTAAGTCACCAAGAAGATTTCCGCAGTGGAAGCTAAGTGGGCAAGGTTCAGCTGAGTGAAGAATCAAGAATTGCGAGAGAAGCAGCAAAATCAACAAGGGCATGACATCAGCCATTTGAAGATGAGACAACTTCTCTCACTTGAGCTTTTTCATATAGTATTACTATCTATTTCCTTGGTGCTTGAATAACGACAATTGACCACAGAATGTGCACCCAAAAAGGCTTGACTAGCAAGGATTGGAAGACCAGGAATGTGGGGTTCGACACTTGGATAGCATCAGTGTCCTTTTAATTGCTCCGCGTTTGACTAGCGTACAGACAATTCCAAGTACTATTTATGATATCAAGCATGATTTGCAGCTTGCTTGAAACGTTCAGAAAAATGGTCCAGACTTAACCAAGCCTTATTGGGACGCTGGTGTGAATGGATTATGAAACGAAAATTCAGACATTGCGGCCGCCGAAGTCTACCTTGGAATTAATATGATATGTTTTTCAAAGCCAAACCAAACAGAACAACCTGTTGATGGCTGGCCTTTGGGCCAGAAGTAGGGGATGGGTTAGAGGGGAAGAGGAAAAAAGAAGTGTGTTTTCATTACTGAATTCTATTCCATGGGGGTATCTAATGTAACACCCACAAGAATTCGAAGCCAAATGTCACAGTTAGGGTAATGTTGCTTTCACCCTAAACCTATCTAAATTTCAAACCCAAATGTCACAATTTTCAGATTTCTTATGTTGTCTCAAGTGCATAGTTTTACTTGCCAACCCCTAACTTTGTTTGTCCACTGCCTAAGATATATACTAAACTCTAAATTCTTTCTTTTTATTTTTTAATATGCATGCTGTCAATTGTTGAATATTCCCAAGGTAGAGAATAAAATACTCCAGATTCCTTTCCTATTTGTAAAGATGAAAAATGTGAAAAATTATTAAACAACATTTAAGAAATGGTACGCCACTATTAACTTCGACAAACGACTTTCATCACCCATTTATATATTGCTGAACAAAAACTAATCGAAAAGTTCTTATTTATGTTCGAGTTACTCATCTAAGCTCAAAGGTTTATCTAAAATTTGTGAGGTTTTGAATAAAAATATTAGGTTTGAAAAATGGTTTTAGGTAAAAAAATTAAGTCCATTTTAAATATGGGTTGCGCTCGGACATAAACATTCAAGACTCGAATCCAAATTGACTAATTTTTTAAAGTTTCTGATATTGTATATTATGTTATTTTTATATATTAGGTCATTTATAGCACAGATTAAATCTATAGTAATATTATATATTACTATCATGTAAACATTAAAATGTTAGGATTACTATATATAAAATTTAAATAAATAAAAATATATTAAATTTAAATAATTTAAATATATTTTTAAAATTTTAAAAAATAATATGGGTGAACCAAAAATGAGTTTAGATTAACTATTTAAAAAATATGAGATGACTTGATTAAAATTTTATGCTCATATTTCAAGTCGAGCTAATTGAGTTTAGACAAATATAAAATTTATTAATATCATGCTTAAACCTACTCAAATTCGACCTAGCACCTAAACACCTAGTTAATGCTTTCTTCAGCAAAGTGTTATAGATCAATCACTAAAGAGCGTCGCACTCGCAAAGTTGTCCCCTTGCTTTGTAAGGAGAAAGAATGTGCCTCTTAAAGTCACTATAAAACGTAATCGATGAAGAGTGAAACAATAGGTTTCATGTAAATAGAATAATTTCGAACCCATGACCTCTAATATATATAGAGAATTCATAGGCAAGTGGTTAGAACCCAAGAGTGAAATTATCCATCAGTCCTTTATAAGTTAGAAATCATGAATTCGAACCATGCCATGAGGGCTCTATCTACAAAAAAATAAACTATCTCAGCAATTCTACTCTATAGCGGTTTCAAGGAGACAACTTTGTCGGTGCAACTCTTTAACAATTGCTCTACAACATGTTTGCTCCAAAACCTATCTTGTCTTGGAAATTTAATCTTGTCCTATGTGGGATCCGCCTACTGGCTGCTGATTTATTAGAGTGGGGCCTAAAGGAACAGCAGACTAAGCAGCCGGAGAAGGGGTTTGTCTCGTTTAAACTAAACAATTAATTATTATGAGTACATTTTTATTTTGATTATTTAATTACAAAATTATAATGTATTTATTAAATTATTCAAAAATTTTCATTTAATTTATTAGACTATTGAAAAATTTTTATTTAAATTATTGAGTTGTGAATTATTTAAAAAAAATTTACCATTAAATTTCAAGCGATGATTTAATGACTAGTACAGATGATTAGTAATTATTGACGAGTAAAAAATATATATCTTAGTTTCGAGTCAATCTAACGGCCAATGTCAGCTATTGGAGAAAAAAACTATTTGAATTTTAGTTTACAAATTTGTAATATCTAAACGAAAAAATTAAATAATTTTTTTTGAATAATTTAATAATCAAATTATAATATTTTTAATTTAATAACCAAAATAAAAAATTAAGTTAACTAATGATATAGTTTACTTTAATGATTAATTAACGAACCGTATATGATTAGTGTATTGAAATGACAGGATCTCGACCCTTCCCTTTCCAGTAGGAGGAAAGGGTCAACGGCAAATGTCGAATTACTTAGAGACTATGCATGAATTAACAAGAAGAAAGAGACAGAGAGATGCATACCACGACGACAGTGCCAAGCGTGAGGCCTGTCGGGGCAAAAGCACTTGAAATGGTAGGTACCGTAATCGAATCCACACTTGCCACCAGACGCCTCGCAAATGCTGCAGTTGCTCGCTATCCAGTTCAACACAAACTCTCTATTCAGTAGACTTCTATTCAGCGGACCTTCAACAACTAATCTATCTCCTTGGTCAAAACCCACAGGAGTCACTACCGTTTCCTTGCAATTTTCTGAGGCAAAATTCAGCTGCGGATCGCTATTGAACAGTGCCAACGTTGAATTAGTTTCATTCTCCGCAGGGCAACCAATCTTGTGCGATGAAAGTTTCGGGATGGAGGTTACGTTGCAATTAAAGAGGAAAACTATTTTTGTAATCCTGGGGGGAAGCTGGTAGCGGTCGGTAGGCAAGGATATGTTTCGGAGTTTATGGTTACAAATGGAATCTCTCTCAGCTCTGGAAACGAGGAAAGAATGGTTGTGATAAAAGATGTTATCGATGGTATAGTTGCCATCATCCAAGCTGAGAATTGGCTCTGTGTTGTTTCTGCAATGGATTTCGAATCCTGGATTACCACATCTCCGGTCATCCCGCTCGTGGATGAAGAAAGGGAACTTTATGTTTAGCTTACCACAAGATCTGGGCACACTGCAGATGGTAAAATTTTCGTCCACTGCAAAAGCTGTTGTGGGCAGGAAAATGAAACTGAAGATTGCCAAGTTGAATGCCAGGAAGAGAGGTGATGCAAGGTCAATGGATCGGATTTGATTCATTTGGGAAACTGGGAAGAGTGATGATGGGGGGCGTGGGGGGATTTCTATTACGGTGTGATGTACATTACACCTCTTTAATGCCATCAACCCAATTGCCTGCAGTTGGTTGGATTCTGGGGTAAAGTTCTTTTGAAACTTTAATTCCACTCCATCTTTCTCAATTTAAGATTTTTTATTTATTTATTCTTGGTTATGTCTATACTGTATACTTGAAAAATATAAAATAATAATAAAACCAAAAGTCTAAGAGTTGAATCAGAAAACTTAACTATTCAACCAAACTGATCTATCTGCTTAAAGTTTATAAATATTATCCTTTTCACAAGCAAAGATGAAGCGAATACTATGATTTAAAACATTCAATGTATGACCGGAGATTGTAATTTTGGACTAGGTTAATTATATTATTAGTCATTAAATTATAGGTATATTTTTATTTTGGTAATTTAATTATTAAACTATTCAATGTTTTTATTTAAGTAATTGAACTGTTAAAATCGATACTATATGATTTTTTTATTCGTATTGTCCACATTAACTGAAAGCTCTTTTTTCATTTTTTTCTACAGTTCAATTCTTTTTTCACGAAATAACTTTGGACGTCACAAATTTACGAATCAAAATTCAAACATTTTTTCCCGATCTCCAACATTGACCGTCAAATCAACATGGATCTAAAGTATGCTATTCTACTCATCAATGGGTACTAATCTACCGTATCGATCATCGAATAATCATTTGAAACTCACTAGCGAAACTTTTTTAAAAAAAAAAATAGTTCAGTGACTTAAATAAATTTTTTTAAATAGTTCAGTGATTTAAATAAAAATAATCGAATAATTCAATGATCATATTGTAATTTTTTTTAATTAAATGACTTTATCATATGTATAAGAAAAAGGGTATGATCCGGTCAGGAAGAATTCAATAATAGGAGCATAGATGTATCGAGGATTTTCAAGTGTCAATAGATTAGGAGGGTAGACTTTATTGTTAAAAAAAGATGGAGTCGTTAACTCCGTAAACTTACAGCAGAAAATTGTCAAATGATTAGCCATATATCTTAGACCGTTTAATTGAGTTCAATAATTGCCAAACTGGGGCCACTAGGCGGGAAGGTGCACAAGTTGACCACCGCCTTTTTTAAACACATGAAAAATTTTTGACCATTCAATGTATATGTTCCTCTTTACCCTGCCCCGACCCTAAAGCAATATTGAAATTTCGAATCCACTTTGATTTAATTTTATGTTGATTTGTTTAAAAAAAATCTACTTTTATTACTTAATTTACCTTATTTGATTGTATTCTTAAATTCTGTAATTACATTAAAAAGAAAAAGTTTTAAATCAATTACATAGAGTGTTTTAATGTTTTCAAGTTGACAAAGAAATTGAGTTTTTGTCTATTTTCAGCTTCTGCAAAAAGTATGTTTGGACAAATTTTTGACTTAGAAAAAATATTTTTTTCCTCTCAAAAAGCAGTTTATTTAAAAAAGCTTTTGTCTTAAAAGTGTTTTTTTTATCTCAAAAATATTTTTTAAAAGTAATATCAAACAAAATTTTTTAACACTAAATTTTCTAATTTCATTAGATAATGAAAAACAAATTTTTCTTGCCAAGACACCTATTGATTGGTGTAATGCCTCGAATTCAATGCACTATAGGGATTAATCTAAGAATTGAATGCAATACCTAAATGAGATTGAAAAGGGGGTAAAATGCAATTTCTTTTTAAAAATGGACTAATTTAGAATTAGGATAAAATATGGCGATGCAAAGCAAGGTTTGATTTCTGAAAAATAGAAGCAATTTTTGTTTTCATTTCTTTTAAATGAAAAAAAAAATAGGTATTTAGTTGAAATTTTTAAAAATAATTTGTGGAATATAAAAATTAAAAGAAAATAAGAAAATCCTAAAAAAGATAATAAGAAAATTGTTTTAGTTATTTTTATGTTTTGTAAAATTAAAATAGTTGAAAATAGAAGGTTTTTCAACTGTAAATTTAATTAACAAATTCATTTTGGTTCATTTCTATCTCTATATTATCATTTAAGCGTGATTGAGTTAAATAGCATATAAAGGATCATGCGAGATTGTGAGACAAGAGCCTTGAGGGCATAATGTATGTACTATACGAAACATACGTCAAATCACGTTTAATATATATATGTGGTAAGAAAGGATCATTGGGAGTATCTTTCTTTCCTTATGTTCCAAATTCTAGACTCTTCTTAGAGTTCAATATTTTCTTCTTCTTCGTTAAGCTGAAAGCTAAGGTTTAAGGGTTAATAAGGAGATGTTTCAATTTTTGGGTAAGTTTGATAACTCTGCATGTAATGATTTTGTACGAGTAAAGATGTTAAGAAGTATAATAACAGTAGGGTGTGAACTGGGGGTCTTGCATGGGGGTCGTTTGAATTTTTTATGTTGGTAAATTGTTTGTAAATGGAGTTTTAATAGAAGTTTCATAATCTTTTAAGCAGTTGCTACTGCTGGTTCAAGTAGGATCATTGAAACAGAAACTCTGTGTTGAGTAGAGGTGAGATGCAGGTGAGCCTTTAACCTGATCATGCAAGTTAAATTTCAACGGTTATGGTATGTTGATGTCTTCTCGAGTAATTGATGAGTGCTTGTATGTGTGAAAGTGTCGAAAAGTCCTGTATGTTTACAAAGAGGGTAGACGATGGGTTGTATGAATAAGATGATAAATGGTAGGTATGCATGTGAAGTTTGAGACTATAAGGTATGAATCTATTAGAAGTATGATTGAAACCTAAGTAAATGAGTTCCTACGATGACTTTACATGTATATTGCTCCTATTGAAGTGTGTTTAAATGAAAATGATCACTCTACGAATTAAAAAACATGAAAAGAGTAACAAGAATATGATACATATATAACAAAATGAATGAAAATATGATAGATTTGATTAGGTGTATGAATGATTGCTGAAGAGGATATGAATTCTATATATGGGATCTGGTTAAGACTGAATATGTGAAGAACTGTGTGAGAATGTTGTGTTGATGAAAGATATTTATTTGTGTGTATGCCTGAAATGTATATTGTGAGATGTGGTTTTATTGATATGTTAGAAGCTTGAATTGAGTTATGATTTAGTTAAGAAAATAAGTTAGTCTGAATGAGAGTGAGTTTATTTGGATGTATGATGCGTGATATGAAATGTTGAGTTTGGGATGTGTCTGTGTTGGAGAGTTACATTACATTGCGAGTCTAGTTACTGTGGTGGTAATTGATGAAGTTTGTCGAGACAGAAAACACGAACTTTGATAAGACACTCTGAAAGGAATGCCTTTGTGGCACTCTAAAAGGAATGCCTTTGTGGCACACTCTAAAAGGAATGTCCATGGCCATGACACGCTTTGAATGGACCGTCTTTGTGGCGTACTCTGAATGGACTACTCTTGGGGCGTATTTTAAAGGATTTCCTTTGTGGCGTGTTTTGTTTGCTGTTTTAATGGCACGTCCTGTTGACCAATGAGGTGCAATCTACTAAGTTTGCATGGTATACCTTGAGTATCTATCGTACAGTAAGTTCTAGTTAGACTCAAATGGTTTTATGATAAATATTACTATGAAAAGGCTACAATATGATAGAAGTTCAATTGCTTAAGGTAGAATTGAGTTATGAATGAGTAGTTTTGAAGGAAATGTTCTTGAATAAGGTACGAATTTGTATGTATGAAAAGGTATTCGCCATTCTATTGTAGGGGTGAGTATTCGATCGAGTCGAATCGAGTCAAAAAATTTTGAGTTAGTCGTGTTGACGAATTTTATTTTAGCAACCGAACTCAATTTGAATTTTTTTTCGAATTGAATCGAATCAAGTCAAAAAATTTTGAGTCAAATTGAGTCGAGTTAATGGATCTTATTATTTATACTTAATGTTGCGTTTACATAGATCAATTATTTAACTAATAGATGAAGTACAAGATTATTTAACTACATAAACAATATAATGATTTTGTCTTTTAACTTAATGAGTAAACATTTATCAAAACAACGTAGTTTTACCTTTTAACTTAATGGTTTTGACTTTTAAATTTAGAAAAGGTAAACACTTATCAGAACGACATAGTTTTGCCCTCTCTTATTCGGATTTTTGGATAACTCGAATTGTGTAATTCATATTCGAGCAAAACCAAAAAACTTAATTTTTTTTATTCGAGTTTATCCGAATAACTTGATTAACTCAAATAATTTGAACTATTTAATTCAAAATTTGAATTATTTTTCGAGTTTTTCGAATCGAATCAGATTTTGCTCACCCCTATTTTATTGAGCTTTGATTTACTCTGAAGTGTTATAGAATGTGAAAGATTCTAAATCACTGAGTACAAAGGAATATTATTGAGGCATCTTAGGTGAACTATGACAGTAATATTTGATATCGTAAATAAGTTGGATAGGGAATGATTTCATGCTCTATTGACAGTTGAATTGCAGGGGAATTTTCCAATAATCAGTAATTAAGAATAGTTGTTCTGTCTCAGGTAATGGTATGAAAAGATAGTTTATAGGTTTTGGTCTTCGATGGATTGTATGATCAAGGACATATTAGAGAATGTCGTAAAAATATTTTGATGTCAATAGGTAGAAAGAAAGAAATAGGTACGACTAAGAATGTATTAGTTAACGTTTATGGATGTAACAGAGAAGGGTATGGTACTCGATAAAGCATAAATTTGTAATAAAGAAAGAATAGATGGCAAGGATGGGCTACCAGATTCTGTATATCGTCCTCATTTAAGGTAAATCTAAGTTTATCCTTACTAAGTTCTTGTGAATTTATTCGTGTGTATTTATGTTTCAAGTCTAAACACTAAGGGACAACATCACGACTATGCTAAACAAGTGGCGAAGTGGGCTATTATGCATACAATGGGAGTGTGTAGTAGTTGGGATTGCGCCTTTATGTCTGTCTTTCAGTAACTTCAATTTTTTTAAGATTTGTATCAAAATTTGATGAATAAATTGTAATAATATATTTTGTTATTCTCAATCAATAAGACTATTAATGAGGAAAATGTGTTCAGTAAAGAAACTTGTCAACTGTATTGTTAAAATTTATAGTTCTATGTTGTAACACTCGAAATTTGGATTTGGCATATCGGATCAGATTGAGGACGTTACACCAACCGCCTGACACAATGATATCTTGTCCAATCGTCACCCTAACAGCTTTATCTAGACCTAGACCTGCCACAACAGATTAACTTATGTAATCCCCTCTCAATCACCAATGATATAAAGACACGTGGCACTTAAGGATCATAGCTCATCATATAGTCAACAACGAATTTTAAATTAGGGAATCTCTTTTTCTTTTCTTTTTTTTCCTCTTTTCTCCTTCTCTCTTCTCTTCTCCATTCTCAACTGTACATCAAGCTTCCCCATCCACATTGCTAATCACCAGTCACGGTGGTTCTCCACCTCACATTAAGCTAGGTGAACCATTGGAAACCATCCTAATCCTCCCTTGTTGAAGAATGAGTGGATGTAAAAAACTCATTTTCCTTTTACCCAAATTGTTTTCAGTTCTTTTTATTTTCTATAAATAATTGTTGTATTTAAATTATCCACGTCAAAGTTATTTCATTTATTTTTAAAACCAATAAATTTTTAATTTAATTTATTTAATTTAATGTCACTTCAGACAGTAAATGTATAGGGTAACCGTTAAATTTTAATGTCAAAGACAAATAATTTGTGGAGACAAAGAAAGGAGACAAATAAATGAGACAAGAAAAGGACAGCTTTAGCCATCCCTAAAATCCAACCATAAATGTCTTTTAAACTTGTTAACTACTTCAAATTTTCCACCAATGACAAATCCTTACTGAATGAAAGGATAAATATGTCTTTGCACATTTTTTTTTTGTTTTTCGCCACATTGATTTTCTATTAAAATAGCCTAAAAAGTTACAGAGTAGTTAATGGTTTAATAACTTCAGCATTCGTAAGACTTTTGGGTATATCTATATTTATGCAATTGTCGGATAAAGTTTTTTAACTACTGCATGATGATAATTTTAGAATGACTTGGATTCATCTAATTTAATTCGATTAAATCCATTTTTTGTACCAAAAAAAATCTAAAAAGTTAGATAAACTATGTTAATAGTGGTCGAATTATGAAAGATTATAAAATCATTATTCAATTATTAATAAATTTTTTATTATTTAATTATGAAAAGTTACAAAATGATCATTCAATTATATAATTTTATCTTTTTAATCATTAATTATTTTAAATTTTTTTATATTTTCATTTTCACATATATAAGTTGGTGAAAATAAAATAAAATAAAATAGTTAGATGACTAGAAAAATTATTAATTGTTGAATAATTATTTTGTAATTTTTAATAATTGGGTGATATAGTTTAACCAAAAAGTTATAACTAAAGTATGTATATAATAAATTTTATTAAAAATAATTGTTGTGCGGTGAAATTTCTAAGATGGAGATTTTTATAACACAAAAAGTCAAACTTCAACACTTATCGAATCCATTATATATCTATAAAATTTTGAAGATATTAACTTGAATTAATTAAAAAAATATTGATACTCATAAATGTGGATTTTTTTATTTTTTTTTATAAATTGAGTTTGTATATATGTATTTATAAAGCGGTTGTCAAACTCGATAATAGTAAGCTTGATCTCCAAAGATCGGTTGTTGAGGAACCTACCTATCATCTTGCTCGAAAGATCAGTTGTTGAGGAACCTACTTATCATCTTGCCCAACTCGGCCCACCCATTCTGAGTGTTCTACCTTTTCAAATGATCCTACATCCACATTTGGGTGCTACATACTTTCTGAGTCCTATCTAGCCCTCATGTTAGTCTCATTTTTAAATATTTTTCATATACATATATATATAGTCTCATTTTTAATTTCTTGATAAATTGTTTATACATTCAAATATTATATATAGTCTATTTTTTAGTTTCTTAATAAATTATATATTATTTTGATAAAAATAATATATTTTGTATATACTTGCAAATATATTTAAATTACATCCATATAAATATATTTATTTGTAAATATAACTTTTAAAATTATTAATTAGGTTCAATAATTTAATTTATTTTTTTAATTTTAAATATAATTATAAAAAATTAAAATGGTTAAAATGAAATAAAAAATTAGTTTAAAATATCAAAAATTTGTACCAATCATTATGGGCCGGTACACACGATACAAGTCAATATTGATCAAAACGGACAAAAACAACCGAAATAATTGAAACATGCCGAAATTTTGACCGAAACAAAATATAAACTATTTAATATCAATTTAAAATTGAAACAATACGTACCAATCAATATGATCGATACTGATACAGCATCGATTACCATGATATAATCATGTTCGAGAAGCCTACTAAACATCCAATCAATGTCACAACACAATGAAATCCATTATGCGATAAACATCTATTAGGTTATGAAACACATTCAAAAGATAACAGATTAACCATGATTTTGGGTTAGATTTGAGGTTTAAGGTTAAATTTTTTTCCTATATTAATGTAAGAATATTATTATACGAAATAATATACTTTGTTTAAGAAAAACTTCTGTTTTCTACTTGACAAAATAAATTTGTCCTAAAACAAAAATATGTTAATAAAATATCAGTTAAATAGTAAATACTCTTTAACTATAAATTATTAATAATACTTTACTGTGCTTTTAATAATAAATCTACGTTTCATATATATTTTTATATTTATTTTATAAATAAATTGATTATTGTATGTTATTTATATATAAAAACGATAATTATAAAATTTTATTAAAACAAAACATCATTATAACAATAAATGTTGGGTACAATGATGGTAAGTTAATTGCATTTTTAAAGGAGAATATAAGTTTAAACTTTAAAGATGATATTGTTAGAAAAGATAATCATAAATCTTAAATATAAATTGTAAAACGAACATAAAGAGTACCAAAAAAATAAACAAAATATTATTATTATTTCTCTCTTCAATTAGACTTGACCATGGACTGAACTATTATTTCAGGCTCGAAAGTTCATTCAGAAAATAAAAGAATTTGAATAAAAATATAAATTTAAAAAATGAATTTAAGTAAAAAATAAGACTTTCAAAAATATAGATTAGCAAAGTGAAAACCTTGATTTGATTGGGGAGGATTAAAGAGAGAAAAATAAAAATAAAAAATGTATACATGCTTGAAATTAGAAAAACGAGAAAAAAAAAGTTGAAAGGAAAGAGGTGAGTTTGATTGGAAAGTAGCAGAAGTTAATGGGAAAAATTTAGACTCACGAGAAAATCTTTCCTTTCAGAAATTTTTTTGATTATATCAATAGTATTTTTTTTTTTAATAATTTAATAATATATATATATTCGAATTCGAATATTTTAGAGTAAACATTATATTTTTTTTTTACTGAAATTATCAGTTAGATTATTTAAAAAATTTAATTTCAAGTTCATTAAAGATCTTAAGTAGAAAATGGTAAATTTATTAACATATGGGCCCTAAAATTTGTTTTGCTTTATATTTGAATGAAAATAAAAACCAACAGTATATTTAGTCTAATTAACAAACAAGTAAATAAATACCTAATTAAATAAAACTAAAACCAAAAAAAAAGAAATAGTGCTGTATCCCTCATTGAAAACCCAATCATTGCCCGCATTTCATTACTCATGAGCATCCATTTCTAAGGTCTTCATTTTCATTTTCCATATCTCAATTTATTTCTTTTCTTTTCCTCTCTTCTTCTCAAATTTTTTCATTTTTTCAAATGTTTTGACTTTTCATTTTTTTGAAATAGATAAACTATCATAAGACTTTGTTTTTCCTTCTGCTTTTTAGTTTTCTGATACCTGAGATGATAAAAAGAAATGAAGGAGTTTGGGAAGAAATGGTGAAGGAGAACCAATTGCAGAAGATGAATTTACATATTTTTTCTGTTGATTTTTTAATCATGACGGCCAATGAGTTCACGGGATCAAGAAAAATATATTTTTTATTGAATGGGTGTCGATCACCTGTTACACGGCATAAAAAAATAATAATTTTTTTAAAATTAGGTACAAAATGTATTATACAAAATACGGGTGAAAAATATACATAGGTGCCAGCCATTATATTGATCAGCACCCGTGCACTGTTCCTTCCAGGTGATTTTCGTTAATGTTTTTGAACTTGGGTTATTCTTATAAATATTTAATTTTTTTGGGTTAAATGAGTAAAATAGCTTAGTTTGTGCTTTCATAAGCTCCGATGGCACGCATGTAATGGCAAATAAACCTCATCTGTTGGTTTTCTGGTGGACAAAGTGCTCAGGCACCAGTTGTAACAGGTCTCAATAACATGGATGGCGGTCTGAAGATGCAATTGCCTGTTTTTGGTCTTGCGTCATACAAGTTTAAGCGTTCCTTGTGGACACCTAATGGAGCAAGTGATCGTCACTTGGCGAACAACCTCTTTCAGGCTGCTGACAGTTGGTTGAGAAGACTTCTTGACCATCGACCAGATTTCACTTTTTTTTTTTTTTTGCCGCAGGTGATATTCAGCTATCTCTGTAAAAGTAGTACCCCTAGCCGTTCCAGAATGGAAATGCAACCGTTACTTGTCAAACATCACCCACAAATTACAATAGTTCAATTTTGGAGGTCGAGGTCAAAAGTTCAGTTTGGGGTGATTGTCTTTTGTAACAATTTATGAAAGAACAGGGGGGAATTTTTCTAACACAATGCCTCGGGACAGAAGTTGGAACAAGGCATTAGAGAGGAAGAGAAATTATGGAGAGCGGGGCCGAGGTCGAGCCAAGGTGAGTCTTGCTTGCTATCGGTATATGTTAGTTTCACGCGGGCTTGCTCCAAGTATAAATTATGAATAAGTCGAAGAAAAACCAGGCCTTTTTCCCTTGTCCGGATGACCAAATATAGAATCTTATGCTGACATGTCAGCGTTTAATTGGTTAAAGCTCTTAACCTAAACCCATATTGTAACAGTATTAGTGATAAGAATCACAGTGATGATATAGATGTGGAATTGGATATTTTTAAAGTACAGATATGAAATCGAAGATGGTACTACTCCAAAAACCAAAAGAAGGGTCAGAATCACAAAGCATATTGCCAGCTTTAAACGTAAAAATCTCTTTTGGCCAGCGGCGTTATAAGTAAAAAAGGTGGTATTATGTTTTATAATTTTGCACTTAAAAGCGTTTGGAATTATTGAAAAAATAATGCACCCAACATCATGAAAAAGGAGGCAAGGAGGGATAAGCTCAACATAGGCAGCCCCCTTAAAATTATCCAGAGATGGAGCGAGCAACTGGGAAAATCGAAAATCCAACAACGTCGCCGTGTTTCATCAATGGCGGTTCAGGACAGAGGGAAAGGATCCCATCTTTTCCTGCACGCCTCTATATGCTGTTTCTGAATATGAGTTGATCAAATGGAAGTCCTTTAGTTTTTTAATAAAATAAACTAAAAGCCCCATGCATTCCGCAAGCATCCAAAAAGCAAAGCAGCAGGTAATGGCCCCACACCCTTTTTCTTTTTCAAAGGAATATAACAAATAATATAAGGGTAATCATTTAGTAATTTCTTTTAATTTTATAAGTGGGATAAAATTACTATTACTCGCTCAAACTTAAATTGCTCACAAAAGAAATAATGCTCTTAAGCACGAGATTAAACTATAATTCCTAAAGAAAAACTTTAAACTACGTCTTGACTGACATTGCAAAATACGAGGGTATATAAATAGTTTGGTTTCATGTCAAGTTCACTCCAAATGAATATTATATAATTTTTAAGATATCATTCAAAACCTGTAAATTTTTTCAAGATAATTTAAAGATGAATTTAGGCGGTTTATTCACTTAAATATGAGAATAATATATTTTAATATATTTTAATTTATATTTTTTTATGTCGATAATAATACTCGTATTAATCAAATTAAGATTTAATCGGAACTATAAAAAAGTAAAATTGTGAAAACATGGCGTAAAGTATTATGCTATGCACTTTGACAGATATTGAAAAAATACTAAAAATGTTTAAATTGAAAAAGTAAAATAACTGAATTATAACGCGAAAAAAGAAAAAGACATTTTACCTCTTTACCCGCTTTAGCCTTTCTTCTGTCTTCCTCTTAAACCTCAAAAGAAGAGAACCTCCATCTATTTAGCCCTCCTTTTCCTTTTCCTTTTCCTTTTCCTTTTCCCTCCCTCAACCCAAAAACTGATAACAATGGCTCTGTCCGTCCCCATTTTAGCCATCATCTTTGCTCTCCATCTCATCGCCTTCGTCTTCGCCGTCGGCGCCGAACGACGCCGTAGCTTTGTACCTACTCTCTCTCTCACTCTTCTCTCACTCTCACTCTCACTCTCATATGTGAAACTGTAGTTTTCTGTTGTTTTAACTTAACTAGTGGTTTTTTTTTCTTTAAATGAAGGCTGAGGTGGTGCCTGATCAGTACGACGAGAGGACCTACTGCCACTACAGTACGGATGCGTCGACGGTGTACGGACTATCTGCTTTTGGTCTGCTCCTTCTTAGCCAGGTTGTTGTTAACGGCGTTACTAGATGTCTCTGCTTTGGCAAAGGACTTGTCTCCGCCACTTCATCCACCAATTGCGCCATCTTTTTCTTCGTTTTCTCCTGGTAAATTTTACCTAACTCAAATCTGATTACCTTTTTTTTCTCCTTTTTCTACCACTTCGATTTAGCTTATTTTTACTTGATTTGCCTGAGTTCATTTTGGAAGATCTATCTAGTATTCTTGTTAGTAATTTAGAGGAACAAATTTTCCAGGTTATAAACTGATTATCTAGATGATAGGTTTTCTGAAATGGAAATGGTTGGTTTTGTCTGGATGCGCTGCAATTTCCCCTCTGGTATAATCAATTATTCACGTGTATGGAGCCCACAAAGTTAACTTAGAGGCTAACAGGTTGTACAAAGATGCTATCTGTTGAATTACGAATGCTTGATGATACTTGCAAAGTACAGTATTATGCTGTTGTATTTATTAAATTTGATAATTCTTCTATGAACATTTTTATTTACTGGGCTTTTGATTTGCATTTTCAATCTTTAACAAGCTAACCATTCACAAAGTTTTCAAAGCTAATAGACTGGTAAGAAGTATCTTTGCATTTTAAACGAATCAAACAAACAAGGTACAGCAACTAAGACAGAGAAACATTTATGCCGGGTACTCGAATCTTCCTCTTGCAATCATAAGCCTCTATTCAAGTTGTATTAATTTTATCCATGTCTATTTTGGTCTTGGTTTTCGATATTTTATCCAATGCAATGCCAAAGTTTTCATTATTCTAACATGTTAATCTATCAATCTGCTTCTTATGTGGCCAATCTTTGTCAACTTATCTTCTTTAAGAGCCGTCTCAACTTGGAGTTGAATATCTAGTTTCTAACTACATCTTTCTTAGCCTTACCACACATCCCATCTTAATGTTTGCAACTTCGCTATACTTGTCTCTTGTATATGTTGCTTCTTGTTAGCCTAACATTTCATAGTATATGGAAAAGCAAGATTGATCGTTGATAGTAGTTCAATAGAACTTCAACTTCAAACACAGCTGTATTGTGATCACAAAAAATTCCAGTTGCACTCTCCTAACTTTTAAGCTTTTAGTGTTTGTTTTCACAACTAATTTGATGTTTATGTGTACCCTTTAGCCTCTGTAATTTAATCCTACTGTCTAGTACATGTCTCACTTTCTTATGTGTCTCTTTGGAATGAGCATTTAAACATTTAGCTAGCTATGCAACAAAACCTCCCCTCCCTTGTGGTCATAAAGTAGCCATTTTTGCTTGCATTCATTCCGGTCTTAGCCAGAGTCCTTTTCTTAATAATTTTTTTTCATAAAATTGAGTCAAAAGATACAACTAAATCCACGATGGTGTTTCCTGCCTTGTATCTATCCCCATAATCATAGTCTTTCCGACCACTCTCAAGCTCATTACAACTAAGCCTTCCATGTCCATGAGAATTACCTCCAATTAAAATATTTTCTTCTTAGGTATTCCTAGCACCACTTTATCTAAATCCTCCTAAACTTTTGCTTGCTAGCATAATCTTTAAGCCCATTTATACACTGCAAATAAGCATCAATAATTAAGCTGTCCCCTAGTGTGAATTAAAATGAGAAAAATCTTTTACCCCCATTCTATTGTCAATAATCTTATCAACCAACTGATGACTTTAAAACTAAATCTTATCACTTGGAGATACCATAATTTGACCCCATTCACGATATGGGCAAGTATCTTAGTATCTTTAGTGCACTAAAACCATTTTGAATGTTTGAGTTCGTTTTCTAACAAAATATGAGCAATGAATTAGGTTAAGCTTTTTGGGAGCTGAGGCATGTTTACTGGCGGGATCAGCAAAAAATGCATACCACACCAAGTACAGAGGAATCTTTGGCGGAGATGACATTTCATGTGCTACACTGAGGAAAGGCGTATTTGCTGCTGGAGCTGCTCTAACTTTGTTGTCATTGGTGGGATCAGTCTGCTATTACTGGGCTCACTCTAGAGCTGATACCGGTGGATGGCAGAAACATCGGAATGAAGGTGTTGGAATGACAGAGCAGCCTCCTGAATTTGGTAAGGTCTGACTATTGCGCTTCACGTCGTTTTAATTCCCTAAAATTTGGGTGATATCTGTCAAGAGAGGTATTGATTGATCAAGAATGAATAGACTGAACGAGCTATGGATGAATATAAGTTGTGTAGCTTCAAAGATAAATTGTATTATATAGGATGCTAATCGTTGTTAATATTTACCTACTTAGTTGGCCACGTTTTCAGTGATGATATGGTACCTTTCTCAATATTGCTGCATGTTAATTACTCTCAATCGTATAATCATCTTTAATCAATGTTTATGGTACCTTTCTCAATATTGCTGCATGTTAATTACTCTCAATCGTATAATCATCTTTAATCAATGTTTTACATTGTTTGATCCAGTCATACAAGTACAGTAAAAAGTGGCACATTGTTTCATTGTTCACTAATAATGGGTTATATCTGCTGTTATCTTTTGCAAGTTTTGCTTTAGTTTCAACTAAACCTAAATTAAGCAAATTAGATTAAAATGATTCAATTTTTCCGAAATGTGGTACGTACTGCTTTTGTATGGAAAGGCCAGGGGAAAAATAGTGGAAGCAATTGAGGGTTGTGAATGAAGGAATTGGGTGGGGGTGTATTGAATGGAGACGAGGACCTCGTTCAAGCATATATGCTCAAAAAGGTCGAACAAATTTTATACAGAGAAACTTCAACTGAAGGAAACTGAAGTTGCTATAATTGCTGCAACTAATTCCTAAAATAAAATGGGAAATTTTGTTGAGAAAAAAAAAAGATTTACTAAAATTCCTTCTGTCAATCTTCTCCACTTGACCTCATATCTATCAACAGTCGTAGAATCTAGGTAGACAATAATATTTTGAGGCTTTCTTGTCCAATTTCCTGTTGATTCGGCTGATTAAAGGGGTAAAAAAGAGAGAAAATATAGACGTGTTTCATTCAAATTCTCTCTTTTAAAGCAGATTTTTGGGCCTGGACAGGTGGATTAAGTCTAAATAAAATAACCATTGGAGATTCTTTTAGATACATTTATGTATCCAACTAGAATACCATAACAAATCAAAATAGAAAAGATTAAAGCATTTAGCAAACTGAATTTGGTCGAAAATGAATTAAATAAAACCAAAATAATTTTGATTGCCAGTTTTCTTTTGATCAAACAAAACTCTCATGAAAATTTATTATGTGAATCTTTCCCACCACATAAGTAATAATCTCATTCAATTATATAATGCCATGTAATATTATTTTTACATGTCATTGCTAATTAAAAAATTAAAACATTGTTCAAAAAATTCTGCTTTCTCCAACCTTCAACTATTCTGTATCAGACTTTAGAGAATCATCAAAGTTTATTTTTCTTTATTTTCATTTATACATCTTAAAGTATGAGAAGAAATAAAAACTAAAAATTCCATAATTAATACCAAAATACTGATCTTTCGTCTAAATAAAACGTTTTGCTTTCCCTTCATCTTCATTTATCATTGTCCTATTCCATTTCAAAATAATATAAAGGATTGGAGAATGAAAATTTGAAATATTGGGCAAATTACAAAAATTAAGGGTTTGATTCGAGGCTTAGGTTTAGGAAATAATTGGAGATTTTAGATTTAGTAATTTACATAAATTAAGAATTAGAGATTTCAAAAATTTGAGATTTGACTTCAACATAAACAAATAACGAAATGAGATTCTGTTTGATATTATTAAAAACAAATTCTTTTAACTTTTTTTCTTCATTTTCATTTTCTAGATATAAGAATGATTAAAGGAGAAAACAAAAATTATGAATTTATTTTTAATTTTTTAATCATCAAATGACATGTGAAAGTAATCTTACATGGCATTATATAATTGAATGGGACCATTACTTATGTGGAGAGAAATATTCACCTAATAATTTTTCCTTTTTGATAGATAAATTTATTTCCCATCAAAATACCAGAATAAATAAAGATATATAAGCAAATGTCAAATTAAAATATACTAAAAAGTAAAAAGCACGAAAGAAGACGGTACAAAACAACAAAAAATTTTGCATAGTGCCAACTCTGCCTTGCCTTGAGCAAATTGGACAAAGAAAGAGGCAAACACGAAAATTTGACAAACTGAGCTGGCAAATGGCAATTACAGGAGTAATTTTTCAAATAAAGAAATATCTACTGTCATGTCCAATATACACCAAAACTTTATTATAAAGTGAAATGGGCTAAACATAGTACAAGAATAACAAGATATTATAGATTCCTGACATGCTTATTGAGTCCTAAAATAAAATAAAAAGCTGCTACAGTCCACAGCTTCCCCTTATTTCAGTTGAGGATATATCCATGCGGAACCTTTCAGCTGGTATTGGGTCAAACATGTCTTTCAACACTTCAGGAACATCAAAATCCTCAAGAACCTGCAGGAATAGCACAACTATTAAAATAACTACGATACACCCTCCTTCCACTTTGAAATGTTGACAAGTTTTGTGCTAAAATCTATGATTTGGATAACTAATATGAATAAGTATGCGTTTAAACCAATATTTCTATTGCTTGGCATACCTTAAAAGTATCATCAACTTTCCGACCAGCCACAATGAAGGTGCATCCTGTTCTTTTGCATCCAGAGAGTGTCTCTATCATCCTATCATAGCTCCCATCATAGTATTTAGGCTGCAAGGTACGAGAAATAAGTAGCAAAACTCGACATACTATTCAACAATTCCAACCTAACAACATCTTGCATCAAAACGAATGTACAACCCTGAATGCATTTATTCAGGTCGCTTTCTATGGACTAAATGCGTATTATATTTCACTGTTTAAATATAGCCAACTCATCAAACTTCTGAGGAAAATGATAAGGTTCCATAAGACTTGGTTTCTAAAAAGCAGCCAAATCCAATAACGATTAGTACTTCTCATCTGCACTGTTCCCAGCAGCAATATTAATGGATAGCAAAGGGTTTGGAGCAGTAGCACAACCCAAACATCCAGTTTTGTTTTATTAGTCCAACTGATACTGCAATATCTGACCCTAAATCATGCCCAGAGGAACAATTACGTATAAAGTTTGCTGCAATGTTTTCATTTAATTCATATATCCCTAATAGCTAATTCAACATCCAAGGCAAAGTAAGCATTTACCTTTCCCTGTTTCCAAAACTACAAAGCAAAAAGCCAGCCTTTTGATGAGTATAATTATGCAAACAACCATTTTGTGCCTTATATTTTCTAGTATTCTCTTATTACAAAGGTGCTTCACCAGCAGCAACAGCTAGAAATATAATAGGGTACCACTTTACTTCTCATCATAGATGAAACTTCTAGCATTTTTTTTCAAATAATTCTCAAAAATAAGTTCATTGCAAAAGATTTCTATATGATGTTTTAGAACATTTATGCATTTCTGCATTTCATTAGAAAACAAAAAAAGAAGTCTAGTGATAGACGGACAATACATAATGAGATCAAAAGGTAGATAATTCAACAAGTTGTCTATAGGAAAGGAAATAGCAACTTAAGCTGTGCTCAAGATTATCTGAAACCAATATTCTTTATATTGTTTATGTAGCTCAAATATGCCTATAAGATTGTAAAGTTTTCCCTTAACAGTCAGGTCTTGCTCCCTAATCATAAAATAGACACATTATACTGATGTTATCACTTAGGAGGAGGATTATTCATGAAGCTCTCGATTGAAAAAATTATGCATAAATATTTTAAAAGTAACTTTGAACCATAAAGCCAACAATTAATCATTCAAAAAATAAAGCCATCAATTAAACACTCTTATGACTTAACATTTAACAAGCTTATCATAAAAGATCATGATATAATGTCATGATACTTAAGGAATTCAAAGTTTCATACATTGATAAGCCTCAGTGCAGTGTCGGCACCAATTACAAAAGCACTACCTGGAAAAAGTTCAGCTTTCTTATAGAAATAAGGCTGATTGGAAATTATTACCGTCTTTCCTGCCATTATAGAAACACAACCTCTTATTCATTATTATAAAAGCCGTAAAATCAAAATCAATTAGGGAACCCTGCAAAAATTGTATATGATTGAGAATGCTAGCAAAAACTGATACAACATACTGTCATCATTTTAAGAAATACAAATTTCTATATGAAGAAGTTCAAAAAAAATAAAAAAGATGCAAACAACCAAACGCCAGCAAGTGCCTTGACTATATCTACTTGTCACCTTGTATGCTCACAATGCAATAAAATCCTTCAGTATATAAGAAAATTATGTTCAGATACCTTTTTAAAAGAATATGCAGTGTAGTTAAGGAACAAAATATATGAGACTTATAACATGTTATAACCATAAGAAGGCATTTTGTTGAAGGAATGTAAGATTACCTTTAGTAATAGAATTATGGGAATTTAAGATTATGGGATGGAATGTGGGGTATGTTACATTACCTTATTTGCTTCATTTGGCTGGAATGTAAGATTTGGATATTTGGTTGACGGAATGTAAAATTAACTAAAAACACATTTTACTACACTGTCCTTATTATTGAATTTGTTTTCTTTAACAAGCTTAGTTTTTTTGTTTTTTTTTGGTCTCAAACTCCATAAAATTAAGATAAATTATGATAACTCTTGTTTTTATTGCAATCTAAATATTAATAAATAAAATATGACGTTGAAATCAATTTATAGATTACAATAATAAATCATAATTAATATTAGTAATAAATAAATCTTTAGAGTAAGTATTATACTTATAATTTTAAAGTATGACATTTACTGTTCCACTGTTAAGAAAAAGAGAGATTTTTGCTTTTAGTTCGTCTTAAATTTTATTTAAGAACAAAAGGCGAAACAAATTAAAATAATAAAAACAAAAGATAAATTGATCCAAAATATAATATCACGTCCGTAATCTAAGATAACCTAAGGAATGGGTGGTATTGCGATTATATACCCTATATTTTGGCATATTGACACTATTTGAGAATGTGAGATTACTGGGTGGCCAATATGTAGCAAATCCAAACAACTTAACCTTATTCCAGAATGCGAAGGTACAGGATGTAATGTTACACTCGGTGAACCAAATGCACCCTAAGTGTTAACTTTCACATTCCGTCGAACTCCAATTTAACTTCCTAGGAAACCAACCAACTACCATTAATATGCATGCTATAAACTAACAAATAAGCATAAACTCCTCAACAAAAAATCTAGTCATTCCAATATGATTTCCTAACTCAAGATCCAAGCTCACTCCTGCAGCCAATTATCTTTTTTTCCCCTTAATATCACACAGTTTTTACATTCAAGGAATCAAAAACTTCAGAGAGTTTATAAAAGTAATTAGCCTCACCAATTTTTTCGAACTGCATAACACGCTCTTTGATTTGTGGTATTGACAATGGAGGTTTGTCGGCATTAATGGCAGATAATTCAAAGCACGGATACCCATCGCCACAAATGCTGCATCATAATGAACCTTTAAGGAGTAACTTATCACGTAATCTCTAGAAACTTCACTAACTAGGCAAAAATGAGTGTTGGAATGTGTCATAAAGAAGGCATAAATGAGAGGCCTATCAGATTATTGATCCTAAACTTCAACATGCTCCCCAACAGCACAATTCACCTATCCTTTCATATATATATATATAGACTAAGACAGCTCTATAAAGTTCATTTTGAGGCTATAAAAGACTACGCAAAGTGATATCCACTAGCAAGCTAGAACCAGTTTGATGAAAATGAACTCTAAATTATGAATAGACAGCCCTCTGAAGTATGTTTCAGAGACTACAAGAAGTAGACAAGTACATATCCAGTTGCCAGCTAGAACCAGTTTGATCAAAATGGCCAAAAGCAACTAACTTCTAAAGCAAATGAGATTGTGAATGAATCTTAACCGAATTAACAATGAATTTCTAAAACACAGTCACAAACCTAGTGGCAGCTTCCAAGAGCTTGAGGTGACCATCATGTAACGGGTTAAAGGATCCAGAGAGTATAATCTTCCTATCACCATTTGACTTATCTGTCTCAGCAAAGCAGTTTCCATACCGTAAATAACAGATCCAAAGATATACTTCAAAAAGAAAGGGGAAAAAAAGGTGTCAAGATAAATTGTAATTGAGATTAATTCAGCAAATATTGAACCATACCACTTGAAAATGGATAAACCTTAAAGCAAATTTGCCCATTTATAAGTTGCTCTAACTCCTGATCTTCATCAAAGAACCTTTCACATTCATCTGCAACAACATCAGATTCAGTCAACTCTGAATCAAATGTTGAAGAGACTTTGCAGGCATTAGCGATCGCCTACAGCCACATTATTGAAAGCATTAAAATATACAACAGATGTTGAAAATGAAATAAAATTATACTCCCTTTGTCTCAATAAAAATGTCATAGTTGACATTTTTGAGGTAAAAAATTTTAAACTTTGAACTAAATTATATTAAATAATTTAATTAATTCAATTTTATAAAAAAAAATTATATTTAGAGACTACTTCATTGAAGGTTCTTATGACATTTTTTTCCAAACTTTTATCTAAAATAAAATTTAAAAAATAAGAAGTCAAAGTTGAAAATTTTTACTATTAAAGTCAAATTGTGACAAATTTAGTGGGACGGAGGGAGTAGTATTTATCAAGAGATGTAGCATGACAAACAACAGCTCAACAGTCATCAGGAACTTTTCTTTTACTACCTTTTCAAGATATATTAAGTATCAGTAATTTATTAAAAATTTACTGGATAAAATAAGCATTTAGTAATAGATTCTTAAAAAATAATGTACATGTAAATATCACACACCTTCAGTAGGAAGTAACTTGAAACCTTCTCTTCTTGATCTCGACTCCTCAAGCCCTAGAAGACTCGTTATCAGATATAGAAATGCAAATTTAGTGTGCAAGAGCTAATTTTTAAATAAAAATAAATAATAAAATAGTAATTACCTTTGATAGAGTAACTGTAGATGCCCAATGTCGATCATAGGTTCTTGTTGACAAGTGAAACCTACACATCAAAAAAGGGAGACTAACAATCACCTTAACCAAAAAATAAAATCAAACCAAGCAGAAAGGCAAGTCAAAAGGACATTATTGCAACTTGGCAAAGCATTATTCAATCAAAAATAGTACAATCACTTAACCAAACTGCCAATGGGTCATTACATATCAGTTAACCAACTGTAGATTTTAAGAAACATACCTATGGTCTCCCTGTTTCGGATGGGTGGTAGCCAAAGAACCAGTAAACCCCACACCAAGAACTGGAGAACCTATTCAGATGGTTGAATATAACCCCATGTTACACAAACTGGCCAGAATACAATTAAAGAAGTATAGCCTGCTCACTTTCGCAAATATATTTCCAATTCCCTCTACTATTTTACTCCTAATAGAATCAACAGAATACTTTAAATATCTAGATTAGGAAAAAGACATGCAAGGATTCCAAATTTCAACAGAATAATTTAAATTTTCTGTTCATTCTCCTAGAAAATTAGAGAACAAGCATTTCCAAACTTGCGATATTTCATGTTTTATCGATCACTTCTAGAGTGAAAGTGGGGATAGAAGATAAAAAGCGCTTTCGAAAACTAGACAGGAACTTCAGAACCTGGGGAAGAAAGCTTCAGCGCGCGATTATAAGCGAGCAAAGCCATTTCATCAGCAGTGTGTTGACTACAATACTTGGCAGGAATCTGTACCGAAAAATCTGATTTACTAACTCCTATTTTATGAAAAACAAAAAATTTAAAAATGGAAATTCATTTTCAGATTGAAAAAAGAAAGAAAGAAACGAACCTTAGTGAGTAATTGGATCATGGACACTCTGGAGTATGGCACAACAGCTTCCAGCACCGTATTTGAAGCTCCAGGAACTGACATCAATAACCCCAAGGCCTGCTTAAAATAGCGAATCAATAGTGATAATCATTCAGGTCAAAATCCTTTTTTAAAAGAAAGAACTAATTTTGGAGATAGAAAGAGAGATACGAGAGAGGCGCCGCCGGAGAGATAGAGGACGGCCTGTGTGGGAGAAGAGTGGATAGATTCCACGACGGCTCTTATGCAAACGTCTGTCATAATTTTTATTTCGTCTCCGTCAGTCGTCTCCAATCCTTACTTTCGCGGGTTCAATTCAACGAACACCATCAGCACCATCTGGAAAAAGCCTATTAATTAAAACCAAACGAGGGATGGTTGCTTTCGGATTGGGCCTTCGCAATCACATTCTAAACAATAAAAAAGAAAAGCCTATTTCCGATTGGTATCGGTTGCATTGGCTCGTTTCAGTTAATTTCAATCACAACAATTGAAATATGGTGCACTAGGCGCTACATGAATATATAAAATTTTTAACTATTTTTTTTTACATAATTTTTTTTAACTATTTACTGAACTGTACCGACCAATCAAAAATAACTTTTAAACTTTAAAAGTTTTTTTTTAAACATACTTTTTCATTTCAAACATAATATAAAAAAACTCACTCACTCGATTATTAAAAAAAAATCACCACTCACCCTTTAGTTTCTTTTTTCTTGTTAATTTCGGATTTATTGAATGATATATTTTTATTTGTGAACTTTTTGACCAGTATTTATATAATTGATAAATATTTTATATTTGAAATTTATTCAGTATCATTTACTTATATTTGTAAGTATTTTTATATACATTCATAAAATGTATATAGTTTTAAAAATATCGATAAATTTGAAATATTATATCAAAATAGATTGATATCGATACATAACAATTCACGAAAAAATACAATGCACCCATCTATTTTATTGACCATCAACACACGAATTGCCTCTCTGTAAATATGATTAATGACAATAACTCACTCTTTTTGAAGAGCACAAACAAGAGTTAACCGAGAGGTAAGATAGCCTAATTCCTTATTGTTCTTTGGCATTTAAATCATTTAAAAATTGACATTTCGAAAGTCCATATTTCAAGCCACCGACAAAACATTCATATGCTCCTTACTGTGTAACTTGAATAACATAAGTAAAAAGTCATTTATAGTGACTCCAATTAATAAAAAAAAAAAAAGTACATAAATTATGAGAAACTGAATTGCAATTAATCCAAAATAAAAATCTAGAAAAATTTGAAGATGAAATTGATGAAAGTCCCGTGCATGAGCACAACATAGGAGCAGAGATTGATTGATAGTAGAAAACAATCTCCAACACCAACTGAAAGTACAGGAAAAGAAGTGACGCTTGCAGATAATCTTGAGACCGATTCAAGATCATTGTCAAGGGACTTGGAGGGCAAGACGAATGAATGTAAAGAAAATGCCTCTGATGTGCTCAAAAGCAAGGCTAAATAGAGGGTTTTGGAATTACTCGAGTCTAGATGCCATAATGGATGGCAATGGGAAATCCATATCGATTTTTTTGGCCCGCATTAAAGTAAACATTAGTGAGTTAGATCGAGAGTCTGGAATTCAATGCAATGAAAAACTTGTAAATTCAATGTTTTGTAACTTAAATATTCAGGGTGAGTAAAATATCCTGGAAGAATTCGAAATATTCATCAAAGAAAAAACGACAGGTCTTCTTCAAATTAAGAAGGTTATCATGTTTGAAGCTCAAATAGAAGTTGACATGGTTACAAGAGATAGGAAGTATTAGACTACGTTGCACATCTACACCAATAGAAAGGAGGAGGAAGAGGAGGGTCGTTATCATTTTAGCTACTTGAAGCTACCCCTACCAAATTAATGATGGAAGTCATAGGGAGCTAAATTTGATCCTCCTAATTTCATTAATATGGTCTATGAATAGCTGTTCAATCAAGGGAATGACTGTTGTTTTTGAGCTTGAGGTTTTATATCCATTCATTGGCATAATGATTTCTAAAACACTTTATATCCGATTTTATCGTCGAGTCCAGATTGTAACATTTCATTTTTGTTGTCTAAGTAACTCGATCAATTCACATTTAAAATGTACAATTTAGTGATCAAATCTAACAAATATGCATTCAACGTGAAATGCAATCACTCTCCAACTTTATACAAGCTTACAAAAACTTTGTAGATAATTTAAGGTTGAATTATGACTAAATGAAAATTTTCAAAATTCAAGACCGACGTCGTGGTGTAAAATAGGTTCTCTCTATATATAGACCAATATCACAACTTTATTTTTGTTTTCTCTTTTAGTTAGTATTGAATTCGATATTAATCGTCGAATCGGTGATATATAATAGGAAATAGCACAAATTATTATCAATTGGTAATAAATTGAATATCGAAAATAATAGTTCAACTAATTCAATCGATTATAAATTTTTATATAAATATTTTAAAAAATTAGTTTATATATTTATTAAATTAAAAATGGATAATACGATGGACTTCATCTTCAATTCGATTTTTACCACATCACTCATAGCTGAGCATAAAATTAACTGAGAAGTATATGATTATGAAATTTGTGAAGGCAGCCTATGAATTGAAAAAAAATGGAAGTGGGGTTCACCCGTCAGAGTTTGTAGCCCCACACTGACAAACGGCTAGCTACCACTCTAAGTTCACATGCCAATTTATCCTAAAATCTCACGACAAATTGAAAGTGAAAGTGAGAGGCATGGAGGAAACTACACGTGGAGAACATTCGAGAGGTGTACGTACTGGCCCCCACTGCTTAGAATCCATCACGACCGTTTCTTACTTAATGGGTAATTAGATGGCATGTCCAATCCTGCCGTGACAATCAAACTTGTATTTCGCTTTTCACTTTTCTTTTTTTCGCTTTAATATTTTTATAATTTATCATAACAAACTGCTTTCCTAAACCTTTAAAAAATAATATTATTTAATATAAATTTTAAATACTATTAATGATATTAATATTTTAACAATTCCACAATTATTATTTATCATACATATAAAAGTTTAAATCATTTGATATTTCTACCATATTAATTTAAATATCGTTTATGATGATATAAAATGGTTATAATTTTTTTTTATATAAAATGAATAATTAAAAATTTTAATTTATTCAAAACTTGATATACATAATTTATATGAATAAAACATTAAATATAATTATTAAAATTATAACATGAAGATTATAAAAAAAGATGTACATCTATAGCTGATAATTGGTCGGATTATATGCCTAAATCAAAAGGTTCATTCGAAAAGTAGGAGAGTTTAAGCAAAAATATAGATTTGAAAATGATCTTGGACAAAAAATAAAGCTTGTTTTCTAAATGAGTTCGGCATCGAGTAGGATTTTTTACTCGACCCGACTCGAATCAATTGTTTTGTTGTTGCTTTATTGATGTTTTGCTACCATTTCACTATTATATTACTACTATTTTATTGTTATTGTTTGGATATTGTATAACTATTATTTTATTGTTAATTATGCTACTATTTTAGATACATTTACTTGTTAAGTTGTAATTATCTTAAACTTATTTAAGTATATATATGTTTAAATATATTTTCAATTTGTTAAAAAACACTTATTTTAATTTTTTAAATTTATTTTTATATAAAAAGATAATCCAATACGAATAAACCAAGTAAAACTCGAGTTTAACATTTTCAATTTGAACTGAACTTAAACAAAATTTTAAACTTATTTTTTAGATTGAATCAAATCTAAACCTATAAACCAAACCTAAATTTTAAATCGACTCGGCTCGATTCAACTCCACTGAACCATTATCATATGTATGTAGACCCATTTATTTTTGAAAACATTTATGAATGTATTATGGAAGATGAAAGCAGAAAGTGAGCATAATCATAAAACATGCTCCCTTAACCGTTGATGAGAAATGTGGAGCTAATGATGAGTACTGACTCACTCACCGACTGCTTCCCCCACTTGTATTTTACAATATCCTATCTGTTCCCACACTTGAATTCTTCATGTATAAATCTTATACTTACTAACACTTAATTAAAGAATAAATGAATGGATAAATATAAATTTAAAACATTTTTATTTTATTCAACAATTAGTTGTAACATAAGATGTCTAATCTAAATATTCTCCTAAAATCAAATGAATTGACATATGAACGTAAAATTAAGTTTACATTTGACTACATAAACAATGAGATTAATGAACAAAATTCCAAAAGTTTAAAGCAACTATTGACTTTTTCTTTTTATGCCACTGTTTCCACTTGGATTTTTCCTATTGTTTCTCTTATATAAACCTTTGAAGAATTTGGTTAAACTCTAATCATTGTTATTATTTTCTGAGCATTTCTTATATCCATTTAAAATTTAAATATAATTATAAATTTAACTTTTGATTTTTATATTTTTTTTCTTTAACTAGTTCTCAATTTATTATTACTTTTTTTTTTTGTTAAATTGAATAAATTCAATTACAATTTACAAAACATGTTCGCAATCATATGTGACAGTTGATCTAGTGATTAACTGTGTATTTTACAGATGATGTAACTTTAACTTATTTCATGTTTTATATCAATAAATAGTTTAAAAATTATAAAAAAAAATTAATATGTTAAAAACATATATTATATCGATTTATTTGTGTTGTATTTTATTTATCTTTATGGGCTTTTAGTTACTTCTTATAAATAAACAAGTGATGGATCTAAGATTATTGAGTTAACTAGTAAATTTGTAATTATATAGATTTTAACTATTAATACTCTTCATATCGATATAATATTCAAATAAATTTTTTATAGAAAATTTGAATAGAGGAAAAAATTTATTCCACCTTTTCTAACCCCTGTCACTTATTGGTATAACTAGACAACTTTATCACTTTAATTTTATGTGATTGAATTTTAAAAATAAAATAAAATTTTAATCATATTTTACACTCAACTTTAAATTTTTAAATAAAATTTATACTCATCATTAATTTTTTATGTTTTAAGATAAATTAAAAAAAATCTTTCAAACATTTTATTTTAATAAGTAACAATAAACTGATTTATAAAAAATTATAAAAATTGCAGAAATTAACATAAAATTTTTATTTTATGAAAAAAGTCTTGGAAAAAGGTTTAGCTTTATTTATAAAATAAAAATTGTATTTTTCATTAATTTATTACTTTAATTATTAAATAATATATTTTGTTGGGTGGCTCTCAAAAAATTAAAATAATTTATTTGAAAAAAATTACAATTTTGTTAAAATTTATTTTAAATTATTCAAAACTAAAGTTGAATGAAAAATTCAGTTAACATCAATATTAATAAAACAAAAATAAAGGTCATAAATTTATCTATAATCTAAAAATATAATGAAAAAATATCAATTAAAATAAAATGTAATACCAAATTTTAATCACAAGTTAACAATTAACCGAAAACTATTAAACAAGCCCCATGTGACAACAGTTCCTTTGGAAAATATCATGATAAAATAGATTGGAGATATATTGCAAGAAAAAGAAGAATGTATCAGTAGTATTCATCAATTCTCTCCAGCTTTTACCTTTTTTTTCCCTGTCTTATTTTATGACTTTAGCTAAGTAAAAGTTTTTCTCATCTATTTTCCCAAGGTCTTGCAAGCAAAGCTGAAACCTTTACCATTCTTCAACATATAATATACAGTCTTTTCTCTTTTTTCTTACCAGTCCTGCCTCACCACACTTCCTCCTTCTTCTCTCTTTCTTTTGAGTCTCCATTGTTAAGCTTTCTCCTTCATTACTTGCTTTTTTTTTTTCCGGGCAGACAGAAAGGTAAGACCTTTGAACCCAAAGATTTGCATTTTCAACATTTTCTTTCCAACGGTCATATATTATTAGTTTCTCCTTTTGTTCTGTGGATATGCTTTCTTGGGTTTTGGTGGTTCTTGTTGTCTTGAATTTTCATGGTGATGTGACTTGTTTGAACAATGAAGGGTATGCTCTCATATCGTTTAAGCAGTCCATCTACGATGACCCTGAAGGGTCTCTAAGTAACTGGAACTTTTCTGATGACAACCCTTGTTCATGGAATGGGGTTACATGCAAGGAACAAAGGGTTGTTTCTGTTAGCATTCCAAAGAAGAAACTCTATGGGTTTCTTCCTTCTTCTTTAGGCTCTTTATCTGATCTTCGCCATGTAAATTTGAGGAACAACAAATTCTTTGGGACTTTGCCTGTTGAGCTACTTGAAGCTCAAGGGTTACAGAGTTTGGTTCTTTATGGGAATTCCTTATCTGGGTCTTTGCCTGAAGACATAGGGAAGCTTAAATATCTGCAAACGTTAGCTTTGTCTGATAATTTCTTTAATGGGTCCTTACCCTCTTCAATTGTTCAATGCAAGAGACTAAAGACCCTTGATCTCAGCCGGAACAACTTCACTGGTTCTCTGCCAGATGGGTTTGGGACTGGCTTGGTCTCTCTTGAAAAACTTGATCTCTCTTTCAATAAGTTCATCGGTTCAATTCCTAGCGATTTGGGAAATCTGTCTAGTTTGCAAGGAACTGTTGATCTGTCACACAATCTTTTCGCCGGTCCCATTCCGGCTAGCCTTGGAAATCTTCCTGAGAAGGTTTACATTGATCTTACATTTAACAATTTGAGTGGGCCAATACCCCAAAATGGTGCTCTAATGAACAGAGGACCTACTGCATTTCTAGGGAACCCTGGGCTTTGTGGCCCTCCTTTGAGGAATCCCTGTTCTCCAGATACTCCAGGTGCAAATTCGCCTTCGTCATATCCGTTTTTACCTAGTAATTACCCACCCAGAAGGTCAGATGACAATGAAGGTAAATACGAGAGACGGAGAGGACTCAGTAAAGGAGCTGTTATTGCTATAATAGTGAGTGATATAATTGGAATATGCCTTGTTGGATTGCTATTCTCCTTTTGTTATTCAAGGATCTGCCCATGTAGTAAGGATAAAGATGACCATGGCTATGGTTTTGAGAAGGGAAGGAAGGGAAAGGAGTGTTTTTGCTTCAGAAAAGACGAATCTGAGACTTTATCAGAAAACGTAGAGCAATATGATCTTGTACCACTGGATACACAGGTGGCATTTGATTTGGATGAGCTGCTTAAAGCTTCTGCTTTTGTTTTGGGGAAGAGCGGCATCGGTATTGTGTACAAGGTTGTGCTTGAAGATGGACTATCGTTAGCTGTGAGAAGATTGGGTGAAGGAGGCTCGCAGAGGTTTAAGGAATTTCAGACAGAGGTAGAAGCTATTGGAAAGCTGAGGCATCCTAATATTGTTACTCTAAGAGCATATTATTGGTCAGTTGATGAGAAGCTTCTCATCTATGATTACATGCCTAATGGAAGTCTTGCGACTGCATTGCATGGTATGTTTCACCAGGCTTTCTTTTAGTACTATAATGTTCTTTTATTACTATTGTTCATCTTTTGTGTTGATTGTCCCCATTTTCTCATCACTGTCAGGGAAGGCAGGAATGACATCATTCACACCATTATCGTGGTCTGTTAGACTTAAAATCATCAAGGGTATAGCCAAAGGCTTGGTTTATCTGCACGAGTTCAGCCCCAAGAAATATGTTCATGGAGATTTGAAGCCGAGTAATATATTACTTGACCAGAACATGGAAGCCCACATTTCTGATTTTGGACTTGGACGGCTTGTCAATATTGCTGGAGGGTCCCCAACCACACAATCTAACCGAATACCTTCAGATAAACCGCAAGAGAGACTACAGAAGAGTGCTTCCTCCGAAGCTGCTCCACTCTACTCGAACTTGGGATCTTATTACCAAGCTCCTGAAGCCCTGAAAGTGGTGAAACCATCACAGAAGTGGGATGTCTACTCATATGGTGTAATCTTGCTAGAGATGATCACGGGAAGATCACCCGTGGTTCATGTGGGTACCTCAGAAATGGATCTTGTTAATTGGATCCAGCTATGCATTGAAGAGAAGAAACCACTTTCAGATGTTTTAGATCCTTATTTAGCTCCCGATGCAGATAAAGAGGAAGAGATAATTGCAGTTCTCAAGATCACAATGGCTTGTGTGCATAGCAGCCCCGAAAGGAGACCAACCATGAGGCATGTCTTGGATGCTTTGGACAGGTTGGTCTTATCAACTGATCAAAACTCCAACTAAAACCAAGGATCTGGTCAGTTGAGTTCCACTTGAACTGAAACTTTGTAGTTGTATAACAAATTGTGGCAGTGGATAGCAGCAACAAATTATGTAGGATGATGCCCTTGTTTGTGGCAAGGGCTAGGTGATAGTAGGTCTGCTACAAAAGCTGCCGTGAGTTTTTTTTACTTGCTTTGTGCTTGTGCATGAATTGACCCGCCTGTTATAGTAATACAGTGTATGTGATGGGTGTATTTTTTTTTTCTTGCTCTTGTAGCAGACCTTTTTGCCCCTTGGTTTTTTTCTTGGTCAGTGAAAGTTGATTATCTTAATTGTTTTCTTTTCTATTTTAGCTTGTCTAGACATATGATCTTGAGCTACATAATATTTATATATTATGCATGAATTCCCCAAGGCGCACCACGTTGGGGTCTCTCAGGTCATCATAGAATAATAATAAATAAAATAGAGAAGATAAAATGGGGGATCAATGGGTGTAATTCGTACAGAATAGGTTTTGCTTGATTTTGGAGCAGAGGGATGAAATGCAAGTTGCAAACAGCCATATCATGGGATTAAATGCAGAGTTTGGTTACAAAGAAGAGAATGTGATGGAGGTTGCTTTTCTTTTACTCTCGGCTCTACTTCACATCCTCGGGCGTTGACCATCGCATATGCCTTTCACAGATTTGGCCCCGCAATGTGGATGCTTTGACTGATGATGAGTGATTCAAGTAGGCAATGAATGGCAGCTTGCTGATGTGGGATAAAGCCTCTGTCAGTATGAAAGTTCGGAATAAGTAACCATTCTCAAATTAATGCGTCCTTCAAGTCGGTTGATAGCCGCTTATGGCTTTTTCTTAAAAAAAATATTATCCTCTCTACTTTTTAATTATTTAATTATTATTATTATTATTCTAAATACAAATGGTAGGATTTTTTTTTCTGCATTTTATTTATGGATGGTGAATAGAGTACTAAATTTAAAGAAAACCCCGAAAAAACCAACCATATTTGTTCAAAATTTACTTTTAGTATTCTAATTTGATTTATTTTCTTCATTTTGATAGTTCTCCTTTTGGTTTTAATTAAGTTTTAAATGATTTTAATATTTTATTTTTATCACTAATCATTACGTGTGAATGATGAGATTTGACATATGAATAATTTTTTAGATTTTACTAGCTTTTTTTTACCCATTTTGTTCCTCTTCGCATTCATATAACATCCAATCCATTTGAAAGTAAATCACCTTTATCATATATAGCCAAATGGAAGATTTTAACATTACCTTTGAAAAAAAAGAAGAAAACTTTAGGTTTTGTTTGGTAGAAAAGATATTAATTAAACCCATTAAAATACAAGTTAAAAAAAATCTTAAAATTTGAATCATGGTTTAATAAAAATTCCCTCAGTGTGACTGAAATTTGTTTAATAAAAAGAAGGTAAGTGTGTGATGGTGGTGAAATAGGATAGAAGTGCAGTTAGCAGATGAAGATATGAGAGCAATCATGTCATCTGCCCGGCGCGAATGAAGGGAGTAAAAGAAAAACAAAAGTCTTAAGACGAAGAGAATTAGCTGTTTTTTGGCATAGTTGGGCAGTGAATCTGTCTGTCTTCAGGACTTTTAACCCTATCTGTGTTGTCGGAATGTATACCACTCCATCGGTCTAAACCACCCACCCTACTACTCCAACAGCCCACTCTCTACTTTACTTAAGTAATTATAGGCTTTTCATCACTTAGATTTATCAATTTATTCATTTTTTTTATAAAGTAATGTAGATTCTGACGACAAAGAATTTCTGTCTTATGTCAAATAAAAAAATATTATTATTACTTTTACTATTATTATGATGTTAAATATGTCAAGTTTGATTAAATGTTTAGTGGGGGAAAATGAGAGATCCGGGTTATCTTAAATTGAATGCTCCAACAACCAGATCGGGTTATTTTTTTTATTACTTTTTTTTTTTCTTAATAACAATCTATTACTTAGATTTTTTGTTAATAGTATATGAAAATAATAAATTGTTATGATATTATAAATTTAATAATATTTTTGCTGCATAAAATTTTAAATTATTTTAATAAAAGTGAAAATTTAAAATTCGAAAAAAATTTAAAAGAGTAAGAACGAGGGAAATATGTTTGTGGATTTTTGTTCTTTCTTTTATTACTGTGCTTGTACCTTAGAAGTTGATCCCAAAGTTTAGAACATATTTCGGTCACATTATTTGGGCTTGCCTGATCACTCTCAAAATACAATTGGACCTTCACTGAACAGAATAATTTAAACATGAGCGGCAAGATGTAACTTTCTCACATAATGTCCAACAAAAATTGCTCGAATTAAATTGCAAGACCAATGAACTACATATGGATGTAATTATAATTTAAAAGTTTATGTTTTTAATGAGTTAAATGGTGCATTTTCTTTCTTTCTAGTCCTTTTATTATATAGGTTGTTTGTAAATTGAAGTTCTAAACGAGTGATAGAGCTCATATAAAAGGTTATTTTGCTGGCCATTTTTTGTAGTGAGAGGTGAATGAATTTGTTTTTCGTGAATTGCAAAAGAAGGATAAAGTCTTAACAGCAACACAATTAGCTTGATTCGAATTCAAATTACATTTAAAACTGTAAATATCCTAATCATCAGGTCAACGCATGAGTTCAAAAATGAATGAATTTTTTTATCAAGACAATTAGAATAGTTGTAAATCCAATTTCATCACCCTGAGGCTGAGGAGTGTAGACAAAACTCGAGCTTATTTGAAAGCCTAGGTAGGCCATTAAGAAAAATAGTAAGATTTGAGTTAGATATGAAAAAACCTGGTTCCGAGCTCATGGTTATGTGCTATTTCAAAGTGAAAAAAGGGCCTTTGAGAACTAAAAGCAGCTGAAAAGGTGAGACACCACAGGTCCGGCCCAATAGGTCCGGCCCTTACACCCAACCTAAATGTCCATCCTTTTACTAGGAACGTAAATGAACAGAATATTCGATGAACTATTAGTGAACTATTCATATAATGTTCGTTTATGAAGCTAAATAAATGAGTAGGAACAATTTTTTTGTTCGTTTAATAAACGAATGAATACGAATAGATGTGTGTTCGGTTCGTTTATGTTCACGAATAAGCTCATTTATTGACTCGTTTATAAGTTTGTTTATTGACTTTATGACTCGTTTATTTATTAATGATATTTTTTTATAAAATATTAAAATAATATATGTGTGTATGTATTTATTTATTCATTAAAATTGTTCGTGAACATTTTCAATTATATATTCATGAACATGTTAGTTTAATGTTCGTGAACATGTTCGATTAAGTTAAATGAATATGTTCGTGAACATTAAACAACCAAACACACGTACATGAACACACATAATTTTAAATAAACGAACATGAACAAAAATTTAAAATTCTTAATGAACACAAACTAAACACGAACAAATTTACAATTAAATAAACGAATATAAATAAAAATTTATTCATTCAAGCTCGATTAATTTACCGTGCTACCCTTTCCAATAAAAAAACAAATAAAGGCAAACATAAAGAGCATAGAAAGGAGTAAACCAGCTGGCACCCAATAAAACTACTGGTGCACACAAGACAACTTTAAACTCCTTCCTTTACCATTCCAGCCATGTGAAACACTGCGAGTTTCAACATCCAGAAAAAACGATTAGAAGCAGCCTCGAGACTCAGAAACAGCCCTTACACTCTTGTATCTGCTGTAACATGAAACTCGGCATTTCACTCCTCTCCTTCATACCTGTTGCCGCAAGAATATGTGTTGCTTTGTTACCATCCCTGGGCGTGAATCCAGGCTCACAAAAAAGGAAATGCCGAAACAACAATCCACCATCTTCAACAATGGGTATAACTGGTGAGAAATCCGGCGACATTTCTTGCAACTTCTTGACGATACACGACGACTCCCCTTCTAACTCCTCTAATTATTTGTGTGTTTCTGTTTTGATCATTGATTGCATGTCGTTTTTAGTTGGTATTATTGCACATTTAGGTAGTGACACTTACACATGCTATCAATTTAATCCCAATTCTAAATAATTCAACAAGTTTAACCTATATATTTACAATTACTATTAATTTGATCCTATTTTCCTCCTCCCTAATTGTCACTTTCTCAGTCGCTGCGACAACTCACTTATCATTGATCCCTGCACCAGCTATTTATTATTCGTGTTCTCGCTATTGCCATTGTTATCGCTTATCAACTTCATAATTTTGGATGTGGAGTTAAAAAATTCTATCTTATGTGTATAATAATTATCAAATTATTACTATAAAAAAATATTTTAATATCTAAGTTAATAATTAAAATAATGAATTATAATAATTAAATCATGCAATTAAGGTAGTGAAAGTTTTTAAAAGAAAATTGCTACACTTTTGCTTTTTTATGTTATAGTCATGGCCCTTTCCATTAAACATCGTTCTAATGGAGCTTTTCTTTTAAATAATCTCCAAATATGTCTAAATTTTAGGATCTAAAGACGAATAATTATCCAGTCTTTGCCTTCTATTGTAATAAATTGATAAAATTTATAATATAAAGGGTTAAATTTATTGAATTAATTGTAATTAAAATTAAATTGATAAATTACGTAAACATTCAACATTGATCTTATACTCCTATTCGAAAGAAATATTGTACAACATTCTCCAACAAATTGAGATGAAACCTTAAGGAGAACATTGTTGAAAGCTTGCCTAAAACTACTCAAGCTAGTGGTCTCAACCATCCTTTCTGCTTTCATGGTGGCAATTATAAAAGATGGAAACAAAATACTTTTTTCTACCTCACGCTTTTGAATGCTCATACATTCGAGTGGAAAATAATCCTCAGAAAAAGGATATTGAAGCTATGACTAAAGAAGAAAAATTCGAGCATGAAAGAATGTGAAGAAACGGGAGAATGATCACGACCACTGTAAAAGTCATAAACCCGATTGTCTTTCTGACAATTTGTATAATTACTATGGTAAAAAATATGTTTCAACAAAGAAAATTTGTAAAGCATTGTAGCAAAGAAAGTTTGTGAGTGTGGAAGCTAAGTCACTTCTTATGGGAATTCGGGTTTATTCTCCGGAACGTTCGTTATAACCGAGAAAAAGCATGGTGCCACAATATGTTGGTTTATAAAGCTTATTGTAAGGCATTGTAAATCCATGTGTGTAACGTAATACTTCATTTTCTCCTCATTTATAATTATTTCGTTCATAATTGTGAATATATTTGAGAGCATTTACTCCAATACTTGTGTACGCTGTTTTTCTATTTTACATTGTTCTTTTGGTTCGAGTTTGCTTACACTATATTTCGGTGCCTTAGAGAATTTTTATGAAAATTCTTACTTTTGTGAGTGTTAAGTTGACTTATACAGATTTGGAACAAAAAAATCGCCTAAAACTACACGGTTTGCGAAACCAAAGTTTTAGCCTTGTGACACTAGGAGGTAGTTATAGTTGTGATAAAGAAGCAATCTCTTGAAGAAAATGATGGCTTCCTCCTTCCTAAATGGCAATACTTTTTAAACCGGATCGTTAATCGAATTGGTCAGGCTGTTGGTTTGTCGCTCTAATTTGTTTGACCATCAATTCAATCGATTTTTTGTCGATTATCAATCTAATCGGTCAAAAACACCTTCCAGACCAGTATATTAATCGATTTTCAATTCAATCAATCCAATTGATCAACCCGGTATGGTTAAATCACATTGCTAAATGGTTTATATGTCTTAATCTCGCTTCATGACTTGAAAATTCTATAAACCTCCGCATACACAAATACTCCCCACCATCAAATTAACTTCAATTACAAGCAACTCATATCATCAAAAGCCCTCTCTAACCGCATCCGGGCCTCGCATTTCCTGTGCCATAAGTTGTTTCTAATTACAGAAAGTCAATTAGACAAACCTGATGAAATAATCGTGACCGTTGGATTTAACAAACGTGATTGATCTTGATCATCATCCTTCCCCCTCTCATTTTCTATTGTCAAAATTTGAGGAAGAAGGAAAGCATAGAAGGGTATCCTTCCTTGCTAATATAATTAAACTAAGAGGACATTTACGTCATTTGCTAATAGTGTGAATCGTGCACTTTTCTGTTTTCTCTTCTGGTACCACTGTTGGTGCATGCAAACAAGTATTACAAATGTTATTTGTGAACTAGAAAATGAAAATTTAGATTAAATGACTTAAATGCCCTAACAATGATTTAAGATGATTGAAATCCAAGGGCGAAACTAGGTAAAGAGTTGAAAATTCTAAAGTGAACAAAGGGTAATTCTATGATGATGTGCTTATTTTAACGGTTTTGATTCCGAATCACTGCTGCCAAGCCATTTTTTCCCTCCAACTCGATATTACTGTATTTTTTTACTTTTTTCTGCTTTCTCTAATTTCTTTTTTCAAGCTTCGGTATGCAAAACGACAATGTTTCAACCGCCTACGGTGACCTCGCAGCCGGAGAACTAAACCATCACCAGAACGGCGGAGTTTACTCTTCCTCCACCGCCAACTCATCCGCCTCTCTCTTAGCTCTCCATCATCCCCGCCTTCTCATGCAACAGCATCAAGATATGATCAACCGCCACAGCCTCTGCCTCTCGCGCTTCCGCGAAGCTGCAAAAGAAGTCGAATCACTCCGCCAAGAGAATACTTCTCTACGATCAGTTAACCGCGACCTCAACAAGCAACTCAACGCACTGATCCAAGCCTCTGTTCAGGATCACTTTGCATCCTCTGATTACAACACCACGCCGTTTGATTTGGTAAACGCATTGGAAGGACTTTGTTTCAGAGGCGGCGGCGGCGTAGGAGAGGAAGAAGTTTCTGATATGGAAGGTGAAGTGGATGTCGAGAGGGTTAAGTTGCCTAAGAGCATATCGATTAGATCTAATGGTTATCAGAAGATGATGAGTGAAGCTGGAGCAGCGAGTCATCGTGGTAAAACTCGGGGACTAGCTCGGACTTCAAATGCTTCTCAACAGATAAGTAGAGCTGTGAGTATAATTTTGACTTTCTTCTAATTCTTTCCCTTATGCTGTTCGGATAGCAAATTCGTAATTGCCAGTCTATCGTTATACATTATGTACATATCGCCAGTTTATTTTCATTTCTAGAGTAATAATTATTTGCTTATTTCTAAAGCTATATATCAGGCAAATCAGTACAATATTCTCGCAGCCAAATAACGGAACGAGCACCATTAGGCATTAATTACATATTTTATTACGATTTTATTTAATGAATACCTTCTCTGACTTGGCAATGAAGCAATACAATAAACTTAATTATTTTAGACGCGTCTGAGATGATGATGATATATATTTAGTTCAAATTTATTCTTGTTAGATCCTTTTTAGCCTTTTGGGGGAGAAGTGAGAAGCTAGTTCAAGGCACTCTGAAATCATCCTTGTATTTTATCTGTATAACATGAAAATTTGTTAGTTTATAGAGTTAAGACTTTCGAAAGTTAAACGATGGCGTTAGTAAGATTGTTAACAACCAGAGATTTGCTTAGACGTGTAAGGTTTTGTTTGTATGGTGAACTGCCTTGTTGCCACCAAAAGAATGTGAAATGAGAATATTAGTAATAGATTATTCATTTGTTTCTTGATCTTAATTAAATCTTATAATAAATAGGGTGAGTAATGTCTTTAGGCGAATGTAAAGCAGAAGGTGTACGTGCAACGAGGGAAGGAGGAGGAAGAGCTACTTGAACTGGAAGTATACAACCAAGGCATGTTAAAGACTGAGCTCTGCAACAAATGGCAAGAGACTGGTGCCTGTCCATATGGTGACCACTGCCAGTTTGCTCACAGTGTCAAAGAGCTTCGCCCTGTAATACGCCACCCTCGATACAAGACTGAGGTCTGCAGGATGGTCCTTACTGGTGACGTCTGTTCCTACGGCCATCGATGCCATTTTCGTCATGCACTTACTGAACAGGAGAAGTCCGTGGGCCACCTAAAGCCCCAAACCAGGTAAACCTATTCGTTCAGGCGATTATCATATTGGTTGGTAGCTGTAGAGATGTTCAATAATTCTGAACCCCAGTTTTTTTTTTTTTTTTTTGAATAATGAGCTTAATCTAGTCAGTTTATAGGTATGGTGAACATATATTAAGTTTCAAAATTAGAATCATAAAATCGAAGAAAAAGTTACGAAAGATGGAGATGAGTAGAGGTTTTTGTTTTCCCCGATGGTGGGAGATTTGTTGAGGTGATTAGAGATATCAGGTATGCACTTTTTCTTTTTCTTCTCTTTAATATGTTTGTTTCTTGAAGTAGCATGAGTACTTGCGGGGATGTTTGGTGCGCTTAAGCCAAGCAACAATCCGACAGCAACTAAAAAAGTGAACCATTAATGGTAATGATATATTGATGTCATTAGCCATTTGAAACTCCTCCTGGATGAGCTTTTTGTTGTATACTTAAGGTTAGTTTAACAATTTTTTTAAAAAATATTTGAGTTAAAAAATACATTTGAAAAAAAGTTAAAATTTTTTCTATCACTTTTTGGTCAAAAAAATGCTTTGGAAAAATATTTTTTTACGTCAAAAGTACTTTTGAAAAATTCAAAAGCATTTTGTTTAATAATATTTTTATCTTAAAAGTGTTTTTTGTCCCAAAAATACTTTTGAAAAACAATACTAAACAAAACCTTAAACTTATGGCATACTCATTTTCGTTTTTAAATTGTATCTTTGCATTTATATCGGATGCCTATTATTATTATTATTATTATTATGAACGGAGTAATGAAATTTTTTAATTAAAAACCTCATCTTATATATAAAGAAAAATATATAAAGAAAGCAGTTGACGTTTTTTAAGAAATAAAATATATTTAACATAATAATATATATAAATTTTATATAAAAAAAATTTCGTTATATAATTACATATTTATTATTTTTTCTATATAAATAAAACTTATTAATTAAAATAAAATAAAAACTTAAAAATAATTTTTATTAATTAAAAACTTGGAGATAGCATGCTTAATAATTAAACACATATTGACTAAAAAATAGATTGAAGGAATATTCATAAGAAAAAACAAATAAACATGGGAGGGGATTTGAACTTATGACCCAATGATAAAAATTGTATGTATTTAACCAACAATTTTTTTTTAAAAGAAAATTCATTAATTCATTCAATGAATGAGACATATAGTTCAGAAAGAAAAATAATAAACATCCGTTGTAGGCAGTAAAGGACAAATTCTATCAATACAACAAAAGTTTTAACCTCAACATCAATAGAACATTATGACACGTTAACAATTGGCTCTGTCACAACTCAAGCACAACATATTTGGAGTGATTGCAAACACTTAATATAATATAAAAATCAATCACGAATGGTCCAAAGCGGCGGATATAAATCGACAAAAGAACCGAGCATCCACCAATTAAGAGGGACAACGACAAAACTAGTCCTAAAGTCACTCGCAAAAGCAATATTATATGCATAAGTAAGACTAAAAAGCGTATTATAAAAGTAGACAAAAACTTATAAAAGTGAGGAATTATTAAACAATGTAAAATAAACAAAAAAACATAACTCTTTAAGACAACACGAGTTCAAATCGACTCATGAAATCATTTATTATTCTTAAATACTCTCAAAACAGAAATAAATTAAGAAGTCAATGAAAAATCACCCACTTTCTAAAAGAAATTTTCGGTGGTCGATGGTGTTTCAATGATGATAAATATTGTCATATGTTCATCACAACTTATGAAAACAATACAAATAACCACAAAATAGATTTACAAATTGAAAAAAAAAAAATAAAGCGAATAAATAAATAAAAAGAGATGATTGATGAACAGGAGAAAAAGATAGACGATAGCCTCCAAATTAGCACTATCGCGAAACAAAACAAAAAATGAGAAACAAACGAATTGGAGAAAAAAAAAAGTTTTTAAGGTTTCCTTAGTTGCTATCTCATTTAGCCAACAAATTAAAGAAACCAAAATATCAAAAGAAAATGTGTTTTATATAAACTATTTGTTGAAAAACATTTTTTACCCTAAAGCTTAATCTTAAATCCTTAAATTTATTTTTCAAAAAGTAGCCTTTTTCAGTAATTTTGCCTCGCCCATTTGACATTTGTTGCCAATTACAAGCCGGTCCACACTCGATGGTTTTATTTTTTGAGGGTTCACTCCACTTACATAAGAACTAGGGCTTTCGTCAGCGTGCAAAGGAAAAGCATATGCGATTGGTATGAGCACCTATTTATAAGGTAGCTTACAATGCCTAGGAGGCTCCCTGAAGAAAGGGAAAACAAAAGCTTAGGCCGGTGAAGATGGAAACGGAGAGAGAGTTACTGGAAATTTTTGGAAGTGGGGTGTGAGGAAAGATCATTTCTCTTATCTCTTTTATACATATACACAAAGAGTTCAAACCAGATCTTTCCTATGCCCCCCATTCCACTGATTTCTAGTTCTTCTTCTCCATTTTATTTCTTCTTTCATCCATTTCATGCCTGCACCTTCGCTTGGTAAGTTCAATTGGTAAATCTTATCTATTCTTCTTGTTCTTCGTTTCTATATTTAAACAGATCTGTTTGTTGATCTTTCAGCACACGCTTCTTATATTTTGTTTTTTTTTTCTTTCTGTGATCTTTACTGTAAATATAAGTCATCTTCCAAGGTTTTCCTGTGAGTTCAGTTGAGAAATCGTTATAGTTACACGGAGATGATATGCAGATGTATTTTACCCTTGATTTCGGATTTACTCTCCCCTTTTGAAGATCAATTAATTCATAATTTTTGTTAGAAGATAAAATTTGTCAAGATCCTTAAGTATGGTTTAAGAATCTTTTTGATATCTCAAAATTTAAGCTAATTATAATAACAAATTTGTCTGGGAATGGTGGAAGCTTTGGATCTGTCGTTGCTTCAAAGTATTCCTTTGTTTCACTGTTGCTATAATCAAAATTAACAGTTTTCCCTTATCCCCAAACTTGATCACGAAAGTTACTAGCAAGAATTGAATCTATTGTAGTGGCTGAAGCCTTAGCCAAGGGTTTTCTGTTCTGGGCCACCTCCGCTATTGAACAGGGATATCTTTTGTTTGAATGTGTTGATGCGTCTTTTGTACACTAATAAAACGAGTGTTGCTGTTGATTGGGTCACTGGATAAGATGGGTGATGTTTACTTCTAAATCAATGGATTTTTTTTTTGAATTTTGATCGGGAAAACACTGTTTCCAGTAATGTAATAAACTATTATGGTTTCTCTACCTTCCCTTTCTTTACTCCACTCAATTGTTTTTGGGTAAATTATAAAAATAATTATTTTTATTTGTTTCAGATTATATTTTAATCATTTATATTAAAAATGTGATCATTGTAAGTTCTGTTATCTCTTCAACGGTAATATTACGTGGTAGTTCAATTAAATTGTAAGTGTCAACTTAAATTTTCAAATGAAATGAGAATAAATTTTTAATTAAATAAATTTAATTAATTAAAATTTTTAAACTTTAAACTTTAATTGAAAAAATTTTAAATTCATTTTCACACATTTTTTTTTCATCTTTTTTTTTTATTTTAATATCTTTAGTTACAAATCTGTCTCAAAGCTTGAATCTTTAAAATCCATTAATCCAAAGATTCAATATCTTTTATTCTAATATTTTTTTCTCGTTAAGTTTTTTTGGGTTAATGAAATTCAAATATTCAAGTTTTGAGATAGATTTGTAAAAAATATTGAAATCAAAAGAGAAAAAGATGAAGATGAATAAGAGATGTGTGTGGAAATGAGTTTAGGGTATTTTTAATTAAGGTTTAGAGTTTAAAAATTTTAATTAATTAAAGATTTATTTTCATTCTATTTGAAAATTTAAGTTGACACTTAAAATCTAGTTGGATTGTCACGTAAGATTACCATTAGGGAGTTAACGGAACTTAACGGCACATTGATCACTTCGTAACAAAACACTAATATAAGTGATTAAACGTAATATTTCAAACATCAGTGACTAAAATGTAACTTGAAGTAAACAAAATAATTATTTTTGTAGTTTATCCATTATTTTTTTTATCTATTAATGTTAGATATATATTCAATTTAATTTAAAAAATAATTTTCGCATTTAATAAATAGATTTTACATAGGTTTTTACACGCTTAATCATTATTTACAAATTGATTTTCGTATTTAGTGCTACTTGAGATTGCTGATGGTGTTGAGAATGCTTATTGCTGATATACTCTTTTGATGAAAAGTATTTTAAATATGATATTAGAAATAAAAAAATTAATTAATTTAGATAATAATTAAATAATCTAATATAATTATATGTAAAATATATATTTTAATTACTTTTTAATAATGAATTTTTTTTTTTGTAAATTTAATTGCACAAGAAATATTTTAAAATTTAAATATAATAAAAATAATATTTTAATATAATGAAACATATAAGATATAAATTAATCTAAAATTTTAAATATAATTTAAATAATTAATACAAATAAAAATATTTGATAATTTGTACCTCCAAACCCAACAGCCAAAAGAATTTAAATCTTAATTTTTGCATATTTTTTACCACACTTTTAACCTAAAAAGTTAGACTATGAATTTTATTATTGTGAATGATGTTACATATTGTAAAAATTGTATATTCAACGAACTAACTTTCGATTCTTTATTTATTTGAATTCAAACATTTACTTACATCAAAGTATACAAGTTACGCATACATAGTTCATCATCTATTTAGGATTAAGGTATGTCACATTATGAACCTCACAAGTAAATAAATTCATAAATAAATATAGGATCTATTTTACTAAAATTTTGTCTGATGTATTGTCAGTTCAGTTAGTCAAATCTATGTTTTTATCTTTTGAAAGTCATCTGTTCTGATACTCAAGATAAAACATATCCTCAATTAGATTTGATAGACGATATGTTAGTGTTTCAATCGATTTACTCATTTCTGATTAGACTAAAGACATGTTTAGATTTTATCTACTAATATAAATTTTTTCGTATTACGATTCAATCATTTAATACTGCTTAATATTAATTAAATATTATATAATCAGTAAGTCAATATTTACTTCTATTTTACTTTGCTAGCAAAAACATTAAGGACAATATGCAAAAAGTATTAATTTAATAAATAGATGTTCGAAAAATACAAATATATTTAGACGAAAATACAATATCAAGGACACCATATCCTAACACTAAGCAAAAAATACCTCCTTATTAGCGCAACCTGACAATCTTTATATAAACAAGATAATTATGATATAAAAAATATTATTTTAGTGATAACATAATTTTTAATATTTTAATCAATAATATCAAAATAATTAGGCTTAAATGAAAAATAGGTAATTAAACTATACTTTTGCTTTCACCAAAAAAAAAATTATACCTTTGCTATTTTGGTACTTATATTATTTTTTTCTTATAACAATTTAATTTTTAATGGTATCGAAAAATGTGATTTTAAAACCTCATTTTTATAAATTAGGTCCATAAATATTACAGAGTTGGTATTAAATAATATTTATGTTTGGCCCATCAACTTTGTCTACTAATTACTTAATTAAGGCACAAAAATTAAATTGCAAAAGTTCAATTGCTATAGATTTTTAATTGATTAAAGGCTTAAAGACTTAAATTGCAATTAGTTAAAAGCTCAAAATGGTAATTAAATCGTTTTATAATAAAGGATAGTGGATAGTGATGATATTTCCACTAAATAAGTTTAATGGTTAACTTATATTAAGTATGCTTAAGTTAATTAAATCAAATGAATGAAGTACCAATCTTACTATATATAATAAATTTAGTGGATGACAAAGTCATCTTCTTCATTTTCTCACCATTGCCGTCCAAAGAAGAGAAGAAAACCTATGAAATTTCTAAAACATTCGACCTTTAATTGATAAGCAAATTCAAGTAATTTTTTTAATTGACCTGAGAGCTTGATTTAGCCAGCCCATGTACCAATTGTAAAATTGTTAAAGTTCTTGAAAGTTGTCATTTTTTATTTATTGAAGAATTAGGCTTGAAATCGATAGATTTTAAGCTTAGATTATGAAAAGGACTAGATTGTAAATTTTAATTATTTATTTTGTGCATAGGGACTAAAGTGAATAAAATACGATTTTTTTGTGAAATTTTGGTATAAATATATATTATATGGTCCCTAATAAAGTATGTAAAGGAATTTTTTAAATTGAAGCTCAAAATTGAAAAATATGGCTATTTCGAATTTAGGGACTAAATTGAATAAAATGTAAAATTTTAGCGGTATCAAAAAATGAAATTATATAGGTTTGTTCATGTCATGGTATAATATGGAAATGTTTGGTATTTATGGACTGTATAAAATAATTGTTTAGATCAAGAACTGGATCAAAGCGAAGTTAATCGAGAAAAAGCAAAAATTATTGATTAGACCTTGAAGAGTCAACTTGTTGGTGTTTTAATTAAGTAAGTTCATATGGTGTTTATTATTTTACGTTGTTATGTGCTTTATTTTATATATGCATGTATGATTATAAATTGATTAGTTGCAAATTGGTATGAAAAGCTAGTGTTGAAGCCCAATTTATCTGGGCCTAACAGAATTTAAATTGGAAATTTAAATTTATCATAAATTTGAATTTAAAATATATTTAAAATAATGTCCAATTACAAAAAAAAGGGTCCAATTACAATATTTTGACCCAATTAAGCCCAATTCAGATAACCCAAATACAGACAGGCCCAAGTGACCCAAACCTTAAAACTAAAATAGAAACCCAGGTCAAATCTGCTGGCCCATTGCACACATTGACCCAATCTACTCCCACTTGTATTGCTGCCGCTACCTTCAACCAATCGGAACGCACCACATCATCAATGATGTCACCTCCAGGCAACTTACCTCTGCCACCACTAGCTTTAACCTGCTTTGCCATGACCGCCACTGTAAATTGAGACCTGCAAAGAAGAAAGAAGATTTACATTTAATTGCAAGGAACAAATTATAATCATTGTAAAACCTGGTTATAAAAAACCAGATTCGATCTTTTGTACGAGACTTTTTTAGAGAAATAAAAGAAATCAATACGAAATCTCAGTATTCATAAGGAACGCTTGAAAAATTCATTAATAATTTTCAATCAAACAAAACAGGGGAAGAGGTATTCAAAGTTAGCAAAGAGAAGCCCAAATAGATTCAAGCAAGTCAAATTCAAAGTCTTCAAAACTTGAACCCCCAGGTATTTTTAATGCATGTTAGTTATCATCTATATTTTAAATCTCCAGATTCATCAGTTCCCAAAGGTGCATCGCATTAACATGCATTAAGTGTTTCAGTTGTTTTTTTTTTTTAAGGGACGTTTTAATAAGCGGCATTAATAACACCTAATAATATTGATGATATTAACATTAACATTAATAATTATTAATAATAATAATGACTGTTTTAATAATAATAATAATAATAATAATAATAATAATAATAAATGACATTAATAATAACCATTAATAATTAATAATAATATTTTAAGTAAAAAAACTGAAGAGGCGTACCTATGCTATCGTGGTTATTGTCGTCGAAGTTGCGTACGACCGTTCCACCGAGCCACCCCTTTCCCTCTCGGTCGAATCTTTACAGGGTAATCACACAAAATCAAGAACAGATTTCAAAACAGAGATTAAGCTTTAAAATAAAAAATCAAACTTTCTAGAAGGGAATGAAAGATCTGGGTTTTGAAACGAATAAAAAAATCAAATTCAAAGTTTGAAACACCGATCTAAAAGTTTTAAATAAGAAAAGAGACTTTCGAACTTACCGGTTACTAGAGATCGGCGACACGACGACGCGTGTGACTGAAGACGGCATCGGAGCATGGCCAGGGGCTCGACGTGACGGCGCATGACCTTGGGTGGACGGTGGACCATGGTAGGGGACGGTCGGATTCTGGGTTGTGGTTAAAAGGACTTTGAAAAAACAGAAAGCAAATCTATCTTGAAAAGAATGGCAAAAATGATTTTCAGAGGGCAAAGTTTAACTTAAATACCAAATGTGAAACGACGCCGTTTTGATTTTAAACCCATGGCTGACCCGATCCGACCCGACCTGCTTCAGGATCCGCGTGTTTTTTGTTAATGGTATATTTATGCATTTGGTCCTTTCGCTTTTTTCAAATTTACAATTAGGTCATTTCGTACTTTTAATTAATTTTAAATTGGCCCAGATATTTTTCATGATTTTCAAATTAATCCTTTAACTTCTGAACACCTGAGATGCTGCCACGTGTCACTTATTTTTGGTTTTATTGCCTTAAAGATCTTTAAACTATCCAAAAATTATATTTCGACCCCAAACTTCCTCAAAATTATATTTTTGACCTCAAAACTTCCAAAAATTACCATTTTACCCTCAAACTTCCAAAAATTCCATTTTTGACCCTAAAACTTCCAAATATTACCATTTACCCCCAAACATCCAAAAATTCCATTTTTTAACCCCGAACTTCCTAAAATTATCATTTTGTCCTTGGGTACCTAAAAATCACATTTTCAACTCCGATTGCTTTATTTTTCTTCCTCGTCAATATTTATATTTAAGTTTTAATTATTATGCCTTCGTATTTCGTATTTTTTATTTTTGTATATCACTTATCTGCCTAATTACTTTATTTCGTTTTATTTAATCTTCATTATTAACTGTTCATTCGCACTTAAAAATTACACGTTTGTTTCCAAAATTATTTTGAAATCGAGGCAATGTTCTTTTCATGTGAAAACTTCGGGAAATCATGCCCTAACGTGTCAGGTGTGATTTTTCGTATAACTCACACGAATCGAATATCCTCTTCCAAGTTTTTAAAAATGCCTGTTAACTTTGTGATTCCGAGAACGTCGTGCCCTAACATTTTGGTCACGGAGAATTAAACGAGCATTCTATCTTCAAAATTTCCAAGTCATGTGTCCGTGGATTGCATTTTAAATTCAATGCGAAATTTTCAAGTTCTTTATATATATAAATTTAAAGCAAAATCGAGGCAATGTCTTTTTCGTGCGAACACTTCGAAAAACCATGCTCTAACGTGTAAGATGTGATTTTCGTAATTCATGCAATCAGATATCCTCTTCAAAATCTTTCAAAACGTCCTTTAATTTTGAAAATCCGAGAATATAGTACCCTAACATGTTGGGTACGACTTCCAGTTCTCATAAGAGATTTGAAACACGGGGACGAATTTCTTCAAAATGGCTTCCTTTGAAATGTTGCAAAGTTTTCTAAAGACAAAGGTCGTATTTTAAATTTTACTCGAGTTTTTAATGTTTTCACAAATTAAGACCCGAAAGTAATCAATGTGGTACCAATTTTGGGCGTATGAGGGTGTTAATCCTTCCTCATGCATAACCAACTCCCGAACTTGTCTTCTGGATTTCGAAGACCTACATGTTTTTCAAAACGATTTTTTTGAATGTTTTATGGTGATCCAATCACGCCAAATAAAGGATTGGTGGTGACTCCCAATTTTTTAAAATGAATTTTTGAAACTTCGTTTTAAAATGGTTTCGATAGCTTGACGATTCCACCGGGGACTTGTTTTAAAAAAACGAGAGCAAGCCAAAATTGATTTTTCTCGAGTCTTTTTGAAAACTTTTAAGCTTCGGTTTTGTTTAATATGCGATCCTCGACATCCTTGTGTGGCATTATACTATCTGATATTGCTAGTGTAATTTTGCATCCATATGCATCGTGTTATTACCCTTTTAAGTGGAAGCGAGAAACTACTCCTTCGTGAGGTCTTCACCTCCGTATGAGCTTTCGGGATAAGTACCCTTATTTTCGTGAAGTTTTCACTTGCGTGCAAACATATGAGAAATGTGTCCCCAAAACCGAACTCATCCGTATGAGCCTGTAATGGGTGAGGATCGAGGAATCTGCTGGTTTGAGTACCCTTTACTTTTGAACCCAAAACCACATATAGTGAGCCGTAAGTACTCGCCCTAGACGGAGTTATGTCGAGCCTTTTGGCATTTACCCGAGATAATTTCTTAGGTTCTGTGTTATATACTTGTATGTTGATTTTATTATTACGTTCTGCTAACCGTGTTTTGTTTTGTCTCTTTTACTTGCATTTGCATCATCATGAATGAAAAGGCGTTGATTTAAGTTTGATTACCAAATAGGTAGTTTCATAATGGAAGACAGATTTCTTGATAAAGTAGAGGATAATATGGTTGCGCGCTTATGGTCAGAGGAAAAGTAGCGTGACAAAGGAGATAACTTGATAGAGGGGCATTTGTCGGAGTTTTGGGATTATACTCACATTAAGGTGACTCAAAACAATATGCAAGAATTAAGAGATATTTGGGGTCAGTGGGATAGCGATATGAAACAGATGTTTTATCAGGAATATGGAGACTTACCTTATTTGCTTGAAGTGAAAATCGACAAATATCTTTTCCGAGCCTTTACCCAACATTGGAACCCAGTATATACTTATTTCACCTTTGGGAACCTAGACATGACGCCCACGGTGGAGGAATATACTGCTTTGATCCATTGTCCCAGAATCCAAGTTGAAAAAGCATATTCAAAGGATGCATGTGTCCCGACATTTTTGAAAAGGTTGATGAGTGCAACCGGGATGAGTGAACAGTGGGTCGCTTCTCGGATAAAAGTAAAAGGAGTCAACAATTGCATCAACTGGAAGAGTTTGAGAGACTTAATTGCGACACACCCGAACATGAAGAAACGTATTGACATCTTTGCTCTTGGCATATACGGGTTGATCCTGTTCCCAAAAGCATTGGGACATGTGGAAGACGCGGTGACAGTATTATTCGATCGGCTTAGTAAAGGAGTCATGCCCGTCCCTGCTATCCTTGTCGAAACTTTTAGATCATTAAGTGCCTGTAGAAGAGAAGGGGAAGGAAGATTCATCGGTTGTGCGTAACTTTTAATGGTTTGGGTTCAATGCCATTTTCGGAAGGTAGAAAAATTTTCCTGCAAGGTGTTCGCAACTGACTTCTCGCCTTTGAAGGATTTTGTTGCCACGCAAAGGGAACAAAATGTATCTGAGGAAAAATGAGCGGCTATCCTTCAAAATCTTTAAGATGAAGACGTCGAATGGTACGCGCCTTGGTTCATCCCAGTTGAGATCCTTTACCGTTGTTATAGCTTCGATTGAGTCCCTTTACTTAAGGTATGGAGTGCCATGGGATATGATTTTTTGCTCGTATTAAGATAATACGTGACGAGACAATTCATTCCTGCAACATATGGTCTAGCACAATTTGAGATCTCCTACAAAGGGAATGACTACAAGAAGAGGGTTCGAGAGGTAGCAAATTCATGGAAGAAAGTGCATAGAATGAAGAAATTTAGTGCTAACCCATTGACAACATCGAATCATGACTGATGGAGGAGTAAGAGGTTAACGATAACATTCCTGCACCAAATCCTAAAAATGTTCGTTCATTAGAGGAATATCTACATGAAGTCACATCAGAAATAGACATCCTAAAACAAGATTTTGAAAGAAAGAGCTCGGAATTTGGTAAAAGGATAGAAGTATTGGAAGAGGATAAAATGAAGTTGGGGCTGGATATAAACATTCACAAGTTAGAGGCTGAGAAGTTGAGAAAAGGAAAAAATAAAGCCGAGGAAGACTTGAAAGACTTAAAGAAACACTATAAGAAACTTCTTCAATCCATGAAGACCACGGGACTTGGTAAGACTTCTGAGCAATGGCGACAGGAAATCCAGATACAGAAAGACCAAACAAAGCAATGACAAAGAAGATTTCAAGACGGTCAGGCTCGTGAAAACGCCTTGAAAGGAGAGTTGTTAGAAAAATAAGTTGAGAAGGCCGAGATGAAAGCTCAGATAACTAGCTTAGAAGCGAGAATAGAGGAGTTAGAGGAATCACTACGGAGGCACCGCAATCGAAATTCTGTTCTGGAGCTTAAAGCATGTATGGCTGAAAGACAAGAATTAAAGGAAATAGTACAGGAATTAGAGGCTGCACTCCACAATAATGAAATTCGACTTGAGATCATGGAGAGAAATCTGAAAACTAGCGAATGGCACACTCACCAAGCTTAGAGAAAAGTCGAGGAGAGAGATTAAATAATGGGAAAAGCACTACTCAATTGAGGGAAGCCGTCGATCACATGCAAGAGTTAGCTGCTGAAGCTGATATTTTGAGCCTCCAATATGAATCAAAATCAGAACGAGGATAGAAACTAGCTGGACTCTTAGGAAGGATCAAAGCTCTAGGGAATAAGGCTAAGCCATTTGTGTAACTTTACTTTATGTAAAGAAGTTTTTCTTCTAGAGAAGTTGCTCTATTGGAAAGTGGACTTCAAAATCAATGTCTTTTTTTTGCATTGCATGCATGCATCTTATTCGCATCACATTTTTGCATATTTCTACATAACAATCCTAACTAATTAAAAACTTGCTAGTTACATCAGTAATCATTGAAATCTCGGATCGTTATAATACTTGTAAGAAAACTATGGCCATGGAGCAAAGACTCGAACAAATCTAGAAAGAATTACAAGATCAAATGTAAGAGCATATCCAAGAACAAATGACAATGATGTACAGGGAAATGAAAAATCAATTTATGGAGGTGCAAAAGAATTTAATGAATGAATTTGAACAAGTAAAACAGAGTATGGTCGATAAAGGAAAAAGCCCTGCTATTGAAGAGGAGGAGGACCTAATTGTTCCCCTAGGCTTTACACTTCTCGATAAATCGGATTCATATGGAATGCCAGCGCATGAGGCCACAATTACTATAAGAACGCAATAACAGGCCACGGGCACATCAAGACCAACTAATTATCCAATTGGATTTGGGTCAAACCGAAGGATAATGCTGCGAATCTAAGTGTCCCAAACTTCGACGAGATGATGAAAGAAGATCTCCCAGGACAAATAGAGGAAAAATATAGGCGATTAGAGGAGAAAATCAATGCGATACGGGGAATTCAAAATTCTTATGGGGTAGATGCCAAAGAGTTAAGTCTGGTTCCGGATCTGGTTCTCCCTCATAATTCAAGGTCCTAGAATTTGAAAAGTATGATTGGACGAGCTGCCCTGAAGCCCACATAACCATGTTTTGCAGGAAGATGACGGGGCACCTTCATAATGACCAATTATTGATTCATTGCTTTCAGGACAGCCTGGCCGGATCGACAGTCAGATGGTACAATCAATTGAGTCGAGCAAAAATTATTCATGGAAAGATCTAGCACAAGCCTTCTTAAAGCAATACAACCATGTGATAGAAATAGCTCCTGATCGGCTTACTTTACAAAATATGAAGAAGAGGTCAAACGAAAGTTTTAGGCAATATGCGTATAGATGGCGAGATGTGGCAACACAAATACAACCATCACTAATAGAAAAGGAAACATTGATATTGTTTTTTAATACCCTCAAGGCTCCTTACCTTAATCATCTGTTAGGAAACGCCACCAAGAGTTTTTCTGATATGGTCATATCGGGGGAGGTAATTAAAAATGCAATCAAGACTGGCAAGATTGAAGCCGAAGAAAACACTAAAAGCCCTGCCCCCAGAAGGTGGGATAATGAAGTTATTAACGCAAGCATGTACAGACCTAGCTACACTAAACCATTCATGACAGGTCAGCCCAAAGCTCCAACGAGCAATTACCAAAATGCCCCAAAGCAGGAACCGATCATCAAGTCAAATAGAGGAAGAATTCAATATACTCCCCTTCCGATGTCATACAGAGAGCTCTCAAGATACTGTATGACGCATATGAGGGAGCTCCTCAGCGTGTGAAACCATATAAATCCTCATTTCCGGCCTGGTACGATACGAATGCTCACTGTGAATACCATGCAGGGGCAAAAGGCCATTCGATTAAAAATTACCATGTTTTTAAAAGACGAGCCAAGGGACTCATAGAGCGTGGAGTCGTAAAATTAGAAGAACCAATAAAGCCCAATATAGCTAGGAATCCTCTGCCCAATCATCCGGAGCAAGGGGTGAATGCCTTGCTGGAAGAAGGAGTTAAAAAAATTAAGAGAAATATTGAAGAAATTAGGTTTCCACTTCGGTGGGTATGGCAACAGTTGGTAAAAAAAGGATAATCGTGAAGGACAAAGAGAGTATGATAATAGAGGCTGATAACCATTACGAGTTTCTTGCTGTTGAGGGGCATGAAATTCAAGACTGCGTCGAGTTTAAAGCCATGGTGTAGGCGTTGATGGACAACCGAGAGTTGGAATTTTTTGAAGAAAAAGAGGAAGTTAATGATGTTTGTGCCTCCGAGGATGGAGCGGCTAAGGCTTATGGAACTAATCGCCCAAAGGTGATTATTTGTAAACCAACAAATGGCACGGTAAGAGAACAGACAACCACTCGGGTCATCATACAAAAGCCTGCAATGTTCCCTTATAGGGATAGTAAGAAGGTCCAATGGAATTATAATTGTAATGTAACCATACCAAGAAAAGGGGACCCTAGGAAGGACGTGAATCTTGTTACCCGTAGTGGAAAAAATTATGACCTAGTAGATAAAGAAAAAAAGAACAGCAAAGGGAAAGCAATAATGTGTGAGCCCGAGGAAGAAATAGCTAGCGAGCCCGAAGTACCCACGAATGAGCATGTATTTGAGAAAGAGGCGAAGGAGTTTCTGAAGTTTTTAAGGCATAGTGAGTACAGTGTAGTTGAGCAATTATACAAATAGCCCGCGCGTATATCGATCTTAGCATTGTTGCTAAGTTCAAAAGCACATCGCAATGCATTAATGAGGGTGCTCAACGAAACGTATGTGACCAATGACATATCTATGTGCAAGCTGGATCGCCTGATTAATAACATTAGCATCGATAATTTTATTTTCTTTAGTGACGATGAAATCCCGTCCGAGGGAATGGGGTCGACGAAAGCTTTTCACATCACCATTCGTTGCAAGGGGTATACCTTACCCGGAGTACTCATTGACAATTGCTCAGCTCTAAACGTATTGCTACTAGCCGCTATGAAAATATTACCAGTCGATAGCTCTTATATGAAGACATGTCACAACATAGTTAGAGCTTTCGACGGAACAGAAAGAAGAGTAATGGGTAGAATTGAAGTACCGTTGCAGATAGGCCCGAATACATACGAGGTGGACTTCTTGGTGATGGACATTAAGCCCTCCAACAATTGTTTATTGGGGAGACCTTGGATCCACTCAGCGAAAGCAATACCATCCTTACTTCATCAAAAGCTTAAATTGGTAACCGATGGAAGGTTGGTTACAATAAATGCAGAGGAGGATATCATCACAACTGTGATAAGTGACGCCCCGTATGTAGAGAAAAATGAGGGGGCAGGGGAGTGTTCCTGTTGATCATTAGAATTCATTTACGCAACATTCATTACGAAAGAAAGTAAAATTCCTGAGCCAAAGTTGTCATGAACCACGAAGATGGAGTTACGATTGACAATTGGAAAAGGGACGCTGTTAAGAAAAGAGATTGAAAAATATCTGTAAGGGCTAATCAATGTACCAGTACCATCAAAAAAGTGAGACTGCTTCAGGTTGGGATATAACCCAGATGTGGAGGAAAAGAAGAAGGAAATAGAAAGGAAACGAGAGATGAGAAAAGCACGACTGGTCGGGGAGGAAATCAAGTGGGAGCCGATGACCTTTCCTCATATATAAAAAACTTTCGTTTCCGGTGGAATGAGGCTTAAATAGAAAGAGAACACTGGAAGAGTTGTGCCAAAGTTAGATATTAATGCCATCTCCGAAGAAGGCAGAGGGATGAGCATATTTTAAATTTTCCCGTACGCACCAGGAAGCATTCTGGACAGCTGCACAGAAGAGGAGCTTCCTATAGCCTTTAGGATCACTTTAAAGTAATACTCTACACATATTTATCGTTCTATGCCCGAGAGCGATAGAGATCTTTTGTAAAGGGCATTTGACTTTTATCCATTATTTTAATGAAAATTCATTTCACTTACTCTTGACCAATATCTCTTTATTCTTTCATTTTAATTCAAATAATTTGTTTACCCTTAACCTACACAAATTAATCATTCTTGAATTCTTGTATACATACACCCATACTCATACCATACAATCATTCTTAAATTTACTTTGTTCTTTAGGATCACTCTCATTCTTTTGACAGATCCTTGGATATCAATAATATGAGTGACACTGACGGCGAACCTCATTTCGAGTGAGATTTGTGTCTCGAAGAACCTCAAAACTTTGAAGGTGACTAATATAGTAACGTATCTCCTGATTTTCTACGAATGATGGAACAAGAGGAAAAAAAGATCCTGCCCCATAAAGAGTTAATCGAAACTGTAAGCATAAGGGATGAAGATGAAAAGAAGGAAGTAAAAATCGGAACTAGCATCTCGGCAGAAACACGAAGAGATCTTATTGAGCTGCTCAGAGAGTTCAAAGACGTCTTCACCTAGTCCTACCAGGACATGCTTGGATTGAACACTGACATTGTAATCTATAAGCTTACGATAAAAGAAGAATGTAAGCCTGTCCAACAAAAACTCCGTAGGATACGACCAGATGTGTTGCTAAAAATAAAAGAAGTTCAAAAGCAGTTTCACGCGAGTTTCCTCCAAGTAGTTAAATATTCAGAGCGGGTTGCCAATATAGTCCTCGTCTCCAAGAAAGATGAGAAAGTATGAATGTGTGTGGATTACCGAGATTTGAACAAGACCAGCCCAAAAGATAACTTCTCGCTGCCTCATATCGATACCCTGGTAGACAATACAGCAGGATATTCTTTCTTCTCTTTCATGGATGATTTCTCAGGATATAATCAAATAAAGATGGACTCTGTAGATATGGCGAAAACTACCTTCATCACAATGTGGGGAACTTTTTGTTATAAGATGATGCTTTTCGGACTTAAAAATGCAGGGGCAACGTAACAAAGAGTCATGGTGACATTGTTCCATGATATGATGCACAAGGAAATCAAGCTCTATGTCAATGACATGATCGCCAAGTATCGAACTGGGGAAGAACATGTAAAGGTATTGAGAAAGTTGTTCTTGAGATTTAGAAAGTTCCAGCTAAAGTTGAACCTTGCCAAATGTACTTTTGGGCTACTTTAAGCAAGTTGTTGGGTTTTGTGGTCAGCCAAAGGGGGATTGAGATCGAGCCAAACAAGGTTAAAGCCATACAAGAACTACCTCCACCACATAGGCAAAAAGAAGTTCGACGTTTCCTCGGGAGATTGAATTGCATCGCTCGATTTATCTCACAATTAACTGAGAAATGTGACCCCATCTTTCATCTTCTTAGAAAGCACAATCCAGGTGTGTGGGACGATGAGTGCCAAAGAACTTTTGACAAGGTTAAGTAGTATTTGTCTGATGCTCTAGTTTTAGTACCACCAAGTCCCAACTAGCCATTAATCTTATACATAGCATTTTTTGATAATTCTATGGGGTGTGTCTCGAGCCAACATAACGAAATTGAAAAGAAGGAGAGAGCCATATACTACCTCAGTAAAAAGTTTACCGACTGTGAAGCAAGGTACTCTTCGATAGAAAAGTTATACTGTGCGTTGGTTTGGACTACCCGAAGATTATGACAGTACATGCTGTAACACATTACTTGGTTAATCTCAAAATTAGACCCTCTCAAATACATGATGGAGTCAACTGCATTGAATAGAAGAATGGCTAGATGACGAATTCTACTGTCAGAATTCGACATAGTCTACGTAAGCCAAAAGGTAGTGAAAGGAAGTGCGATAGCAGATTTTCTAACCAGTAGAGCTCTGGAAGATTACGAGCCGATAAATTTTGACTTTCTAAATGAGGATCTAATGTACATTGCAACCATCGAAGAAGGGACCGCAACAGAGCATCCTTGGCGATTAAATTTTGATGGTGCTTCAAATGCCGTAAGCAATGGAATCGGGGTAGTCCTAATATCGCCAGAAGGAGACCATTATCCTTTCACAAGCAAACTCGACTTCGATTGCACAAACAATATGGTAGAATACGATGTGTACATTATGGGGATTCAAATAGCCATAGATCGAGGGATCAAGGTCTTAGAAATATATGGAGACTCAGCGTTGGTAATCTACCAGCTCAGAGGGGAATGGGAGACAAGAGACTCCAAGTTAATTGATTATCGAAATATGATCCTCGAATTGATCAAAGAATTTGACGATGTTACATTCCAGTACCTCCCACGTGAAGGAAACCAAACGGTTGATGCTTTGGCTACCCTAGCCTCGATGATAAAAGTAAACAAGCCAGAGGATATGAAGCCCATTCGAATGAGCATTTATGACACTCCAGCCTATTGCTGCGAGATCGAGGAAAAAGTAAAAAATGACATCCTTGGTACCAAGACATCCTTCAATATGTAAATGACCGTAAATACCCCGACGGAGCTACTGAAAATGATAAAAGGACATTAGAAGGCTCGCAAATGAGTACGTCCTAGATGGAGAGTTTCTATATAAAAAGAGAAAGGATCAGGTATTGCTAAGATGTGTTGATGCAATCGAGGCTAAGAAATCCTAAAAGAAGTCCATGAACGGATTTGTGGAACGCACGCTAATGGATTCAAAATGGCCAGGCAAATAATAAGATTTGGATACTACTGGTCGACCATAGAAAATGATTCTATCAACTATGCCAAGAAATGCCACAAGTGCTAGATTTGTGGAGATAAAGCTCACGTACCTCAATCGCCTCTGCATGTCATGACTTCTTCATGGCCCTTTTTATGTGAGGCATGGACGTTATTGGGTCGATTTCACCAAAGGCTTCTAATGGGCATAGATTCATCTTTGTAGTTTTTGACTACTTCACCAAGTGGGTGGAAGCTGCCTCGTATTCCAACGTTACAAAGTTTGCAGTTAGCAAGTTCCTGAAAAAGGAAATCATATGCCGATATGGAATGCCAGAAAAGAACATATTGAACAATGCATTGAACTTGAATAACAGCACGATATCGGAGGCCTGTGAGTAATTCAAGATCAAACTTGAATAACAGCCCAAAGATGAATGGAGCAGTGAAAGCGGTAAATAAAAACATCAAGAAGATCATTGCAAAGATGACAGAAACCTATAAAGATTGGTATGAGAAATTACCATTCACCCTCCTTACTTATAGGACTTCAGTCAGAACGTCTATTAGGGCAACGCCGTTCTCACATGTATACGGGATGGAAACCGTTTTACCCATCGAGGTGGAGATTCCTTCTCTCCGAGTCTTGTCAGAGTTAAAGTTGGACGAAGCAGAATGGGTCCAAGCCAGATATAATCAGTTGAACTTGATCGAAGAGAAGAGACTAAGAGCCATCCGTCATGGTAAGATGTATCAAAAGCGGATGATGCGTGCTTACAACAAAAAGGTCCGCTCTAGAGAATTCTATGAGGGAAATCTAGTCTTGAAGAAAATACTCCCAATACATAAAGACTCCCGAGGAAAATGGATGCCTAATTGGGAAGGGTCGTACGTGGTGAAGAAAGTCTTTTCTGGAGGAGCTCTAATTTTGACAGAAATGGATGGCAAAAAGCTATACAACCCAGTGAATTTAGACTCAGTGAAAAAATATTTTACCAAAAAAAAACGGAGATGTCAGGAAGAAAACCCGTGAAAGGGCATCTTGAAACCAAACAGGCTTTGAGTTGAAAACCCAAAAAAAAGGGCAGCTCAAAGGTCGAACAAAGGCGATCAATTGTTCCCTCAAAAGTGACAAAATAGATAAATTTTACATCTTGGGGCATCTACGAAGTACTCCAGGACCTCCAGATACATATCGAGCAGAAAGATGATCGTTAGATCAGAGAAACTTATAATTGATATCTACGCATCTATTACTGTCCCTTATAATTGTTTTGTTCCTTGTAAATATTTATCAATTTTTCTTTAGCTAATAATTCTTCAAACTCTAAATTCCAATATAATCTCATTCTTTTCCACACTGCTCCAAGTATTTTCATACCAAGATAATGGATAATAGACTAAAATCGCATGGAAAAGCGAGGATCTGCGAGTATTATTTTAGAAAATTCCTAAGTGATACAAGGACTTTAATAAAACCACCAGTTAAAAGAATCAAAACTGGAAAGAACGGTTCAAATTGAGAATCTGCCAAGTCATAGATTCGAGAAGATGTAAAGAGATGATCCCAAAACAGAAGGAATTAATCTTTGAAAATTAAAACATTAATCATTCACATACATATAGTTAGGAGCATTTTGACTTATTCTGAGCATGACATCCTAAACAATCTGGCCTACTTAGAGGCCCAATTGAGCATATTCTACAAGTCTCAGTACCAAGAAACATGACGGAAAAGATTTAAAACCGCAATGACGGATCCAATACCGCAAAAAAGGGAAATATTTAAGCCGTAACGTCTAATCCAGTACCATGAAGACATGAAGACATGAAGGGAAAGATTTAAGCCGCAACGGCGAATCTAGTACCACAGAATACATGAAAGGAAAGATCTAAGCCGCAACGGCAGATCCAATACCGTAAAGAGATAAGAAGGGAAAGATTTAAGCTGCAACGACGAATCCAGTACCACAGAAGACATGAAGGGAAAGATCTAAACCGCAACGATAAATCCAATACTGCAAAGAGACAAGAAGGGAAAGATTTAAGCTACAACGGCGAATTCAGTACCATGAATACATGAAGGGAAAGATTTAGGACCGCAACGGTGGATCCAATACCACAAAGATACAAAAGAGAAAGGTTTAAGTCGCAACGATGAACCGTGTACCTTAGAAGACAAGAAGGGAAAGATTTAAGTCGTAACGGTGAATTCAGTACCACGAAGATTTGAAGGGGAAAGGTTTAAGTCGCAATGGCGAACCCAGTACCTTAGAAACATGACGAGAAAGGTTGAATCCACGACGGTGAAACTTTTACCTTGAAGTCATAGTGGATCAGATCAAAACTACAATGACAAGTCTTTATCTCTCTGAAGTTGCAGTAAGAGCAAGATGAAGCTTTAACATCAATTCCTATCCTCTTGAAGTTGCAGTAAAGTTGGATTAAAAATAATAGTAAGTCTTTATCTCTCTGAAGTTGTAGTAAGAGCAAGATAAAGCTTCAACATCAAATCCTATCTCCCTGAAGTTGCAGCGAAGTTGGAATAAAATTACAGCAGTGGATCCCAATCTCCCTGAAGTTGCAGTGGAATGGAGTGAAGTTACATCGTCAACCAATTTCTTACCTCGAGCTTGGGGCAAATTGCAACCATTTGATCTTTTACCTCGAGCTTGGGGCAGATCACCGTCAACCAATCTACTACCCCAATCATGGGGCAGATTGCGATTATCCACAAACAGTAAGGCGGTCATATTCCTGATGAGATATAGAGAAGTATACCAACTCAATGCGAACAAATCTACGAACTCCGACTTCCTGATGAGATACTGAGAAGCAGGGCGAAGCAATAAAAAGGTTAGTTTCCTGATGAGATACTGGGAAGTGGACAAAATTCGCCTTCCTGATGAGGTATAAAGAAGCGGATTGAAACAAGTGAGGCGGTCATCTCCCTGATGAGATACAGGGAAGTATACCAACTTAATACGAACAAATCTTCGAACCGTAGCTTCCTGATGAGATACTAAGAAGTAGGTCGAAGCAATAAAATGGTTAGCTTCCTGATGAGATACTGAGAAATGGACCAAATTTGTCTTCCTGATGAGATACAGGGAAGCGGATTGAAACAAGTGATGTGGTCATCTTTCTGATAAGGTATTGAGAAGAAGACTAAATCAAACCCACGCTCGATGTGAGCAAATCTTCGAACCCCAGCTTCCTGATGAGATACTGAGAAGCAGGTCAAAACAATAAAGTGGTTAGCTTCTTGATGGGATACAGAGAAGTGAACCAAATCCGTCGTCCTGATGAAATATGGAGAAGTGGATCAAAACAAGTGATGCAGTCATCTTCCTGATGAGATACTGAAAAGAAGGCCAAGTCAATGAAACCAGACTCAAAGACTACAGTGACGAATTCCAATCTCCTCGAAATTTCAATAAAATGGAGTGAAATTACAGTAGCAAATTTTGTCTTTTTGAAATTGCCTAAGGACAAGATGGAATCACAACATCAAAGATGTAGAGAAACGGATGCAGTGAAATTAAACGACTAACGTAAAGTGAAGGGTGGACCAATTAAAGAAAGAGTAGCTAAGAAATGAAACTTGACAAAATTGGGCTTTCTTTTGGGTCTTTGCTATGTTCCCGTTACACTGCAACGAGCAAAGAGGGGCAGCTGTTGAAGTCCAATTTATACATAATTTAAATTTATTTTAAAATTAAGTTTATTTTAAATTTAAATTAGAAATTTAAATTTATCATAAATTTGAATTTAAAATATATTTAAAATAATGTCCAATTACAAAAAAGGGTCCAATTACAATCTTTTGACCCAATTGAGCCCAATTCAGATAACCCAAATACAAACAGGCCCAAGTGACCCAAACCTTAAAACTAAAACAGAAACTCAAGTCAAATTTGCTAGCCCATTGCACACATTGACCCAATCTGCTCCCACTTGTATTGCTGCTGCTACCCTCAACAAATCGGGATGCGCGACGTCATCAGCGATGTCACCTCTAAGCAACTTGTCTCTGCCACCACCATCTTCAACCTGCTTTGCCATGACTGCCACTGCAAATTGAGACCTGCAAAGAAGAAAAAAGATTTACATTTAATTGCAAAGAACAAATTATAATCATTGTAAAACCTGGTTATAAAAAACCAAATTCGATCTTTTGTAAGGGACTTTTTTAGAGAAATAAAAGAAATCAATACAAAATCTCAGTATTCGTAAGGAACGCTTGAAAAATTCATTAATAATTTTCAATCAAACACAAGAGGGGAAGAGGTATTCAAAGTCAGCAAAGAGAAGCCCAAACAAATTCAAGCAAGTCAGATTCAATGTCTTCAAAACTTGAACCACCAGGTATTTTTAATGCATGTCAGATATCATCTATATTTTAAATCTCCAGATTCATCAGTTCCCAGGGGTGCATTAACATGCATTAAGTGCTTTAATTGTTATTTTTTTTAAGGGACGTTTTAATAAGCGGCATTAATAACACCTAATAATATTGATGATATTAACATTAACATTAATAAATAATAATAATAATAATGACTGTTTTAATAATAATAATAATAATAAAAATAAAAATAAATGACATTAATAATAACCATTAATAATTAATAATAATATTTTAAGTTAAAAAACTGAAGAGGCATACCTGTTCTGTCGTGGTTACTGTCACCGAAGTCGCGTACGGCCGTTCCACCGAGCCACCCCTTTCCCTCTCGTTCAAATCTTTACAGGGTAATCACACAAAATCAAGAACAAATTTCAAAACAGAGATTAGGCTTTAAAATAAAAAATCAAACTTTCTAAAAGGGAATGAAAGATTTGAGTTTTGAAACGAATAAAAAAATCAGATTCAAAGTTTGAAACACCGATCTAAAAGTTTTAAATAAGAAAAGAGACTTTCGAACTTACCAGTTACCAGAGATCGGCGACGCGACGGCGCGTGTGACTAAAGACGGCATCAGAGCATGGCCATGGGCGCGACATGACGCGACGGTGCGTGACCTTGGGTGGACGACGGACCATGGTAGGGGACGGTCGGATTCTGGGTTGGGGTTAGAAGGACTTTGAAAAAAAGAAATCAAATTTATCTTGAAAAGAATGGCAAAAATGATTTTCAGAGGGCAAAGTTTAACTTAAATACCAAATGTGAAACGACCCCGTTTTGAGGGCTGAGTTTTAGCCCCAAAACGGAACTCAACCCTCAAAACGGCACCGTTTTGATTTTAAACCCATGGCCGACCAGAATCGCCTCAGGATCAGCGTGTTTTTGGTTAATGGTATATTTCTACCTTTGGTCCTTCCGCTTTTTTTCAAATTTACAATTAGGTATTTTCTATACTTTTCATTAATTTTAAATTGGCCGAGAAATTTTTCATGATTTTCAAATTAGTCCTTTAACTTCTGAACACCTGAGATGCTGCCACGTGTCACTTGTTTTTGGTTTTATTGCCCTGGAGGTCCCTAAACTGTCCAAAAATTATATTTCAACCCCAAACTTCCCCAAAATTATATTTTTAACCCCAAAACTTCCAAAAATTACCATTTTACCCTTAAACTTTCAAAAATTCCATTTTTGACCTTGAAACTTACAAAAATTATCATTTTATCGCCAAACTTCAAAAAATTCTATTTTAACCCCGAATTTTCCCGAAATTACCATTTTACCCCCGGATACCTAAAAAACACATTTTAAACTCCTATTGCTTTATTTTTCTTCCTCGTCAATATTTTTATTTAAGTTTTAATTATTATGCCTTCGTATTTCGTATTTTTATTTTTGTATATCACTTATCTACCTAATTACTTTATTTCATGTTATTTAATCTCCATTATAAACTATTCATTCGCACTTAAAAATTACACGTTTGTTTCCAAAATTATTTTGAAATCGAGGCAACGTTCTTTTCGTGTGGAAACTTTGAGAAATCATGCCCTAACGTGTCGGGTGTGATTTTTCGTATAACTCACTCGAATTGAATATCCTCTTCCAAGTTTTTAAAAATGCCTGTTAACTTCACGATTCCGAGAACATCGTGCCCTAACGTGTTGGTCACGACTTTAATTCTCCACGAAAGTTGAAGTAAACTGGCATTCTATCTTCAAAATTTCCAAGTCATGTGTCCGAGGATTTCATTTTAAATTCAATGCGAAATTTTCAAGTTTTCAAAATATATATTTATATATATAAATTTAAATCAAAATCGAGGCAATGTCCTTTTCGTACGGAAACTTCGAAAAACCATGCCCTATCGTGTGGGGTGTGATTTTCGTAATTCATGCAATCGGATATCCTCTTCAAAATCTTTCAAAACGTCCTTTAATTTTGAAAATCAGAGAACATAGTACCCTAACGTGTTTGGTATGACTTCCAGTTCTCATAAGAGATTCGAAACACGGGGACGAATTTCTTCAAAAGGGCTTCCTTTGAAATCTTGTAAAGTTTTCTAAAGACAAATGTCGTATTTTAAATTTTACTTAAGTTTTCAAAGTTTTTCACAAATCATGACCCAAAAGTAATCAATGTGGTACCAATTTTGGGCGTATGAGGGTGTTAATCCATCCTTATGCGTAACCGACTCCCAAACCTATTTTCTGGATTTCGAAGACCTACATGTTTTTCAAAACGGTTTTTTGAACGTTTTGTGGTGATTTAATCACGCCAAATAAAGGATTGGTGGCGACTCCCAATTTTTTAAAATGAATTTTCGAAACTTCGTTTTAAAATGGTTTCGACCACTAGAATTGGACTAAATTGAAATGTGATGTTTATATGTGTGAGATATGCCTTGTGTGAACTTTGTAAAGATTAGGATACAATTGACTTGACAATAGGGTCTTATGTGCAGTTATACAAGATTTATTACAGATGTTACCGAGGTCCAGCATTTTTTGCGGATTCTTAAGTGTTATGTGACACAAGTTTAGTTTGGATGAGTAACCTAATGTGTCGTTATAAAGGTTTAGTTTGGACGGGTAACTTATTATGTATATATTCAGCTTGGATGAGCAAATGGAGTGGTGTAGATACTTGTGTATCTGAGTTCAGCTATTAGGGTTCATCGGGCAAAAAATTTATATGAAATGAAAATTGAAATAGGATGAAATGAACTTAGTAATCAAATGGAAAAATATTGAATGAATTGAGCATGAACAATATATTGGAGTAATATCTTTGACATGTAAGTGATTGTATTATCTTTTGATTGATTAAGTTTTTGAGATTAGTTACCTGAAGTGACATGAATTGACATGTTAAACACTTATACTATCATATGATTTTGTTTATAAATAAATGCTCACAATATTGGTGTTTTGATTGACATGTCTAGCCAAAAAAGGTTGCCAAGCTTTTATAACTTATAAATGTTAAGTAAGAATAAGGTAAGTGTTGTACTAAGCATATGAATTTACTAAGCATCCTATATGCTTGCCTTGTTTGTTTTCTTTTCCTTGTAGATCGTCTCCTTGCGGAACTCGTCAAACGGGATCGTCTCGAAGCTCACACTATCATCGAATCGGTAGTTATATGATCATTTTGAGTCTAGGGTTGTGACATGTATATAAGTATCTTGGTGTAATCCTTAATGCATAAAAGTCTTGATGAGTTGGAAATGGTGATGAATATGGTATATGATGATTTTGAATGTTGGTCATGTCATGTGATTTAGTTAATGTATGATTTGGTAATGCTTGATGCTTTTGGGAAGGAGAAATATGTACCTATTTAAACTTGGTATGTTCAAGTTGGTAGAATGAGATAAGTAAAATATCTAAGTTGGTCCCTAGTTGGAAATGGTATGTTGTTTGTCATGCATGAGATATGTGTTGGTGTATGGTAGATTTGGTTCATTTTAAGGTAAGGAGAAGTATGTATTAAGATTGTATGGCATGCTTTAGTCTGTTTTGACAAAGGTTCATTTGGCATTTGATTGAATATATTGAAATGAGTAGTTTTTAGTAGGTTGAACTCATATTGAATTGGTTTTGTTTACAAATATCTAAATGACTTGTTTTGGTATGAAGGGTTATGAGTTAGGATGTTTTTAGGTGTACTAAGTTACATGAATCATCTAGGTTGTCTGGCACACTTTGAATTGGGACTAAAAATGACTTCTTCTTTTTTACCAAAAACAAGGTTCCCGTCATGACCACAATTGTCTGACGTCGCAACGTTGGAATGCTCGATGTTACGAGGTGACTTACTGTTTTGGCAACATCACGATGTGGAGGATGTGAGGTTGCGATGTTAGCCCTGAATTTTCAAAACCTTACAATTTTGATCCAATTTAAGCTCAGGTTGACAAAAGAGTTTTCGTAAGCTCTTATCAGACCCAAAATTTATTGTTTAGCATAATTTGATTGTGATTGATATGTGTAAATGTTTAAATACTGCTTAATTGACTGTTGTTGCTTCGACAACGAATGTAGATTCTGTAGTTCAAATTTGACGATCGGATTAAACAAGAAGTGTTACTTTCCCTTTACATTAGTACCTCCATCAGTCAACAATAGTCAATAATGACATAGCTCAATGACATAGCGACGTGTGGCATAAAAAACCACATAAGCATTGTAGGAGTTGAATAGTCAACTGGATCATCTTTTAATTTGAATATGTTTTTATTGTTTTTATACCATTTTTGAATTATTTATATTTTATATAATTGTTTATTTTATATCATTTATATAATAATCATAAATTTTTTTTAAAAGGATTTTAAAATTTTATTTTGAAGATTTGGATTTTTTATTTTAAATATATAATTAATATATTATAAATAATTAAATTTTAATAAATAGATTTTAAAAAATATTTTAAATATATTTTTCATTTGAAGCCTCATGTAAAGGTGAAGCCAAAAAAAAAATTACGAGGGCTCGAAATTGAGATTTTTTGAGAGTAAAAATGTAATTTTGTCATTGTATTAGCTTATAATTTTACATTTGTAGAACTAAATCAAAATGCATTTTTACCATATATTGACATACAAATTTACGAATTTCAAATGGACTAATTCAAAATTTTCACATTTTTATCATATCCAATTTTGGGAAGGTTTGAAAAAAAATATAGTCCAAAAAATGAGTTTAGACAAAAAAAATAGATTCGTTTAAAATATAGGTTTAGGTCGGGTTTAAACATTCAATGCTTGAATCCAACATAACATGTTTTTTAAGTTTGTACAAAAAAATATTAAATTAAAATTATATAAATACTTTCAAAAAAAATTAAAAAACAATATGAATGCTTTAAAAAAAATTATTTAACCATTTACAAATATAAGTGACTTTCAGTAAAATCTTAGACTCATATTTTTTGTTGGTCAAGCTTGGATGAATATAAAATTTATTGATATCATACATAACTCTGATCCAACCCTTGAAAACCTCTATTTTTTCCCTCTTATCGATGCCTTTAGCCAAATGGTAATTTTAATTAAATTTTTAATAGATATAACAATCGGAATGAATTGCATAATCAAGTTATAATTAAACAATACTATTTATAAAGGGGTCGATTGAGTTTAATGTCATTCAGTAAAGAAATTATCAAAAAACTAAAATATTATTATTATTATTATTTTTCAAATAAAAATAAAACATGTCATTTAATTTTTTTTAAAAACAATTCACTCTTTTTTATATTTTTTTTATATTCGTTTTATAATTTATATTTTAAATTTATAATTACTCTTTTAACAATATATAATTATATTTTATTTATAAATTGCTTTTTTTTTTTGTTACTTGTTTACCTTCAAAGGATTTACAAATACGAGAAAAGGTATCACTTTATTGGCAAGGCGGACCACTTTATCTAAATCTAAAGCTTCGGGAGTTGTGTAATTTACGCATCGTATTTAATATCTTTATTCTGAAAACAATTATTTATTAAAAATGCCATTAATTTGTTGGATAAATTAAAATTCATCATCCAATTTTCATAACTTTTCATTTGGACACGAAAAATAAAAAAATTGTAAAAAGAACATTGCCATTATAAACCGTTTTCATTTTTATCACCTGAATAAACAATATTATTGTACACTCATTTTAATCACTCAATTTTAATAAATTTTTATTTTGATCACTCATTTTCTTTTTTAAAATTTAAAAAAAAAAACTTAACTTTTATTTGAAATTCAGTTATTCAATTGCATAGATAAAACTCAAGATTTTTCCTATAACTTAATTCCTTGTAAAAAATCGATTTCTCATATAAAAACATATTTTTTTACTGAAAAAACTAAATTATTTCTGATAAAAAATATAGGAAATTAAAAGATAAAATGTTCTTTTAAAAGATTAAAAATTTTTCCTATAAAAACTCAGGCAACTTTTTTTAAAGCCTCAAAATTTTCTCTATGTACCGGAAAAAATTAAAACTAATTCTTGAGAAGGGAAAAAGAAAGAAAAATAAAAAAATAAAATGAAAATTTTTATATAAAAACTCAAGTTTTTCTCATTCTTTAAAAAACTAAAATTAATACTAAAAAAAAGAAAAATAAAGGAAATTAAATGAATAATAACAATTCAAATTTGCTAAAGTTGAGTTGTTAAAATGAGTACAATAACATTACCCAACTCAAATTAACTAAACTGAAAATAGTTTGTAACGGCAGTGCCCTTTTAGAATTTTTGTTATTTTCAAAGTCAAAAATAAAAACCTGTGAAAATTAAATGGTAATGATGCAACTCACTCTAATTTATTTAAGTTAATATTGCTAAATAAAGGCGAGAAAGAAAAGCAAGCGAAGTGGGGTGGTGGGTGTGCTGAATGCTTTTCCCGTAGTCAAAACTGACGCTGCAATCAACCCTTCTTCATTTGCTTTTTCCACGTGACTTCAGCCCAACGCGGTTTCTAGGAAAAAGAAAGAGAACCAACGTCTTTGCCGTTCTCCTGTTCTTTCTTCTTTCCCTTTATATATTCAGGGCCAAAGCCCTTGCTCACCAATCCGACGTGAGAGAAAGGGGTAGAGATGGGTGATGGAAGTTTTTGGAGATGGGTGGGTTGGTAAAACGCTCTCTTCCTCTTTCTCATGTATCGTGTTTGTGCTGTGATAATATATGCAACGAAGTCGGTTTTGCCAGCTCCGCCCATTCCAAACATTTCCTCTGCTTCTCTCTGTCCCTTGTGTCTCTCATCCAATAAAGGCTTGGGGTTGAGTTAGGAGGAAGAGGGAAAGGGAGAGAGTTGTGTTGGGAGTAATAGGTATGGGGGGTATGGGCAGGTTTGTGTTTTATTTAAGGCATAACTCTTCCCAACACCTCCCATACCCGTCATTTCCAACCGTTGCTCCCCTTCCCTACCCTTTTTCAGGTTTGCTTTTCCTTTTGCTCTATCTTTTTTTTCACGTCTTATAATTATTATTCCCCATAATATCCAATTTAACTCTTAATAGTTATATCTATAATTATTTCGATTTTTTAAAGCTAAATTTGATAAAAAAATTCAAAAAAAAAAAAGAATCAAATCATTTTTTATCAAAAATATTGACTAAATAATTAATTTTTTTAATCATATTTATATGGTAATTTATGTATATTTTCATGCTGACATAACACACAAACAAATAATTTTAAAAAATTCAAAAAATTAGCATGAAATTTATGTTGGATTGTCATTGATCTTCAAAAGGGCAGAGTAAATCTGAAATCAACGGCTATAGATGTCTCCATCAATTGCAAGATAAGTAATATTGGGTGATTGTTTTTAATGTCGCTGTGATTCTCAAAGAAATCGTCGGCTATAGATGCTTTCCGTAAATAAATAAATAAATAAAAAGAGGTACAGATGCCATATGTGATTTGTTTGACGATGGGATAGATAATAGAAGTAGGATGCTTTGTTTGTCAAATAAAAACTCTTCTAAAATCAACTTTAACAAATTTTAGGATTATTATTAATGCAAAAATATGTGAATTTGAGTACGTTAAAAGTTATTATCTCTTTATTTATGTGTTGAGAAAATTATAAATAGTTTTAAATATTATGTAAAAAAAAATAGATATGATAAGAATATATAATAAAATTGTTCAAAAAAAAATTAAGTTGAAATTTTGGATTTCATTTGGATGGACGATGAGATTAATTTTAATGAGATTAAAAATAACGGAAATAATAAATATAATAAATAAAAATATTAAATCATGTCTATATTAAATAATAAAATTAAAATTAAAATGATGTAATGTTAAATAATTGTTAAAAGTTACTAAAACAATATTCATATTAAAACTAAAATATAAAAAAATTCAGTTATATTAATATTGATTAATAAGACATATTAAAATTATTTTAATATAATCAAGCTACTCAAGTTCTAACTCAATTAAGCTCATTTACCAATTTTTATTCTCAAGCTCGAACTCGAGTTCGAGTTCAACTCGATAATTAAGCTTAATGTAAATAATATATATTAAGGGTAATAACGTAATTTAATAATATAAAAAATATAAAAATTTTGATAAGGCTTGCAAGTTGTTTGAGTCAAGCATTATTAAGCTCGAATTCGACTCGAAAAATTTCCAAATGAAGTTCAATTTTTTTTTAATTGAACTCGAATAACTTGCAAACACCAATGTCTTAATTACAGCCTTAATCTAGTTGAATTTAGGGTGTGGTGAGTTCATATTATTGACTGGTGGCCTATTCAAACTGCTCCAAATGAAACTATTTTGAGATTGAAAAAAATTTAAAGGCAAACAACTCAAACGCAGCATAAGTGCAGTGGATCCAAAGGGACCACAAGTCTAAGAGTGTTTTATTTGAATACTTTCTTCTATATAAAAAAATTGATTTCAGATCGTAAAATGAATAAGAATACCTAAGATTATAAAAAAATTGTTAGATTAATATTTTTATAATCTTTAGATTAATATTTTATTTTAAAAAATTAGGTTTCGTTTGGTTTTAAGAAACAAAAATCATTTTCATTTTTTTTACAAAATGAAAAATATTGAAAAAAAAATGTATTTGATGGAAAAATTTAAAAATAATTTTTGGAATACGAGAATATGTGAAAATTTTGTTTTCACTAAGATACTTGGTTTTTAAATTTAAATACATTGATACTAGTTCAAACTTTTATCAATGCAAAAATATATTTTTTAACAGTTTTAAATATTAGTCTGATATTTAGTTCGAATTCATATAAATGTAAATTTTTTTATTTTATATTTTAAGTTTTTATTTTATAAAAATAATTAGCAAATATGTTTTCATGTTTTTTTATTGAAAACATTTTTTATTTATATTTACTAAACGTGTTTTTCATCTTTTAAAGGGATAAAGTACAAGAATAATCACCACCTATTTAGTTCATTTTATTTTGAACCTCCAATTATAATTTTTTTATTTAGTTACTTAATTTTTTAAAATTAAATATTTTAATCACTCTTGCCATCAACTCAGCTGTTCAATGTTTACACAATCTATCAGTTTGATCCTAAATCTAAAAAATTAAATAAATTTAGCTTTTAATATTTACAAATTTTATCATTTTAATTCTAATTCTAAAAATTATAAAATATATTTAAATAAATTTATATTTACTTTTATAATTTTATAACTTATATTTACTTTCTCTCATAAACAATACTCATTTCCTCATCAACCAAACATGTGAAAAATCTAAAAATTAAAGTTATTTTTTATTCAATCTATTTTGATTTAATCCCCCTTTTTATTTTGTTATATTATTTGTCTCAAATGCCTAATTAAAAACCATAAAGAAATTTAAAATTAACAAATTTAAAAATTCAAAAAAATGGTTGGGTTGACAACATCAACACTAATGGCCTTACTCTTTGCTACAGAGAGATTGTCGATTTAAGACTTTAGTGCATAGTATCGATTTAAGACTTTAGTGCTCTCATGCCTTTATAATTTCTAGCTCAAACATTGAAGAGAGATCGCAGGTCAAGGTCATAACATTTGATATTTCTAGCTTCTTCAATTAAATGAAAGAAAGAATAAAGTGAAAGATAATTTGGAAAGTCATTTTGGGTACAAATCTTAAAAATATTTTTAGATTTGCCTTTTAAAAATTTTAAAATTTACATTAATTTTTTAAAAAATTTAAGATTTTTTTTTAATTTTTTAGAATTTTATAATTAGGATTAAAATAACAAAATTTATAAACACTGAGGGTTAAATTTGTTAAATTTTTTAGATTTAAGATCAAATTGATAGTATATGAAAATATTGAAGGGCAAATTTATTATTAGGCCAATAAAACAAAGCTCGCTTAGACTTATGTTAGATAACTAATGGAAGAGTGATTAAAATATTTAATTTTAAAAAATTGAGTGACTAAAATGAAAAAAAATTAATAATCGAGTGACTAAAATAAAATGAATTAAATAATTGGATGACTATTCTTGTACTTTATCCTATGGTGGCGATGGTTGAACTGTCCTTTTCGTCACTTCTTATACCATGGGTGAAGAGGTTGAGGTCTCTATCTCTTCCCTTAGAAGACATTTCCCATCCCAAACAATCGTGGTTTATTCCCTCACAACCTTATCACCCCTCACAACTATGTAAGTGACCTCGACATGCACAATATGATTCTCTACCTTATTTTTACTTGGATAGTGTCTCCTATCAACAAACACTTCGAACTGTGGCATTGGTTTCGTACAAACCATCGCCTTAACCTTGTCTCAATCATTTTCCTTAACAATGTCGAGAGTGTCCACCTTCCGATGTCTAGCAACAAAACTCTCCTCTCTCATATTTTCGGGCCCTCAAGTTAAACGTTAATGTTGACCTCGGTCGAGCCATTTCTTCTTATCTCAGTATGTCGGCCGCTCATAGTTGTGGTTGGATCAAACGCAATGAGGAATGAATTTGCAAACCTGAACGGACTCATCAGGCTCAACAAGTAGCCGCTGGTCATCAGGGGAAAGACGCGCCACAGGAAGATGCTCCTCAACAAGCGGATATTCCTGCTTTGGCACCTCTTTCGTCCCTTCGTATCCTCGTTCTTCTTGCTGCGATACATGGGCTGTCTTTGCGCATTGATGCTTATTTTGATGAATTAACAACCTATGTTAATAATCGGTACAATCTTTTGGATGAGCGCATCTCAAATCTTGCCTCTTGATTCCCTCTGCCTCAGGACGCCTTGGTTTATTTTATTGGCTTAAAAATGTCCTAGTTGTTTGATTGGGATATTTGCTACTTAACTTGGTTTTCCCTTCTTTTATTTCTGCTCTGGGTGATATTTTCTATGTTTTTAATGTTTGATACATGATCCTTTGGATGCCTTTTAATTGCTAATATGCTTTGGTTGTGTGGGATTTTATTCACTGTCTTGTGTTTTTACTTCTCTTCTTTCTCATTTCCATGTGCTTATTTGCTTTGCTTTTATTATATTTTATATCATTTTCTCATGGTTTATCTACATTTTAAATCTCCCCCAGTCTTCCAAATGTATAATTCTTTTTTATATTACAAAATGGGGAGAAGAAAAGTAAAATTTGTAACATCTTTATACAAGCTATATGGATTACAACATAAAGTAAATGATCTTCAACTAATTCTAAAAAATCTTCCACTATTAGAGTTGAAAATCAATTCAAAACTTTTGTAAATCGTCTCAGTCAAATATTTTTGAGGAAGCTTAACTTGAAAATAATTTTTGAGTAAAGGGGAGCTAGCAAATATTTTCAGTGGTTTTGTTATATAAAAAAGGAAAATATTGTTAGTCCTAATTTTTCAAATGTTTTGATATAACAAAGTCATTCTAAATTCTCTTTATTTAAATTTGCAGTCAGTTGTAATAAGCTCTTGTAAAATCATTTTCAAGTGTTTACAAACTCATCAAATGATTAAATTTATAAAATGTCTTTGAAAAATTAAGGTTTCAAGTCAAAGTTTACAACTTTGGAACACTAAACACTTCTATCGGTATAAGTGTATAGAGTATTAGTAACACCCCAAAAAATCATTTAGACTTATATCGATATTTGGGGACCCTTCTATCGATACATCCCTAGTTGTATCGATACTTGAAAAGAGTTCTACTGATAGCAGTAAGTTGGAGAGCATTCTAGGCAAAGTTTCAAATTTCTATTGATACTTGGGGGGATTTCTACAAATACAAGTCACCAAGCAATTTTTAGGTTCCCTTAACACCTTCTACCAATACAACCATCAATATAAATCTAATCCCTAGAAACCCTTAGATTTCTATCGATACATCGAGCTCCAACGATCATAATTTTGAAGATTTCTATCGACATTAGTCCACTTGTACCGATACAAGTTGTCTACAATCTGCCATTAATGCTCAAATTAATCAGTTTGTGATTAAAAACATTAACATTTGAATGAGCTCCTTGCGGAACTCCTAGAAGGATTTCTAGAAACATCAATGATGGGGCTTGAAACTTGAAGACTTATAATTCCTTGAAAGACCTAGAAGTAACAAACTCTAAAAATAAATAAGAGAGGAATCATTCAAGTTTCAAATTAAACTAGCTTCACGCAAAGTAATAATAAAACTTCTACTTGATTCAACCTGTAAAATATGACTAGTCAAGCTTCCTTTGTATAGGTTGTTACACACTACTGTTTTTAAAAAAAATATAAACTCCTAATAAAATAATATAAAATTTGACACCAACAATTTAATCTATATTAATCTAACTCTATTTAATAAAGAAACAAGAAATTAAAAATGTTTAAAACTAATTAAATATTTGATTTTACGAATCTTCTATAATTGAAACAGGTGGCAGATCTTAGGACTAAGTAGAATATCCCCGTAAGTATATAAAAAGAATTCCTCTAATACCCCCATTCAAGTGGGAGTATGAATCACTGAATTGCCCAACTTTTCTAACAATTCATGAAACCAATCATGCCAAGATAGCAAATTGGTTTTGTGAGTAATAAGTTGAATGTGTTGCCAAATAAAATGATAATCTATTTCAATGTGCCACAATATGAATGGCTATCTGATTGTCACAAAAGAAGGGAACCAAAGAAGTGCATCTGACTTTAAGATCGTGTAAGAGCCTTAGAAGCCCAATGATCTCACTAGCAGTTGTTGCAATGGCTCGGTATTCAGCCCCACCAAAAGAATGAGAATGTAAAGTTTGTTTCTTGCATTGCCAAGAAATGGGGTTGTAGATTTGAGTGTTATTGGACATCCTGCCCAACCTAGATCACCATATGCACACAAAGATGATGAACCATTTGAGAGAAGCAAGATTCATTGTCCTACGGAAAACTGTGTAGTTAAAAACGTAGGTTTGGAAGCTGGCGCTATGAAGGTTTTCTTGCTTGGATTATAGCTGTGGATAGGAAGACCAACTGAGCAATCGAAACAACTAATGGTTTTTGTCATTCTTAGGACTTCCTACTGCACGGATAGAGACTGACGAGACAAAGAATCAATCTAATGACTGATTTGACTGCCTTCACTTTGGAATTGGAAGTTTTCATGTTTATACATACAACAAAAACCAATGGAGCTTTCAGCTTTGGTTGCGTTCATAGTTCTTACATTTCAACTTTTTTAGAAACAGGGCATCTTCCGAGTCCAACCAAGACTGCCATCATCCAGTCGGTCTTACGAGCAATCACTTTTAATACCATATATGTTTTCACAGACATTGTACCAAAGTAAATACGTTCTAATGTCTTGCATGAGGGCTATCAAATCCCTTAAACTAGTGAAGAATTCTTACGTGCTTCTCTCTATTGACGCAGGTATTAGCACTTGTTTTGGAGAATCCGATGGAAGGTTCCTTGTATGACCTTGTGGAGAACATGGAACAGGCTTAGGAGGCATTTGTATGTCACCAACATGTTCTGCGTCACCAACCGTCTTTCGCGTAGTTAAGCATTTGTGGAGAAGGAAAACAAACACAACCAAGGGAGCTAAGATGAATCTGACGAACAATGCCTGATCTGCAAAGCCAGAATATAGAACAGAATTTTAGCCCATATGCCAAAACAATTGAGATTTCAGCAAGGAGCAAGTGGAATTTATACCGATCAGAGATTGTGAAACAAGATATGCAATGACATCCAGTATGGTTATGTAATCTGCAAAAATTACATAAGGCAATATTAGGATCCGAAAGATAAAATAAGCCAATTGAGAGATAGACATACAATTACAATTACAAACCTTCTTCATATATCGTTTAGCACTGAAAGATTCTTGGATCGTTGTTAGACTTGTAGACACAGGAAAAACCAGCTGTATGGCAATTCCTACACTCAACTGACCATCTGAGATCAAACCCTGTTGCAAGCAACTTCAAGGTGGTTTCATTGTAAGGGTAATTCAACTCGTTTTCCGAGCTTGTAGGAACCCTTGAAATGACCTTGCAACTCCTTGGAATGTCATAACCAAACAAGTTCCTGTTACTGAAATTGACATAAACATGAGAAGTATCTCCACTCAAACAAGGTACTTTGCTATCTGTCAGCTCAGGGATTGTGTTGGAACAGTTCACGAAATTGGCTTGCCAGAACGTAATTAATGAAGGGAATCGACTATCTTCGGTGGCTTCATCCATTGAAAGAGACTTGTAAGGAAGACCGCAGGTTCCATGGGCTAAGTTAACATCAACAACACGAATGGTAAGTTCATCGTAAGAGATTGCTTTAACGTAGTACTTTCCTCCTCGAAAATTCAGGAGGGTGTTGTTGTTCTGGCAGGATAGTTGAAAATCAACATCACCACAACCAGCGGGATCTCCCTGGAGACGAAAAGGGTAGCTGATATTTGTCAAATCTCCGCATGAAGAAGAGCATGGTTGCAGATTTCTTGCGTGGAAACCTGGAATAAAGAAGAGGAAGATGAATAGAGGAAACAGAGGTCTTGAATTTGTGAGAGCTGCTGGAGCTGCTATTCTCATATCTTGTTCTAGTACGAAAGAATTGTGTGGATAAGGTAAGACGAATTGAGCTTGTATTTTAAAGATAAAACGGTAATGGACAAAAGCCTATGATTATATAGGTCACAAGTCAGTAAGCCGCGTGCTTGAAAATTCAACGTGGAAGGGGCCAAGGCAAGGGGGAAACGCGTCGTCCCTTTTAGAAAAAGTGAGTCCGGGAAGGTACTCGGGAGTGGAGTGGTGGGGGTACATCCAAAATTGATTTCTCGGTAGTCGTTCTCTTTTGTATTTGTAATTTGTAAAGACCAAAATATGGTCAAAGTTTTTGGCTACTAATAAAATTTGCCTTCCGATAATTACTTTAGAGGGTAAGGAAATATTAATGATACTTTGCTAGGCTTGAAAACAAAGAATTTTTGTTTGGCAATGGGAACTTATCATCCACTATATCCATTGATATATAATAGTTGGAAAATTTTAGGGAAAGTTCACAGTAGGCTTCTCATAAGTTCCTTTGTAATTACAAATGGGTTATTAATTTTTGTTTATATCTAATTCCAATAACATTGATTACTTCTAGATGGACTTATCATGGATTGCGTTACTTGTTCAAGTTTGAAAGTTCATTCGAAAAATGAGTGTTCGTTTTCTAAACGAGCCAGACCTCAATAGATTTTTTTCTCTAGTCAGCTTGGCCTGAATCAATTGTTTTACTGTCATTTTGCTATTATATTACTATTTTAGATATATTTATTTATTAAGTTAAATATTTATTTTAATATTTTTAGTGTATTTGATGTATTATATTTTTTAAATTAATTTTTATATAAAAAATCTAAAACAAAAATTAATATAGGCGGGCCGATTCAAGTTTGGATTTAATAATTTTAAACTAGGTCAAATTTGAGATAAAATTTTAAGCCATTTTAAGGTCAAGCCGAGTTCGAATATAAAAAATGGACTTAAAATTTTACGCCGGCCCGACTCATGACGAAATCTATTAAAGGCCAACTAGAAGAATCCAATCCCTTCATTTAATTTTTACACTTTTTAATCTTTAGATTTACATTATTTATCAAATTATTTTAAAATAATAAAAAATTCTATTAACTTTATTGATCTGATAATTAATTAATTTAATCCACTCTAAGTTATTAAAATGTTGAAAACTAATGTAATCAAAATAATGCGTTGGTCTACACAACCCAACCAAAGTTAAATGAAATAAAAAAGAAAAAGAATAAATCAAATTGCAAAGGAAAAGTACATGCAATCGCTAAATTTATGATTAAAATAATATTTCAATTACTAAATTTATGAAAAGTGATAAATCAGTCACTAATATTTACGAAAAGTGATAAATCAATCACCCAAATTCATTTTTTGTTACAGACCTAACGGGACATCTGACGTGGCTCGTTAGGGTGCCACGTTGGACATGATCAGATATCTGTTTAATGGATAATTAATTTCCACCGTGTAATCTAGAAAAAATTAACTTAATGTGTAAAAAAACAATTAAAACATGAGAAGAAATCGAAGACGAAAAAACAAGTTGGTTAAAGAAAAAAATCATTCAGGTGAAAAGGGAAAACGATTGAAATTTGTAGGGAATTGTTGGAGAAAGGATTGAAAATATTCGAAATTGGAGAATTATTGTAAAAATTTTCAACATTGCTAGAATGGTTAATAGAAGAGAACCAGTCGAAGGTGTTCCATCGATTATAACGGATATTCGAAATTGGAGAATTATTGTGAAAATTTTCAACATTGCTATAATGGTTAATAGAAGAGAACCAGTCGAAGGTGTTCTATCGATTATAACAGATAAATTTATTTTAAATTTGAGTTATTTTTTGGTTTAAGAAGGACATGGTTCGAGTTCGGTATAGGATTTAATAATGTTTCTAATTTGGATTCATCTTTTTCGATTTTAGGAGGATTTGGGTTTTTGATTTTTTGGATTTGTTAGTTCAAATATGTTGCATTTCGCCCAGGCTTGACATGAGATTATACTTTTATGCTGTCAATTGTTTAAATATCTGGGAACTACCATGGGTTTATGCTACCATGGGTTTATGTTTTTTGGTGTAAGCTATTGGAATTGGAATTTGTTTAAAAAATTGTTTAGGGTTGTAAGCTATTCAAATTTAATGGGAGTAAAACATGTTGTCTTTATGTCCTTTGTTTTGTGTGATGAAGCATGTTGTGGATGCATGCAAAATTTAGATGGTGCATTGTGTATGTTTGTATAATTTGCAGATGTATTTTTTGGTTATAGTCTGCCATGTGCATGATAGAATTAAATATGTATTGGAAAATCGAGTTTAGAAAACGCAATGAAAAATAGGTTTGAGAAAAGATTAGAGTTTTTTTTTTTTTCAAAAACAAAAATTTGGTTGTGATATCTAAAATAATAAACACTTAATAAAAATTGTACATTTTCGGTTTGTCTAGGATAGACATTTCGATCAAGTAGTCTTCAACGTTATCCTCAAGCTCACGTTTACGAGTATGAGCTCGCTTCGAATAAACATATTTTCCACAAAATTACCGATAGGGTAATTTCGCAATTTCTTTAAACTTTTAGATCAAGTTGTAAATTAGAAAAATATCTCTAGAAATCTTCTGAAACAATTTCTCAAGAGAATTTTATCTTTACAATTTTCTCGTGTGTAAAAAATGATGCTCATGACCCTATTTATATAGAGAGAGTTTAGAGAGTTCAACTATAATTGAACTTAGGCTCCGTTTGTTTGACTGAAAATGGTTTTCGGAAAATGAATTATTTTTCTGAAAAAGTTAATATTTTCTGGCGTTTGGATGAATATATGTAAAATATTTTCTATTGTTTGGCAGATTTCCTGAAAATATTTTAGGAAAACTGTTTTATGAAACAAACATACATTTGAGAATTTATTATTTTTCATTGTTTAATTGAGTTTATTTTATATTTATTAAATTTATATTTTACATTATTTTTACATATATTGTAATAATTTATTTATAAATAAATAGATTAAATTAAATATATTAAGTATAGGCATATGAAATATGAAGATTTAATCATACATTAATTCATTCTCAGTTCAAACTAAGAATGCTACTAATATAATTAATCAACTTGTGAACATAAATTCGCCTTTGAAAACCATTGGAAAGATGATAATAAATTATTGAACTGAATATAAGTACATACAAAGTACCAAATAGGAACAATAGAAAGTCTCTTAACCCAGTTTAGAGCATGCAACAGACTGTTCTTATAAGAAAATGAACTGCCATATCTATAAGCCTTAAACATACCCTAAGTCATTAAGTTCCAAAGCAACTGCACAAAAGTTGGGGACTCCACTCCTTATTACCTAAAAAATGGATGACACAACTGCAATGTTAGTGCTGATAAATGTTATGATAAAATAGACTTCCCCAAACTTGTTTTAAAGCTAACACTCAAGGAAGTTGTACTTTTTTTTAACTCAATCAGAACATTACAAAGAGTATTGGAGAACCAAGCTCTGTCAAGAATATAAAAAATGCCACCAAAGGCAGCCTCTCAAACTAACATCAGCAAACAAACCACTAAATCAAAACATACAAAAGACCACAACAACATCTCACAATGTTTACTTCAGCCTGAAATCCTATTATACTAGACAGAAAAAGACTAGACAGAAAAAACAAACACAGCTTCCTGCAGGAAACGACCCTCACAACTATATTCAATTACTCCGCTACCAATGTAACACCCAAATCTCGAGTATTACTGTCGATTAGGATACCGGTGTCTTTTATTCATTTTATACTGTTTATCTTTTACACACATACAACTATTCACATCTTTATTCAATTCAAAACTCATTTCTCACAACTTAAAACAATATCTAAACATAACATTATTTTGTCAAGGGTAAAAATGAAATTTCTAACATTTTAGGGGACTTCTACCGATACCTGATGGTCAAGTATCAGTAGTAGTCAATTCAATGAACAATTCTAAACAGTGCAGATTTCTACTAGTACCTGTACTAGTTCTACCGATACAAGTATAAGTTCTATCGATACATGTCATGCATCTACCGATACAAAAAACTCCAAAGAGCTAAATTTCCATCCTGTATCTTCTATCGATATAAGCATGCAAACTATTGATACTTCCGTACATACAACTACCGATACTCATAATTTTAACTACTGATACAATTCAAGTTACTATACAACCTCTCTCCTACCTTGCACTTCTACCGAAACACACATGGGTTCCACCGAAACAAGTAACCTAATTCTCTAGAATTGTACCAAACACAAGTTCATTGTTTCCATATAAGCACAACTTTTGTCCATGCATTCAAGACAACACAAATACAAGATTTATATCAATACAAGGTACTTAGAACTACATCCAACATTTCATCAAACATAACAAGGTTTTTCACAATGTCATTGTATAAAGAAAAGGTAACATCATCCTAGTACATGTCACATTAACCAAGTAATGTAGAAGTCTATCGAACAACTTCGGGATAGTGTGATGCTTCAAGATGATCCGATCTCCGAACAGAAAAAGTGAATATACAAAACAAATGCAAGTCCACAGGTAAGCACTTTAAAGCTTAGTAAGTACATAAAGTTAAATAGATTTAACAAACTTTAAGAGTTGTAAAAATCTAATTAACCGAATGGAACACTGTTTACATTTGGGGTAGGTTTCACTTGCATTTATTACTCACGATGACACAAAGTCATCGGACCCTTGTTCGCATTGGAACTCATTTCATTTAATACTCACGATGATATATAGTCATCGGACCTCTTGTTCCATATAGGAATTCATATACTCACGATGACACTGAGTCATTAGACCTTTAATCCATCATAGATTCATTTACTCACGATGACATTTAGCCATCGGACCTTTAATCCATAAAGGATTCATTTATTCACGATGGCACTTAGTCATCAGATCTTTTCGTTTATAGCTTGAACTCGTTTATCTTTCGTAGTTCATTCACACTCGTCTTCAACAACTTGAATTATCATTTCATCTCACTACAATAGTCATATTATAAGAATAAGCAATTTAAGTTAGAATTTAATCATACGAACTTACCGGACTATGTTGCAGTTGTGAATAGATTTCAGGGACTATTTTACTAATTTTCCTTTTCCACGATTAGTGGCTCGGTCATAGTCTACATTCACAAATCATTCAATTCTCACATTAAATTACATAATTTAGTCATTCAACATCATTTAGTCCTTTTTCAAAAAATTATAATTTTACCCCTAATAGTTTCCTTTTATTCAATCTAGTCCTTTCAACATAAAACATGCAAAATACCATTCCTTCCTCAAACCATACCAGCCGAACATTCATAGCCCTCATACAAGTCCACACAAATCCATTTATTTCACACCAAGTACAACAATTTCACCATTTTAACATTTTTGTCCTTAAACCCTAATTTCATCAAAAATAACTTTACAAAAAGATTTAACCCAATTATCAAACATTCAAATACACCAAAAGCTTTCAAGAACAAGTAATTTCAGAAATGGCAAGTTTTCTAACATTTGACAAATTTACAAATTAGTCCCTGCATAAGCTAGATTAAGTTGATATGGACTCAAAAACATAAAAATTACTAAAAACGATCATGGTTTACTTACTCAAATCAAAGCTCAAAAATTGAATGTATAAACCCTAGTTTTCCCTTCTTTTCCATGGAGAAGATTAGGAAATAAGAAATTTCTTCATTTTTTTCTATTTTAATTCATATATATAATCAATGGCAATTTTGTAAATATTAAGACTTTCATCATTAAACTTTAATTAACCATTTTTTAACCTTAATTAAATCTATTTATACTTAATATAAACCATATCAATCCACTAATTAATACTCCCTTGGTTAATTTATTCATTTGGTCCTTCTAATTAAACATCTATACTTTTATCCTTTTTACAATTTAGTCATTTCTATTCAATTAACTATCTAATCAATGATATTTTCGAATCATAATTCATACGATGCATTTATCACCAAAAATATTTAAAATGAAAAATTTTATGACTCGACTTGTCGGAATTGGGTCCTGAAATCACTGTTTTTCGATACCACTGAAAATCGAGCTGTTACAACCAATCACCATAACTCAAGACAGAACCATCAACTTATGAAACATCAGCCATCTTTCCCCCTCTGTATCCTTTAACCATAATCATTATGTATAAACAGGAGCTGGACTTCGAAACAACTACACTAGACCATGGCCACTGCAACATAAAACAAGCAATAACAATACTTACATCATATGTATCTACAAGAGCAATGAAGTTGTTAGGAAACGCCAAGGCATATGAAATGAAAGCTGCTATTTCACTCTGATTGGTCTCACCAACAGTGTTACCAAGTGACTTTGACCACTAGAAAATATGCACCAATTAAATAAGTTAAAGTAGATGAAGCATTCGGTAATCGACTAGTAGCAATATTGTAGAGAAGAGAATAGATGGAAAAAGCATTGGTCTCTCTCTTCCAAACTCCTTATATATCATAATCTATATATTTAGATTAACATGGGTTTTGAGAACTAAATGGAACAAAATCCTGCAACAATGTATTGAGGTTTTTATTGTAAACCTTTGTTTTTAAATAGGGTGATAGTGATCTTTAGGATCTAAGATTGCAACATTTGGCCATTGGGGTTCTTGGAAGAGAAGAAATGCAAGTTTTAATACCAGAGTTTGATGAACATGCACAAGTTGCACCAGTGGGTGTCAGTTTGATGTATTTGGACAAAAGTATATTTCTAGACAAAAACACATTAATTGTTGACAACAATGTAAATGGCCAATGCAGAACACCTGTATTTTGCTTAACCATGACTGAACAAGACTGACAAAGTCCTCACAAGTACTTGAACCATCAAAGCTATGCAGTGATCTCTCTAGGATCTCATCAGGGCTCTGTAAATTAAAATTTGAATAACCTAATAAATTCAAAGAAACAAAAAAGTTCTAGGAAGACATCCATAATATCCAAATGCATGAAAATAACATAAGAAAAAGGTTGATAGAACAACATACAGGAAATTGATAGAAAATAGTAAGCAATTTTGAAGGTTAGTGTGAAATTCAAGCTTGTTTCTACACGTTAAAATTTATGGGTTTGCTACAAATATTTCAACAAACAATCATTGAAACTTTGAACTTTGATAGGAATTTCACATTGATCTTAATTAAATCAACTAAACAACAATGTTGTAATTCAGAGTAAGGAATCGGTCAAGAAGATTTTTTAAAAAAATTAAAAAAAGGGGGTGGGGGGAAGAAAGAACAGAAGAGAACATACTCCAAAATCACCAGAAAGTTCAGACTTAAGAGCATCAATTAGAGTTTCATTGTAAAGTTGGTGATAAGTTTCTCTAATCTTCTTCCTTTGATTTGCATCCCTATGTCCCAATATCTCAATTATCGCATCCTCATCTGTTCCAAACCCTAAACAATTTCCCAACAACAACAACAACATCAAAACAATGATTTCAGATTCTCAAGAAACAAAAGGGAAAAAAATAAAAGGAAAAAGGAAAACCTTGAAAAGTTTTCTCGAAACTCTTCATTATTGTTCTTCACTCAGCCAGTTACTTCAGGACTTGTCTTTAGGAAGAGGCGAAAAGAGGGAAGACGCCGACGACAAGCACTAGGTCGAGGTGGCAATGAAGGGGGAAGGGGGAAAGGAAAGAGGGATTTTCCCGAAAATGTCTTATCGAAAAAAAATGTGTAAGATATTTTCCTTAAAAGAGGGCTGATTTTCTCGTGTTTTGGAGAATCATTTACATAAGGAATTGATTTTCCAGCAAACAAACACAGGAAAAGAAGAAAAATGTTTTCCGAAAATTATTTTACTGGCAAACAAATAGAGCCTTAATCACTTCAATATTATTAATTTAATATAATACTTATCAAGATAAATATTAAATTAAATATAATATTAAAATAATCATTTTAATATTAAATTTAATAAGATAAGTATTAAATTAAATTTAATATTAAAACAATTAAAATAATAATATTATTATTGAGATAGTTAATCTGAAATCAAATTATCTGGTAAAGTCCCAGTAGGAGTGTAATTCTTTCACTGCTCAATCACTAAAGAATCATCGTCGTTGACCATCTGTCAACCACCGAAATGTCGCTGGCATAGTCACTGGCACCACTGTGCTCGGTGGTGCCATCGCAGGTGCGATACCCTCACGACACCCCGAGTCAATTCGTTTGTTGCTAGTTTGATTTGGGCCAGTAATGGCCCGACCTTCCGGTCCTACCATCGATTGGACTATCGGCCCGGTACCACCAATTGGACTATTGGCCCGATTTCACATGTCAAATTTGGTTCAACTAGTTTTTGGGTCTCGATCTCGATTTTGGATTCTTTAGCCCAATTTTCGATCTTAGGTCCAATTTTCAAATTCAATTATCCATTGGCTCAATTGTATGAATTAAAATTAATTTTAAAAATATAATATTTATTTTAATTAATTTGATTAATTTAATTTTGTTTAATCAAAATTAATTTCCCAAAAAGTATTAAGATTTTCCAAATTAATTTTTCAAGAAAATTCTTTAATCAAATTCTCTAGTTGAACAATTTCCACTACCGCCTAATTTAATTCCACATCGAATAAATTGACTTAATTTAATTATTTCCAAATTCGTAGATTTTTCTTCTGTTTCAAATGCAGTCTGATCGAGCTTTTGTTGAGTTAGCGAATGGACCAATCTAACATATACAATTAGGCTCAAGTAATTGTAATTATGTTTAGAAGCATCGTTTCGATAATTTACAATTTACTTAATCATAGAGTCAGTCTACAAGAAATACCATGATTGAAAACTCCTTATTGTATACTCTTTACGGAAGCAATTCATCCAACTATTTTGTCTAATGACCTCGTCATATCTGTTACCCTTATATAATATCATTGATTCATTTGAGTTAAATCCGCTCACTCAATATTTTATCTCATTATCATCTATACAAAATATCTTTGTTGTTTTTAATCCATTCCATAAAGCAAAATCAAAGATTCCATAAATTAAACTTACATAAAGCAAATTACAGATAAAATACTTTTAACGCACGCCATAAGCCCCTTCTTACATTTAACACGGTCTCCACCAATGTCTATGAGCAATACCAATGTCCTTCAAACCATTGATCCAAAAAAAAAAAAAAAACTGGTTTTTCATTTCAACAATCACAATAAAATTACAAATAACAACACCATCAATCACATTTTTCTCTCTCTCCTTCTTGCATCCTTTATTGTCTTGATTTTTTTTCAAAACACCCAACAACATAATTCGTGAATGGGGCGTCAATGGTGGATTAAATCAAATGAAACAACGACGTGCAATTTGAAACCCACTCCCATACTTCTTGCACCCAAAAAACCTCCTACCTAGATTGTCATTAGACCAAGAAGTCCTTAAATTGATTGAGTTTCCAAAGTACCTCACCGGAAACACAATGGGTATCTCCATTTCTTCTTCTTCTTCTGACTAGGGTTCTTCTATTTAGTTGGTAATCCTTATAAATTGATAAAGGATCTGATATGAAAATTCGATCATGTCCAACGTGGCACCCTAATGGGTCACGTTAGCTGTCTGTTACGTCTGTAATGGAAATGGGCTCGAGTGACTGATTTGTCACTTTTTATAAATGTAAGTGACTGCTTTGTTATTTTTAAAAGTTTAGTGACTGAAATATAATTTTAATAAAAGTTTTGTGGATGCTGGCAAATCGTCTCACTTGGTACGAGACTCACTCAGGGGAGAAGTATTAGGCAAAATGAAAAGTACCCTTTCGGAGATCTCAAGGGTCTGACCCTTCGATGTTTCCGAAGCTGTCTTAACCTTTCTGTTTCTTTTCTTCTTCAAACACCCTAGTCCTCCCCTTCTTCCTTTTACATAAATTCTCATTCTTTCGCTGTCGTTTTGGTTTTCCTTGATTCAACAGAGGAAAGAGCTTTTAACTTTTTAATAGAGAGATGGCAGCCTTTTTCGCAATGCATTGCCGTTCATATTCATACTCTCATTCTTCATCGATAAATGGAGGACAAAATCAACGCTTTTCTTTCTCTTATTTTTCGAGATTGTCTATTCCAGCTAAAGCTATAAGAAATTCCCATCAAATTATTGTTCTCATGCAAGATGGTTAGTTTTTATTTGTTTATTTATTATTTCTAATTTCTCAGTTCTTTTAGTTTCAGTAAATTTTCAGTTTGTTGTTTTTCTTGTTGCAAGGGAATACAAGCAAAGATATTGGAGAAAATAATTTTCAATTCTGGGAAATCTTTATTTGTTTGGAATTGGGAAAAATCCTTGACTATCAATTTTCTTAATCCAAATACATGGTTGATATAGAAACATATTTATAATTTATGAATGGTTTTTGATGTATAGGTGTAGTGTCCACAAAAGTGACCCCTGTGGAAAAAGAAACACCTAAGGAGAATTTGAAAGTTGAGTTGTTGTCAGTTACATCTACAAAGAAATGGGATGAGAAAGCAGGCTTTGATAGCAATGAAAATGAGTCAACTGTCAGTATCACAGTGGTTGGAGCTTCTGGGGACCTTGCCAAAAAGAAGATATTCCCTGCACTTTTTGCACTTTATTATGAAGATTGTCTTCCTAAGGTTTAGATTTTTCTTTGAAAGTTTCACTTTACTATTGCCTTCTAAACTGCTTGCAACTCTAATCTGGTTAATCGTTAATATCTGAGTGTGCGTTTATATTTGTTTAGCACTTTACTATCTATGGTTATGCGAGGAGTAAGATGACTGATGCAGAACTAAGGAATATGGTAAGCAAGACCCTTACCTGCAGAATTGATAAAAGGTGAACTGTTTTTTTTATCTTCTGTTTGTCATTTGAAGCTTGAAAGCAGCCACAAGCAGATTTGATTGTGGCTTTTAATTGCTTCAACTTAAGGGTGTGTGATATGTAAATCCAGGGAGAACTGCAGTGAAAAAATGGATCAATTTCTTAAAAGATGTTTCTACCACTCTGGCCAGTATGATTCTGAGGAAAATTTTGCTCAGCTAGACACGAAGCTTAAGAAGCATGAGGTAATGAGTTTGTGATTTGTGATCCATTTTATTGGAATTTCCTACCATTTTTAGGGGTGGCTAGGGTGGGGCTGGTGAGTGATTTGTGGCTGCTTGTTTGTAATCTTCGCTCAACTGAATGTGTTGCTGAGATATTGCAAGTTTTGACCAAAATTTTTTATGCATTGGAGATTGGACACAATCTTCACCTATTTCTCCATATTTATACACATGAGTTGGATTTGTGGCAAAGCAATCAACACTTTCTCAAATTTAAGTTTATTTTGTGAATTGAAGGATTTAAGGATGGCACATTTACATTAGTTGGTATCCATATTTGATTAATAACTATTCATGATCTATCACTAATCTTTATCTGGGAATCAATGACCGGAGAATCATTATCTTATCCAGGCTTGTGAAAATGGTGTCATTGTAAGATTGTCACCAGAGACTATTTAGTTAATGCACTCCAAGCATGGAGTCACCGTAAACCCTTTTACATGTATCATTTATTTACTTTTGTCTTCTTTAAGATCTTGTAGTGTGGGAGTTTCTTCTTGTACCTTAGTGTACTTTTACTTTTGGTGGATAGAATTCCCTTAACTGTTCTCATAAATTGAGAATTCACTTGTTTTTGATGATATGAAATTGCTCATGCAGGGTGGGAGGGTTTCTAATCGCCTCTTTTATCTGTCTATCCCTCCAAATATTTTTATTGAGGCTGTCAAATGTGCCAGCTCATCAGCTTCATCTGGTAATGGCTGGACCAGGGTCATTGTTGAGAAACCTTTTGGTCAAGATTCAGAATCTTCGGCTGTGCTGACAAATTCTCTGAAGCAGTACCTAACTGAGGATCAAATATTCAGGTGGAGTTTTGCCGCTCATGTTGGTACTTGTGTTTGTGAACTGCAATCTGATCAGATGATATTCTTTCTGCAGGATAGATCACTATCTAGGAAAGGAACTTGTGGAAAATCTTTCTGTTCTTCGGTTTGCCAATCTTATTTTTGAACCCTTGTGGTCAAGACGGTATATTAGAAATGTACAGATAATATTCTCTGAAGATTTTGGAACTGAAGGACGTGGAGGGTAATTTTCCTTCTTTTATGGTTTGTACTATTTAGCTAAAACATTGTGTAACACTTACAACTTTTTGTTTCTGTTTTTTGATTATCTAGGTATTTTGACAGTTATGGAATAATTAGAGATATAATGCAGAATCATCTACTTCAAATACTTGCTCTCTTTGCTATGGAAACACCTGTAAGTTTGGATGCTGAGGATATAAGGAATGAGAAGGTAAAGTGGTAAACTGATGTTGGAAAATTTAGGATGCTTTAGTATGATCTTGTATATGTGCATGTATAGACTAAACTGCTTTCTGTGTGCCAGGTTAAAGTATTGCGGTCAATGAGGCCATTGCGGCTTGAAGATGTAGTTATAGGACAGTACAAGAGCCACAGTAAAGGAGGGGTTACTTACCCCTCCTACACTGATGACAAGACTGTGCCCAAAGATAGCTTGACCCCAACTTTTGCAGCTGCGACTTTGTTCATAGACAATGCAAGATGGGATGGGGTGCCTTTTCTAATGAAAGCAGGAAAAGCACTACATAATAAGGGGTAAATGAAATCTATAAAGAAATTTGAATTCATATGGTAGATTTTATATAGCGTTGGTTATTTAATAAATGCATGCCGCTATAATCTCTTTCACCTTTCCAGGGCAGAGATAAGGGTGCAGTTCAGGCACGTGCCTGGCAATTTATATAACCGAAATTTTGGGACTGATCTTGATCGTGCTACAAATGAGCTTGTCATTCGAGTGCAGCCGGATGAAGCTATTTTTTTGAAGATTAATAACAAGGTTCCTGGATTGGGTATGAGGTTGGACCGCAGCAATCTAAACCTTCATTATGCTGCTAGGTAAATTTTAAAATTAATCATATTTTCACTGTTTCTGAAGGTGCTCTTTACTGTTTAAAGATGTTTGTACATTTCTTATTATTTAATTTGACAACACAATTTTAGCAAAACCAAACTGGCCTTGCATCAATAAATTTAGTGATTAATAGCTTCAGTTCCAAACTGAACTTAATGGGATGTTGGTTGTAGATATTCAAAAGAGATTCCAGATGCATATGAGAGGCTACTGCTGGATGCTATCGAGGGTGAGAGGAGGCTGTTTATCCGAAGTGACGAGCTGGATGCGGCATGGGCACTCTTCACTCCAGTATTGAAGGAACTGGAAGAGAAAAAAATTATACCCGAAAGCTACCCTTATGGAAGCCGCGGCCCTGTCGGTGCTCATTATCTTGCAGCGAGATACAATGTTCGGTGGGGTGACCTTGATATAGAGCAGTAAGGGTTTTACATCTCTAACGTTGCTATTTCCATGCAAGAGTGGTGACAAATTTTGGATCTTTACGAGTCATTTTATGCATCAAATAGGGTGGCTGAATTAGCATTGCTGTTTGTATGCAAATCAAATGTAATCAAGAGATGGATTTTGGCTGTCAAGAGCCATAGGTTTACTAAATAATAGCTTTATGTTTATAGTTAGCCATTTCTTGTCTTGTCTCCTTTAAGGTAGAATGTGAAATAATAATAAGAATGTTTCGTTTCATACATTTTACTTTTAGTTTTGATTATAAATTAACAAAATGCCCTATATTATGAGTGTCTCCAAATTTAATTTTTAATAAGATTATTATTGTATTTTCAATTTTTTTAGAAAATAAAGATTAAATAATTTAACACGTGCATCTACTTTGAAGTATGGATATGATGTTATGGTGTTTATTTTGGTATAGTAAGATAATATACTTATTTTTTGTACCAAATAAATTAATTGAAATTATAAACTATAAATTAATTAATTGAAATAACAAATTATAAATCGACCTTCATAACTATATATAATATTTGATCCCGTAGGGTGAGATTTTATATGGTATGTACCATTTTGTAATTGTTAGTTTATATATCCTATTTACTCAAAGAAATGAAAAAAGTTGATGACACATTATTTTTAAATGATGTGTTTTAAAAATTTCAGGTTAATTTAGGATTCATACTTGACTATGTAAAAAAAGTTAAAACATTTACTTATTACTTATTTTTTACTTTATCTTCAAGTGGTCTATAATTTTTTTTTTGGGTAAATTACATTAATAGTCACTCAACTTTGATATGGAGAAACAAACAGTCATCTGGTTTACATTTCAGTCACTCAACTTTAAAAATGTGACAAAACAGTCATTTTTCACGTTTTCCGTCACAGACGTCACGGAACAATGACATGGCAGTTGACGATGTCGGTGGAGTGTAGAAAACGTCCAGCTAGCCAATTACATTTAATAAAATAGTCACTCAACTTTGAAAATGTGGCAAAACAGTCATTAACGTTATCGAAAAGTAACAAAATAGTCATTGTTATTCTGAACGGTATAGTGAAGACAAAAATAGTTTTGGATGCTTTGTCATTACCTAGAGCCATATTGTTGCTGTTTTGTGCCTACAAAGGATATAAGTATGGAGATGGTGATCAGAAAACAAATGAAAGTGGTCTTTATGACCATTTAGTTGCTAAGGCCAAATGGTAGTACCAAAGATGATAAAATTGTGCAGGTTATCCCATTTGCTATGGTTGGATGCTTTAGCACATTCTGCTTTTGGTGGTTGAATCCTTTGATGAAGAAAGGTAAGGAGAAGACTTTGACAAAAGAAGATATGACCAAGTTAAGTGAGGCGGAGAGAGCTGAAAGTTGCTACTTGTTGTTCTTGGAGCAATTGAACAAGTAAAAGCAAGTCAACCCATCATCACAACCATCCATTTTGAAGACCATAATAATATGCCACTGGAGAGAGATTCTTGTGTTTGGATTTTTTGCTTTGTTTAAGATGCTCACGCTGTCTGCAAGTCCTCTGATCCTTAACTCTTTCATTTTGGTAGCTGAGGGACATGAAAGTTTTGAATATGAAGGCTATGTATTAGCTATATCACTCTTTTGTGCAAAATGTACAGAATCCCTATCACAAAGACAGTGATATTTTCAAGTCAAACTGATTGGTCTAAAATAAGGTCTTTACTCACGACAATTATATATAAGAAGCAATTGAGATTATCCAATGCTGCAAGGTCAATGCACTCGAGTGTTGAGATAACAAATTATGTTACTGTGGATGCTTATAGGATAAGTGAATTTCCTTTCTCGTTCCATCAGACATGAACAACAAGCCTTCAGCTGTGAATCGCTCTAGTGATTCTCTTCTGTGTAGTGGGACTAGCCACATTTGTAGCCCTAGTTGTTATCATCTTCACTTTCATATGCAATGCTCCGTTGGCCAAGTTACAACACAAGTTTCAAAGAAACCTGATGGTTTCACAAGATGAGAGACTTAAGGCTAGTTCTGAGGCTCTTATAAACATGAAGGTGTTGAAGCTATATGCATGGGAGAGCCATTTTAAGAAAGTTATAGAAAAATTAAGGGCTGTGGAATACAAGTGGTTACAAGCAGTGCAGTTTACAAGTGGATTAAACAGTGATTGTTTTGTCACTTTTCGATAACGTTAGTGACTGTTCTGTCATATTTTCAAAGTTGAGTGACTATTTTATTAAATGTAACTGACCAGCTGGACGTTTTCCACACTCCACCGACGCCGTTAACTACCATGTCACTGTTCCATGACGTCGGTAACGTAAAACGTGAAAAAGGACTGTTTTGTCACATTTTCAAAGTTGAGTGATTGAAATATAAACCAAGTGACTTTTTATTTCCCCATATCAAAATAGAGTGACTTGTAATTTACCTTTTTTTTTCTTTTGACCTGTAAGTTGATTTTTTTCAAAATCTTTCAGATATTTGATAATTATATTTAATTTGAAGTTAAATTAGTGAGAAAGTCTATCGCACAATAAACTTTATTTAGATATTTTTATTTTTTACTTTTAAATGTTTTTTATAGCACAATATAGTGTAAATATTTTAAAACATGTATATAAATAACATTTAAAATGCATTTGTAGCAAGTAATTTGTAGACAAAAACAATTATTTTAAATTTAATTTTTATAGTTAACAAAAATAATTATCTTAATATTTTTATAAGAGACTATCTTAGTATTACACCTCAAAGTACAAAAAAATTAATAAAAAATTGGAATTTAAGGAAATTTAATTTCAATTTATTTTTTATTTTAAATAAATTTAAAAATGTTAAAACGTGTTGGTCGTATTCTTCATATATTTCAAGTTTAGTGATTATATATATATTTTTTAAAATTTTAATTTCTCTACTTTTTAGATTTTAAAATTCAGATTTAACTATTAGTACTGTAAAAATATTTTGTTAAATTCAAGTTCATTACAATATCATTTTTTAGTTACATTGCTAGCAGGTAATTTTTTTTTTATTTCAAAATGTCACACCAACTAGTTTAGCAAAAAAATAATATTAATAATTGAACTTGAATTTTGAAATTAAGTATCCGTTAATTTACATGTAAAAGGTTTTACGGAAAATATTTTTTGTATTTTCCTATTTTTGTTACACAGAAAATAGCTTGGTCAATGGAAAATGACTTACATGACAACTTAAAATAAGCTTTTTTTCTTATAAAATGACTTATCCTCTTAAAAAGCGTAAGTCATTTTACGAAAAAAAACTCTTCTATAGATAATTTTATTTTTATATAAAAATTAACTTAAATGAAGCTTAAAATTATTATATTAATAATAATTTTTTTAAAATATTTAAAATTATTAAAATATTAATTTAAAATGTTATATTTTTCAATAATATTAAACATACATATTTAATTATTTATATTTAATCATATAATAAATAAATAATATAATTAATATAATTTATTAATTATTTAACATTTCAATTTTATTTTAATAATAAATTTTAAAAATAATAATTTTAAATAATATTCTTCACATATTATTGAAAATATTCAATATTAATATTTTAATAATAAATATTTATTACAATTAGAAATATATTAATAATAAATATTTTGTAGTATAATGGTTAAAATTTGTCATAAGTCTATGTACTCTTCACAAATTTGTAATTTAGTCCCTGTACTTTTATTTTTAAAAATTTAGTCTCTTTACTTTTCAATTTTGAAAATCAAGTCCAATTGTTGACATTGTTAAATATTTTTTTGTCAATTTTGATCATGTCACATTTTTAAATAAAAAATATTCACTTGATAGTCATGTAACTAAAAAATGACGTTGTAATGAACTTGAATTTAACAAAATATTTTTCATATATGCAAAAAAATGTAAAATATAAATTTATAGATATAAAATAATTAAATAATGAGAAGATAAAAAAAAATCTCAAATGTATGTTTGTTTCAAAACAACTTTTATAAAATATTTTCAAAAAATCTGTCAAATAATAAAAAATATTTTACACAGATTCATTCAAACATCAAAAAATAAAAAGAAAGTAAATTATTTTTCAAAAATTATTTTTCGAAAACCATTTTCAATGGAGGAAACGGAAGCTAAAAAAAGAAAAAAGTAAAAGTCTAACTTTCTGAAAATAAAATTACAAAGATTAAATTCCAAAATTTTGAAGAGTTGAAGGACATTTCACATATTTTAACCTTTTGATGGGCTTTCTTCTGGTTATTTAGAGGAGTTTACCCATTATCTTTTAATTTAGTGATGGCATTGGCGGTGAGGTCAGTGATATCAGGTTCTATCTTCTTAGGTGATCGCTACCACGCTCGACTATACTCCTTCGCTGCCTCCTCTGTCCTATACAGGAGAACACAATTCAAAACTTCTACAACAAAAATGGCGTCAGCTAATGCCCAAGGCAGACCCAAGACCATCGATTCACATTTGCACATATGGGCATCCCCTCAAGAGGTAAAATCCTCGCTTCCTTGCACCACTGTTTCTTTGGAAAACCAAGTTTAGAGGATGGGATTGGACAAACAGTAACACGCCTTTTCCTTTTGCTTTTTGTGTTTGCGTGTACAGGCTGCTGATAAATATCCTTACTTTCCTGGCCAAGAACCTACTTTGCCTGGACACTTGGATTTCTTGTTCCAGGTAAGATGTAGCCTCTGAGAGAGAGAGAGAGAGAGAGAGACTATGTTTTTGCTTATTTATTCTCTGAGAAACTATTTTTTATTTTTATTTTTCTCCCCGCAGTGTATGGAAGAAGCAAGTGTAGAAGGTGCACTCATTGTCCAGCCCATCAATCACAAGTTTGATCATTCATTTGTGACCAGGTCTGCTTCGAGTTTGAGGATAAATTACTGACATTTACCAATTTCTTATCATTTCTTTAACTATCATTTTGTGAATTAAGCTATAAAGCCATATGAAAGTATTGGTGTGAAATGGATAAATCATTCAGGGAGTTGACTGGTATTATGGTTAAGTTACGATTTTGGTTATATATACATAAAACTATAAGTTCTCTCAGGTAAAGGGTTGAAGCTGATGATTGAGAAATTTTAGCATTTAATTAATAGAGTCCTTCTAAGAACTGGCCCTCATATCATGGTAGAAATGAATGGATGATCCAATTGCCATCGAAGGTTCATGTACTTACAATGTTTCTGTACTACCTAATTTCTTGAACAAATCAGGAGACAATTGCATGCCGAATACTAATATTTTGAATGGTTGATAGTGTCCTAAAGAAACACCCCACCAAATTTGTTGGTTGCTGTCTTGCAAATCCTGCAGAAAATGGAACTGGGGTTAAGCAGCTTGAAGATCTCATTTTGAAGGTTTTTGATTTATTTTCTTTTATTAGATAACTCTATTTTTGTATATTTTATTGGGAGAACCATGCTTAGGATCTGATTTTCATGCTAGGATGGTTATCGAGCTGTTCGCTTTAATCCTTATCTATGGCCTTCTGGCCAACAGGTAACAATCTCAAAATCTTTTTCAGCTATTAGGCCACAAGATGTCTCTTCTATTTGAATTTTTAAAATCTAAGCTGTGTTCATTAAAAATTCAATCCATATATGTGGTTTAAATTGGAGTAACTGTTCTGTCCGTAAAATAAAGCCAGGCAAACAACTGATTGAAGAAACAGAGCTTTCACCGAATTAGCTGAGAAAATTCTTTACATCAAACCCCTTCTTAAAGTATTTATTGAAAATGTTGGGAAAGGTTTGTTAAGATGAGTAAATAGAATAATATAGTTGATTATTAGGGATTTGATTTTTACTTTCCGTATTGAGTAGACTCGTACTTGTATATATATATATATATATGTCTGGGTTGATGAGGAATGATAAATAGAATTTCATTCTCTGTTTCTTCTTTTGCCTCGTTAATTATTCTTTCAGTATTTCGTTCATAAACGGTAGTGACACTTCAAGGGGAATTATCTTAGGTGGACTGTCCATATGAACTAAATATCTCATCATAAATAGACATGTAAACTTCAGACATGAATCATATATTCCTAATATTTACCCTTCTTATGCTGACACTTCTATTATTCTTAATGATACCCAGATGACAAATGAAGTTGGAAAGGCAATGTTTTCTAGGGCAGGAGAGCTTGGAGTACCAGTGGGTTTCATGTGCATGAAGGTATTGCAATTCCCCTAGGTTCTAAAACAGAAATGAAGAAGTTCTTGTAGTTTTTATTTTATCTGAATGGGTGTATACGGTCTTTCTTTCTAAAGGAAGGATTGTTCTACTCTGAAACTGAAATTTATACTAGATAATTTCCACAATCTATTTTATTCCAGTGGCGAAGTGCTACTCTGAAGTCTGAGTCTATATTTGGCTGATAAGGATGACATCATCTTCATGAAATTGGACTTTTTCAGGGTCTCAATCTTCATATTTCAGAGATTACGGAACTATGCACAGAATTTCCTTCAACAGCAGTTTTGCTTGATCATTTGGCTTTCTGCAAACCACCATCGTAGCCTTTGTGACTAGTCTCTCTAGGGAGAAATGTTTCAATCATTAGCTGGGTAAAACCATGTTTATTATTTAATATTCTTTTCAATTTAACTTGCAGAAATGATGAGGAAAAGCTTGCCTTGTCTGAGCTCTTAAAGCTTTCCAGATTCCCTCAGGTATAAAGAGTTATGCATAACATAACCATCAATCTTTACTCAATTCAGAATGATATTTCTTTTCCTTTTTAGCAATTCTGGCATCATGAAGATGCAATGGCTATTGTAAAGATTTTTGAGTCTGAACAATGGTGGAGAGAGCATCTGATTTCCTCAATTTCCAAAAATATGACCTTGCTGTTTTTCATCTCCTTTACCCTAGTTTCAAAAGGTTTTTTAATCATTTGCACTTTTATGGTGGATGAATGTTCCTTTTGGTATTTGAGATTTCTAGGAATTGAACAATGGTCACTACAACTAAAAGTCCTACATTCTTCAATAGATCACAAGGTTGTTAGCCACCCCAATTTAAAGTATGATTTACTATGTTCAGATGTAATTTTAAATGTACAGGTATATGTCAAATTCAGTGCATTGTTCAGGGTTTCAAGAATGTCATCCCCGTACCTGGATTTAGTTCCACTTCTAGCTGAAGTTGTCTCAAACTTCGGAGCAAATCGTGTCATGTGGGGAAGGTAACTGTCAATCTATCATTGTTTATATTTCATACTTCTAAGTTTCAACCTAAAGTTTAAACATTCAAAGGGTTCATCTTTGACACATTCTCACTAGAAGTGGAGTTTTGTAACTCTGCAAGAATGGTTAAAAGAGTGGCGGAGGATGGTTTGTTGATTGGAGTGGGGTATAGATAATGAAAATTTTGAATGTATGATTGCAGTGATTTCCCATTTGTTGTTCCTGAAAGTGGTTATAAAGGAGCAAAAGAAGCCGCGTGTCTTATTGCCAGTCAGGCATCTTTGTCATCTTCTGAGGTAGAATGGATCATGGGGAAGACAGTAATGCAACTCTTTCAAGGTCAATGGCTTCCTTAGGCAGGTTATGCTCATCTCTAGTAACGAGTCTTTTTTATCTTGCCCCATTACCACTTTTTTTTTTATGTACTATTAATCTATTATATGTTTAGGATCTGAACTTAAGTCACTGAAGTGAGAGAACACAGTACAATCCACTATATATTAGCCTACTTTCAAAAGCGTACATGCTGTGTAAAATAAGAGCTTAATAGCAAATAAGAGCTATTGTGAATACAATTCTTTCCTTAAGTGTTATGATCTTTTAGGCAAAATTGTACTAAAATACAGTTTTATGATTTCACAAGGCTTATTAGTCATCGCACAACTTCATTTTCAATACAAATGCAAACTATATGATTTCAAACCTTTGTACTGTATACAAACTATATCATTCAAAACCCTTCTAAAAATTCTTTCTGGTACTGTATACAACACCTTCCCCAGGGCTTGATGCCTTCCAGTCGTCTCTCAGTTTTGCATGCACTCAAATATACCATGTCAGTGCTCTTGACATGTTATTAATATTGTCTACATTCAAATTCCCAAATCCCATTATCACATTGCCACAACAATCAAACATCTAGGATATAGGGCAGCAAATCCAAGTTTTATGCCTTTTTACTCAATTATTTTCCTTAATGGCATCATGTGCAGGTATTATTTTCTGGTTGTTTTCACTTATGTTCAAAGAAGGTCTGCTTGTTCAATCCCTTGTGCTTGTCAAATACATGTTACTAAGAGGAATATGGCAATGTAGAAAGCTTTTTCCTCCATCTGGTCCTTCCTCGAACTATCTCTTCATTTTTACTATCCCTTTTGCTTTGGAGGAGATGAGTATATCCGTATGACTTCACATCCAGGGGGCCTAGGTATCCATTTCCTTCCATGATTCCAGGAGTCAAAACCATATTTTTAAGTAGACTTTGTTCTACCCCATTTGGCAAAGTTTCATCTTCATCTGGTTGGCAAAGTGATTGTACTCTATCTGAACTCCCACATTCCCTTCTATATTCTAGTACAATACCAGATAGCTGATGAGACTCCAAAAATTTGTCAGGGATTGTCTGCAGGAAAAAAAAAGTAGTGATGATTTTAAGGTTGATATGGAATTTTAGAGAGTTAATATAGATTGATGGCAGAGATTTGTCTTTCACCTCGAGCATCCATCTTACATACTTGACATTATTCACATGGTGGTTCATATCCAAATCACTCCTCTTTGGCTACAAGGTAATTCGGAGATTAGTTAGTCTGTGCTGTTTCAGCCATTAATTCCATTTTCTAGCTGTTATAACATAGTACCTTCAAGTCAGAGTTGACATATCTTGCGTTATCGTCCAACTTGACGATCTTTTCGGGAACATCTTCATTGATTGCTCGCTTTTCTATAAACCAAGGAGAAATTTCATCTCTCACTTCCTCCGGCATCTTTGACAGTCGCCTTGTTTTCTCATTCATCATTACCCAAGTGCTATTTCATGCATGATTCATTGACTGAGGAAATATATGATGCAAACTTAAACAGAAGGGATGGTTTTCATAATACCATACCTAGTTGCACGTGCGTAAGTGATGCCTTTGGCTTGGCTCCGGATTAGCCAGTCTCGTCTCATCCCATTCTTCCCTGATGCTCCAACCCAAGTGTCGATTTCCAGTACCTCGCCCCTGCAATCAGCTGCAACTCATGTAATGTATGTGTAGACTGTAGACTGTGGGCTAAGGGCCTAAGACGTAATGACACTTGGATTCTCCAATATGTTGATCAGATCATTAAGATGCCTCTACTTAGAGATACTATGCAATGAAAAAACCTTGAAGCGGATGGTTATTTGATTGTTAAAATTGTCTGATGATAAACTAATAGGCTTTATATTTTATGAAGAGATCGAGACTGACCATATGGGATAGTGATCCACTTGGACGTGCATTCTTGAGACGACCCATATGAGATTGTTCCTCACCATTCCATGTGTGGCTCCAAATCCATTGCTTAGAAGTCCTGACATCCATACATGATTTAATGCCGTTTCCTACATAGTCGTGAGTAGTTCTTAACATTACAAACTTGTCTGCATATATATGACGAATGAATTGTTCCCAAGAATTACACTGAAAGAGGCTAAGCTTTATAACCTGGAAAAGATTAAGGAGACTTTCCAGGGTTGCTGTTTTATAAAGGCCAACTTCATAGGAGCGGACCACAACCGTCTGTCTATAGCCAACTCCCCTTTCGATGATGAGACCTTGACGGTAAGGATCAACTAGCTGCTTCTTCGTGGGGATCTTCTGACGAATCTGCTCTTGGCTTAAGTGGCAGATTTCAGTGGAAGTAGCAAGTGAAGAGGAACCTTTTCCAGCTCCAACAATTTCATTCAACGTCTTTACCTTAGTAGAACTTGTGGCATTGATTTTGATCTTGATTCTGCCATGATATCGATTTTCATTATAAGAATATGTGAAGGGAAAAAAAACTGGACAGGAGAAAGCAGTTGTCATTGCTCTCTGTAGTCTAGTCTAGTGTAGGTCCGGAAAATTTGGAACAGTGTAAGTACAATTGGTATTTTTTATAGCGATTCATGGCGGACCTGTCCAAGACAGTTAATTCCTTGCAGTGGACAATATCGAGGGAGCCTTGTTATAGTGACTTTCATTAGAAACCAACCTCTCTCTGTTGATCACATGGGGCGGTTTAGGTACAACAAAATTATATAACCAATGCATCCTAGAATGGCTCGATCTATAACCCAAATAGGAGAAAATGTTGGAATTGTTTTTTGGAGTGATCCACACACCATACTTGGCATGCCATTCTATGCTCTTATGCTACTAATTTAAAAAAAAGGGGCTGTATCGGTGTTTTCGAGTACGCCAAGTATTGTGGTCCTGGTTTGTGACGAGAGAGCAGATAATGCCAAGCAACACTCTGATGCCATGATTGCTAAGTAGACAATAAACAACAAATGAGGGGAACTTTCGACTACGAGACCAATGATGCTCCTTCTCAGCCATTATCAACAGCACCAAATGTTTGACATTTTCTATGCAACTTGTGAGGGACTTGTTTCTTATTGGTGCTACCTATTTGGCTTTCATTAATTGATGGGTATTCCAAAATTATTTCTATCAATTCCTAGGAATATAATCGGAGAATATTTTGATTATTCATTGTTTTGGTTATATAGTTTAAAAATAATAAATTTAATTGAATTTCTCAATATTTTTAATTATATTTTTCAATCAGTAATTCAATTACTCCATGTATAACTAGAAATGACAAATTGATACACGAAGTCGGTGAATAAAAAATATATATATTAAAAATACTTGGTAAAGAAAAAAGCTATAGCTTGTGGTTAATAATGTATGTAGTATGGGTAGTTTTTGATAAAAGAATTATTCTCATTTTTTAATTTAAGAATGATTTTAAAAAAAAAGTAAGCTCCTCGTGATAACATATTTTTGAGTTTTTGTTTTCAATTGATTGATCCCAATTAACTTACAATCTCAAACTTAATTGAGATTTAAATAAATTTTTTAAATTTCATAATGAAAGTTTTTTATACATTACGATGGATATTCACTTATATTAGACATTTGAATATCTAATTTGTTAAATTATTATACTTCATTTGAAGTATAAAAAAAAAAAAAAAACTAAGAAAAAATCTTAGTTTACTCGTAAGAGAACAACTGAACTTTGGGCAATCGATCCATATTTTTATCCTTTAAGATTTTCTTATAACAGCTAAGGCCGGTTAATAGGGATAAATCGAATATCCAAAACACATTCAATTTACATTGTACAAAGGCTTTGTTGAGAGTTACTGACCTCCCTCAATGATACACTTGGGTATGATTTGGATAGGTGAGGAAGCGCGAAACGTGAGCAACCTTGCAAGCAATTTATGGTGCATGTGGCTCCAGCGAAACAAAGTTTGTTTTAACAGAGTGGCAAATCCCCTTTGCGACGGTCCATCAAAGAGGATAAACAGGAACTGAAGGCAGCAACAATCCACAAACTTTACGGTGCGGGTGAAAGAGGATAGCAGATATGGATTGGCTTCCTGTATAAACAACGGTGACAATGAATGCTTGTGCTCCTACACTAACATCTTGGAAACTGATAACAACGACCTAGCTATGCTGCCTTCACTTGCTGCTAAGGGAAAATGATACTTAAGTTCTAAAATGATTCAAGTTAAAAGAAGGGCAGGAGAGGAGTAAAGGGAAGGTTAGTAGATCTTCCAAGTTCCACTACAATCAACTTGCAGAAGCAAAGAGCAAGGCCAAGACTCCACGTTGTTCTTTAAGGAAAGAAAGGTAGATTTTTTTCCTGGAATTAATAATTTCTCTAATCACATATAGCCAACAGCTTTTACAAAACTGCATCAAGGGGGAAACTTGGCAATTATTCCTGCCATTTTTCCAGTTAATCTGTATATGGGTCCTATACATGAATATGTATAGCATAAACATCACCACAAAGCTTAGTATAGATGTGTATCTTTCACAATCTCAAACTTCAACGCTGCATGAATCTAGTAGCTGGATTTGGCAGTCCATTCTACTGCAAGAACGGAATCTGCGTCACATCCAAATATCGAAACTATCATAACATTGGTGAATGGGGATAGATTTTCAGCTGCAGCCACCATTCAGAAGGTGGTCCCATTATTGACAATGCTAGTATATTAGATACATACAATTGAAGCTACAGTAACAGTGCTCTGCTCTTGTAAAGATTAGGAAATGGTCAGTTCAACGTATAAAATGTTTTTTTCGAGCCACCGCCATAGCATATGAGCTGAGAGTATATGCTAGGAGGTTTCCATTACAAGGCTTCTCATATGATTAATTTGGGATGTTTTTATTTGTTTTTACATATGATATTGGCCTAACAATGAGGGACCAGCTTCCACCATTCGATAAATCTGTGTTTCGTATGATGAATCACACTGTAGATCAACATGATTAAGTCTTTCAGCTATAACTATTAATGCTGTTAATGACGGAAGGTGCACTTATATGATAAAGTAAAATGCAACGCGTATACCCTTATCTTGCGTGACTATACATAAAAAAAAGGGAAAAAGAAAAATTTTTCCTTGAAGATCGATCCAATTTAAACATGCAAACCTTTCCTTGAATTTCAATCAAGCAACCTTGTTTTGCAGCTTTCACCTTAAGGGTAACAGTTACGCACCCCAAACCTGTGCCTAATGAAATACAACTCAGCCCGAAGAAAAAAAAACTGAAGCGCTTTTGCTGCATTACTAAGAAACATGCATTGACAATACTTCTAATTAATACGTCACCCTTCTAGGGATTGGATCTTGTGATATATGGCTAGAAATATGGTAGGAAATATAAACTAAATTTGACAAAACAAGACAAACTAACAATTAGTATCGAAAATTCCTGTGGAATAAAAACACATTAAATTAACAAAGATGAAAGTCGAACCAATTTATTTCCATGCAACCTATTAACAGAAACTCGCAAGGGTTTCCTAGAATAGTACTGTAAAGTGTCATTCCATTTAAATTGGAATGCAATGCTAGTCAGACTCAGCATATCATGACTGGATGCCAGAATTCAGAACAGGGGATACCTTGGTGGCCTCAGCGGAGATGCTCCAGATTGAACATGAAAAGGGCTCCACTAGGGACTCTTGGTAATCAATCAATGCAAACAGAAACGAGACGCACTACATGGATGGTTAAAGGGTGGAAAATGGAAACTAGTTTGCATAAATATTGCTGCCATCATTACTTGTTATTTACTTTATAACAATTTTGATTATTTTAGTCTGTTCCTCAACCCGACCCTGTTCATCCTGCTTTTACCTATCAAGCAATGGAAGTTGTATAATATAAAAGCTATGTAGAAACTTCTTATTAATGATTCATAACCAGTAGAAAATTGAGGGGGGGGGGGGGGGAGTGACTACTAAAATTCGACCTGAACATATATAATGATCATCACAATATTACAGAAAAAAAAAAGAGCCCCCCACCCCAAATTTCCAATCACAGTTTTCTCCTATCTCAAAAATGTTGAAAGAATGAATAAATACATTTTGTCAGAGATTTTATTTGAAACAACTTGATACAGTACTGAATTTCATCTGTATACCTGTTGTTAACTCTGTGTAATATTAGATCCAAAGACTGGTCCAAGCATTCCCAAGAAGAGGATAGCAAGGAGATCTGTATACTCAGCTGACAGACAAGACATAGCTCTGCTCCATAATCCACCTATAAACAGAAGAAAAATTGTAAAATTAATAATAACTCAGCAAATGTACATGGCATGTCATATGCTGCCAAACAACCCCCCCCCCCTCCCCCTAAAAAAATCACAACAATTATAATAATGAGAGAGAAGCAAATGAAGCTTACTGTCCAATGGTATTTAGATTATGATCATCAGAGTCGCTTTAATTTGAATGTGACAATTGTCCAAAACCAAGTATGTGTCAATCTCACCATCTACAGGGGAAATCCAAAACTCCCTTGAAGGCTACATCAAGTCCCAGCACTGCAAGATTCTTTACATTCTAGAATTAAAGTCTCTAGCTGACGAACTGCACTCAAACTACAGTCCTTGTTAAGTTTCTTCAAGAGTGCAGTGTGTGTACAAGAATCAGGCAGAATTTCTCTATCTAGCATTTCTTGGTACAATCTCAAGGACTCTTCCCAATTCCCAACGTCACAGTTCTTATTTATTAAAATGGTGTAGCTATACTTATTAGGAAGTATTCCTTTTGCTTCCATCTCAGCAAAAAACTTGTAAGCTTGACCTATTCTCCTCACTTTGCAAAGACCATTTATCATAGCATTGTACGTAATAACATTTGGCTGAACACCTTTCTCCTGCATCTCTGAGAAATACATAAATGCCAATGATAGAAACCCCTTAGCTGCATGTCCATGAATTAATACAGTGTAAGTTACCACTGATGGGGATAAGCCTTTGCTCAGCATCTCGTGGAACATTTCTCTAGCTTTCCTCAGATGTCCATTTTCTAGGTAAGCATGAATGATGGTGGTGTACGTTACATGATCTGGAATAAGACCAATGCTAATCATCTTGTGCAACAAATTACATGCTTCTTTGAAATCACGCAATTTAGAATGCCAATGCACAAAAACATTATAGATGATCAAATCAGGAGGTAAGTCCTTTGCTACCATGTGTTCTTCAATACTAAATGCTCTTGCAGGATCACCAAGCTTCAATTCACCTACTACTTGAGTTGTATATGCAAAACGATCAGGCTCCAAACCATTATGCAACATCTCATTGAAAAGATCCCTTGCTGCAGATAGATTGCCCAGCTTGTAGGATCCATTTACCAAAATCGTATAGGTATAAACATCAGGGAAAATTCCCTGAGTGATCATGATATCCTTAAGATACCGAGCAATGTCCAGGTCCCCCACTCTGCATAGACCATCAATGAGAGTATTATATGTGACAACAGTAGGAACAAGGCGTCGACATCTTAACTCATCGAACAAGAGAAAAGCCTCCCAAATGTTCCCTATCCTACAATACCAATATATTAGAGTATTATATGAAACAACATCTGGTCTCATATTCCTTTTCAGCATATCATTAAACTGCTGTCTGGCATCATCCAATCTCCCCCACCTGCAAAGGCCACACATGAATGTATTATATGTTGCCACCGTATGAACAACTCCATTATTTACCATCTCCTCCCCAAGTCTTAAGGCCTCAACAGGCAACCCTTTCTTGAAATACCCACAAATCAAAGGATTATATGTGTATGCAGAAACTTTAAACCCCAATCTCAACATCTCCCTAATAAGTCCCTCGGCTTGCTCTAATTTGTAATTCTTTGTTAAACCATTAATTAAAACATTATAGGTCACCTCATTTGGAGAACAGCCTTCCCACTGCATTTCCAATAAGAGTTCAAGAGCTTGTTGCACTTCCCCTTCCTTGCAAAAGGAATCCAACATGGTATTATAGGTAACAATAGTTGGCTTAATCCCAAATTCCTTCATCGTCCTATACACTTGGCTTGCTTTAGCTACAAGAGATTTATCCCTAAGCATAGTAAGAATCCTATTACAGTTCTTCACATCCGGCAACAACCCCTTCCGGACCATTTTACCAAATATCCACAAACAATGATCAACCATCAATTTCTTAGAACAAACCAACAATAAAAGATCGAGTAACTTAAGTGAAACCTCAAATTTCAGGTAGCCACAAATCAACACATCGACAATACCATGCATATGACACGTAATGACCCTTTGCATGACCCAATAAGCTGATCTGAGCAAATTATTCTCAACCAAAATATCGAGCATAACGGAAAACACAAGCTCGGATCTTTTAACACTAGGTTGCATCTCAACCCACCTAAAAAACCTCAAAGCAATTCTGGGTCTTTCTCTCATCAAATTAAGAACTTTGATAAACAAATGAGGATCAACAATGATAGCATGGAATTGATTAGAAACCCACTTGGTGTTACAAAAGGCCCAGGGCTTTTCATCAACGGTATTAAAGATGAGTTGTTTGTAATGGGTTTCGGAGAAGGAGGAGGAAGAAGAGTCGGGTTCAGGGGGAGAGTAGGGGGAAGGGAAACTGTGGAGAAGAGAGAAAGAGACAGGAAAGAGGAAGCGTACCTTGCAAGTGAGAGAGAGAGGGGCAATGGTGGCCAAAGATTTTGAAGCTCTTTTTATGCAAAGGGTCATCGAGGATACATAAGGTGATTGTTGTATCGCAAGACTACCAATCCGCTCTCTCTCTCTGTATTTCAATCTAAGAAGTGGTTGACAGCACTAGAAGTAAAGGGAGCGGTGGTGTTATTGATACAGCCAAGGGGAAGACGGAAAGGGGAAGTGGGTTTTGGGTTTAGACAAATTGCCATTGGCGGCGTAGGCTAGGTTGGTTCTCAGTTCTCGCTCTTGGGTTGGTTGGCTAATCTAAGGCCTCACGTGAAGCTTTCGTTTCCCTTTTTTTCTTCTTTCTTTTTTTTTTTTTTTTCCCTCTTTTAGTTTATTCCTTCAAAATTTATTATTTAAGAAAAAAATATTTTATATGGTTTTTATTTAAATGATAAATAAATTAGTTCTTAAGAATTATTTATCAAAATAATGAGAAATAAATAGTGTCATTGGATATCTAACACAAAAAATTGCCATTGCCGAAAAGAGAGCTAACTTCATTAAAGGAAATTGAAGCATGGTTCGATGCATAAATTTCTCCCAGGCATCATCCAACAACAAGGGGGTTTAAACAACTAGAAAGAGTAGAAGAAACATAAAAATAAGTCCTAAAAATTACTAACATCCGAGGGAGGAAGAGATTGAAAATTGCTCCTAATTGTGCTAAAACATCGTCCTATTTGTTTCCTTCCTAAAAAACATGCTTCAAGAATTCAGAACTGGTAGTATGAAGATGCATCCTACACCCGTCAATCAAAAGAGATAAAATGTAATTAGAAGTATTAACATTAAACATAACATATATAACAATGGTAACATCAACTCTAAACTCAAGGTTCTCAATGTTTAAATCTCTAGCCATCAAAAATCCGTCCCTAAGAGCCCATAGCTCAATTACCACACTAGCTGCTCTTGTGATGTGTTAGAAGGCTCCAACTATCCAATTACATTATGACTTTGGATAAGAGCTCCTACCCTTGCTTTTCTTGGATTGCCCATAGATAATCCATCCATGTTGAGTTTAGAGTTTAAATCAACCTCTCACGAGTAATTTCTAAGCTATAAGGATAAATGAAAAAAGTTCTCCCTTTTACAAAGTGGGAAAAGTAACAAATTCTCTTGCTACTGAGAAAACTCTTTTTACAAGTTTTTTCTTTGGTCGAACCTTACCAAATATCAATGAGTTTCGACATAATTATATCTTCATAAAGTTAAGTAAAAGAAATAAAACACAACAAGGTAGTTTGGGGCTATTAGATTGAAGTTTGGATGAGAGATTTGAGAAAAGCTACTCTTCCTAACTAATAAAAGCCAATGAATACACACTGGGATATAAAGTGCAGACTACCCTGGAAATGTGTATGAATTAGCATTCCTAAAACAAATGTTGAATATCTTATTTTGGGAGTTCGAACGTCCACCACATTTAGTCCCTTGCTCCTTAAAAGGTAACTCGTAGGGAGGGCCTTGAGCCCACATTTCCAAATGAACATTTTCGATTTTCAGGGTAATTTGGTTTCTCAAGTGGTGCTCCGAAGTTCTTTGTTGCAGCATGTGTTGGAAATTTTTTGTTTAGAAAATAGTTTTGTTGCACAGTGAAAAGTAAAAAAATTTTAAAAAATGATTGTGATATTTATAGTACTAATTTTTTTACAAAATTTGTATTTTTGTTTTGGAATAAACGATCTAACTCATTTCTCGGTTTTTTATCAACACAATTTTCTTCACCATTCTCGAACCTCTACTCGCCTAGAGTGTGCGTTCTAATTCACAAATCGACAAACACAAAAAAAACTTGATTGATATTCTAGTGGGGAAAATTAATCTATTTCTTGACTAAAAACCGAAAGAAACTCTCTCAAAAGTTATAATTTATTTGAAGAATAAATTTCACCAAATTTTAACTGTGTCAACGCTCTGTGTCACCTGTATTTGACCTAGTCCATGATCTCTATTTATAGAGAAGATTTAAAAAATATATATTATAATTTTATAATAAATATGAAAATCCTTTAATTAATATATCCACTGACTCAGTTTATGGAATTCTACTTCGAAACTGTATTTTTCGACATTGATCGAAAATCGAATCGTTACACCCATAATCAACATTATTTAAATACTCCATCATTGACATGTGCATAGAAAGCATAAATTAGAGTTTATGTAACATTTTTCAAGGCATTAAGCTAAAAACCTTTGAAGAATTAGCTTCTCATTATCATGACTTGAAATCTAATATGACAACCATTGGAAATCATAAACCTCCTTGCAAGAACTAAAGAAAAGAAAATAAAAAAGGGAGAAAAATTTGCCTATAATGAAGAAATGAATCAATCCATGTTTCTGAATATTAAACTTCCTAAGATATCGTCAAAGCCGAAATAACCTCAAGAGGCAAGAGAGAAGCAATGGCGAATCTTGAGATTAAGTTTTAGGGGCTAGTAAAATTTTCACAAATTTTAAGAGTTTAATGAGAATTTGTTTAAGAAAAAATTGGGGGTCTAATTAAATTTTTTGTGAAATTAATGATAATTTAAAAAAAAAAATTAAGAGAGCTTGATTAAAATTTTCAAAAAAAGGTATAATGAGATTTTTCAAAATTTTGAGGGTCTTAATTGAAATTTTCTAAAGCTTCAAGGAAAAATAAAATTTTCCAAAAATTTTGAGGGACCTAAATAATTTTTTTAAAATTTCAAGGGAAAAAATCAAATTTCTCGAAATTGTGTTTTCTTACATGGTTCTATACTCTATTGGAGTCCTTGGAATAGCCTTTCCCTTGCTTTACTTGCCTGCAGTTTTGGAGCAATCCAGGGGAAAAGAAAATATAAGATTAGTTGAAATTCTTAAGATTAATCCAACCAATGTTGTTTTTCTTGTCAAACCTTTGGTAAGCACATAAACAACCAAGGGTAAGTTGCAATATCATTCAAGATTTTGAGAATGGATGACAAACCTGTTTCTCCCAATTTATGCAACTTGTAACAATGGCGAGCAGAATTGTTTGGGTTAAAGCCCCAGACTGTATACCAATCCCTCTCAAGTCTAACCAGAAGACAAGGGTGGCTGCGACAGGGATTCCAACAAGATAAAATGCTGCCAAGTTGACATAAGCTCCTATATGCTGCCATCCACACCCTCTTGCAATACCTATTTTATGCATGTAACCATTTGTAAGACTACTATAACATTCATCTCTAAGAAAAATATCAATTGCTCACCAAAAGGATAATGAGTTTAACCTGAAAGAACCCCCTGTAAGCTGTCAAGAATAACAGACAGACAAACCAAGGGAGCCATGGTTGTCACAAAATCCACCACTTCCTTCTTGTTGCTATAAACATAACCGAAAACATGTCGGCTTGTGAATAGGGTTCCAGTAACTATAAGGGTCTCCAAAACTGCAAGAGCCATAGCAGCATACACCGCTACACATGCTGCTTGGGGTTTCCCTGCCCCTAGTTCATTCGAAACTCTAGTACTATATATACAAATTGAAAATGGTTCTTAGCTAAATTAATCTGGTTTGAAAATGTTGCAACTTCAATTAGTAAAGAATTAAAAAATAAGTATATGCATGCATGTCAGGGCAGACCTTGCTGCAGCACCAATTCCATCTGGTATGGCATGAAGTGTTGCAATGGTGTTGAGACTGCTTGGGAAAGTTGAAAAACTTGTTAGTACAATAATTACAATATGATGCATTTGAAAAAAAACACAAAATTACAATATCCAATTAAAAATTTTTATGATACAAGATGCATCGATCCAAAACAATAACAAATGAACATACCACACAGATAGGACGGATGTTTCCAGCTTTGGATTTGGTAAAAACCCAGGCAGCATGATAAGTAGCTCATATGACCACCATTCAAGGCTGTATTGTTTAAATGAAAAAGACATTAAGGATCGTCAACAGCTTAGTTATATATATATATATATATATATATATATACACATATTCAGGTGGGAAGAAGAGGAGAAAACATACCAAACCATAACAGCAGAAGGGATAGCAAAATGAAAAAACTCTCTAAATCCTTGGAATAATTCCATTGTAATAGGGACACGAGTTTTTGTACAGGTGGGAGAGTACCACATGTAAAGTGAAAGGAATATAGCACTTAACCAGTTTGAGATACTAATTGCTAATGCTCCTCCTATACTTTCTAACCCAGACATGAATACCAGAGCCCAGCATAGAGGTATATGTACTTAAAGACTGGCACAAGAGCATATGAGCATGGGAATGATCAAACTTTGTGTTTGAAAGTAGCGAACAAGCGGTTGAAATGTAGCATATCCAAAGAGTGCTGGGATAAGCCACGAAATGAAATTACCAGCTTCATGTGAAATTAAGGGATCTTGACCAATGAGCAGAAGTAGCCTCCCCATGTATAACCATAGGACCGACAGAGGGATGCAGACTAAGATCAAACAAAATATAGCAGTGTAGGTATGGATTCCCAGTTTTTGGTATTGTTGAGCTCCATAAGCTTGTCCACATAGTGTTTCCAATGCACATGCCATTCCTAGCTGTAATCACTTGCAAATTACAAAACTTAGGAAATTATATAAGTTTAGATAGTGGTGACATTTACTGTAACCCAAACACAGTTCCTCAGTTGATCTAGACTCAGCAGCAAACCAATCATTCAATTATTGGATTTCTTTCTTTTATTTGTTAAATAATTAGTGATTGAATAACTATGTTATTGAACTACTTAAGAATCAACTACTTTTTTGACGACATGTTGCTCATCTTGCTGGTTGTTCTCCATATATTATACAAACTAGAAATTCATTAGCTTGTCCAAGTCTTGCTATTGTAGACTTAGTCATATGTTCATTGCACAATGCTAGAAGTTTAATTGGGCCATGTTACTTTTAAGTAAGAATTTTTATTTTAGCACAACCCAAATTCCATTTAAATTTAATTATAAAAATATATAAAATACCAATTACAAATATATTTTGAACAACTTAATTCTTGCGTTGAGCAGCCACCCCAAAACAGTAGGAAATGTGGAAAATTTTGAACAACTTTAGTCGGTAGATATTTAGAACTCTTGTTATCAGAAATCATTTATCTAAATACATAACTCTCAAATAAATAAAAAAATTGCTTATAAACAGATACTATCATATAATTTTATTAGTATGCTCAAAAAAAAAATATTTATGTGTCAAAATAAGATAAGATACAATAAGAGACAATACCATGACGTATATAATATTAATATTAGTGTTCCAATAAGTTCATTTAAGAAGAAGAAAAATGGAAATTGACTTACAAGAAGACTGAAACCGGTTACTGTAGCCAGAGATAAGGCAATGGCAGAGCTAGCGAGAGGAAGCACACCCAGATGACCCACCATCATCGTTGATATAACTTGCAATAGGTACTGTGATAAGGTGATAACAACCATAGGCCCCGCAAGGTAACCCACCCTTTTATTTCTTCAACGAAAGCAGCCCAACTCAGCCACCGATTGCTTTTCTCCTCGTTCTCTGATTTGGGTATCAAACTCTCTTCCATGCTGTTCTTGTGTGTGTCCACCATTGTCTATTCAAGTTTTAATAGCTTCTCTCACTTACTGAAATGCGAGGCAAAACAGAAAGATAGTATTTGTTTGGATTTATAAGTTAAGAAAAACATATAGGCGTACGAAAGCAAAACATGCAAGGGTGAATGCCACATATATACATTTATTATTGTAAACGATAGATCGAAGGACCCATACGACATGACAAACAAACTGGTCACGCCTAATTTTCTTTAAAGTAAACTAGCAACAAACCCCGCGGTTACGCCGGGCGAATTCCAAATTAGATTATACTAAACTTATCAAGTAATGCATGCCTCTTTTCCAAAACCAAATTAAGTTATTTCTTTATTTATTTTATAGTTTTTTTTTTTACTTGATTCGATTTTATTCGGAAAAAAATTAAATTGAATTCGATTGTTAAAATAAGACTCATCAACTCGACTAATTAAAAATCTTTTAATTTGATTCGACTCGACTCGACTCGACTCAATCGAATACTCACCTCTAATCTTTCTTGCTTCTCCTCTTTAGCTACTCTTTTCTCAAGTCTCAAGCTTTTATTCTTACAATGTAAGGAAACTAAAATTTAAAATTGAGAATCAAAAGAAAATAAAAAAAAAATTTTAAAGATTGAGAGTGAAGGAAAGGGAAGTGGGGGAGAGGAAAAAGGATTTTAGATGTGTGTAAGAGAGATTAAAGATAATAGAAAGATTATATTTAGTGGAAATACTATCTATTTGGTTTTAATATTTTAACCTCAGACTTTTTAGTTATACTCTCTTATTTAATAAAAGGTATTTATATGCTTAAAAAATAACTTACCATATACGGTTAAATTAGTTTTTAATTAGTTGAATTCATCTCATTGTAAATTAGTGATTTGATTTATTTTGATTATTTGTCGTTCTAAAAAAATTAGCCGTAGTCTCATGTATTGCGTAGATGATTAAAATGTTTATTGTCTTTAAATATGATTTGAATTCAGATCATGCTGTTGCGTTGTTGTTTGTGTTTTACCTTCCTGTTATTATTGATAATGTAATTCTTATTGATTAATATTTAAAAACAATATTTTATCAAGATTTATATGCAAATAAAGTTATAACAATATATATATATATATATATATATATATGAACTCTAAGATAAAATACTGTAAAACAATCAATCAACCAATTTTCTTATTTGTTTATGTACATTTTTTTACCTTGGATATTTTTTAGTTTCGAAGAGGAATACAGGGGGTTCGCGAGGCTCTGGCTCCCCTAATAGTTTTAGTAAATTTCACTTTTAGCCGCCTTAAATTCTCTCCATTTTTTTTTAATCATATTTATAAATATTATATTATTACTTATTTATAGGTAAAAATTATGCTTTGGTAGATTTTCTTTTTTATACTCTTAATTTGATTTTTTTACTATTAACACATTATTTTCCATATTTTAAAATAAATATTGTCATTAAAAATAAATAAGATATATTTTTTAAGTTTTTTATCTTAAATACATACACCCCTTCGATCATAGTTCTAGCTTCACCCTTAATCATTTTAAAGAGGAAGATATGAGAATTCGGGAGAAGACTTTGGAATATTTTTCTTTGGTTAATATTATTTTAAAATTTACAAACTATAAAAATTCCTAATTCATTATTCAATTATCATTTTTTTTCTTTTCTTAATAGTCAATCAATTGACTATTATAGTTGGTACATAATATATAATTAATATAAATGTAATATATTAGTTTAAATTTTATAAATGTATTATTAATAAAATTGTATATATGAAATAGAAACTTAACTTATTATATAAATGATTAAAATTTTCTATTTAAAACTAAAGTAATATGTTTTTTCCTTCTTCTTTTTTTTTTTTTTTTTTTTTGTTAATGGGAACATAATAATAACTTGCATGCAGCTCCATCTCTTTAATCATCAGTGAAACTTGCAGAATGGGCCAACGTTAGATAACTGGTTTCCCAGTCCTCTATTCTAATGATAAAATGAAGTCATGGCTCAGTTTCCATTCTTACTTTCAAGGAGAGCGTGAGGATGATCAAATACCAATTTTATTCAAACCCTATTTTCTATTACTGCATTAATAAAATTTCTCTATTTCAAAACTATATCTCATTAGTTTTGTTTTCTTACATCGTTCCATACTCTATTGAAGAGCTTCCTTGGAAAACCCTTTCTCTCGCTTTAATTGCCTGCAGTTGTGTCACACCCCAAAAATAAACTATAAGAGATGAAGAAGAATAAGCCAAGCAAGTAAAATGGAAGTGTTTCAGTGTTAAACAATCTATAGAAGATTTTGAGAATGGACACCAAACCTGTTTTTCCCAATTTATGCAACTTGTAACAATGGCGAGCAGAATTGTTTGGGTGAAAGCCCCAGACTGTATACCGATCCACAGGCCAACCCCTCTCAACTCTAACCAGAAGGCAAGGGTGGCAGCGACAGGGATTCCAACAAGATAAAAAGCTCCCAGGTTGACATAAGCTCCTATATGCTGCCATCCGCATCCCCTTGCTATACCTGATCCAAGCATGTAACCATTTGTATGACTACTACTCCAACATTCATCTCATGGAAATATATTAATTATTCACCATAACGATAACGAGTTTAACCTGAAAGAACCCCCTGTAAGCTGTCAAGAACAACAGACACACAAACCAAGGGAGCCATGGTTGTTACATAATCCACCACTTCCTTCTCGTTGCTATAACCATAACCAAAAACACGTCGGCTTGCAAACAGGGACCCAGTAACTATAAGAGTCTCTAAAACTGCAATAGCCATAGCAGCAGACACCGCTACACGTGCTGCCTGGGGTTTCCCTGCCCCTAATTCATTTGAAACTCTAGTACTATATTTACAAATCGAAAATGATTCTTAGTTAAATTCATCTAGTTTGAAAAAGTTGAAACGTTAATCAGTAAAGAATTTAAAAATAAGTGTGTGCACGCATATCAGGGCAGACCTTGCTGCAGCACCAAGTCCATATGGTATGGCATAAAGTGTTGCACCGGTATTGAGACTGCTTGGAAAGTTGAAAAACTTATTAGTAGAATAATTACAATATGATGTAATCGAAAAATCATAAATTTATAATATCAAATTAAGCTTTGGATGATACAAGATGCATTGATTCAGAACAATAGCAAATGAACATACCACACAGACAATACGGATGTTTCCAGCTCTGGATTTGGTAAAAGCCCAGACAGAAGGACGAGTAGCTCATATGACCACCATTCAAGGCTGCAATTGTTTGAATAAAGAAACATCAAGGATCTTTAACAGCTCACACATACATATTCGAGTGAGGAAAAGAGGACATAACATACCAGATCATAACAGCAGAAGGAATAGCAAAGCGGAAAAACTCTCTAATTCCTTGGAATAATTCCATTGTAATGGGGGCACGAGTTTTTGTACAGGTGGGAGAGTACCGCATGTAAAGTGCAAGGAAAATCACATTTAACCAGTTTGAGATACTAATTGCTATTGCTCCTCCTATACTTTCTAATCCAGACTTGAATACCAGAGCCCAACATAGAGGTATATGTACTACAAGACTAGCAAAAGAGCATATGAGAATGGGAGTGATCAAACTTTGTGTTTGAAAGTAGCGAACAAGTGGTTGAAAAGTAGCATAGGCAAAGAGTGCTGGGATAAGCCACAGAATGAATTTACCGGCTTCTTGTGAAATTAAGGGATCTGGACCAACGAATACAAGTAGCCTTCCCATGTATAACCATAGGACCGACAGAGGGATGCATACTAAGATCAAACAAAATATAGCAGTGTAGGTATGGATTCCCAGTTTTCGGTATTGTTGAGCTCCATAGGCTTGTCCACACAGTGTTTCCAATGCACAAGCCATTCCTAGCTGATAATCGCATGCAAAATACAAATTTTAGGAAATTATATAAGTTGACATTTACTGTATCCCAAACACAGGTCATCAGCTGATCTAGACTCAGTCAGCAGCAAACCAATCATTCAATTATTGGATTTCTCTTCTTTTTATTCGTTAAACTTAGTGATTGAATAACTATGTTATTGAACTGCAAGAATTAACTATTTTTTGTCAACATGTAGCTCACCTTGCTGGATGTTCTCCAAATATTATACAAACAAGAAATTCATTAGCTTGTCCAACTCATCCTATGGCAGATTTAGTCATATGTTCATTGCACAAAGCTAAAAGTGCCAACTCATCCTATGGCAGATTTAGTCATATGTTCATTGCACAAAGCTAAAAGTGTAACTGGGCCATGTTACTTTTAAGTTAAACGTTAGATGGTTTCCTTCCAAAACAGTAAGTCCGCCTGCAAAGCTTTTCCATACCAACATTATCGATCACCTAGAACATACTAAATATAACTCAAAAGCATAAAGCAAGTACTTGCCGCCCAAGTCAACTTATGCAACAGATAGTAAAGTTCATCTTGATCACAGAGAGTTGCTCTGCAAGAAGCCGAACAACAAAAAAACAATAGATGACCTTTTTTCTTAAATAATTTCTTTGTCCATTCCTCGGTACGTTTGGTGTCCACTAGTTAATTAATGTAAGCCCGAAAGGTCCAAAATCATTAGATAAATGCTTACAAATATAAAAAGATAGACAGAAAGCATGTGGTTAGGAGTCAGCAGATCCAACCACAAAGAGACGATCTGATTGCAAATGTTATGAAAATTGTTATGGTATTTCTCGTTACCGATCCAAAACCAAATATAACCTCAAACTACCAACCCACAATTTAAGTAGATGCAGAGGAACCTGAGCCTCACAGGATAGAGATGTTAAGGGCTTGTGGGAGAGCTCGCGTGTTGAGCTCGCAAGCCAGATTCGCATGTTCCTAGGTATTCGCAAATAGAAGGTGCAAATTTAAGTGAGTAATTTGATAAACATTTATTAAGTCTAAAACATCATACTTGTTAGCATGCATGAAACCTACATAAAAAGTCATTTCGATAAACAATAACCGTATTTTATAAATACTCGATTCCTCTCACCCATAGAACACACAACAAAACGCTCAAAAAAATAATTTCCACTTCACTTTACACCTTTTGGTTAGATTGGCATCAATTTCCAAATGACTAAACTCTATAGGAAGTATTGAAACTTGTGAAGAAATTCAGTTGATGTTCAGAATGAGTTACAAAATACGAGAAGATACAAATAAAGAGACGTAAAATTTGAGAATAAGATTATTTAAAACGTCACTATCAATACAAAAAGGGACAACACCGTGTTAATATAATATCAATATCAGTGTTCCGAGAAGTTTATTTAAGTAGAAGAAAAATTCAAATTGACTTACAAGAAAACTGAAGCCGGTGACCCCTGCGAGAGATATGGCAATGGCAGAACTAGAGAGAGCAAGCTCATCCAGATGACCCACCATCATCGTTGATATAACTTGCAATAGATACTGTGATAAGGTGACAACTACCATAGGCCCCGCAAGGTAACCCACCCTTTTTATTTCTTCAACAAAAGCAGCCCAACTTAGCCACCGAGTGCTTTTCGCCTCGTTCTGTAATTTGGGAATCAAACTCTCTTCCATGCTGTTCTTCAGCGAGTCTGCAATGATGCCCTTCTCTCCTTAAGCTTGAACAGCGTCGTTCACTTACGAAAGTGCGGGACAGGGAGACAATAAAAAGATGAACGAGTTGGGTGTGTGATTGTTTGGATTTATTATTGCAAACAAACAAATTGGGCACATAGACTGACTGCAAACCTCAACCCAGCGTTTTGCTACAACTGAGTTGGACGGCCCTAACTTGCCTTTAAGTAAACTAGTAGTAACAATCCCTGCGGTCACGCCAAGGTTTATAATTTTTTTTGAGTAATTTTGATATGGGAAATAAACAGTCACTTGATTTATATTTCAGTCATTCAATTTTAAAAATGTGGTAAAACAGTTTTTTTTTACGTTTTCTATCACAGATATCACGGAACAATGACATGGTAATTGACGACATCGATGAAGTCTGAAAAGTTTAGCTGATCGGTTACATTTAACGCAACAATCACTAATATCAAAGTTAAGTGACTATTGATGTAATTTAATTTTTTTTATCATCTTAATTAATAAAATAATAAAAAAAATTCAAAATTAAATTATAGTAAACTTATCATATAATGCAGGAAACAAATACATTTAAAATATGAAGTTGATAACTTTCTGATATCAAGTAAGAAATTTTGGATCGGACCCCACTTGGCTGAATAATTCACTGATCAAAAAAATATTTTATCAAGATAGATAATGATTGTAAGCATCTGTTATTAACTCATCATTGTTCTTAGCCCAAAAGGCTAATTTTTTTTATTTTTAATTAATTATAGGTAATGATTGAAAATATAATTGGGCTAAGTGTACACCAAAATGTAGAAATATCAATTTTATATACATTGCAATTTTAATTTGCCTTTTAAAACATTGTTTATAATCGACGATCGACAAGAGGTGTAAACTTTAAGTAGGTTCAGGTATATGAACACAACAAATAACTTTAAAAATTAAATAAATATTTTATAATTTTTAATAGGTCTTGTAGTGTTAACAATAATTAGTGTGCAAATGAAAAAAAAAAATTAGTTGTTAGAATTTTCTCATATATTTTTAATTTGTTTTAATAATTGTATGACTTTCTGATATTTTGTATATTTTATTATTTTATTAATATTTTTAATATTTCTTTGTTATTTTAAATATTTTTCATCATTTTTACAATTTCTTATTCTTCATCATTTTTATTTATTATAATTTTTTGTCATTTTAATTTTTTTCAATTTTAAAATAATTTTTATAATTTAAATATATTTTTAAATAATTTTCTACATTTTTATAAATTTTTACAATTTTTATAATTTTAAATATAAAATATCATTTTTCACATGACACGAAGATTCAATTGAATAAAAAGACTTGTAAAAACTTAATTATTTTTTAAAAAATACATATGCTTTAAAAACTCTTTAACCATTGAATAAGATTAAGAATAATAATAATAATAATCGATTTTGACATAATTTCCATACAATATGTTTATTTGTGTATGTAATAAATAAAAGACTCTTAAATACGTTGGGAACAAAGGAAACAAAGGAGGACACAACACACCACTGTTTATCTAACGTGCAAAGAGAACATAATTAGTGATAATATGACATTGTTTATCTAATATTTTTTTAATAATTTTATTATAAGTTTTGATCATATTTGATTTTTTTAATACAATATCTAAAATTATTCATAGCCCCTCTCAATCTATAAATAAGAGGATAATATGCTTTAGCGCACTTAAACCCACGTCCTCCTACATTGGTAACAATATCCATACTCAATCGACATGTTTATTTAACATTTAAATGCATGTGATATAATATTAATGCTATGTTTATATGAGTATTATTTATTCATTATATTTTAGAATATGAATTAGTAATAAATTAAATTTAATTGATAATTTTAGTTATTTACATAATTCGTTTTTGAAATAAAGAAGGAAATTATTTTTTACCTATTTTAAAGAGATTTTATTTTTTACAAGAGTCTATTCATCTTTCTAGTTTTAAGTTTGAATTATTATTATTATTATTATTGTATTACATATATAATAAATAAGTTTTTTCCTCATATTATTACATTAGTAACCAAACTAAACATAATAGATTTATTTTTACTAGATTATGGCGCATCCATGATTTTGATGAAAAAGAAAATTATTTGACATATTTGTAAAAATTTTAAATAATAAATGAAGTTTTAGTGGAATGGCAAAGTATAAATGTAAAAAATTGATGAGGTATGACTTCAAATCCTAATATATGTTTATATTTTTCTATTTATATAAAAATATATAAAATGGTAAAAACACCTCTAAATAAATAAAATTTACTTTGAAAAGTAAGGAAATTTTCATTTTTTTCAAATTAAATTAATACTCGATTAACTTATGATATCTATCCACTCAATAATTTTATAATAAGTACAGATTTAAATTAATTAAAAGATAAAAAAAAATATGGTAAACTATAAGGATTAAACAATTGACTACAAGTGGCAAAAAAATGTATTTAAAGTTAATTGAGTGCCTATAAAGTACGAACACAAACACGCATTATACAAACACAACAAATCATCCATTAAAAAAAATCAAGATATGGTATGTACTTAAAATTCACATTATTTAATCAATAAATAAATTTAATTAAAAAATGTATACTTATCATAACATTTGTTAACTGTAAATTTTATTAATAATAATAAATAATAATGGGTCCACAAATGTCTTCTTTTAAGCGTTAAAAAATTTGTTAAATTTTTTCAAAAAAATCAATTAGGCCTTTTCATGAAAAATACACTAAATTAAACTCTCGTATATTAAAATTGTATCAATTAAGTTTCATTATTGACATTTTTGTTAATCGTTATTGTTCTGATGTGATCGTTAGTTGTTATGATGCTAACATGATCATCTGTATTAAGAATGGTTGATGATGTGACAAATCCACGTCATCAACCATTAAAAAAATATTTGAAGATTTTTAAATAATTAAGTTTAAAATGAATTTAGAACATCCAAGTTCATTTGAATCTTGACATTGCTGGTATGTGGAGGATAAAATAAATTTATGAGAAATTAATGAAGGCTTCAAAGTATATATCAAAATCACTTTCTTTAAGGTTCTATTTGCCCCATCAATCTTATGGTGTGCAAAGGAGTTACTTGCAAATGAAACTTGAGGATACAATGTAGCTCAATGGCTCTCTACGTTTTGCACGGATGGAAACAATCTAATGTGCACTGAGCGGAACATAATAAGGATATCAATTTCTATAAATAATTTTTATAGTAATTCTTTACAGAATAATTTAAGAATATAAAAGATGGTGGAAAAATAGAAAGAAACTCTGTTTCTATGTTTTGGGTGTGATATACAAATGAAATTCCACTCCATTTATAGGAAGTCTTATGTCTCTTCATAGGATCATACCTACTCAAATGGATGGTCATATCTTTAGCAATAAACATAATTATCTACTTGAATAATTATGACTATTTGTTAATAATCAAGCGACAACTTTTGAATTTAAGAGACATAATTATAACTATAAATCGCGATAATTTTTTATTAAAAACGAAGTAGCATAATTTTTGATTACTTTTAACTTTTCATTTGCAACTATTAAAACACTATATATATATTTTGAAAATGTTTCGACGGGCATCCACGTGTCCAAATTTATTAAAGATGTAGTTTTTTAAAATTATAAAATTTAAAAATTATAAAACATTATAAAAATTTAAAAGAGAGATAAATTGTGGACCTTACTTTTCTTGGTATCTTAGGTGAGGTAAATTTCTCTCCTTTTTTATATAAGATTCTAAAGTTATTATTGTTGGCTCCCTTTTATCTAATTTCGTAATTGTGGCATTGCTGTTGGATGTACTTTCAAGGTCACTTTTTGTTCAACCTTTAACTTCAATGCAAGATGTAAAACTGAAATGTTGAAAACCACACTTACTATTATGAGTAAACATGTGCATGAAATGAAAAAGAAAAACAAGACTTGAAATAATAAATTTGTTTAGCATAGATGATAAAACATTAAGTTTTTAATTATGTAATCATGAGTTCAAATCACGTTATTATATTTTAAATTTTATTAATTTTTATGAAAATCCAATTTATTTCAGTTTGCAATCACACACTTTATTTTTTATCTTCCAATAGCTAAATGAAATTTACTTATTATGAGATAACAAAGAACCATCATATTATTATTATTATTATTATTATATAATTCAAAAAATTTATGTCCAAAATTAACTTAGGACAAATTATTTAGCGGTCATTAACAACCACATTAGCATAATAACTGTCAACGACGAAAACAGTTAGTCAACAAATTTAATTGATGTGTTTTAAAATTTAAAGATTTAATTGAATGGATTATTCAATGAAAAATTTGAAGGCATTTAACCCTTGAAACTTTTTTTTTTTCAAAGCTTCATGTTTCCAATAGCAATTTTTCAGTGTCGCGCGTTTCTTGATAATCCATTTCCACATTTCCTTATTTCACATACCCATTTCCTTCGTTCTTCCCCATCATCTTTACTTCTTTTCCCTAATCGCCTTTCTTTTTCCCGTTCTAATTTTTGGGCTTTTTCGTTTTTGAAGAGTAATTTCAGCCATTAAAAAAAAAAAAAAAAAACATTTTTCTTATGTTCAGCCATGTCTTCTTTGTGACACCCTCATTTTGATCGTGTCCAGACTATGTCCAGTTTGAAAGAAAAAATTCTCAATGTATTGACATGTGTCCACTGCATATTTGGCAGTGTCAATAGTGTGTCTGTGTCAAGCACCAATATGACACAGGTAAGAGGAAATTTTCCCGTGTCGGTGTTTCATGGTCGGGTGCTACAAGAACTAACATGGAATAGACACCACGAAAACTTTTTGCCGTGAGGACAGAAATACACAATTAAAGCTATTTACTTGAAGGTTTCCTAGAAATCACATTGACTCTAGCATATTGGGTGGTCAAGATGTATGGCTAGGAATCTAATTGGCATGGCACTATGTTAAGTTAAACTTAGTTTCAATTAAGGAATAGCTAAGAAATGAATGGACTTGATGAAATCTATTAAAATGGTGCCTAAAAATGAAAAAGAAGTATGCTTATCTAGACAAGACAATGTTTGACTAGGACATGTTAGACATGACAATGCAATAAAGAATAGTTTTACGTCACAGATCGCCTATAGGTGCTGAAAGTGGTATTTCGGGTGTGCGCAATAGTGAGGGCAACTTGGCAGGCAAACCACTAGAGGGATTTTCAAGATAACAAGGGTTCGAGCCTCCTAGAGGTGTGGTGAGCTCCTAGAGATCGAGGAAGACTACAAGTATGAAGGAATGGTGAAGGTTAGCACCTTTTAAAAATAAAAATAAAAAGGTTACCATTTCACTTAAATTTGTTAGATAACTGGTATCCCAATTTCACTTCAAGTTTACTAATACTAAAACGAAACATGGTTCAGTTTGCCTTCAAGCATTTCAGGAGAGCACGAGGATGATCAAAACCCAATTTTATTCAATCAGCATTCTCTATTTTAGTAATAAAATTTTTCTTGCTTGCTTACATAGTCCCATACTCTATTGAAGAGCTTCCTTGGAATAGCCTTTCCCTTGCTTTAATTGCCTGCAATTGTGGCAAAAAATTAGAGATTGGGACTAAACCAAGCAAAGTCAATTCAGTGTTAACAATCTATTAGAAGGCACAGTTGCAGGACAAATAATAGTAGTTGAACTTCTTAGTATTAGTCCAATCAAATTTTGTTTTTCCTGTCTAAACTTTATCATGAATATAAATAATCAAGCTATAAAAGATTTTGTTTTCAGTTATATTTATAGAAGATTTTGAGAATGGATGACAAACCTGTTTTTCCCAATTTATGCAACTTGTAACAATGGCAAGCAGAATTGTTTGGGTGAAAGCCCCAGATTGTATACCGATCCACAGGCCAACCCCTTTCAACTGTAACCAGAAGGCAAGGATGGCAGCGACAGGGATTCCAACAAGATAAAATGCTCCCAGGTTGACATAAGCTCCTATATGCTGCCATCCACATCCCCTTGCAATACCTGATCAAAGCATGTAACCATTTGTATGACTACTACTATAATTCTTCATCTCATGGAAATATATTAATTGTTCACCATAAAGATAACGAGTTTAACCTGAAAGAACCCCCTGTAAGCTGTCAAGAATAACAGACACACAAACCAAGGAAGCCATGGTTGTCACATAATCTACGACTTCCTTCTCGTTGCTATAAACATAACCAAAGACACGTCGGCTTGCGAATAGGCTTCCACTAACTACAAGGGTCTCTAAAACTGTAATCGTCATAGCAGCATACACAGCTACACGTGCTGCTTGGGGTTTCCCTGCACCTAGTTCATTCGAAACTCTAGTACTATATACACAAATTGAAGATTATTCTTAGTTAAATTAATTTATTTTGAAAAAGTTGTAATTGTAATCAGTAAAGAATTACAAAATAGGAATGTGCATGCATATCAGGGCAGACCTTGCTGCAGCACCAAGTCCATATGGTATGGAATAAAGTGTTGAAATGGTATTGAGACTGCTTGGGAAAGTTGAAAAACTTATTAGTAGAATAACTATAAGTCAATGGAATTGAAAATTCATAAAATTACAATATCCAATTAAGCTTCGGCTGATACAAGGTGCATCAATCCAAAACAATAGCTAATGAACATACCACACAGACAAGACGGATGTTTCCAGCTCTGGATTTGGTAAAAGTCCAGATAGCAGGATAAGTAGCTCAAATGACCACCATTCAAGGCTGCAATTGTTCAAATGAAGAAGACATTAAGGATCTTCAACAGCTTAGGCGTATATATTCAGGTGACGAAGAGAAGAGATAACAGACCAGATCATGACAGCTGAAGGGATAGCAAATCGGAAAAACTCTCTAATTCCTTGGAATAATTCCATTGTTACGTGGGAACGAGTTTTTGTACAGGTGGGAGAGTACCACATGTAAAGTGCAAGAAAAATCGCATTTAACCAATTTGAGATACTAATTGCTAATGCTCCTCCTATATTTTCTAACCCAGACTTGAATACCAGAGCCCAACATAGAGGTATATGTACTACAAGACTAGCACAAGAGCATATGAGCATGGGAGTGATCAAACTTTGTGTTTGAAAGTAGCGAACAAGCGGTTGAAAAGTAGCATAGGCAAAGAGTGCTGGGATAAGCCACAGAATGAATTTACCGGCTTCTTGTGAAATTAAGGGATCTTGACCAATGAATACAAGCAGCCTTCCCATGTATAACCATAGGACCGACAGAGGGATGCATACTAAGATCAAACAAAATATAGCAGTGTAGGTATGGATTCCCAGTTTTTGGTATTGTTGAGCTCCATAAGCTTGTCCACACAGCGTTTCCAATGCACATGCCATTCCTAGCTGATAATCACATGCAAATTACAAAATTTAGGAAATTATATAAGTTCAGGTAGTGGTGATATTTACTGTAACAACTGCTCTAGACTCAGTAGCAAACCAATCATTCAATGATTGGATTTCTTTCTTTTATTTGTTAAACTAATTGAGTAACTACGTGATTGAACTGCAAGAATCAAATATTTTCTATGAACATGTTATGCAAGCCAGAAGTTCATTAGATTGTCCGACTCATGCTATGGCAAATTTAGTCATGTGTATGCACAAAGCTAAACATGAAAAGCACAAAGCAAGTACTTGCTGCCCAAGGGATTAAGTGAACAATAAAGAATTCTCAAGTCAACATAAGCAATCAACAAACAATAAAGCTTATTCGATCATATGGAGAGCCACTTCGAATAAGCCGAACAAGAAAAAACAAGAGATGATTCTTTTGCTTAAATAATTTGCTTTGGAAACCATGTATGACTCCATTCATTCCTCGGCACTTTTACTGGCCACTAGTTAATTAATGAAAACCATTAAATAAAGGCTTATAAATATAAAAAAGATAGTCGGAAAGCATGTGGGTTGGGAGTCAACAGATCCAACCACAAAGAGACAATCTAAATGCAAAAATCTTGACTAAGCTCTATATGAACCATGGTTAGGTTGACAGAATACTACTTTGAATTGGATACAACCATCTTAAACGAGGAAATTTGGTGTCGAACAGCCACCCAAAACAGTAGGAAGTATTGAAAATTGTGAAGAAATTCGGCAGATGTTCAGAACCAATCAGAATAAGAGAAGATACAAACAAAGAGACGTAAAGTTCGAGAATATGACAATGGACAACACCATGTTAATATAATGTCAATATTAACTTTATTTAAGTAGAAAGAAAAAAGCAAATTGACTTACAAGAAGACTGAAACCGGTGACTCCGGCGAGAGATATGGCAATGGCAGAGCTAGAGAGAGCAAGCTCACCCAGATGACCCACCATCATCGTTGATATAACTTGCAATAGGTACTGTGATAAAGTCACAGCTACCATAGGCCCCGCAAGGTAACCCACCCTTTTTATTTCTTCAACGAAAGCAGCCCAACTTAGCCGCCGATTACTTTTCTCCTCGTTCTCCAATTTGGGAATCAAACTCTCTTCCATGCTGTTTTTTTTCAGCGAGTCTACCATGATGCCCTTCTCTCTTTAAGCTTGAACAGCGTCGCTCACTTACGAAAATGCGGGAGACAATAGAGAGATGAAAGAGGTCGGCTTTTGTTAGGAAAAGTTATATATGCCTACGAAAGCAAAACTGGAGAGGACGCATCCCGTCACGTGAGTATGACATGCATTTGTTATTGCAAGCAAACAAACAACAAATTGGAACTGTGCACGTAGACTGACAGCACACTACAACCCTGACTTCTGCTACTGCCCTAACTTGCTTTAGACTTGGACTAAATTAGTAATAATCCCAAAAAGCTGAATTTTTTTTATTTTTAATTGATATAGATAATGATTGAAAATACAGTTGGCCTAAAAAATGAAAAAACAAAGAGAAAAAGATTTGGGGGAGAAATAATAATAAAGCAGCAACACAATGAATTTGAGTTCAGGGGGAGTCAAATGGTAAGCGGAGTTGAATCAACAGAGACCAGAGACTGAAGCTTCAGAGAATAGATGTGGGGATAGAGATGACGATTCGTTACCCTTAGAGTTTGGAGGACTCACTTACAGGGATGCAGTATGAGATTGATTTGAAAATGAAATAGAAATTAAATTCTACTCTAAATTCGGGTGTTGGCTTTGGTTTTAGTTATTACAGATTTTGGGTTTTGGTGTCGGTTAGATTCTACCCTAAACTAGAAGAATGTTTTCTTTTTATTTTGAAGAATTTTTAAAATTCAATTCTGTTAATTTTTTTTTATCAAATTCAAGTTAATTTTAGTACTAGCTTTTTAATTACATAATTATAAAGTAAATATTTTTTTTATTTTAAAGTATTATAAATTTAAAAAAAAAAAAAAACATATACCATATTTTAACTTATTTAAAATATATGATTTAACGTGGTGATGTATCAGAAAAAAGTTATGATAAGCTAATGTATTTTTAATCATTATTTTAAAAACATAGAATATTTTTTTTGGTTAAAAAGAAATACCAAAACTAGTTACATAATAGTATTATGAGGAGTAATAAAGTTCTTGACTTTGTCTATCTCCAACACATTTCGAACCGTCGTAGGTGGGATTTTAAATATTTGTAATTTTTCGTTCCCGATTAAGGTTTGTTTTGTCAAACAATTCGTAATTTGATCTTATTTTCTTAAAATATATCGCAACAACCACTAAATTATTTGAGCTAAGATATTTTGGACTCGTCTAATCAGTGTTGAATTTGAAATAGTGAAAGTGCTTCAATTGTGTTAATTTATTTCATTATCACTTTTGATGTAACCGTTTGCTTGGCTAAAATTTAGTTTGAATCAATTAAATTAAACATGTCATTTAGTCATAAATAAAAAAATAAAAAAAAAGGTACTTCATGAAATCAATTAAAAATAAAACCTAAATCAATTAAAATTCCTGATATTTTTTAATTCTTCTTCTTCTTCCTCTGTTCTAATTGTCTCCATGATTCAATCTTCTTTATAATTAAAAAAAAGTTCAGATGATATCTTTTAATTAGCGATTGTGAATGTATTATAGGTAATAATTTTGAATTGTTTGGTTAAATTACATTATAGGTCATTGAACCTAACATCAGTTTTTATATAAGTCAAAAACCTTTAATTTTATCAAATTGTATCATCGAATTTCTATTATTAATAAAGATCAATTATAACAATAAAATTTTGTCAAAATTGTGATTTATGTCATGAAATTTGAGATTTCATGTCACGTATGTTTTTTAGCCAATTATTTTATGAAATTACTTTAACACAATTTTGTTTTTGAATATACTGGACACAATTAGTATTTTGTTAATAAATAAAAAATCGATGATGTAATTCGATTAAATTTTATTTATAAGAAAATTGATGCTAAATTAAGTGACATAAAATGTAATTACATTTCATTAAGTAAAATGTTTACTTCTTGTAGTTTTAACTAAGCCATCTAAGCTTGTTTCCTTTTATGCTCTAAAACCTTACCTTAATATAGGAATAATGTCACATTTAGTACATGTATTTCATAAAATATTTAATGTGACACATGTATTTTGAAAATGTTTAATGTAATATTTGAGCTTTCAATATATATTTTATTATGGTAATTGCACTTTCATAAAATGTCCAATGTGGCATATGTACTTTGGTAATGTCCAATATGCTACCTAAACTATCAATATGTGTTTTATTATGGTACTTGGTATTAACATTGTTTAAGTCATTCTCTATTTAACTAAATAGTCATATTGTCCAAAAAATTTTCATTTAAAATTATAAGACACATATTGATAGTTCAAGTACGACATTGAATATTTCCAAAGTATAGATACCACATTGAATAATTTTTTGAAAGTATAAGTATCAAATATGAAATTATCCCTTTAATATATATGATTGGATTTTAAATGAAAAAAATAATGAAAAGCATTGATTTAGACAATATGTTTAAATCGACAATAAAATAAATACGTTTTTATAAATTAATATATTTTTATACAAAATTTAAAATTTTCAAATAATTAATATTATTTATATAATTCAATAAAATAGGGTAAAAAAGTTGTAGTTTTTGTTGAATTCAAAAAAAATGAGATAGCAACAATGATAAATGAAATTTGCAAAAAATAAAAATTCAAGAGTTTAATTAAATTTGTGCGTTGCATTAATCAGGTTAAAATTCAATTGTAAAATTATCAAAAAAATATATTATTTTTAGAAAATAAACAAATATTATTTTGAAAGTATTTTTATATTTTTATATAAAATTTAGAAAAAATATATATACAATAGGATATGAACTCAAAACACTATGAGATTCACTCCCTGGAATTTACTATTTTAATTAAAATTATATATTTTTTTATGTTAATTCTTTATAAATATATTATTTAACTATTTTCTTCCACATCGTGTTATAATTTTTTTTTGAAGTTGTCAGGAGTATTCTAGCCTTAATTGGGATGAAACTTGTAGGTAATATCACAAACACGTGTTTTTATAATAAGTTAATATATAACCATAAATAACCAAGTGTTAAGTGACATTTGCATTTTTTTACGAGAGAATTCAATTCAAAATTCTAAAGATAATATGATTAAAAAGAACTGTCGCAAATCATAAAATGATTAATCTTTATGGACCGTAAAATAGACATAAAAGATACCTTGAATTTTTATCCAAATCTCATTTTGAATCTCAAATCTTTTTATAGTTCGAGCAAACCTTTAAATTGATAAATAACCTAACACTTAAAAGGATTTAGTGATAAGTGAATTAAATTATTTGTTCAAAATCAAGACATTTTAAAAAAATACCATTTAATCCCCAAAAAGAAATTCATGAAATAGGATGTATTTGATAAATTAAAAATTTAATTGTTGAAAAGTTAAGTGTTGAATTTTTAGCTCTAAATTTTATAATTGTTTTAAAAAATTATTTGGTGAATTTAAATATAATTACTAAATATAATCATATTGTTGGATAACAGTAAATATTAATTTAAAAAAATTATATGTTATCAACTTAATATTTCCTACATTAAATATACTACATTTATATTTAAAAAAACACATGCACTTATATTAAAACTATTTTCTTTTACACTTTCACCCAAGTCAAGGTTTAGTTTTGTGCAATGTTGTTATTACGTTTCCTAATATTCGTTTTAATTCTAATATTAAAAGAAAATTGAAAACAAGAAATATCAATGATCTATCTTTGATGAAGAGAATCTAGAATGTTGACTCCTAAACTCTGAAATGAAGGTTGGACATTGCCGAGTTCTTACAAAGGTGAGTGAGAATGCCTTTGAGCAGGCAGAATGATTAACATGAGTCAACCAGCTTGCCTTCAAACTTGAAATAACTCGTCGGTTTGTTGAGGTCAATAGGAGTAGGAGATCGGAATAATTTTATTAAAAACCCTGAGCGAAGTTATTTCTGGTGTTTCCTTGTTGGTAGCTATTTTATTCAAAATGTATTCTTTTTATATTCATCCAAGTTCAAAACATATTTTATATAATATTTACGTGTATATATATGAACTTTATTCAGGTTTTGTTGCTCAATGGGACAATGTTCAAACCTGAGAGAGGGTGAATGACCGGCCAGGGCGAACAATCTGAAGAGGCACCGATCTAGCACGAAAAGGAAATAAATAAATATAAGTATGAATCTCAAAAATGAAATGAATTGAGAACGTATTTCTCACGGGTAAATACCTAGCAACAGCATTTTATCAAATTATATATACAGATAAGAATTGTAACTCAAAAATTGATGATTTCTAGCATAACGTACTGTAGAACAATCAGCCAACTTCCCTACTTGTTTATGTACATTTTCTGACCCTGAGTAGTATTTGAATTTAGTGTTCTCCCACAAAAAAAACCTAACGTATTTGATTACTCCAATCTAAGATCAGCACCATGAAACATGCAATATAGGTCAATCCTAATCCACTCAGCCTTGATCAGTACAGGTCGTAATCAAAGATTAAAGCTCCACCATGGGCCTGCTTTTGTTAGCAAAAGCATCAGTTTGATGGCAGCCACACCAGAAATTTCAAAATTGTGGTTAAAGTCTTGGCTTTCCATGCCGCAATGCAATTACTTTGTTTTTCACAGAAAAAAAGGGGCAATATAACCATGCCAAAAGAACAAATAAGGTTTGAACGCATCTGCTGGGATCATTGTTCCACACAAAACCGTCAATGGGAGATCGAGCCATTGTAGATCAGTTATCCCTCTTGCTTTTCTTCAGAAACATCGACATATAATTGATACACTCATGGCCTGTCCGGGCACCACTCATCAGCCACTGCAAAGCCTCAGCTGCAGCATCCTTTTCTGCACTTTTCTTGTTGTTGCAAGGCTGCCCTATGATTTGCATACCATTGAACTCAACAGTAGCTTGGAACTGATTGTTTTTCAATTGACTTGTCTTGTAGGTTGGCGCAGCATATCCTGCCCTAGTGACCAGTGTTTGGAGCTGACTTTTAGAATTATCACCCCCGGGACCACTCTCTGTCCTTGAAATCAAAGAACGTTGTGGTGGAACAAAAGGCATATTTGATGGTTTAAGATCAGGACGGCCAAATACAAATCTTCCATCACACTGATCCTCAGAAACCAACAACCGTATTGCAGAAATGAGCTCATGATGAAGATGTAGGACCATTTGGGGATTCAGTAACTGCCCAAATTCACTAAGGTTGATTAGAAGGAATGAATTAATTAAAATTTAAGATCTAAAAATTAACTAGAACGGAAGATGTTTATCAAGCAGGAGCTCAAAGATTTTTTCCACGTGGGAAAGTTATAGGAAATAAAGGAAACGGCAGAAACAAAATATGCAGAATAGATATTTTTCCAGCTAAGGGAAATTTGGTTTGTCTGAGCTCTCTACTTACTTTATTTTGAATCAGCTCATCAAATTCTCTCCTTAAACTTAGATATTTTTCTGCTATTGCAGGTTGCATGAAAAATTCTAAATACCCTCCCAACATCTTCAAGTGTCCATCCTATTAGAGCAAGAATAGAATTTCACTAAACCACCAGTTATCGAAAATTATTGCAGAAAATTACAAACAAAAAAATGTTACTTGAAGAAACAAAACATCTAGTAATAATTTTAGACAGAAGAGAAAATCTTACAACATCTCCTCTTGAGATGCTACCACCAAACAGGAGAAGCACGGAATCAGACACAGCTGTTGAATCCCGCAGGAAAACAGAGTTCACTTTTATCTTCTCATTGAAAACTAGCCAAGGATACGGAATTCTAGATTCCCGAGCATTAACAGAGTTCTATAAAATATGAATGTACATTATCACTTGAATGCTAATACGGAAGAAAACTAAGTATATCAATTAACTTAGTGATATAGTAATTAACAGCAAAGAGTCAACAACTAGAAGCAGACTTACCGAGTAGAGAAGTACAGGTCCATCCTCCATAGTTTTCAGTGAAAATGATTTCTCATTATGCTGCACATTAGTCTATGTTAACACTTTAAGGAAATTATTAGAGGAAACATACAAACTGCAAATTAGAGGAAACAGGTCAGAATTTAGCCTCTAAAGTTCAAAGCAGAGGACCATCCTTATAATGTTGTATGTGCATGGTAAGTAGCCATAATATTTAATCAGCAAGCCAAGTATACTTTTAATATAAGGTCCCCAATTTGAGGAGGTTTGGCATGCAAAACTAGAAATAAAGAAACTAAAAGCTCACCACGACAGAGCAAATTCCAGGATAAAGCCCATAACAAATAATTGCTCGGATGAGATGCTGATCATAGCTCCAGCCATTACAGCTAGTTGCATAGCCGTCAATAAGACCAGTATCCTTGAGCAATGAAAGAAACTCCTCCCTAAGAGAATCAATTGCCTTCATTGATTGTGCAGAAAGAAAATTTTTCCAGCAATAATCATATCCAGCAAGGTCTTTCTCGGCTTCTTTCCAGCCCTCGTAAGCCCGGACAAGTGCAAGGTGGTCACTATGATCATGGGAAAATTGCAACTTTGCAGCCTCTGCAAGCTGCAAGGAGGACAAAAGATCTGTAATAAGTGATATAATATTTGGACCTTTATAGGCAAGTTCCTTTCACAAGAAGTCAATGAGATTCAGTCTCCAGCTTTTTTGGTTATTTTAATTTGTAGATGATATTTGAAAATTATGATTTTACTAATTTAAAAAATTGTCCCTAAATATGTCCTGCAGAACGACTTGCAACCATGCCAGTGGATTAAGCCCGGGAACAAGTGGCAAGGTTTTGGTTAATTCTGCACCAAGGCGTGTCATAGAGACTTTGACCAGGTGGCTCAGACATGGAGTTTGTAAAGGTATCCCTTAACCTTCCTCTGGAGTATAAGAGTGCCTCTAGTGTCCTATTCCACAGATGGTTTTCCACCATATTCATTGACTGTTGCCAAAGAATTAGTTCTTAACCATCAATTTGGAATTCATTATCCATCACTTTAATGAAAATGACCTGGCATATTTCTATTGGCTGTACTAGTTACACCTCAAGTCTACATTATCGGGCTTTCATTGCTCATTTTAGAAGCAAGCAAGTTCCCTATAATCTCCGTTTACACCTAGTTCTTGGTTACCCTTCACAACCAACACTCCAACCACCCCAACGTTTCCTTTCCTAATTCCCACAAGTCACTATAGGTAATTGTTTCCGTGCTATTCCAAGTTCTCACTCTAATCTAGCAATCTTTCTGCCAGCCATGACATGCCACGATCTAGAGTCTGCTCCAGTCCTCTCTGCAAATCCTATACCACCCTATTTTATTTGTTAAACCAAAAGGACCCCAAACAAATTTTAAATTCATAACCATTTATGCTTCTAAGGATTCTATTATTAATACTTAATACACTGTTCCCAATAAACTTCTAATGAAAATATTAAAGACCAAAGAACAGTCAAAAGCCAAGCCATACCGTCTGATGATCAATCCACGCAAGATAGGCAAGTTCTTAGGATCTATTTAACTCCTGTAAATAATTAACGACCGAGTATCAACCTAGCAATTGTTATGTGCGTTTAAGAAGATTAAGGTATAAGGTTAGAATCTCATATCAGACTTCATCATATGTACCAAAAACAAAAAGGGACTAATCAAGAGCAAGGTAACCAAGTGAATATGTAACTTTGTATGCAATGGCCATCATAAGATATCTTAAAACTACATCTTTGTTATTCAAAATTTGAAGCTTAAACAGTTCCAAATGATTAAAAGTAGGTTCTTAGCATATAAGAAAAGTAAGGATTAAAAATCCATACTAGTCTGATTTCAACAGACCATTTGCAGTTCAAATATTAATAATCATTATAATTACTGCAGTTTAAGAGAACTAAATCTCTTAATACAACAGATAAATTGAGCTTCCGACCATTCTACATGATATGAAGTACAAGTGATCCGCATAAGATTCTCCTTAACTTTCATTTCAAGGGAAATAAGGCAGCGCCTTGAGAATAATAAGGTTACAATCTCATTATAGCATGTGTTCTCTAGTTACTCTCATGGTATTGTTTTTGTTTCTCATGGTAAAGGCTGTTTTTTTGTGTGTGTTTTCCTAGGGTCTATTCGGTTCAGTAAGGTGACGTTAATTAGAGTAGCTTTTGGTTGGAAGATAAACAGTTATTTGTTCAGTCTGCTCTTATAACATTGCTCCACAAGCTGAGACCCTTAGAAGTGAAATTTCCAGATTTTATCAGTTGATCAATTAAGTAATGATGACAAAAATACCAAGAAGAGAAGGCAATGAAGCTGGCAGTACAGTAACAGAGTTTAATCATTCTTTGTTATGAAATTTTAACAATTCATTAATTGGATCCAAACCATACAACCTTGAAGTAATCATTCTTTTTATCTTTCATTTGCACCCAGAAAATAGTTTCTCGTTTTCATGCACCTTGACTGCCATTAGGAACTCTATTGGATCAAGCACTCTTATAGCTATAAAAGGAAAACTGTTTATGCCACTAAACATTAAACTTCAGTTTCGGAAAGTTAAGCCAACAACAAGCCCTTAATGAAAGATACAATACAACAACCCAATCCAGAACTACTACACCATTGTTCAAACAACAAATAACCAACATCTCTCCAAAATTTACCAGCAGATATGCAATCAATTGAAATAAATAGACTCAACCAAAAAGAAAGAGTGAAGAATAAAAGGCTCATGCTCAGGCTACAATCCCATAAAAAGATGCAAATGATAAAAGCAAAGCTGACTTACATCTTTCTTGTCTAATGGTGTCAAAAAAGGATCTCTAACACTAAGACCAGCAACAATAGTCAACACAGGATCCAGGCAATTAAGAATAGCACCAAGGATGAGCATCTTCCCAAGTTTTGGCTCCATTGGAAGCACAGTCAAATAACGCCCTGTCAGTCATGTACGTTGAACTAAATGAGAGTACAGTTACAAATAAATTACCAAAACTAAAGAGCATTAATATGGAAAAGCAAAAATATGTGTTCACAAACCCAGCACAGTCAGATTTTCATTCTCATCCAAGGCCCCAATGACTTTTAAATATTCAATGGCATTTTGAACCTGCAGTCAGAGTTTAATAAATAAAAACATTATTGGGAGGAACATAAGAGTACAGAACAGTCTACATTTATGCAAAGGTGGCAAATAAGACCTTCAATACTGACATAATCTGAAATTTATTAGGTGCAAAATGAAAGATTTGGTAAGGCATTGATATTACAATAAAAGAAAAACCAAGATATCAAATGGAGTACTACCGCCAGTAACTTTGGTGACTGCAATGCCCTTGATAGGAATTCAGATATACTTCCAAGTTTCAAACTTTTGATTTGCAGACAAAGAGACTGCAAAGGTGTTCTCAAAATTTCAGGTAATTGATATTCAGTGAAGGCATCATATACGCATCGAGGATAGAGATGGTAACACTCTCCAGGCTGCACTCGGCCAGCTCTGCCTCTTCTCTATATAGACATGCATGTACAAAACAATACATTAATCAACATAAAGGTAAATAATTGGCAAGCAGCAAGAATGGCTTGTTTCATTAATGAGTTTCTTTCCAGTGAACATATAAAAAAAAAAAAAAGGAGAGAAGAAAGAGAAATCAATGGAAACTGACTGTCAAATGCATAAACCAAACCAACAAGCCTTGTCCCACATATTTGAGGCTGGCTACAAAAAGACAAGACATAGAAACATTTATATTGGTTCACAAAACCGGCTTCAATCATTTATATTAACCATCATTCTCTCTTCAAGTTCTAATAGTCTCATATCATTATTTATCAGCTCGAACCATGTCTGTTTTAGTGTTTCTCCAACCTTTTACCCTATGCAGATCGATTTGCTCCATCCTTCTAATGCATCCCTCAATCTTCATCTAATGACCAAACTATCATAAATGGTTTTCTTAACGTATCCTCAATAAAAGCTATCCCAACTTGAAGACAAAGATCATAATTTTCAACTTCATTCTTTCTATTCTTACAACACATCCAACTTAATATCAGCATCTTAGCTACACTCATCTTTTATATATGCTCATATTAATCCAACATTTTGTAGAATATAGCTAAGCCAAAAAAATTCCACTTCAAACTCAAAAGAATATTGCAATCAGGCAAAACTCCAATCTCACTTCTTCAAATAAGCTTCCCAAGCTTTATTCTATGGTTAACATCTCCATCAATCTGCTTGTCTTTTCGAATTATCACCTATTTGTACTTAAAGCACACTGCTAATGGTATCACTTGATCATCGAGCATGATCACCCTCTTGATCATTATTCGTCCTTTTACTAAATGTTCACTCCACATACTCAATCTAAGTTCCTGAGTTTCTCATGTTTGTTCCACAACCCTAACATGGTATTAACCTCTTTTTAGTCTTATTAACCATTACAATGTCACCAATAAATAGAACAGACCAAGGCATTTCATCTTGAATGCCTCAGGTTATCTCATCCCTCCATCTCTAATCTTTTCCTCACTCCTCCAAACAAACCTATAGATATCTTTATCTCCATCTTTTGACTCCAACCTATCAAAAATACTTTTATACTCTCACTCTAGCCTCCCTTACAACTTTCTCGGCATATTTTTCTCACTTGCATTACTCAATATTCTTTGTCTCTACTTTTCAGTAAATTCCTATAGCAAACTCACTTGTTTTTAACAACTGCCAAATGCAAACCCACAACGACAAGTCATTTCAGGGGTCAAGAAAGATGAACATGTTTGGCTAGAGGCAAACAACTCATTTTCTAGAAGATTCTTGAAACGATCATACAATCAAAGAGGAATCTTGTTAAGATGATGAAATTGAAAAAAAAAAAAAAGGCTGAACTTGAATCAATAGCAACAAACACTAGAGAAAATGTTCCCCATGGGAAAAAAGGCAATCAATGTTATTAATGCGAGCACCTAGGTGCTGCCTAGGCACTATGTCTTAGTGCTGGACAAAACAAGCACCTCAAAGCCTTTCGAGTGAGGCATACTACACTTATGCACACTTTTGTAAGGTGACAAGTGCAAAAAAAAAAAAACTAACAGAAGTTCTCTTTAGTTTCTTTAGCTTTTATTTTTTTTTATTAATCACACCTTTAATAGTGAAAAAGGGACAATATCAAACTCCTTGGTTTCTCAATGTTTGAATATCCAACAACAGATACGGGAACATAAGAACATCATGCGTATTGAACAACAAATGAAAAAAGAAATGCATGTTTTGTTGGACAAACTGGACCACACTAAACCCTGCCCCTTGAAGATTGAAGATTAATGAGAGTTTAGAAGCCATACAAAAGACACATACAAGCCTACCAGAAACTCAATATTTAACTATTTCTCTCCTTCCACATGTTTCACATTTGACACAAAGATGCAGTATACAAAGCCAATCTTGTGCAACCTACTAGCATTCATGTCCTCTAAGAAATTGATTTATTTGACAAAACTTATTTCAATTACTCTTAGAAGAAAAAGATTCATCCCCCAAAAAGCACCTAGTGCAAACTATTAATAGCCCAGCAAAAGTATTCTTAACAAAAAGTCAGAAATAAACCTCCATATTAAAGGTAATAAAATGAACATTCAACAAGAGTCAAATTATACTAGACAACTTTTATGAAAGAGGGAAGACAAATTATTAACAGTCAGTTTTAACCTCAACATAGATTAGAGATCATACATGCAATCAGATGGTAGCCTTACTTGTTGAGTAGAAACCTTGGAAATCCATGATGGTAGCAAACAAGGAGTGTTATTCAATGCATCGTACGATGTCTCCTTGGCCTTTCCACAATCAAGAACAAAAACAACATCATTAATTGTTATGCTTGTCTCAGCAATATTAGTAGTTAATACTATTTTCCTCACTCCATCTTCAGGCTCTTCAAAAATTAACTTCTGCAAGAATCCAGAAAAAACCCTATTTAGAATTAAATTATGGATGGGAAGGAAGAATGGCAAAAAATGCTAGCCAGACACACAATCTTAGAATATATGCTAAACAATGAAAGAAGATTACCTGCTCAGAACTCGCCATAGAACCATGGCAAGTAAGTAGCAAAACTCGACTAGGATCTCCAAGGATTGGATGAGCTTGCAGCTTATCCTTCAGAGAACTTATGTCATCCCACCCAGTCATAAAGACTAGAACAGCACCGGGCCTCTCATTCTCACAGATATAGGATAAAAGATATTCTATGAGATTAAAACCAATACAATCAGGATTCCAACATGACAAAGACTCCTTAGTCTGAGGGCTGAAATCCTTAAAATCAGCTGCCCGGAGTGCATCCTATTATATATTTTCAAAATAAAGAAAAAAAAGAAAGGAATTATAGAGTGCAGTATTCCAAAAGCAGCAAAAATAAATGAATAAAAAACCAAACTGGATGTACCAGTGAGACCTACAGGTCACAAGTCAAACCATTAAATATATGATTTTAAGTAATTAAAATATATATGGCATTTAATATATACTAGATTTTGTCACACCCACATCATGGGTGAAAGAAAAACTTAAATATTAAATTATATTTATAAAATATTTATTCAACAATTAAATCATAGATAAAGTGGTAAGATACTTGTAAATAAATTCTTTTTAAGCTCAAGTTCGATTTTTAGATATTTTATTTAAACATTTCGTATAAAATTAGTAAAAGACAAAACACCATTATATTAATATTTATTATTTCTATTAAAAATTGTTTTTAAGTAATTTTGCTGACTGAGTTTGTTTGACTGGTAACACCAATTCAGACGGGCACATTATATAAAATCAATAAAAGAACCAGTTTTTAGTCCAAAAGAATATAATGAATCAGGTTTTTACCAGTTTAATCTGGTCTTTTACCGGTTAAACTGGTTTTTTATGGGTTGAACCAGTTTTCTATCAGTTCTCAACTCTTGGGTATTTTTATATGTACCAAATTGAACAGGCCACCAGTTCCCAATTGAACCAATCGGACGAACCGGTCCAGTTTGGTTTTTACAACATTAAAAAGAAGTTTGCATACCTCAACAGAAGAGACAATTTGGCTCTTCCTCTTTCTCGGGGCTTGCTTACTCATTTTCCACATTCTTTCTTGTCCATAATCATCAATTTGATTAGATGGAGTCAACCTATAACCTGTCATTTCCAAAATATTCTCCAAAAAATGTGTTCGAACTGGGTACGTAAAACCCTAAATAGAACAAGAAAAAAAATCAGCAATACATTTCGAATTCTGGATAACTCCACCAGAAAACAAGTCAGAATATAGAAGACCTTAAGCAAGTGACATATATTCTGAATGAATGCTTTGAAAATTGACAAAAAAGAATATCAAAAGTCTAATTTAAACATGACAGAAAACTATGAAAAACAAAAATCTCTCTTTATCAGAAGAAACTAAAGGCCAAAAGAAAGGTCAATTAGGAAAAGGCCGAAAAAGAAAAAACGTGACAACAACCTGCAAAATGGAGATGTGGGAGACAGGTGAAAAATAGAAGATTTATGCCATGACTGTGAAAGTTTAGAATCAGAATATAAGGGAGAATTAAGGCCTTAATATATATTAAATTAGTTTAAACATAACAAGGAACTGATCAAAAACAGACAAAAGAACATAAAAATGGCATAAGGTTCGGCAGCTAATCAAACTAGCCAAAGATATCACAAGTAATTATCCACCTGTAGCAAAGGACGAAAGACAATAACCAATTATCTGAGTCAAAAGTGTTCCATTAATATCTTAAAGCACAAATGTAATGAAATTAAAAATTTATAGATACTTATAAAGAAAGTTCTCCCACGTTTCCATAAAAGTAGGAAGGTTAAAAAAGAAGAAACAAAATATGACAACAATCTTATGTATACAAATTTCAATGTTGCTTTAAATATCTTTCATCATATCTCAACTAGCTCATTCATAAAAAGCACTTCGATAAAAACCCAGTAGACTGGCAAATGGGACCCAAATAAATCTGCCTCTTGAAATGAAACTATTGGTGGAACTGAGTTTGCAACTTACTGGAATGTGGATTAAAGGTGCCCCATCAAAATATGAGGAGAAAAGCTCAGCATCCAAAGTTGCACTCATCAAAATCAGCTTTAATTCTGGGCGGCGAGGAAGGAGATCTTTAAGGACAATGAGTAGGAAATCTGACATTATAAATATTATATTAGAAACATTTTTCACTAACAATAAAACTAAGACACCAATTTCACATATTACCTTCATTCATCCCTTGTTCATGAATCTCATCCACAATGACATGAGTTACACCTTTTAAATTTCTATCAACTAGTAGCCTTCTCAACAAAATGCCTGTTGTGCAAAAGAGAAGACGGGTATCCCTCCCTTTAATACCCTCAAGCCGTACTTTATACCCAACCTTCAAATATAGCCAATCATGAGAAACATTTCCCAATTTTCTTAAAAAAAAAAATGTTTTAACAAAGAATGTAACAGATTAGGCAAATGTCCTATGCAACTATTTCTTAGAAACTAACAGATTCACCCAATTTTTCTCCTCTTTCTGAAGCAACTCTTTCTGAAACAGATATAGCAGATATTCGCCTGGGTTGCGTACATAAAATGCTACAAAAAGCTCCGCGCACAGAATCTATCTCAGATTCTAAAATAAATTGGGGAATTTGTGTTGTCTTGCCACATCCTGTTTCACCTGAGATAATAACAACCTGCAAAACACAATTTTTTGTTACTACAAAACATATAAGAAAAATAAAACATGTCTACATAACTGAAGTGGTGTTTCTTAACAAGTTGAGCCTGTATGAGTAGTGTTTCTTAATGAGTTGAGCCTGTATGAGTGGCCCAGCTCATTTAACTAACAAAAGATAATATAGCCTCAAGGTCAATTCATTAGTTAAATAACAATCCAAGTAGTGTTTCTTAACGAGTTGAGCATGCATGAGTAGCCCGGCTCATTTCTGCTCCAATGGAACCCAATATGTTCATGAATACAATAGTCCTTTACCACTAATTCCTGCAGAAGCAAGCAACTAAACTCAAAGAACTTCTAAAATTAACACACCTGATTCTGCAAAATGGCGGGCAATATGGTATCTTTCTCTTTATAAGCAGGAAGACTTTGACGGAATTCTAGCATTTCTCTTCCTTCAAGAGACTCCTACAAACATTAATGAAGTGGAAAACACAATCAAAATAGTTCAAACCAGACAAGGCTATTCTAACCTTAGAAGGCCAAATCCAGCCAATTTCTTGTTAAGGCCTTAAAATCCTTTGTACAGTTGTGGCAGATGACAATGAGGTATTGTTGGCATAAAGAATAGAAAGAAATTCAGAGGAAAAAAGAGAAAAGATAAGGAAAGAGAGGAGAGAAACAAGTAAAAAGATATTAGTGGACATTGGAATGTTACCTAGTTGGCTAAATTGCAGCCATCATCAAAATTGAGGTTTTCACTGTACTGAAATAGAATAGTATATCAAGGAAAGATGATTGAAGATGGGGGACTTATTCCAATTTTTGGTAAACTTATTGAGTATATTTAGGTATTATGCCCAAAGAAGTACTTAATAAAAAAGGTGGTACTTGATTAAATCTATCACTCCAACCCTCCTTTTATCATATGATTATTTGAGCCCCTTAACTATTATTTACACCCAATCAAGCCTTCTTAGAATGAGAAACTGCCACATGACACACATGACCATAAAGAAACAATTATAAAGCAGATACCTGTCTTTGAATAAAAAATTAAATAGTAAAGAAACAATTTTCTTCCCAACCAGTATATTGAAATTATTTTTTCTCCGCCTCATCTGGCACGTGGCAGATTATATCACATAGTGGACTCATGTATTATAGCAGTTTTTATATTTCAAGCAAGCTTAATTGGACATAGATAACAGATAAGGACCTATATTGACCTAAATTGGACATAGTTCAAGTCTTTTTTATGTTTTAGCCAATAATAAAATAGCAGTGCAGCAGAACAATCATCAATATTCTAATATAATGAGCAGATATGAGATGCTATAACTAGGCAATAGCAAACATCTATATGCACAATCATCAAGGTAAAATGAACCTGCCACGCTTGTTGCTGATCACGCAGCAGTGAACTTCTCCGCAAAAGAATTTTCTCCATAACAGCTGTGCCAGATGCTAATGGCTCTGGCTGCTCAAAAAGTCCTTCTTCAGTAACTATACTGCTATTACTGCTTGATCTTGAAAAACAATTATCCGAAAAGCTTTCCTTATTCCTAGACTTTTTAGAAAGGTACTCTCCAAGATAGGCATCGACTCTCTTCAACAAACCAAAATTTAAGCTCACCTATCATCAAACACAAAAGACCTCAATATTATACAAATAAGAAAACTGCGCTAGCAAAGTCAACAAAAGGTACCCTAACAAGCACCACCAGAGAACATAATGGGTAGAAGGTATCGCAATACGAACACAACAACATGCTAACTTCCAAAAGCTAGGACAGCCTAAAGCTGGGATAAGTAACAAGCCCAAAGATATATATACATAGCTAGGGTTTAAAATTGTGATCACAAATGTTAACGCATTTTCAGTCACATCACATTTATCGTGATCGCGTACATAAAATATGCTATCACAATCAATTTAGCCATAGGGATAGTGAATTTTTTCCACTATGCACAGCTTACTATATGACGTAATAATTATAATTATAATGATATAATTTTCTTTTTAATGTTTTTAAAGTGATTTATGATACTATGAGATTTTATTTTAAATAATTATTCATAATTCTTTCTATTATAGTAAAATATTCATATTGAGAAAAGGAAATTCGTATATTTATTTTAATTCAAAAAAAATCTTATATTTATTAATTTCTAGGAATATTAATTCAGCAAACTAAACATGTTGATTGCCAAGTGTTTATGTTTAATAATATTTCAAACATAATATTATGATTTCCACAAGAATAGTATCTCCAAAACTATAAAAATACATTTTAGTAACATTTCAGCATGGCGCACCATTTCTAGTTTTATGAGAAATATGCTCCTTGAAGTATATAATTCCCCTTCTACAACTTCACTATGAAGTTCGCATGAAATATTTCCCAATTTGTCAGACAACAAAAGTGCTTTAGACCCTTACAAGCAAGCTGCTTGCCTGGGAAGAAAGGGCATGATATCAAAGATATCAAACTCTTTACTTCTCAACATTTGAGCACTCAACAACTAAATCATGCATATTACACAACAAAAGAATAATAAAGTTTTGCATGTTTTGTAGATAAAGGACCACTCTTTAGTATTTATTATCATAATTATATATTTTAATCATGCATATTACACAAATATACTGCACCTTATTTCACTTAAGTGAGTGCTTTCTATGCGCCCTATGCCTCAGCCTGCATAAAGAGTTTAGGTGCCTAGAGTGCATGCCGTTAGGTGCATCTACACCTTCCAGCACAGTGCTAGACAATAAAAATCCCTCAAACCCTTTCGGTAAGGCAATTTGATCAGGTGCAGCAACGTGGGGTTGAGATCCTATCCAGTACTTTCTCATTCATTACTTACCAATAAACTAATCATCACCACTCAAATGAGTAGGTCCCATCTGTGAATTGTCAAGGTGATACTTGTAAATGATAATTAAACTTGTATCGGATAGTAATGGAAGGGAGTCAAACCCACCAAGGTGTGCTTTTCTGTAAGGTGACAAGCATGAGAAAAGTCTATCTCATTTATCCTTTGATTCTTTTATTTTTTTCACTCTTTTCATTAGATGTACCTCCACTAGTAAAAAGGGATAGCATCGAACATTCCATAAAGATTGATCAACAAAAAGAATTGCATGTTAATAGATAAACTCGATCACTCTTTAGAGTTAATTACATATCTTAAACTTCATACACACACATATATATTGTGGTTTACTTCACCTAGGTGAGTACATATTTACACCTTGGGCCTAAGGCAATATAAGGGTACTAGTGCTTAAAGAGCAACTGGCGTCCTTGCAACACTGACATTTCCTTCTATATCTAGCACAGATATTCTCGAATGTGTTCTTTTATTCATCTATTCCCTATCCAACATTCCATCAACCCATCTCAACCCTGCCCCTACTACGTAAAATTGCTTTGAATTTTTTATTCCCCAATACTACACAAAGTCCACTAGCCAATACCCATTAACCCAGCCCCTTCTCCTCTCAATACTACTTTATTTCTGCCTCCCTAAATACCCATTAACCTATCTTTGCCTCTCTTCAAAATCTACACACCAACTTCTGTTCAAAATCTCTACTTCCTTCTTAATAAAAAAAAGTGCTTTTTTTTTAACAAGGAAACATGGTAACAGTAATAGCAACTCGTTATGGTCACTATTTATCATTACCCCAATTTTCCAGTCATGATCAACATATTTTTGTGAGAGAATTTTGCTCACACCATTTTTTGGATACATAGCAGTAGCAACTGCTGCCAGTATAGCAAAATAGCAGTTGTGACACCACTTTTTAAGTCCCTGTACATAGCATCAAAACAGGCAAGAGGAGAAAACTTGAAAAGTAAAGCACAAATATTGATGCAAGAAGAGTGTGGAATGACAAAGCAAAATTATCATAGGTTATTTAAAAATTATGAGTTACAACATGGGCATATGAGCATGAAAACTCTATTTCATTGAGTTATTTCAGTCTTATCTGATGTAATAAGGATAGCCAAGTCCCTCAAATCTAAAGCAGTAATTAGATCAATTTTAGTCTTTTCCTTTTCTTTTTTTCCTTTCAGTTAAGTGGTCCTTACATGTTCTAAACCACTTATTAAATGAGTGTCCATATAGTCAATGAGATTTAAAGTGAAGGCATGATCCTGTGTTCTTTATTTCATAAGAAACTCAAAACTTTGTTACAGTTTGATTTAGTATTAGTTTGCTAAATTTTACGTAAGGGATTTCCTACTGGGGCTTATATGGAGCTAGGCTCTCCAACCTCAATAGCTAGCTTTTATGGTGTGGTTCTCCAAAGGTCCGTATCAAAATTAGTACTTAGTAAGATTTAGTACTAATCCTCGTGGGTCAATAATTGTCACCTTATTACTTGTTAACAGTATATGTGCTAGCGTGGTAAATCCAACAAAAGTACATGTTTAAAATCCATGAAAAATAACAATATTAAAAGAAGAATAACATGTGGTCTCAGCATAATTTCTACATTTCTCTGTTAATTTTTTCCCTTAAATTTGTTTATTAACAACTATTTGCTAAATTACAACTTTAGACATATAAATATTGAACAGGACAAGAGTTGTGTTCATTTTCTGCATGTATCAGTCAACATATAGTCCCACTTAAAGCATAAGAAAGGAACAAACCAACTTTTTATGTTTTACGCAATGAGTACACTATGGGTATATATCCAAATAAGTTGAAGGCCTAATAAGGATACAAAACCAATCTTAGAAGAAAGCATTGTAGTATTTGTGTTTCATAAAGGAGAGCATAGGTTAAAGAAATTGCAGAAGTACCTCCCTCTGTGGACGCTTATCATCCAGGTCAAATCTGTAGTTAGGCAGGGGCACCTTACTGAAGACAGCAACTTTGGAATAAAGATGGCTGTCAAACATAATTTGTGATGAGAATCCCCACATAACTAAGAGCAATTTTATGTGTGAAAACAAGTATTTTGGTAAACAGAGATACCTATACAAACCCATTCTGCTTGCCAAAGCTGCTATTTGCTCAAAGTCTCGCCTGTCCTTCTTCTCCCTTGATACAAACTCCTGTTTCGCATCATCATGTAGAAGCATGGCTAGCTTTCGCTTCCACTCTTCAATGTTAGCTTCATCGAAGGTACCCTGGAAAACGAAGCATGCAGAAATGAAATTATAACAGCCTTCATGCAACAAAGCCGAAGTTAACAACAAAATTTGAACAGAAAAGGCAAGATGCAAATTAATAACTTAAAAAAAGCATTTTACCTCAACAAAAAAAAAACAGTAGGAACATTCTCCCAATGATTTCATCTCACCCTTGACAAACACATCTTAATGCATCTTCTATTTTTCCCTTATTTTTTTTCTTTTATGAAGGTTTAAGGGAATTACTAAGCATTAGTACTGATGAACGAGCTCATTTAATAGCAAAATCCTAGAAGTTTCAGGGACATATATATCTTAACACATAATCTGAGGCTTTACATACAATAATGAAGAAATTAGTCAATGCTCTTTGCTTCAGCTAAAGTGGGCTTATTTGATCGCGCAATGCAGAAGTAGAAATGACAATCAATGCAGTTAGCCCAAAAAATAGTATAATAATAAAACACAAACAGAACAAAGGCAAAAATTGAAGTTGGAACAAGAACAAAAGGATTTGTTGAGGCATTAATAAATAATATCTCACTACAGTTGCCTAGTGTTTGTGAAGACTATCTATGGTCTGTTTGGTCTTGCTGCTATTTCTGTAAGAAGTGTTGTTTGAGTCAAGCAGTTCCAAAAGATCTGTAAAGAGAAGTTCAACATGCATTTAGCAACATTAATGCAGAAGTGCTATAGAATATTAAATATTAATATCTAGTTTTTTTTATATTTTTAACAGGTAAAAAGTAAAATATTCAACTTATTCTAATAATTACACGTTTTTAGATGCAGAAAAATAAAACAAAGAGATAATTTTGTCACTTTAAAAAAAATTAAATTCAATAGAAAAAACTAGATCAAATAACAACAATGAATGTCAAATAGTATGATGTATATAATTTTATGAAAAAAATATAGAAATATGAGAAAGAGTGTAAGAAGGTTTCTTTAAATATTTGTCATTAAACAATTTAGCACTTTTTGGATAAGCCCTGATTTATAGCTTACTCTAGAAGACCAAATGGGCATCCCACATAAGCTAAAAATCTCCAATTTTGAGAACCAGAGACCTGGCTTTTACTTTTGCAGTAGAAAAGTTCTTCCATAAGTAGGAGAAAAACCAACATATATTACGCTCACGGCAGCTTTTACTCCTAGCCCTTGGATACACAAAAACTGATCCAATCAAACTCATTAAAACCTAAGATACTAGTCACATAACCGCTTAATGTGAAAAGGAAAAGACAACTACAAACTGTAAATTGAAGACAGGAAATATAAAGAAAGCATATCATGATAACCAATTTAACTAAGTTCTAGAATGCTCCAGCATCATTCAATCAGCATCTGGAGTTTTTTCTGTTGTTACAATAAAATGACAACCCCTTATCAGCAAGGTTCAACTTCATCTATTTTATATGTATACGATAATTTTTATGCAGTCCATCCATTGACTAAACATTGTTTATAGAGAAAAAAGGACAGACATAAAAATAGAAAGAATCTTAGCAATCAATTTATCGTGAGTTAGGGAATCTCCTATTGTCACAAATCCCAAAACCAACAAAGGGGGTCAAGCTACAATCTTCACTCTTCATTGAATTCGGAATTAAAACAAAAGCACAAAAGTTTTAAAGAGAAAAACCCATTATTTTATCATTAATGATGAAATTTTAAAATGGTGTTGAAGCCAAACGTCAGATGTAAACATACTTGTCTTTATCATCAAGTTATATGCATGCATATATTACGTAGTCAGTACTCACAACACAATATATACTTAACCTCAAAGGATTAATAGAGTAAATGCCTCCATAATGAATCCTAAAATTTAAATCCCATGAAAAAAAATATTACTAATCTACACCCTTATTTTGCAAGTAGCACTAACTACAACAATATCATATATAGGCAACAACATGGGCATCCCTAACACTATTTGGATATAAGTCAGTAAAGGAAGGGAAAAGATAGCAAATGAAATGATAAATGTTTCCCTTGTTGTGCAACTAAAATGAGTGAAGGGAGGAGATGTTCACATCCATTGTTCTGTTAAATAGTGGAATGAAAAGAGTGCATCATACAAGTGTTACGGCAAATTATAGAAAAGAAGAAAGATTACAAGTCAAACGAGAATAAAAAAAATTACCATGATTTAAATTTTTACATGGTATCTTTTCTTAATGGAGAAACAAGTAGTCTCCGTGAAAAGAGTTGGTCACATTCATATATATGACTACTTCCATAAAAGAAAAATGAAAAATGAGTACTAAGATTTGGTTAATAAGTTTTAGATGCGTTCTGTACTTCACATGTGACATTGCCACTTTGTTTGGATTGCCAAACAACTAGATGACAAAGCTTCAACACAAGGAAATATGATTACATACAGCTGTGCAGGAATTCATAGAGTTTAGGATGAATATAGAAAGGGTAATATGCACGTACCAAACTTTAAAATGCCTTTTGGCTTTCCTTTCCCTCTTTTCGGACCAATTTGGGGAAGTGAAACATCACATTTGTTAGGTAAAAGGATGATATGGGTAATTCCTAGCTTAAGCTTACTCTACTCTAAAAGTTATCCAAACAAGAGGGAAACAAAGAGCCCCTTTTTCCCCACTTCCCTTTCATGCCTATCTTCTCAATCAAAACATAATGTTAATGTGACTAAACCACACATGATGGGCTTTAGCATAGTATTAGTCTTGAGTTTATTACGAGTGATATTTAGAGCGAAATTCACTTAGTTACAATCTTAAATTTTATCACTGATGCATGGTTGCGCATAGGTCAAAGCCATAATCTGAGGACATTTCAGTCCAAAAAGGTATCCAGATAAGCTATTCAGAAAAAGCAAATTGGTAATCCTCAGCAACAATATTTTCAATTAATCATATATAACTCCAAACTGAAAGTGCTCGCCACTCATTTTACTTTTTTTTAGCTCCATCTAATGTCCATCATTTGAAATATTAAGAAGACGGCTTAAATGGTTACCTTTTCTTCTTAATCCCAAGTCAAAGGCCCAGAAGCAATGCAATGCAATGCAATGCCTCAAGAACTTTCAGAAAGGCATGCAGTTCTGACCTACGGAAATCATATCCCAATTCCACTTACTTTACTTCTAAAGCCGGGAAATATTTTCAACTTGTTTTCTCATTACCAGAAATGGGAAACCTTCATTGCTATGAATATGAGAAACGAAACAAATAAAGTGTGATGTCTTTTTAAACAAAGAATTAAATTAGCCTAACCTGACGCCAATAAACAATCAAACACAAGAACTTCATTTTACAGGAAAAATTGCCGAATGGAAATATGTTAAGTATGAAGTGAACTGACCGATAGCAAAGACAAATCCAGTTGGCGATCAGAGACATTCTCGGAAATCCCCAGACAGTAAGCCGAATTATACTGTGCATTTTGATTATTACTGTTTTTACTATCATTATTGTTATTATAAGTCCCTTGCTGTTGCTGTCGCCGCTGCTGTTGCTGTTGTAAGTGTGGCAAAGAAAAAGGAGGAGAAGCAGTGCCCTTAGCGTTCAAAACGGGTGTGTTTTGGTGGTCGCGAAGCTTGGAGTGAATCGCGGGGGCGGAGGAGTTCTTGATAGCATTTTGGTTGTTGGGAGAGGAGATGAGACGGTGATGGGGAGGGACGTAGACGGCGCCGTACGAGGACGGAGGCCGATCCTTCATCGTTGGAGAAAAGAGTGAGGGTTTTATGGTGTGGGTGAGAAATTGTGAAGAGAATGGAAGGAAATGCGGAGAGTAAGAGGGGGGCATTCACGGTAAGCTCCAAAGATTTTAGATTCTTTCCTTGGTTGGTGTAATTGCGTTTGCTTTTTGTTTTATACTGGAATTAACTCTATGCTGACTCACGCTCGGGCTTCTTAGATTTCTTTCGGATCAAAATATACTGTTAGTTTCTTAATCAAAATCCAGGTTAATCAAAATTTTTCTATTTTAAAAGAGGTCGGGGCACTTGCCAACTCCCTAGCTACGTCTCAGGCGATAAACATATTATCATATGTATAATATCATATCAGCTTATTATTTTTACATATTATTCATTAAAATCTAGTTAATAGATTAACGATTGTCACCTTCGTAAAAATTAAAGTTTCAAATTTTGAAAAGCATAGGGACTTAGAATGATCCAATTAGATAATATGGACCAAATCTACAATTGTAAGCATACTACAAAATTAATAATATAATTTAACCAAATAAATTTTACTGTTATTATTTGAGTCGAAATAAAACTCAAAATTCAAAAATATAAATATTAAAATTGACAAATTCAAAAAATACAAAAACTAAAATTAATCAAATTAAGTATAGAAATTAAATTTACAACTTTCACAAAGTTCATAAACAAATTGCGGAATTTAACCTAATATATATATGGTGCACATGAATAAAAGACAACTAAATAAAATATATTTTAAAATTAGGTTAATATATACTGTGACTTTTGAACTTGGCAAATTTTTAACTACTTGATACTTAAATTTTCTTTTGGACATAATGAGAAGCTAAATTTGGAAAGTGTAAGCCAAGTTCCTACATTTTATTAGCATCAAAATCTAACTTACCCACTCGGATCGTCCATCGGTCTGAGGATGGAAAGCAGTATTAAAATTTAATCGGGTACCCAACGCTTTATGTAATTTCTTCCAAAATTTTGAAGTAAATCGTGGATCCTTATCAGAGATAATAGATGACAACACTCCATGAAGTCTCACTATTTCATTAATATACAATTCGACATATTTATCCATCGAATAAGTTGTCCGGCCTAGTAGAAAATGAGTTGATTTTATCAACCGATCAACAATCTAATTCAAGTGGATAAATATTACAAATAAATTGAGAAATTACGCACTTATCAAATTCCCCCACACTTGAACCATGCTTGTCCTCATGCATGAAACTAATGTAAGTGCAAATGCAAACTAAATGCAAACCAATGGAACAAGTAAACATGTTTTCGTGCATACAATCAAAATTCTATATGCTAAACAAAACATAGTAATAACAACAAGTTATACAATTAAGAAGAATTTGAAATAATAGATCTTCGTGCTCGTGTGTGGTTGTTTTTCCTAACAATATGCAATGTATAAAAGATATTAGAAAAATTGAGAGGATGTTCATCATGCTTCTGAAAGTTACTAGGTCTCCAAAATCCACAATTTCAATTGAGCATGAAATATTGAACTTCTTATCCTTCAGTTTCACCATAAAATTTTATTAAACAACATGAGATTGAAACACAGTTCAAGTAATAATACAATTAAGCTTATATTTCTCTTATATTAATAAGCATGAGGTCGAAATACAAATCAAGTAATAATACAATTAATTCGAAGTGTATATATAATTTTTATTTTATTTTCGAATTTAGGATAATTACTTTTCAACACGAGTGTAGATGACAACCCAAGCACCTACCTCGAATTATTCAATTAATCAAACCTAAATAATCTTTTACTTTACTTATATGTACATCCACGGACTATACTAGGAAACACCAAACCTTTTAATGTGAAGGTAAATGACAACTAAACACCTTCCTCCGATTACTTAGTTGGGTCACTAATTCTTTTCGAAACTCATAAATTAGATAGCGAGGTAATCGATTCTCATACTCATTATCAATACTATTCAATTAAGCACATCAATCAATATATAATTAAATACTCAAGCTCGAAATAATTCAAATTTTCACCTAAATAATTCTTTGTAGGCATGCTTCAGGCAAAATTATTCTCTTGAAAATTTTAATACTGATTATAAAAAACATATCAATAAAGAAAAGCGGTGAATTAAGATCATATGAAGCATCTATGGTTCTAGCAAACATCCTAACAACATAAATTAATGTTACAAATTATGTACGAAGTCAACATACAAGTTTCGAAAATATTCATCATAAAATATTAACAAATTTCAAAGACAAAGATATTTCAACATCTCATTGAATTAAGATTTCATGCAACCTACATGCATCATGCAGATATTGAAAAATAAATAAATAAATAAAACAAAGCATGAAAAAATTAACTGAAAAAATTCATGCAAACGAAACTGACTCGACTCTCCCACACTTGAATCCCAAAATTAAATGAAGAATTAGAAAACTTTCCTATTTAAGTGCGCAAAAATATGTATATTGAAATTAACCCATCCTTTGCTCTTTTTGAAGCATCAACTTTTTCTAGTAAAGTGTAGTACTTACAACATGAAAAAGAAGTTGAACTTTTTATCAAAGTTGACAAAGAAAAAAAAAATTGTACTTAATGTAATTTAGTTTCGTAAATTGATTAATCATTAAAAAAATAAAATACAATAGAGAAAAAATTAATTTAGTTCAAGAATTAATTTTGAAGTCATATCTATCCCTCTTGTCCTTATGTTTTTACAAATAAATCCAAGAACAACAAGAATTCAATGAGAAAAAAAAAATCAAATAACAAATTAAAATGATCTCATTGACAACGTGGTTATGCTTATTCCTATTTTTGTAAAGGATAATATAATTTGGCCTTAATTTGACAATTAAGTTTACTTTGATACATATAATTTTTTGGATTCATTTTGATACTTAAACTTGGTAATTAAATCTATTTTGATTCTTAAACTTAGAATCCGTCAACATTTGATGATGCGATCAGTGTTCTTAAAACAAGATTGAATTGATTGGTATAAAATAAAGAACCGATTGATATACTAATCCAAACAAAGGGGTTGAATAGACTAACTCAAAAATTGCTCGAAATCGATAAAAATAAAAAAATTAAGACAAAAAAACAATAGTTAAACGGGTTGAACCAGTTTAGTAGTTTTTTTTTTTAATTTTTATGAATTTTTAATTATTTATTTAGTTATTATTGGTCTAACAATTGAACTAATCAAATCGATTGAATCGAAAATCAATGTGTTGATCGATTCAACTGTTGATTTGATTATTAAAATATTATATCTGACACTCTAAGATTATACTATGTCATCACTTGAAAATTTATATAATTTAATTTTCAATTGATGATGTGATACAATATCAAAATATCACATCAATAAATTTTTATATTTTTAAAATTTAGAGACCAAAATAAAAATTTAATTTTTAAGTTCAGATGCAAAATGGATAAAATAATACAAGTATTAAAATATATTTAATTGTCAAAGTGAAAAAAAGTAATCCATTCGATTTTATTCAGTTGGACGGAGTTTGGGTTTAGATTTTTATTAGACCCATTTTACTAATTAAAAAAATACGACTTGGTTTGATTCAATATAAAGCCTGCATTATATTGAATGATAGCTTACAGGACAGAACCAATTGCTAGTAAAGTAAGCTCTCAATCAAATAAACATATATATTTATCTCTTCTCTCCACATTTCTTAATATCCTGTTTCTCCTTTTTCTTTCTCCTCAATTTGTCACACAAGAATGCTTTCTCTAGCTGCTCCACCCTTTGAGTCAACGCACTCAACATCCCAGTTTGCATTTCGTTCCTCTCACACAATGTCTCCATCATCCTCATCATCTTCTCATTCTCCTCCGTTATCCTCTCTAACATCTCCTTTCACCTTTCCTCCACACCTTCTTCCCATTATCAGGCTGCCACGTTTCATTTTCACCTTCTACCTCATGATCGCCAAACGAATCACTTTGACTCTCATTGCCACTCTCCTCCTCAGTCCCTTGGACCGCAACAGCAACAGTTCCTTCCGCTTCACTCAAATTAAGCACACATTCCACATCATCTGTTGCTTCCTCATGATTTCCTGACTCTAAAGTTTGATTGCAGTTATCAGAAAAATAGATAATACCTTGATTTTGGTCAATTACTTCCGCATTATTGCTGGAATCCAAGGACCGGTCACCGGAAATAATGGCGTCAACCATCTCTTGTAACGCAATCGCCTTTTTAATAACGGATTTCCTGAAATCCCTAACACACGAGTCCACTCCTTTAACAGAATCCAACTTGAAAAGCAAGCTCATTAGATTTTCGTTTACTTTCAATCTCTGCTTTGGATCATTCCGAATCGAATCCACAGTCTCTGTCTTGGAAACACTACGCTCGATGTCATTCACTTGCTCCCTTATTGCCATGATATTCTTCACGTTTTATCTTACCAGAAATCCCCGAAACACCTTCTGGATCTTGATTGCCGAGTCGGACCTGCCCCGCTCCGAACCAACGAAGTGGACGGGGATGGATACCATCTTGGGCTTAAGAGACTGAGGCTGCGACGCCTCGGGCACGACCTTAACCGGGATCCCTCTAAAGCTTCTCCCATAGTGAGGGCGAAACGACGAATCCCATGGATTTTGGGCAAAAGGGTAGTCCATTATTCGGGTTTTGATGGAATTGACAGAATTTTTCTTGTTGCTTGTTTAACACTTGGCGATGGAAAGTAAAATTGGTAGAATTTTTTTGCACTTGATCTTGATGGGTTGATAAGACATTGAGGCGGCAAAGAAATATATACGGGAACATGGGAGATTTAATTCCAGGGATCCAGAAGGAAAAAGGTAGGATCTGGAAGTTGCTGGAACATTCTGGTCAGAGTTTTTAATTTTTCCTTTTATGATCAGCGGGTGAGATATATATATATTTTTTTGGTGGATGAGCAGCTGAGGTTTTGGGTCCTTCTCGGTAACTATCGATTCTTCTATTTGACCGCTCCCACATCTGCAGTTGCGCCTGTTTGTTTAAATGGGTTAAATTTTCCCGATTTTAATTATCTATTTTATGTTAATATTGCTTTAGATTAATATTTATTTTAAAACTAAAAATGAATATAAAAAATCTTATCAGATCTTGTGAAAAGCATGTATTTAAAATATAAAAGTACGTTAATATTGTTAATATTGTTTAAACGAATGACAGCTGGATTGTTGCCCTGTATGCGAACTGGGTGCTGAATCGATCACTCATGCTCTGCGTGATTGTGCTTTTGCTAGTGGCATTTGGCGACAGGTGATTCCAAGGCGAGTAATATCCTCCTTTTTCATCTTATCGTTTCAGGATTGGTTTTAATGGAACTTGAATGACAGTGGACAATTGGAGAAGAATGGTTTGGAATGGCCTACTCTTTTTAATATCTTGTGTTGGTTGTAATGGAAAGCAAGGAATGCGGTTGCATTTCATCAAGATCATAGAGATACCCAAGCGCTTATTTCTTCTGCAGTAGTTTGGGCTCGAAGTTACTTCGGTAGAAACTTTAATCATGGCAATGCTCAGGTTCATTATTCGCATTGGTCGGCACTTGAAGAGGGTTGGATTAACTTGAATACTGATGCTGCAGTTTCGAAATCTGGTGTTTCTGTGGGGGGCGCACTAAAGATGATCATGCTATTTAGCTTTGGGGTTTTCAATTGAGCCTCTATATTCGGATTCAGTGTTTAAAGTTGAAGCAAAAGCTCTTTTGGAAGGCTTGCTTTTTGCTTGGGCTAAAGGTTATGGAAAGAATATAACGAAATGTGATAATTTTTTACTCGTTGATCTCTTGTCTTTGGGTGGAGGGGTTGATAGCAATTTGGTTGAGATTCGCATGTTGCATCAAATTATTCATCATCAATGGAAGGTCTGTGTTCGTTATATTCTAAGGAGCATCAATCGTGTAGCAGACAAGATGGTTAAACTATCAAATTCTAGTTCTCATTTGTTGCGAATTTTTCGATCACCTCCAACTTTGATCTTGAGATTGCTTGCTGAGAATAATCGTGTTTGTTTTGGTTGATATTTTTAATTTTTCTCTTGTAATCGCTTAAATGTTGTTTTCTTTCTATCGAAAAATTATAATATTAAAAAAATCAATATATTGCAAATAAAAAAATTAAAGTGAAAAAATTAAATTACAAATAAAGTGAAATTTAAACATAAAATACATCAAATTAATAATATTTAATTCATATAATTGTTTATAATTGTTTTATCTTTAATCTTTAAATAGAATTGAATTAATTTATGATACTAATTTAATCAATAATAATATTATTATATAAATGACATAAAGTTTCATTTTAAAAATAGTTTTTGTTAAAATAATAAATGAAAAAAAGTTATACGTATAATATCCTTAATTCAAATTTTATTGTGGATAATTTTTTTTATTTTTTTACAAAAATAAAAAATAAAATAAAAAACAATAATACCACATAACTTTGCAAATAAAATATTTTTTAATTCTCTAACTAACCGAAACTCAGTAAAAAAATAATAAATAGTATGAATATGATCAAATATTATTCTCATCAAAAAAAATGTAAATTATATAAAAATTTAAAAAATGACATAACGTGAGGTACTTATAATATATTTTTAAAGTTTAAAAATATATATTATTCAAATTCGAGGAAATTGAAGAAAAATCCAGAGAAAATTGCAAACTAACTTTATACAAAACTAGTTTTCTTTTATGTTAAATGATTAAATCTTAATAGTTTTGACCTTAATCTCGAATTCATTTTATTTCCTACTCACATTTTATTTTTTATTTTTTGTTATTTTAATTTTTTTAACTTTTTAATTAATAAATATAATATTTTTAATTTTTTAAATTTATCTTTTTAATTAATGATTTCTTTATTTAATATAATAAAAATTAATTTAATTTTATAATATTAAAATTTATCATACTCATAATACAATGTAAATATTTAAAATATTTTACTATTAGAGAGAGATATTTTGAAGGCAGAACATACATAAATCCCAAATACAACTCGACATTAAAAGAAGAGACACAAGTGAAAAAAAATTTCTAATTCCAAGAAAAGTAAGCCCCTATCTCTTCCCTCCGCACTTTCTGATCTCCTGTGATTTCTCATCACTTCTCCGTTTCTTTCTCCTCAATTTGTCACACAAGAATGCTTTCTCCAGCTGCTCCACTCTTTGAGTCAATGCACTCAGCATCCGAGTTTGCATTTCGTTTCTCTCGGACAATGTCTCCATCATCCTCATCATCTTCTCATTCTCCTCCATTATCCTCTCTAATATCTCCTTCCCATTACTATCAGACTGCGCTGTTCTATTTTCACCTTCTTCATCTGCTAACGAATTGCTTTGTCGCTCATTCTCACTGCTTTCCAATATCTTCTCCTCATTCCCTCCAACTGCAACAGTAACAGTTCCTTCCGATTCACTCAAATCGGCCACACATTCAGCATCCTCTGTTGCTTCCCACTCTAAATTTTGATTGCAGTTATCTGAAGAATCGATAATACCTTGATTTTGGTCAATTACTTCCGCATTATCGCTGGAATCCACGGACTGGTCACCGGAAATAAAGGCGTCAATCATCTCTTGTAACGCAATCGCCTTTTTAATAACGGATTTCCTGAAATCCCTAACACACGAATCCACACCTTTAACAGAATCCAATTTGAAAAGCAAGCTCATCAGATTCTCGTTCACTTTCAATCTCTGCTTTGGTTCATTCCGAATCAATTCTACAGTCTCTGTCTTGGAAACACTGCGCTCGATGTCATTCACTTGCTCCCTTATTGCCATGATCTTCTTCACGTTTTTTCTTACCAGAAATCCCCGGAACACCTTCTGGATCTTGATTGCCGAGTCGGTTCTGCCCCGCTCCGAACCGACAAAATGGACGGGGATGGACACCATCTTGGGCTTAAGAGACTGAGGCTGCGATACCTCATGCATGACCTGAGCCGGGATCCCTCTGAAGCTTCTCCCGTAGCGAGGGCGAAACGACGCATCCAATGGATTTTGGGCAAAAGAGAAGTCCATTATTCGGAATTCGATGGAATAGACGGGAAATTTCCTGAAAGATTCTTGTTTAACTCTTTGTGATGGAAAAAAAATTGGGGAATTTTGCAGTAGATGGGTTGATTACGCAGAGAGGCAGAACGGAAATATATACGGGTTTAGGATCCAATTCTAGGGTTCCAGAAAGAAAAAAGTGGGATCTGGAAGTTGCGGGAACATTCTGGTCGGATATTTTCACTAAGATGGAGATATTTTCTGGTGATGAGACATGAGGTTTTAGATCCTTCCAGATAATTATCGAGTCTTCTATTTGACCGCTCCAGCACCTGCAGTTTGTTTGAATGGGTTAAGTATCCGGATCAATCAAAGTTTGATAATGTTAATTTTAGTTAGTTAGTTAATTAAAATTTTATTATTTTAAGAAAGTTAAAAGAAATATTTTTTATAATTTTTTAATAAGTTGTGGTGCTTTTCAAAGAAGTAAATGATTAATTATGAAATTTGCTTTATTCTCATGACTAAAGTTAAAACATTATTTAGTTCAAGAACTTGACTACTTTTCTCAACTTGATCTTTGAAATTTTTTTTTATCTACATTAATCTTTGAAATTTGGCAACTCTTTTCTATTTGGTCTCTGTATTTGAATTTCATACAATTGTGATGACATAACACTTTAGATTATGTCGTATTATCACTTGATATTTTTAAATTATATAAAATCTAAATAATAAAAAATATTAAAAAAACTAAAGAGATTGTAATTTACTATTATATTAACTTATAATTTTTTAAATATTAAAAGGGGCTACAATGTAATTTTATCGTTTTGGGGCTAAGGGGCCTACCCCGTATCTACCCCCTGCCTTTAGTCAATCTCTTTGATTGTTTAAGGGATGGAGAATCAAAATGGATTGGCTGCAATCAAACAATCAGTCGAAGTAGTGTTCGTAGACCATGAATTGAGGGAAATGACTGCAAAAGAATATGATAATTAATTTGATCGAAAATTCTTCTTATGCAGACAGATTGGTCAGTTTTCATAGCACAAGTGTTTCATTTGTGTAAATCTCATGAACTCAAAAACTGCAATGAGAGAGGAAATTCTCCCCATGGAGTTGGAACTCGAGGTGACAAAACACATGTAACTTTCATTATTATTATTTGGCAAACACTCCCATTATTAAAATATTCAATAAATTGTAATTTTAATATATTTGTGCATTGGAAAGGTATAATGATTTCGTTCCCACAGTTTCAAATCCATAGCATTAGTGACTTGATTTGCTGCAAAAGGAGGCGATAAGTGCATCTCTATATACATAATAATGTTACTAAAAGGTAAGCTAGTCCATTCTACTTTCTATACCAGTAACTTATGAAATCTTCTCAATCAAGAATAACAATACATGGAATCAAAATCAAGCATGATTATTCAGGTGTTGAATTGAATTTAGAGGAGGCCAAATGGTGCTTAGGGTGTTTGGGTCTGGGGGAAGCTTGGAGGGGAGCGGGGAACGTAAGGTATCCAGGTTAAAGGCAAGTGGGGGAGGAGGAGATGGTAGCCAAGTAGTAGGATCTCCTAAATTAAATGCAGGTGGAGGGGGTGGAACAAAAAGAGATGGGTGAGGGGGGAAAGGGAAAGGCAAAGATGGTGGAGTGGGATAGGGCAAGCGAGGAAAGGGCCATGATGGCAAAGGTGGCAGGGGAGGGAACGGGAATGATGAAAGGGGAGATAACGAGGGAAACGGCCAAGGGAATCCAAAGTCTGGGAAAGGAAAGAAGATGGGGACAGCTCTTTAGGGGTAAAATTACCACGGAAGTTCTATATTAAGAGATAAATTATATTTTTTACTTAAAAATAAGTAAATGTCTTTCTATATTTGGTAAAAAAATAAATTAATTTTTCTTTAAAAATTTCATATGTTTTTTTTTTGTTGTTAAAACTGAACAGAATAATCAGAAATTGACCAATTTTTAACCATAAAATTGATAAAATTTTTAACAAAAAAAAACTAATTTATTCTTTGATTTAACAAATAAAAACTAATATACTTATTTTTAAATAAAAAAATATAATCTATCTTTTAATAGAGAACTTCCATAATATTTTTACCTCTGTTTGTGATTTCTACACAAGGTGGCATTTCTCTTGGAAGGCCTGTAACTCAGTGCATTCAAACTGTAGATGCATAGATTATCTTGTTTTGATTTGACAGTTATCTGATTTGTGGATGTCTTCAAACCTGGTACATCGCATGCTTTGGATTCGCTCCCTACTAAACTTGCCTGGCATAATGACTCGATGGCCAAACCTTCCACACAGTCGATCCCGTCAACATGCGGTATTTCCAGCTTGTACACCCCATATTTATCTGTAGTTCTGTTGACTGAGACGCTCATTTGCTCTGTAGTTTTTGGTGATTGTGCTTTAAACTTGCATCCAATGTTGACTTCAACACCTGGTAAAATCAAAGGCAACTTTAAATATCACAAATATATTATATGTATGTGTGTGTGTGTGTACCTTTATGAATTAGACCAGTTTTTGGGGTTGTATAGTCTCTTTTACCTGGCAAGAAGTAGCTGTGCCTAGAGAAAGTGTTGCTTGAACAGGAATCACAGAAAACAACGCCCACTACTGTGATCCGAGAGATGGGATTTGGGGGTTCAGCTATTGCGGAAAATAGATGCATGAAAGAGGATGCTAGAAGAAGGAGGAGGAGGAGGCGAATGATTGGATCCATGGCAGATAGCAAACATGAGAGAAGTGAAAAGAAGCTTCCACTAGGGCTTCTCTACTTCAACACTTATACCTGTTTGAAGTAGAAATCATTTCAGTTTCTATAGCGTAAGACTTAAGAAAATATGGGGAGTATCCAACTAACTATAAGCCCGTGAGTGGTTGGTGTTAGGACCAGACCAATTGTAAAGCAAGCCAGGAGCTGAAAATGTTTTTTTTTTTTATGTAATCACTAAAAACAAAGACATGTGAAGAGCCTTCTTGGCTGGATGTGATAAAATATGGAAAGACGGTGATGAGGTTGCTGCTCTGTAGCAGATTTGACAATCGACAGGACACTGATTTGGGGTTCTGTATTTTCCTCGATAATTACGGAAAGCTATAATCCAAGTCATCAACTACACATTAATGTAACGAGAACATTGGACCTTTCTGTTCACTTCTGCATCAGTTCCTGCTTTCCTCTGTTTCTGCTTGTGGTTGTGAGTAATTTATTACCAGTCGCTCGCTCAACCCATACACAGCAATCTTTGTCCATTTTTGGGCTTATGATTTGTCCGAGCAAGAGTAATTGTCCTCAACAACCCCAACAAGCTGGACTGGAATAATATTTCACTTTTCTACCTTCAAATTCTCTTATTTTCAATCATAAAAATCTATTGCCCTTATAAGAATGTTGTTAATTAGAAGGATACTCTTAGACTTTTTGAGTCAAAATCAAGATACAAGAGCAACCGAATCATGAAGCATCGCAATATCTTGGCTAGAACTCGATAGACACTTGTTACAAGTTAGGAGCATGGCCAGGAAGTAAACGCACCACGTGGCTGGGTTAATTAAAGGTGAGTTTGGATGAATGAAATGTTTACGTGTAATTCATGTAAAAACAACGGTGACAATAAAATTATATATTACAACGATCTTGTAATTTGAGACAAAAACAAAAAATAAGTTAAACACATTGCACCGTCCATCCAAATTTACCTTCAATTTATTGCACCAAATATTCCTGAACTATGGGTCAGATTTTAAATTGGTATTTAAATTTCAAAATGTTTTGAATAAGTCCTCAAACCATCATACTCTTCCAATCAGGTCCATCCATTAGCAATTTTGTTAACTTTTATGTTACATCTCTATTACTGACACATTTTGACGGAGAAAATGTATTTTTCAAAATAACCGTGAAAAATACGGGTATTCATGACGGAGAAAAGAAAAAATATTTTTAATGGGTGTCGTCCATTAATGGGAATAAAAAAAATAGGTGAAATAGAAAAAAAGCTAAAAAGAAACAATAAGAATAGGAAAAAAAAAAAAGAACACAAAAAAAATAAAGTCAAGAACGAATTACCAATGCTTGCTTCATAGGTGATTCTAATCTTCTTGGCTTACCAATACCACCTTTAATCGATTGAGAAACTTAGAAAAGAAAAACTAAACACAAATAAAAATTGAATATGAAGAATTTTGAAGAACTTGGGAAAGAAAATATGAAAAAAGAAAAGTTTAAAATTACTTTTTATTTAAAAAAATAACAATATAAAACTTAGAAGGTGATAAATAATGATTCTGTTCCCAAACGCATGGGAGAAAACTTATGAAAAGTTGTAATAAAAGTCCTGCTCCCAAACGCATTGGGGAATGTTCATAGAAAGTGGTAATAATGACCTTGCTCCTGGTCGCATGAGAGGAGGCTTATGGAATTCAGTAATAATTGTTGGAAAAATAGTATTTTTGGTAACTTTGAGGTATATTATCGATAGGTAAAAGTGAAGGATTAAATCATAAAATTATTATTTTATATTTTATTCCATGAGACCTTTATAACGATATATCATATGTTCAAAATAAATAAGTAATGAACGAGAAATTGATATTCAAAGTAAATCACTTGTGAATAACTTAAGGAAAAGAAAAATTTAGATATCACATTGGTTAAATACCAAATATGAGATGTGTTTATATATGAAAACTCACCAAAAAATTATTGAATAATTAAGTTTAAAACTTTGCCTTGTGCACAAGGGGATACGGATTCAAACCCATTAGGGTAGCAAAAATATTAAAAATATATATTTATTTTTTAGAAGGAAAAATAATACTTAACACACAAGGGTTTCATTTTGTTTTTTCACTCTCGAATTCTTTTTTTTATTTTTTATTTCTCTCTAGTTTTTTCAATGTTCCAGTGATAGTCTTGGGAGACAAACAACCAACGTTTCTCCAAGTACCGTAGGAGCGGCCAAATATGTCTTAAAGAAACTGTGAAAACAAGCCTCAACATCTAGTAAACTTAATTCTCTAATTCGATTTCTGGTATTTTCAGATCTTGCTATTTAAATTGGTTTTTCATATCTGGTTTTTTATATAAAGATAAATATTTATGTAATATGTTTTTGTTTAGTTCTGCTATGTTTTTATATGAACAAAAAAATTATTTGTTTATAATATTTTGTACAAATCTTGTATATATATATATATATATATATGTTCATTAACGTGTTTTGTCCAACAATAATGATATTGCTCCTAGATGTATGGGTGGAGGCTTAAGGAAGCTAATAATAAAGACCTTACTCCCTGACGTGTGGGGAAAAGCTTACGGAAGGTGGTAATAATGGTCCTACTCCTGAACATATGGAGGAAGACTTACGAAATGTGGTAATAGAGGCACTGCTCCAAGACACATAAGGAGAGACTTACGAAAAGTGGTAATAATGATCTTACTCCCATACGCACGGGGGGAGCCTTACAGAAAGAATCATAGGTTGATCGCACTACTTTGACTCTCGCAACACTGGATTACGTGAAAAGTATACTCGACTTGAAGTTACGTGATGAAAGTAAAATTACATATATAACATGTAGAATTTATAGATATGATATAAACATAAATAGTGTATGTGACTATTTGCGAGTTTCCCCTCTTACAATATACACGATACAAATTGACATATATGTAAGGGGTATAACCAACCGTGGGGTTTCCTTTCTCAAACTCATGTAGTTATGTATGTACAGGCAAGTATAGACAAGTATACTAGGTATTTACCATCCGTAGGGTCAAGGGCGAAGCCAAAGGGGGTTGGTAGGGGTCCTGGTTCTCTTAAAATGGAAAATTTTTCATTTAGATCTTTAAAATTTTTAAAATTTTAAATTAGTAAAAGTAAAATTATATTTTGGCCCTTAAAATGATAAAATTTTATTTTAATCCTTTAAAAATTACACTTTTACTATCGTAAAAATTACAATTTAACTTCGGCCCACCTAAAAAAATTTTCTGGCTTCGTCCCTACGTGGGGTGTAACTGCTCGTAGGTTTTGCTATAAACCTCTCGTAAGCCTTTGCTTCCGTTTCAAATGTGATCAAACTACCTTCCTACTAGAACACTCGGGGATAAGAAGCAAAAACTTGAACAAATGAGCAGGGAAAATAATCCAAAGCAACATACCAAACTTGTAACCTCTATGACAACAAGCTCGCAAACTGCACAATATATCTATTTTGGGTGATAAACGCATATAAGCACACGGTGAACAAGACTGGGTGTTTCAATTGATGAAAAGCTCCATGGTTTTGTCAACCAGCCCATGAAAATATGCTTGCCAATTCAAGACAGAAGGAAACAAGGAAAGTTCCAACACACTCTTAATTAGAAAGAACTTGCAATGCCTTCGGAGGCCAAATCTTAGACAGCAATCACCTATAAACCCTAAATTCAAACAATATTCACTCAGCACTTTCGACTAAGTAAAACCTAAAGACAATATCTACCACAAAAAACTCTGAAAAGGGATTCACCAGTTGCTCTTGACATACACCATCAACGGGACTAATTAATGAAATTATATAGATATCAAATTCAGCATAGTAAAGGGACCAAATAATAATATAACCAAAACTTTTCCATCATTTCATCAACGCAGTAATGGGACTGGTTATCTGCAACTGCAATGAAAGACCATTCAAGAATTGTTTGAACTGATTTAGAGAATAAAACCTATACTTGAATGGACTGTGTGGCTAGCCATAAAATTTCAATTCTTCGAAATAGTTGGAACCAGGGGGAGCGCTAGAGGGAAGGCCCAAAATGATAAATTTTCAATTCTGGTCCTTGTAAATATAATGAATCTAATTTAATACAACCCCTAAAAGTCTATAATTCTATGTTAGCCCCTAAAACAAATCTTGGCTTCCCCTAATTAGGACCAATTTAATTAGTCGTATTTAGATTAACAAAGCAAATTCAACCAAAGTTAGCTGGGCTGATTGGACGAAGTCTTAGGTTCAATTACAAATCCGCTGAAAAGTTTTTTCTTTAAGAAATGTTAAAAGTTCCAGTAACGCGAAAATTAAATAAGAAGAGTACATAGCAACATGTATAAATTAAAAATATATATACACACCACTAGAACTGCTCATGGACCAGGTCACCTGCCCAAACTTGAAGGCTTGTTCATAAAATAAGAGAATTTTGATAAAATAGGAGGCCCAAAAATAATTTTAGATGAAATTTAAGGCTTATTTTCTGTATGGATCGAGTCTGGTGCAAGATTTTTTACCTCGAATAGAATATATATTATGTTAAATAATAATTATATATATATTTATATTAAATCACTAATCCAATAATAATTAAACCCATCACTCAAAACTTAAAAAAAAAAAACTTATCCAACTAAATAACTCAGTCCAAAATATAAAATTTTAAAAATTATATTGAATACAATAAAACATTTATTATATCTATGGACTATATTAGTGTTTTTTAATATAAATACTTTTTAATGTATTTTAATGTGTTAGAAATTTTTTATTTTATTGTTTTAGTGCATTATATTTTTTTTAAAAATTAATTTAAAAAATTTAAATATGGGTGGGTGGGTGGGTGGTGGGTTGGGTTGGGCCTGAAATTTTTTTTTTTTAAATTATATTATGTTTAGGCAAAAAAATAAACTCATATTTTGGATCGGATTGATCTCAAACTTAAAAAATTGATCTAAATACCTTACATGAACTTGATTTGACTCGACCCGACCCACCTTTAACAATGATGAACTCCTAAAGATACAATTGCTAACATTATCTTGAAACAACTCCCCCAAGGTTAAAGTTCTATCAATGGATAGACTTTGTATAAATATATATACACCTATATAAATTAAAACATCAAAGGTTTATTAGCGTATAAATGAATGTAAAAATAAAAAGATAAAGTTGAAAGACTTTTTTTTATTAGTTTACCTAAGTATTAATATAAAGACAATGGCACTGAAGAGATCAGTGGCAGGCACATAAATGTATCAAGAAATCATTACATGGATAATGTGGTTTGGTGTTTAGACAAATGCTTAAACATATATTTTCTCGAAGATGGTGTCACAACATTTATATAACCTAGACTTATGGAAGGAACGTCTAGTTAAAACAGATATAGTTTTATATGATGATATATGTACAGTATGTCTACTCGGCTCGAACAAGCTCATTGGCCATGAATACTATGAAGGTGAAAGAAGATAGAACTGACCTTTTCTCAATTCTACTATGATTAGCTTAGCCCATCATCGTTGTGCCCGAGCAAATATTATTTTCTGAATAGGAAGAAGCTGATCCCATCGAACGCAGCACAGTAGGTACTCCAGGTTCCTGAGGCAAACTAAAGGTAGCATCGTGTTTCTTACTGGGAGCCAATCCGAACTTACAACCCACAGTCATTGGCATCTCTATATATCTACTTGATGTAAACCAAGTAATTTAAACACTTGATACTTTAATAACAAGAAAAATTTCGAGTAACTCATATCTTCGTCTTATATATCTTCCTTTTGAGTTATCAGTTCATCGTTCAATTCAATAGGAGAATAATAAATAAGACTTTTTTCTCGTGGTTTTTAACATTTTTAGTTGAATTTGAAATTTTTCGAGAGGACATAAAAAGTGATTGTATGAAACTGTGAAAAATTTAATTTGTCATTCTTTTGTTGGAAAAGAATAGGGATGACATGAAATAAAAATTTCATACAATTCCTCTCTATAATTCTATTAGTTGAAAAAAAATATAGAATTCTACTAATGTTCATCAATTCTCAATTCACTAACTCTTAGTGAATGTGTAATCATGTGGCTTCTCACCATATTAATTTGAAAATTTATCCAAAAATTAAGAAGTTTTTGCTTGAAATGATACACTTTATATAAAGTGTTCATTTATTATATATATAAAATGAACTTCACTTTTCTTGAAATCTTTATAAATCAAAATTTCTAAAATAAAAAATGTTAGTAACACAAATCTCGTAAAATATAAATAATCTCAATAGTGATAATTAATTTCAATCTCAATAATAATAATAATAATAATAATATGACAATGTATGTATATCTCAAAACAAAACAAAATAGTCATGCATCATACATATATATACTTAATTAATCTTTAAAATGCGATATTATAATATCTATAAAATTGGACACAATTAAAGTGCATAAAATCACATAATAATTATTTTGGATATACCAACTCCAATGCAAGACCTTTATCTATAATAATGTATCAATAGTTACGCAAATATTCATTTGAAAAGATGAAACTTTTACGTTAAAAAATTTTCCTACGAGAGATTCGTTATATAAGGTGTAACAATTTTTTTTCCCTCAACACCCCACCAACCCTTGCAGGACATGGTTTGCGCCAGGAGATGGGGGTACCATTTGAATGCATTTATTACCATCCACTTCCCTTAATGCTAATGGATCAGACCATCACATATATTCCTCCACAAGAACAACAAGCTATCTACCAATTACTAGCTTTTATTCCCGAATATGATCTCATTTCCAGCAAGCCAAAGTGTCCCAAAGCTGCTCCACAAGCAATCCACCACCATTTTCCTAATCTTACCCTCGAATTGAGCATCCAAGCTCTAGAAAAAAGAAAGCATGTTATAGCATAAATTTGATAAAGACAATTGCTCAAGAGTTTTAAATGCTTGAAATAATTATGTAGTACAAGAAATTTATGAACATAATAGTAGTAACATTTAATGCTCCAAATGGTACTTGTGTATAGAATATAGATAATTAAGGTTTCTTAAGGAAATCATTTCTATTTATTTCAAGATGGATAAGTGATGATCATGGTCTACCGTATAAAAATGTGTTTCTTTTTAGTGTGGCACCATCCTAAAAATGTTTCTCATATCATATTAATTTGAAATCTTAATTGTTATAAGAATTTAAAGCTTTAAAACAATTTACCCACGCATGTAATTGCCCGTCGCTTCTATCAATCTCCCATTTCCAAGTTAATAAGTTCTTCAACCCGAAATAACCAACACTTGTCATGATCCAATCTTTAAAACAAGAGAACGTAGATTACATTGAAAGACTAATATGACTATTACTTAATTTGATTTCAATACATTTTCACTTCACAAATGAGTCGTAATCACTCACTCAAGCCCACAAAACAAAGGTTGATTTAAGTTTTGAGTGAAAACCATGTCAATTCATATAAAATAAGTTTTATCCAATTTTCAGCTATGCCTTAAATTACAATTGACATTGTTGCTAAAAGATAAAATTGACCCTAACAATGCTACCTAATTGTTGCTCTTCATGTCTCATAAGATACCAATTCCAACATATTAATCGTACGTTATAAAAAATAGGATAAATTACATCCATGATCACTTTAAAATAGGGTTTATCCTATTTTGGTCACTTTAAAATTTTTTTTTCTCTATTTAGTAACTCTAAACAAGATAATTGTGCGAATTAGTCACTATTGTTAAATTTTTACTTTCTTTTAACGGATTGCTAACGTGGCACATTAGCCCATTGAGTAACTGACATGTGACATTTTTTTGTTGACTTTTGACTAAAGTTTAGGGACCTCTATATAGAGTTTAAGGGGGTAAATTTTTGGACTAAGGAGGTCCTTGAACTCTAGTCAAAACTCCACAAAAAAAATGCTATATTTCAGTCACTCAATGTGCTAATGTACCACATTTGCAATCCGTCAAAAAAAAGTAGAAACTTTAATGGAAGTGACTAATTCACACAATTATTTAGATTGACTAAATTGAAAAACAAAATTAGAGTGACCAGAATAGGACATAACCTATTTTAGAGCAGAGGCGAATTTAGGGGGGTTGGCAGGGGCCCCAGTCCCCTCTAAAATGAAATTTTTGCCATTTTGACCCTTCAAAATTTAAAAATTTTAAATTAGTAAAGATAAAATTACACTTTGTTTCCTCTAAAAATGATAAAAATTGGATTTAATCTTTTAAAAATTATAAAAATAAAAACAATTTAATTTCGATCCTCTTTAAAACTTTTTATTGACTTTGCCCTTGTTTTAGAGTGACCATAAATGTAGTTTACCCTAAAAATAATTAAAAGAAAATAAATTTTTACTGTTGAATTTTACTTCTCAAGTGTTTTAGATTTTTGATTATCTTATTTACTTGGGATCATGTTGGGTCTTTTTATCTATTCAATTATGATATTTATTTTAGAGAAGGGAATGAGATTACTTGAAATCGAATTCAAACTTTCATGCTTACAATATAATGTTCTTATCATTGGGTCAAAAAATTATTTGCCAAGTAACAAATTTATTAAACCTTAAATAATTGAATATTTCTTATAAAATTAAGATTTTAAAATATCTTAACTTGAATGTAACCGTAATTAAAGATTTTATCAAACACTTATTTAATATAAATTCGTCCCAATTCCCTTCCCTTGATATTGTATAATTAAAGAAGCAACTTTTAACATTTGCAGCATCCTAGTTTAAGGGCATAGCTTTTATGAAGCAGGCAGAGCAAAAAAGGAAATTAAGACATATGTACAATGTGTAGGGTAGGGTTGAGCGCCATGTACTATCAAAATGTTCCTTTCCATTGCTGCACCTGCAAAGCATTAACATCCATAATGATGGTGATGATGATGACGTGCCCTTCATTCTGGCCACATCTCCCATTTAATTTGCCAGCGGGATCCACATAATAAAATCTTTAAATATAGAAAATTATGGACCGACTCAGATTTTTTTTTAAAAAATTTAAAATTAAATTATATATTTTTATGATAATAAAAATATAAATTTAATTAATATTTATATTTTTATATTTAAAAAAGTAAACAATTTTTATATATTAAAAAAATTAAATAATTTTTTTTCTATTTTAAGTAAACAACTACGCAACTGTACTACAAAACTTCTACATTCAGCTTCTTTCTTTTTTTCTTTTTTTTAATTATAACGGCTCCGAACATGATTTTATGAAAAAACCGTCCTCGTATCAGAACTGGAAATTTACATCATTAAATACATTTTTTTTTCCCCTAACGTACTTCTTTTTTGTGGTTTAACAAATTCTTATTTAAATATGTTAAATAATTACTTTTATAATTTTAGCGGAGTACAATTTTCAAATAGGTGTTTATCTAGGTTTATAAATTTATAATGGTTTTGTTTGGCAATTTATTGATAGTTGATAATCGATTGTTGATTGTAGTGATTGGTTTGATTAATTGATTCTATTCATTTTATTTAAAAGTATTTGGTAAAGCTTAATTGATAATTAAAAAGTAATATGTGTAAAATAATAAATAAATGCATGACACATTTTATTGTTGAATATTTATTTGTTTATATTACTTTAATCTTATTGGGTGAAATTATTGAAATAAAATACTATTATCAAGGAATTAAAACATCCTTCATGAAAATTAATTAGTGAATATTTTTTTAAAATTTAAATAAACAAATTTCTTAAATTTCTTATTGGCAAATATTAACCTTGTTGAAATTCATAAATATTAATAGTGTATCAATATAATTGTAAACTATATTTTTAATGATAATCATGACATGTTCTTAGTATGTAAATTAGTGATAATTATGTCACATTGAATAAATTTGTCATGTAGCATATTTCATTTAATATAAAGTTGCATAAGAAACTGTTTTGCACAAGTAACTTGGAAATAAATTAAGAGTACATAAATACTCAATGATGAATGGGCTTGATTGAGAATTTTTCACGGTAAAGTTGATTTTTGTAAATTCTTGACACCCCTATTAGGTTTAAGAGAATGTAACAAAGGAAGTAATTTTTTAATAAGCATGAATCACATTTTCAATCAATTGTTGAAAAAACTTAACCATCCCAGCAGTTTTTTTTGTTTTGAAAGAAAATATTTAATTATCTTTTCAATTAAATAATAATGACCTAATTTTAACCTAGATTCAATTTGAATCCATAGTGGTATTATTATTTAAATACGATCTGTTATTTTATTTCTTGGCTTTTAATAAGACATAATTTCTCCAAATAATTTATTTAAAGGGTAATCTAATTCTGAAATTAAAATTAACCGGAAGTGTCAAACTCAAAAAGCTACTGGAATATGAAACAACAGAATCCTGGTGGAAATTAAGTCGAAGAGAATTGAGCGGTAGAAACCATTTACAGCAGACAGTGCCCAACTGCATTAATTCCATTCGTAAAAAGACAAAGGGTTAGGAGACGTCAAAATCTCTGATTGGAAAACAAAACTTAACAAACTAATCAAAACTACCTAATCTGTTTGCAATGAAAATGGACAGAGATCATGAAGACAGACACAACAGCTTCTCTTTTTTGTTTTGTACATGCACTTTGCAGTTCCTCGTTAATTATTAGGCATGATGTTCTCTAATAACTAACTATGATTGTCAAGAATTAGAGCCAAAGAGCTCCGGCTTCCTTGAGAAGTGGTACTAAGGTTCCATTAATGTGGGAAGCCATGACTCGGTCCATGGCTCCTATAAGCTTCCCTCCGATGAAAACAACAGGCACGGGTTGCGAGTTTCCAACCAGCCGCAATAGCGCGGTTTCCAAATCTTTACCTCTGGGGTCCTGGTCCAGCTCGTACACCGTTGGGTTCACTCCCATTCCGCAGAAGAGCCTCTTCACAGCATGGCACATGCAACAGCTGCTCAAACTGAATATCACCACGGCTTTCTCTGAGGCCAGCTTCACCACCCTCTCCATTGGGTCTGACCCTATGCTCCTCGTTGGCATGTAGTATCCCCAAGAATAACCACCTTGATAATGCATTTCTCAAATACTTTATTCGAAAATCACAGAAAGTGAAAAGCAAAGATGGTGATGAAGTTAGAGATAAAAAGGTAATAAAACAGGTCAGCTAGTGAGCATGGTGTCGATCATAAGATGTGATGGAGCCTTTTATAAGGATCGGGGGGAGGGCATTGTTGTAAATAAAGAGAGGTCCCGCAGCGCATGCGTGGAGGGCCTCGTGGTAGGATTCTCGTCCGCAACAAGACGACAAAGCATATGTTTACACTGGTAGTCCAAGAGGAAGCAAAGGTGTCAGTTGTAGAAGGCGGCTAGGGGTAATTTGTCTACTCTAGAGAGTAAACACCTTGCTTTGGCAAGCCAGAAATAAACTCGTGTACAACACAAGCATTAAAACATCCAGGGCATTTTCTCCTTTTTGCATAGACGGCTGCCTCAGTCGATGTTGTCGGGCCTTTAAGGTTTGAGTTCCCGTGATTGACACGCGCATGCTTAGTTCCTTTTTTCCGTCTAATTTGTTTACTCTTGCTTAGCTATGAAGCTTTCATTTGAGCCTGGGTGCAAATTACGTGGTTTAACACACTTCCAATGCAAAAGACAAAAGAAAAGGGAGAGAGATATACTTGGCGTAATAGTCGCCTACTTTGCAAGTCATGAGGGACCAGGAACAGAAGAAACAGGACTTTCTTGATTGTTTCATTCCCAGAGATGTACTAGCACATTGGATGTTATGTTTTTTTTAGTCAAAAAGAGCAATCATATTCGTTACTCTTACTTCCTTTTTCCATCTTTTGTAGTACTTTAATCAACTTTTGGACATCAAATGTAACAGCAATGCACAACAAAAGCAACGAATTTGCATGTAACTGATATCAAATAAGTAGAGCTTTTAAGCTGTCACCATCCACCTTTTCTAATATCAGACTTAAACTTGAGGCGGACGGCCCACAGCTTAGACAAAAACATATAATCAATGGATTTCACCACTTAATACTACTGTTTTACTTCTTCAATTGGATCCTATAACCTTTGTTCAGCAAAGGGAGTAACAATGGTATAGAACTTTCAGTGTTTTTACTGTACAGCAATGTGTAGCAGCATATTTTATAAACGAGAGTGAAATTTATAAAACTAGATGCATGGTATAAAAGAAGCAGGCAAGGATTTTGGCTTTAAATATTTGAGCTTTCTGCTAACATGTTCACCTAAAGCAGAGACAAAGTGGCAGTTGCTACAGCTCCAAAAAAAGAAAATTAAGGCGTGGTCTGCACCCACAGGCCTCTCGGGCGGAGGGTACGGTTTTGCGCCGAATGCCGGCTAAATATCAGGTTCCTTTTTTGTGGGTTGGGTAGATCCGACCACATCCTTAACTCTCTCTCTCTCTCTCTCTCTCTCTCTGCTATTATGTGGCTCCAGTTATTCTTCTCTCGTGGTGATATTAGCAGCCCAGCATTCAAAGCTCTTTTTACCGAAGAAGAATGTTATACTTATTATTAGCCGAGCACTGATTAATGAAAAAGAATGTTTTTAGAACTTGCTAAGGTCGGCTATTCGTCTATAAAAATTCATTTAGATAATTTATTATGTTCAAGAAATTATTTTGGAATAAAAATAAGAAATATTTTTAAAAAAAAAATACAGGTTAATTGCATTCCAATATTCAAAGGTGGGTTTGATTTGATTCCAACATTTTAAATCTGAAAGTAAACCAAACTTAAATTAATTTTCTTTATTTTCTTAATCTTTTATTATTTTTAATAATTCATTAAATTAAACCGATCAAACTGATTAGACTAAAAATTAATGATCTGATTAATTCAACCACCGACTAATTTTGAAAACCTCATAGAAGTGAACAAACACGCAAAGTTGATGGGTCGTGACAAAAGTTTAATGCACATTTTAGCCTCTAAAGTATGCCTATTTTTTTACTTGATGCTTGAAGTTTTTTTTGGTCCACTTCAGTCACTAACTTTTTCAAATGTTTCGATTCAATCCTTTGAACATTAAAAAGATCAAATTAGATATCCAACCAATTATAAATTGCTATGTGTCACACAATTACATCATACTGATATCATCACATGGGAAAAAATCAAAAATATTTTAAAAAATAAAAAAAATTTATATACAATTTTTTAAAAATAGTAAAAATTATTTAAAACTATAAAAACAATAAAAATATTAGAAATTCTAAAAGATTATACAAGTTATTAAAAATTGTAAAAAATATTAAAAATTATTGTATCTTGAAATAAAATATACTTTCTCTAATCACATTTAAAATATTAAAATCTTGATATAAAAATTGTATTTAGTTAAAAATACAATCAATTTTTACAATAATTGTATTTTAAAATATTTTAATAAAAATTGAATCAATTTTTGTATCAAATTTTTAATATTTTAGAATACATAAATTTTTAGTAGTTTTCTATAGGCAAAATATTCATTTGACTCAACTCCCTATTTAACGAATGAAGTAAGTTTTCTTCATCCATTATTATGCATATGTTCTCTTTGTTTTGTACCAAAATTCTTTAGAATGATAAAAACTCGATAATAATGATGAATTAGGGAGAACGATGACATATTTGAATATTTACGAACATTTTATTTGCATGTGTAATCATAAATATGGAGAATTCAAAAAAGTATTGGATTAAAAATTTTTAAGGCAACCGATGCGTGTATATATATCCATTTCACTTTTAAAATTTTTATTTGTCAATTAAGATATTGATGTAAAGACAAATGATTTGTCTCGAGAGAGTAAAAGCCATTTGGAATAATTAAAATTATTATTTGAATAGAAATAACATTATTTTTTATTATCTAAATAATTTGGAAAGATTTATCTAAACATATCACTTAAAAAGATCTATCATTTATAATTTTTTATTGATTAAATTATAAAACAATCATCGTAAGTGGTACTTCCAATATATTTTTTTAAAAACTAACAACTAAGATATCAAAATTATAAAACTCTAATAAATGTGGTTTATAAAAAAAAAATCCTATTTTTTAAAAAGTATTTTTATATTTTTAGTTTTTCAATGATGATGTCATTGTGATATATATATATATATATATATATATATAAAGTGATTGCATAGATTAGATGGATACCTTAGTTGTTACTTTTTAAAGTTGAAAAGATTAAATGGAAATGTCCGATTAGGACAAAAACTGAAGCCGGCCAAAAAGAAAATTTTGAAGATTAAAAGTTAGTTTAGCGTTATTTTTGAGAAGCGCTCTTAAAAAGTGTTATAGAAAAGTGATTTTCAAAAATATTTTTGAAAAGTTTAGTTTAAAATTTAAGTATTTTATTGCTGTCGAAAAATATTTTTAAGAAATAAAATATTTATTTTAATCATGATGCTATAAAATAACAAATATGCATTTAAATAAGATTCAAATTAATTAATATTATGATGTTTTAGTAAAAATATAAAAAATAAATTATTATAATTTGTTGTTAATATTTTAATATATGAAATATAAATTTTAAATATTTTTAAACAATTAATATTAATTATTTATAAAAATAATTCTAATATATAAACTATATTTTAAGTATTAAAATATAACCAATAAAAATTTAAATATATAATATTATGTATTTAAAATAAATTTCGATAGGAAAGTAATTACATATTCAATATAAATATTATATAAAATATTTTATAAGGATTAAAATTATCATTTGTTCTTAAAAGTGAGAAACTATAAAAAATTATTTTTGCTTTTGGGTTGAAAATCATTTTTTAAAAAGAGTTTTCATCATAAAAATTGTTTGTTTAGTATTGCTTACAACTCTAATTATAACTTCAAAAACACTTGTGATCTAAAATTGCTTTAGAGAAACAATACTAAACAAAACGTAAAGCGAGAAAAATAGTATGATTTAGGACTAAAACGTGGATTAATCATTTTCTTAATATTGTTATTGAGTCAAAGGACAAGTATGTAATTTCCAAATTTAATAGTTGTAGTGAGGATTTGAGTTTGATGGGCCGTTGATGAGGCTCGTGGGTCCGTTCAATTTCCTTTTAGTGTGTGAGTTGTAATTGCAATAGAGTAGCCCATTTCTTACGCAGCTTGGGCCTTACTAGTACGAATGGCCTTTCTTTTGGGTTAAACCATCTTAGAGAGATTCGTGATCTTCTTCAGTGAGTCCAAAGTCCAATTGTCCTAATTAAAATTAGGGTAAACTACAAAAACCATAACTAAACTTTGTTGAAATTTCTTTTTTGGTCACAATACTATGAAATGTTACATTTCGGTCACTAAAGTTTTCTACTTATAAAATTTTAGTCACTCGTCCGTTAATGGTTGTTATAAATTTAACGGGGAACTGAGGAGGCACATTGATTCAAGGGTTAATATCCAATTTGATCTTTGAACTATAATTAAAACATTCAATTTGGCACTTTAACAATATTTTTAACAATAATTATGAAAATTTATTAAAAATTCTAAAATATAAAACAAAATCTTAAAAAAAATCTGAAAATTCATTTTTTTTGTTTTTTGAAATTATAAAAATATTTTTAAAATTATAATTATGTAAAAGAATTAAAAAATTCATAAAAATTATATAATAAACCAGCATCTTCATCACTGTTCTTTGCCAAATTAGAGCCATGTTGCTCTAACTCTTCCTGAATGATCTGATTGGTGGACACTGGCCATCCTACCATCTGCGCCCTGTTACAGAAATAAAAAAGAACTTCTCAATAATTTATGTAAAATTATATACTAACAAACTGTTATAAAAAAAAATAAAATAAAAAACAAAAGAGATAAATTCCCAACAATTGACAAATAAACAAAAAAAAAAAAAAAAAAAAAGGGAGTGTGGTGAACAGCACACTAAGAACTGGAAAAGTCTAGGAAAAGCCTAAGAAAATTTCCATTTTGCAAGAATGTTTTGAAGCAAACAAGTTTATAATTGACATCTCCATGGCCAACAAGTTTCTTCTCCTTCAACAATTGAGAAGTAGAAACCAAAAGATTTAAAAAAAAAAAAAAAAAAAAAAGAAAGAAAGAGGTTTTATACTTTGAAGCTGTTGATTTATTATATAATTTTTATGAATTTTTAATTTTTTTACATATTTATAATTGTTTTTTTTAAAAAATAATTTTTATAATTTCAAAAAATAAATAATGAATTTTAATATATTTTTTTTATATTTTTATATTTGTTAGTATTTTTTCAAAATTATTGTTAAAAATATTGTAAAAGTACCAAATTAAATGTTTTAATTATAATATAGGGATTAAATTGAATATTAACCTTTGAATTAATGTGTCGCCTCATTATTGCATTAAAATTACAACCCCATTAATAGATAAATTACCAAAACGTTATAAATCGATAATTTTAATTACTAAAATGTAACTTTTCATATTTTAGTGGCAAAAAAATTTTCACCAAAATTTAGTGACCATTTTTATAGTTTATCCTTAGAGTAAACTACAAAAATAGTCACTTTTGTTTGCTTTAAGTTACTTTTTAGTCATTTATTTTTGAAATGTTACGTTTTAGTCACTTATGTTAGTACTTTGTTACGAAGTGGTCACTGTGCCGTTAAGTTCGGTTATCTTCCTAACGGTAATCTTATGTGACAGTCCAACTAAATTTTAAGTGCCAACTTGAATTTTCAAATGGAATGAAAATAAATATTTAATTAAATAAATCCTTAACGACATATCATTTCTAGGTTTTAATCAATGATCAATAATACCAAAGACAGAATGGTTGTGTTTGATGACTCGTGATCCTTAGATTTGTAGGAAAAGTGGAGAAAGCATCACACAGGAATTTCAAAAACAATAACTACATATTCTGTATTAATGGCATCCAAGACATAAATAAAAACATGGCAGAAGTACATACATCCTGGCTCATTTGTTGTGTGTTGTGGTGTGATTGAAATGAAACGAGGTATCTGAACTCACAACAAATTTGGTAACTTGGGGTGGGTACATTTTAGTGTTTAAATCAAACAGGACATTCACTGGAATCTTCCAAGCTTTTGACATCATTTTTGTCAGCCTCCCCTGTCTGTTCTTTCTCTGTCGTATCTTCTTTTGGCTTAACATCTGGTTCAATATCTACACCTACAGGATACACTTCTGAAGGGCCTAATGTGCTAAGCGCTACAACACCTTTCATTTGTTCTGGTATCTTCTCCTCTATAGTCTTTTCGCTGTTTCTGTAAATTGAGTAAAGCAGCATCTGGAGCATCCCCAGGACGAAGCCTATCACATTCGGGAGCTGCAAACCAACCCAGTAACATAATTATTTTACTACATTCGATGCATCAAATATTAACCTATAGAACAAAACTACTTACAGCTACACAGAGGTCCTTCATAAATAGTCCATAGGCAAACCACATTACTGCACTCAATGTTAGGAAAAATGATAAGTTGAAAGGCATGAACTCAACGCTCTTCGTTCGAATTACTCGTGCCTGGGGACAACATAATATAACATATGATTAGAAAAACATTAATTAAAAACTTGAAGAAATTTATATATATGTATAGTTGATACTGACCACAATGTTTAAGGGAGCTGCAAACACAGATACAGAGATAGCAACGCAAATCCAACCCAGAACCTGGACACGAATTGAGCCTTTCACCAGGAAGTGTGTGATAACAAGGATGAATGAGAAGAGAGCAACGTTCATAGCTACAAAAAGTTTTGTAGCAGACACCTGCAATTTCAAAATCATAATAATCTAGTTAAACCATGGAATTAATAGTGATATATTCTCACCAAAAATAAATAAATGATCATATTAATTAAAAAGTACCCTGCTGTTCTTGGTTGCATAAGCTATGTACATAGCTATGTATATAGTCTCTACAACACATCCAAAGGAGTTGATGGTGATGAGAAGGAAGGCACCCTTTTTCATCAACGCGTAATAAAGCCATAGCATTGAGCTGAACAATGCGACCTGGTACGGCAGTGATTGGAAACTTTCCGTTGATTTCTTCTTGTGTATTCTGTAGAATGTTGGTCTGAAATTTTATGCAGAAAAAAAGAAAAAGAGGGTCATTATTATTAGTTTCAAACCATTGATGTTAGAGTCCAGTAAAAAGGAAGATGAAATAGAACGATGCTTACAGTGGAGCCAGATATACAAGGACTGAGATGATGTTACCTGCCACCAATTCATTGGTTATTTTTATCAAAAATAAAAGAATACAATTTGCATAATCATAAAGTTCTCGCTGCTCAACTAGAAAACCAAAATGAATAAAAATTCATTCACGCAGATGCAAAGGTGTTGTTTCCAAATAAATGAATAATCTGATATGATTGGGAAGGTGGATCATCATTTAGGTGTCAACACTAAGTACTTGAAAGCGAAAGAACACGTCGTGTATCCTTTTTGTTAAAAAAGTATATTTTATTTATTAAATAAGTATCAATTTTAGTAAACCGGAGAAAGGACAAAACCAACCAGTTTAACTTGTTCAAAACCACAAAGAAGGAACCAAAATAGTACGTGTATTATTACTTGTTTCCTGAAGAAATAAATTAAGTCGAGGATGGAGAAACTAACAAGGAAGACAATGAAGAAGCCCTAGCGTAACGTGTAAATATATATTGCACGAATAGAGGAGAAAAAGAAAAGAAGATGGAATACGGTGACAACATGAGGAGGAATTAGCAGCTTCAGTTTTGTTTATGTCTGAAGATGAGTAATGGAAATGATTATTACCTAAGACACCAAATGCAACAGCCAAGGAATGGTGATCTGCCATTAAGGCCATTTGTATTCAACAACAGAGAAAGAATGGAGTCGGGAGTGTGGGGCTGAAAGGGTAATAAAACCCTAGCTAGCTCACTTTCTCAGAAGCTGTGATGTGCGTGAGCTGAGGGGAAGGGAAAGGGGGGGGGGGGGAGTTTATATATAGGGAGGAGGAATGGTGGCGTGGTGAATCATTGATGCAACCACACAGTGTATGCGTATCAAACTCCTCCTACTTGCATGACAAGTGGAAACATTAGTAGGTAGCTTCGCATAAAATCATTGATTTTTTGGCCTTACCAAATTCCCCTCTTACCCCCACGTGCTTCTTTACTCGCGTGTCCTTCATTCCAACCTATTTGGCATTTCATTTCGATGCCACCTCCTTTACGGTTTAGAATTACACTATATTTTTTCCAAAATAAATACATATAATTAATTATATAGCTAACACTCCATACAAAAACAGGGACTTACCTTGGGATGTCAACAATAATTGCACATAGCACACAACAATTGAACTGCAGACACAGTCTCAGGTAAAGGCTGTTTTTCAAAAAAATATTTAGAAATCATGGGAAAATTAGGATGCAATATAGCAGTTTGGATTGAATTGAAGCGAGAGTGGGGAAGACGCGGCGAGAAGAGGGGTGGCACGATATCAGCAAAAGGGGTTACGTTACGGGGGTGAGAGACCAGAAAGGGGTCCGTAGAAAAGCCTAAATTCAAGTGAAGTAATGGAAACTCTACCTCAGAAGCCGTTTCTGGTTGTGTTTAAAAAAATGATATAAGTATAAACACGGAGAGTGGAACACGCTGATCCGCGTCAGCCCTAATTATTACCATCTTTCTCAAAATGATTTCAGTTTGTTTGATTGCGTTTGGATTCTGTGCATGGCAAAGGTTCCGTATGGTATACGAGCATCTGACATTCTTTTTTCTGATTTAAGCTTTCTTCTTTTTTCGTTTTCCTTTCCTTGTTATGCGAGAAAGAGGTGAAAATCATGAATCTGGACCAACAAAATCACATAATTTGCCTACAAACCACTCTAATATTACTAGCGTATCGCATAATTCATTTATTTTATATTAACCCTTAAATAGAAAAACTTACGGAACATGAAAGAATTATTAGATTCTTACTATAAAAACTTTCTTCCTAAAATGCTTTTTTGCTCATTGTATTTTCGAGATGGAATATCAACAATGGTCAATGACTAGCACATGTTAAACCACATTTGTTATCAAGCAACTAATTGAATCATAAATTTAAGTATACTATTTTTTTTTTGAGTAACATGTAATAATTCTTATTAGATATCGACGATGAAGCTAGGATTTTTATTTTGTTGTGGTTGGATTGAAATTAAATTAAAATTTTTTTTATTGTAAATTTAAAATTTTAGAATTTTTAAAAAGATTAAATTACAATTTTATCATTTTGAGAAGTCAAAATGTAATTTCACCATGTATTAATTTATAATTTTTTGGTTTCTAAAGGGACTAAAATTTAAAATTTCTATCTTAAGAGGTTCAGGGCCCTTGCTTGACTCTTTTCGTGTTGTCTAGACCTGGTCATGGGTTGGGCCACTCGCCTATGCACGAAAGCCTGGCCGAAAAATGAGAGAATTTGAACAAAAATATAAATCCAAAAAATGGGCTTGGACAAAAAAATAAGGCTCGCTTTCTAAACAGGCCAAACTTTGGGTAGGATTTGTTTGGCCTGAGCCCAACCCGACCCGAATAAGCTGTTTTGCTGCCATTTCGCTATTATTTTGCTACTATTTTTTTGTTATTGTTTGGATATTGTATAATTCTAGTTTAGACTTAATACAGAGAAGCCGGGTTGGACTTGAGTTTAAAATTTTTAATTTGGACCAAGCTTGGACAAAATTTTAGGACTGACCTATAAAACAGGCCAAGGTCCCTTGCCTCCCTTTAACTTTTCCCTTGAATTTAACTCTCTACGAGAGTTCTATTTACTAGTATTTTTTTAGTGTTTATGAAAAATACCCTCGTATGACAATAATGTCTAGAGCAGTCCTAGATATATAATTTTTGTAGCATCCCTTAGCCCGTCAAGAAGACATGGCATATATCAATTAGCCAAAAACCGCTCGACGGACCGGGGTGTTACTAATACACTCAAATCATTTGCCTTAGTTTAAATATTTGAGAAATCAATTGTAAGGGTTCTTCTTTTAATTAAAGACTATTATTCTTGGTTCATTTAATAACACATATTCTTAAAGAAAATAAGATGAATTAATAAAGACAATCTTTAAAACATACGTTGCCATGTATGACGAATACACTTAATAGAAAAGGTAAGTTTGTAAATTGCGAATCAATGGAGTTTGACATACACGTGAATAATAAGGGGCATTTCCACTTTAAGACAAAAACAATACGACTGTGGGGTAAAACAAAAGTTAAGTGCAAACGTATATATATACGCTATCCGCCAACTAGCCATGCATGATACAAAATAAACGAGTGGCTCACTTGCAGATACAGCTCTGGCACACTCCCCTTCTATGGATTTTCTTCTACTAATCAATTGTCTGAGAAAGAAAGGTAACAGAGTAAGTTCAACTGAATTTAGTGAGTTCTAGGTAGACACATATTGTTCATCGAATTACCGATAATCGACCCAAAGATAAAGACATTTTCGAGACTCAGTCTTACAAACATATTATGCCAAGTTGTCAGTACAATTTTTCGATAATGACACTTATTCAAAACAACGCACACAGTATCCTTGGCGAACACATGCCGCTAACTTAAAAGGATTTCTTACAGTCACGTATGTTTACGTATAACCCAACCTTGTTCCATCATCAGATCCATTTTCAAAATCCATAATCATATATCAACCAAATCATATTTGTTTTCATATTCTTTGTTAGATTGAACAAGTGTTCTCCTGCAAGGTTGAGCCATGATTTGGTAGTCCCGTTTGCAATAAAGCTGCCTTATTGGAGGCATCACAAATAAGCTTCTTTCTACATTTTCAAATATCACAAGCAGTCTAGCACTGGGCTCGTACACAAGGTGGTTATTTTTACCTCGACCATGGTCATGCTCACACACACAACACGAACTTATTACACACTCGTCAATGCAAAACACACCGACCCATCTTCAGTAGGGACAACTTACCTTTCATAGTCCACATATCATAGAATTTTCATAACTCAAATGAAGTAAGAAAGAACCCACCCCTATAATTGTACCAAGTATACGAGATGAGCTTGAAGCCTATCCCATGATATCAGGGGCGACAAACCCTAATCCAAGTAAAGGTTGTTATCGCCCCTTAGTATTCCATATAAGGGAATATTGTATTTCTATTAAAATATTATTATTCAATTACCCATTGTTTAAGTAAACCTCTTGTACTTTTTTCTTATAAATGGAAACTATGTAATGAGCTAGAATTACACCAATTATTCATGTTTTGAGTGTTGTTAGTTTGTCAAAAAATAACGACAATTATTTAAAGAGTAAATTTTATTTTTTTGAGAGCTTAAATTTTTGGTTTCCCATAGAGAATTAATCTTATGTATTTGGTTTGTGTAGTTAGAGTTCACACTCTAAGAAAGTTGGGGCTCGAGGATAGTAGATAAGATTATTTAGTAGAAATCCAAGAAACGACCTAGATCATCTTGTTCAAAGCACAAGTATTAATTCGGTGTAGGATTATTACTATGAACATCACAAGGTTAGATTTTAAGAAAAAATTTAAAAATTTCGTTGTGCAACAAACATTGTTTCCTTAACCGATGTTTCCAACACAAACAACATCCAAGTACGAAAATATCATCAAGATTGTTGGCAAATAATGTACCAAGTTGATGAATCTAAGGTATGATTTGAATAGCCTGAGGCGTATTTGATACTATCCCTTAATATATTTTGTCGTATAAAAACAGAAAAATACTCAACAATCTCAAAAAAAGACGGAGAGTACAAAATAGCAAATGTAAGTCGAGTGAAAAGTGAATTCAGCCGAGCGAAAAATAGTTTAAAAAGTTTCAACGAATTTATACTTAGCTAAAAATAGTTGTAATCAGTTAAGTATTTAACTTTTTTTGGACTCTCAAACATTCAATAAAAATGAAATCTAAAAAAAACAAAAGGGCTAAGACATTACAACAAATCATGCATAGGGGAAATCCACCGATTGACATTTCACTCCTTTCAAGCCTAGTTCTCGTGCATGCACATCCATCCTCTCAACTTGGTTATTGCTAGTCCATTGAAGTACAATAGCTTATAAGTAAGGGTCTCAAGATTTTCCGTAGGGAATGTGGGATTTGGTTCCTTTAAAATATCTCAAACTTTCTAACATAATTTACCCTTTCATAACAAATATTTGTTGCCGCAAAATTAAACCTAAATTATTACAAATCACTATTCTCAAAAGCCTCACAATACAAATTATGTCACTCTCCAATAAATATATATAATGAAAAGGTGTTTAAATACACGGGAATTAGCCTTCAAATTCTTTACAAAACCCTACAAAAAGACCATTCCAGCTGTGCAATATAACATCTGCTGTAACCATATTTTATCCGAGCACAGTTTGGATCATGCTTAATTTAAGTTCGCCTTCCATGATTTTTTTTATATTATTTATTTCATAATATTTTTATCATTAGAACTAAAAGTGTTTATAGGTCGGGCTGGATCGGGTTTGAGTCAGGTCTAAGCATGATATTAACACGCTTTATGCTTGCTCAAGCCCAACTCGACTCAAAATATGAACCGAAAATTTTACTCAAGTCCATCCATATTTTTAAATGGCTAACCCAAGCCCATTTTAAGCCTACCCATATTATTTTTTAAATTTTAAAAAAAATATATTTACATTATTTTTACTTAATATTTAACAAATTTATATATTTTTATTTATTAAAATTTTTATATAGTCATCTTAACATATTTTTTAATGTTTACACTATAGTAGTATTATACATTTCGTATAGATTTATTCTTTTCTATGTTGTAAATTATATAATATAAATCATTACAAACTTTAAAATTGGGTTGGGCCAAACTTGGGCCTTGAGCATTCAAGCTCAAGCCGGATCCATATTTTTAAGCGGGTCTAATTTTTTTACTCAACCCCATTGTTCACGTCTAATATTTTTGCTCAAACCCTCTGAAATTTTAAGCGAGCCTAGGGGTGATCATGGGCTGAGCCTCAAAAGAAGTTTAGGTCTGGCCCAACCTAAAAATTGGGCTGCAAATTTTGCCCAAGCTCGGCTTGGCTCACTCGTATTAAATTTTTTATATTATTGTTTTATATAATTTTTAAAAAAAATATAATACATCAAATACACCAAAAAACATTAAAATAAATGTTTCCCAACAAATTAAAAAATTTATTTATACTTATATAACACTAAGATAATTGGAAATTAGCAAACAAATACCTTTAAAATAGTAGTAAAATTAACAATAAAACATTATACAATCGTTTTTTGCACAAACCTTTCTTTTTGGATATATATATATATATATTTTTTTTTTTCAATTTCTTCTAATTTTTAGATAAATCACCTGATTCAGTCTATGATTAAATCTAGCGAGCCTTTAGCCATGAACAAGTATAATACACTCCAACCATTCAGCATGTTGCCTTATATGTCATATATAGAATGTATGCGTTCTCTAAACTCATCAATTGTTCCTTTTTAGCACGAAACACGCCAATGCCATGCAACTGTTGCATAAGTACTTGTTAATGTTTATTGTTGGCTTGCAGAATATGATGACACTTGGCATGTGCCATGCAAGTTTGTTTGATGAATATATATGACATTCCATGAATTGGCACATATATTTTTATCCACATGTAGTTTTGTCTTAGGCGTATGTGTATATACAGATATATAGATATAATTATATGTATATACATGTGAAGATATGCATGGGTTCGTGTAATTATAAATATGATTATATATAAGCATTATATGTTAATATGTATGTGCCTACTATATATATATATATGTACGTGTTAGGTTGTTTAGAAGTTTTTTTAGTTTGTTTACTGTTTTTCTTTTTGCTGTATTTGAGTTCAGTTTCATGTTATTGTTGATGTATGCTTGTTTAGTCATGCATACATATTCATTGAATGTTTGTTTTTTTAATTTATTTTCAATAAGACCAACACTTTTACATGAGGGAAATTGGCGAGATCTCGTTTATTATTTTTAATAATGAAATGTTGTCTTCAAATTTGAGCGAAAAAAATTTGTTATTAATATAACAAGACATAGAACAATAGAACATGATGTCAAAATTTCCATCATTGAAATTGAAAATTTTATAGAAATAACTCGATTCACAATTAACTAATTAATCTTTAAATTATTTTATTTTGGTTGAGTTCAATTTGATACATTAATATTTAAGCATAAGAAAGAATGAGGTTGTAAGTCGTCGTTTAGAGTGAATTATGGGAATGCTAGGTGGAGATTAGAGGGATTGCCAGATTCGTGGTTGCACGTAAACCTATATATAACAACAAGATTTTCGATCTCCCCTGGATTTCTTGGACAGCTATAAATATTTTTCCTTTTAAGGCATCCTTCTGTTTTGGCACTTAGTGAAATGTATAACCCACCAAATAAATTATTCATTTCCAATAATGCTATTGCTACCCAGCTTTCTCTCCAACTTTCCAGGCCCTTAATTCATTCACGCTCACAACATCAACATTTTCTTTATACAATTTCTCATCACATCAAATAATTACTTTTATAATCTGGGTTTTTGGAGGCGAAAAAAGGTTCATCTAATGTTTTATTTTATAAAAATTGACCGTTGATATACATATAAAATTTAAGCAAGACATTCCCATATTTTGAGTGCTTGATCTAAACTTTGCTTCTCCATTTGATTTGATTCGATGCTCACAATCATATAAAGGCGCACCATCGTTATCAATTGGCTAATGATCACACTCATAATTTATGAACAGAGGAGCAAGGTCCGGAAATAATTTCATGCATTTGCTGATTAAAATTAATAATGACAACGGCTTCACCACCTCTCCCCTCATCGTTTGGAAAGAGTCATGGCCTGAAGCAACCGCGTAATTCTATTTGAAAACCAAATATAAAAGTAGAAAGGAAAATATAATAAAATTTTGGGTTACAATATAAATAGTTCATTTCTCAAAAATTAATAGAGATATCAAACATCGATCTATCCCTCACATTTATTTTCATCTAATACACAAAACCCAATTTACTCAATTTTATAAAAATAAAATAAAATACAACCCGAGATGTAATATGATATTTTACCAAAGAAAATAATTGTATTGGTATTGCATGATTAAATGGAGACGGACACCCCCCTATAATTGAAGCTGAGAATTGAGTGAGGGGATTGTCATAGATATTATAGTTTGATCGAAAAAGCGTTGGTCCACCTGGCCATAACTTGTGGTTGCTTTCCCTTCCTAGGCTAGGCTGAAAGCCAGTTCGGCTCATCATTATTGGCATGCAGATAAGGACACACACAGCTGCATTTCATTCATTATTTGGTGGGTGAAAACACTTCAACCACATCTTCACCTCCATTTCTTGGATTCAGGGGCTTATATCATGCATATTACTGCCCCCCTTTTGTCTTTATTTTCTTTTTTTATCCTTCTTCCCTTATTTGGATTTGCTCCGTCTTTGCCTAATTCAACACCATTTCACCTATTCATTTTTTATAGCTAATATCCTTCAACCATTCCCATAATCATTGCTACGATTGATTCATGAATCAACTACCCCTTACTATTAAAGTTGACTAATAAATAATACCTTTGTTTCCTAAACTGAATAAAATTCAATCATCATAGGATGTAATTTCAAATATGAGTATATATATTACAATTACATCAATAGTTACTATCAGAATAAATTATTATAAGCATTAAATTGAATTTAGCTCACCTATCTTGTTATGATAATTACCGTCATCGGTCCAAAACTCGAATAGGTGTTCATATGACGGGTACCTATATTATCTTGCGAAGTCACGTGTGAGATCGTGCATAAGACCGTATAAACACGTGTTAAGTTTAAAATAAGATATGTGTTAACATGCATAAAATCTACCTAGTATATCATATCAATGAACAATATCAATATCATATAAATAGATAAATTTCACTGTTTAAGAGAGACAAAGAAAAACACGGAACACACTCATAATTCATACAACTAGCTCAATCATTATATCAATGGTTTAAAATGCTCTTTAACTTGTCCTGCGGTATCGTGAGAAATAGGAAAATTTTATGCAAGGGAAACATGAACAATTAGTGCTTATTTATTAATTGAAAAAGAAAGCAAAGTAAGGAAAATGAAGCTAATTTTAATAAGATTTCCAAATTAAAGTTGGGAAGAAGTCTCCATACATTGAACTCTGGACTCCTCCCTTCACATTAATAAAATGCTTCTTTCACCCTTTTTAAACACCAAATACAAAATTGTCTTATTTCAAGGCATCTATGAAGACGTTATTACTTCTTGGTGAAAATTAAGGCTGCGTTTGATTTCAGAAATTAAGGATGTAGGATGTATGACCCACCCAAAAAAAAGAAGGTGGCAAAAGGACTTAAGAATTTATAGCATTAAAAAGTAACCAAAAAGTTATGACAGAATCTCTGCCAACGTTGGATCCGGTGGCCGGAACCAATAGTGCCGACTCGAACTTGGGGATTGAAAGGGCGACCAAGAAGGTTCGCACTCGTTCTGATCTACCTCCCGAAGCGGATGATCCGACTGTGGATCGTAATGGGCAAAAACTGATGTCAGATAATGCTAAACCATCTTACAAGTCAACCCTTATTGGTGAGTCTTCTGGGATTCACCAAACCGATTTTCGGGAGGAAGACTTCTCACTTTTGGAGGGCGATGCGGTGACGGAGAGGATCGTAGGGGTTCCCTACATTACCTTCTCAGACCTAGTGCAGAACTATATACAGAGAAGAATGTCTAGGGTAGTTATTGTGAAACTCTTGGGGGGCAGGATTGGCTTCAACACACTGTTAAACAAGATTTTACAGATCTGGAATCCTACAGGTAAGTTCCAACTTTATGGATCTCGAGAATGACGTTTATTTGGTTCGATTTCAGGTTGATGCCGATTATACAAAAGCGTTGACAGAGGGCCCTTGGGTTTTTTTTTGGGAAGTATCTATCGGTTAGACCATGGACAACAGATTTCTCAACTAAGGATAAACAGGCCATTTGGCCTTTGAAGAAAAAAGGAATTATAGTGGGTGCACCCACTAATACTTATTAAAGCCCAATGTGGGCAAATTGGGTTTACAACAAAATGTGGGTTAAAATTCTAAGAATTACAAGGCAAAAGAAAAGAGCTCTTCAGGTAGTGAGAAAATTGTGGGTTTTGAACCAGTCATAATTTCAGGAAATTTACGGACAGGACCGCATGCAACAATACGTTTCATGGAGAAGGATAAAATGAATTTGAGTGCAAACAAGGAGAATTCTGTTTTCATGTTTGGAAATTTAAATAATAAAAAAGGTCCAGCTAAAATAGCCACTTCGACAGATTTGACGAATCCTGGGGAACCACTTGATCCCATTATTTTAAATAATTCTAGTGGGTCATTGGAAATTGGGGCAGCTGTGGAATTTATTATAGACGAATTGGAAGGAGACTCGGCTAACCCAGACTTGATGGATAATGATCAAGTTGAGGAGGGTCCCACGATTATTGTTGCGCATGATGGTCATCATTCATGCAATGATTTTTCTCAGGTATGGTTTCTCTCTTATTATTTTTTAGTTTATGGATATTAATATCTTTTGTTGGAATTATCATTATCAGGGAGCGGGTCATCCCCGCTTTCATAACATTGTCAAAGAGTATCAAAGGGAGTTTTCTCCAAATTTGTTATGTTTTCTTGAACCACGTGTTGGTGGTACAAAGGTCGATAATATCATTGTAAAAATTGGGTTTCAAAATTCTTTTAGAGTTGAGACTAATGGTTTTGCTGGGGGTATTTGGTTATGCTGGAATGAGGATATTCAAGTCAAGATTTTGGAATTTCATCCACAAGTGGTTCATATTCGTCTGAGGGATAGCCAGAATTCCAAACATTTTTTGTGTTCTATTATTTATGCCAATCCTCATGCTCTTGTTCGTAGAAATCTTTGGCTCTTGCTTATCCAATTTGCTGATTCGGTTAAGGATCCTTGGATTTTAGTGGGAGATTTTAACTGTATTTTGGATAGTTTGGAGAGATCAAGAGGTGATACTCCCTCTCAAACGGGTTGTAAATGGTTTCGGCAGTTTTTGTTTGATAATGGTCTACGAGATTTAGATGCAATTGGTGCTAGATTTACTTGGCATCGGGGAGGCTTATCTCAACGTCTTGATAGGGCTCTATGCAATACGAGTTGGGATTTTTTTGCTCCGGATTGCTTTGTTAGAAATCTTCATCGGTTAAAGTCTAATCACTGTCCTATTCTTATCTCCTTACGGCTAATAAAGAGTAATGGTGATAGACCTTTTAAATGCCTTGCCAGTTGGTTTTTCCGTGATGATTTCCGTGAGATTGTTCGTAACAATTGGAAGAATGATACTATTCCGATGGATAGTCTCGAAAGTCTGAAGGACGTCATTTCCGGTTGGAACAAAAAGGTTTATGGGAACATTTTTGAAAGAAAGAGAAAGTTGATTGGTGAATTAAAGAAAGTCCAAATGATTCTTGATTTTCGTTTTTCTAAAAAACTCCATTACCGTGAATTAACTTTGAGATGGGAGCTTGAAGAAGTGCTTTCTCATGAAGAACTTCTTCAGTTTAAAAAATCTAGAGCTGAGTGGCTGAAGCATGGAGATCGCAACACTTCCTACTTCCATAATCGCACTTTGGTCAAACGCAAGAGAAACAAGAATGAGGGCCTTATGGTTGGTGATGATTGGATTTTTGAGGAGGAGGAATTTAAGAATCATGTTACAGTTTTTTATAAAGATCTTTACACTATGGACTATCAAATTATTGGTAAGCTTTCTGGTAGGTGCATCTTCCCTTCGTTGTCTGAATTGGATAAGGAATTTCTTTGTAGGGTGGCTTCTGATGAGGAGATTCGACTAGCTGTATTTAGTATGACGCCTTTGAAAGCTCCAGGGGTAGATGGTTTCCAAGCTAGCTTTTTTCAGTCTAATTGGGATATTGTGGGACCGTTGATTTATCGTTTTGTGTGTGATAGTTTGGGTGGTTTACCTTTGGATCCGAATTTGAATAGAACACTTTTGGTTCTCATCCTTAAGATTCAGAGTTCTGAGCGGATTTCCTAATTTCGACTAATAAGGCTCTGCTTTGTCTTGTATAAAATTCTCACCAAGCTTATTGTGCATAAGATACGTGACCTTATGAGAAGATTGACGAGCCAGAATCAGTTTAGTTTCATTCCGGGGAGAGATATCACTAACAATATTGCGGTGGCTTAGGAAGTAATTCACTCTCTAAAGGGCTTTAAAGGTAACAAAACAGGTATGATCTTGAAAATAGATTTGGAGAAGGCATACGATAGGATAAGTTGGAATTTTCTTCAGGATACTCTTGGTAGGGCTGGTTTACCCCTAAAGTTGGTTAATGTCATTATGGGATGTGTCACGTCAGCCTCCTTTCAAGTATTATGGAATGGCAATATGACGATGGTTTCCAAGCTTCCCAAGGTATTAGACAAGGTGACCCTTTATCTTCTTACTTGTTTCTTCTTTGTATGGAGAGGTTGGGTCATCTCATTGAAGATGCAATTGAGATGGGAGATTGGATATCGTTGTCTTTGTCGAGAAGAGGGTCGAAGTTGTCTCATCTTTTCTTTACTGACGATCTTATGCTCTTCTCGGAAGCTTGTATGAAACAAGCTAATGTGATTCGGAGTATCTTGGACTCTTTTTGTTATTTTTCTGAACAAAAAATTAATCACTCCAAATCAAAAGTCTTTTTCTCTCCTTCAACACCTGCTACGGTTGCTGATTAGATTAGCACTAGATTGGGTTTTTGTAAAGTGGATAATCTTGAGAATAATCTTGGATTACCTTTACTTCACGATAGAATCAAGGCAAGCTCGTTTGATTTTATTGTTAGCAAACTCCATCACAAACTATTTGAATGGGAGGCGAGGAGGCTTTCACTTGCGGACGCATCACACTAGCTAGGTCAGTCCTCCTTTTTATACCTAATTATTTTATGTATACTGTTAACATTCCTGTTTCAGTTTGCATGAAGATTGAAAAATTGCTCGAAGTTTTATTTGAGGAATTTCTAATGAGGACAGAAGAGTATCTTTGTTGTCTTGGGACAAGGTTTGTCAACCTATTGGTAGTGGTGGTTTGGGGATTCGACGTCTAAATGACCAAAATAAGATGTTTCTTATAAAGCTGGGTTTCCGTTTTCTTACCAATCCTGACTCGTTATGGGTACAAGTTCTTCGAAAGAAATATAATGTTCAAGAAAATCTTCCGATGAGTATTGCTATATCCATCTGTTCTTTTGTTTGGAAGTCATTAGTAAGGATTTGGTCTGATATTATTAGTAATACCTTCTGGACGGTTGGTAATGGCCGCCTTACAAATTTTTGGGATGATGTTTGGCTTCCTCATATTGGCCTTTTGAAAGATTTTTATAAGGGGGGAGGTCCACATGAGAAGAACTTACGTGTTTACGATTTAGTAACGGCTAGTGGACAACAGGATTGGGATAGACTTCGTTCTCTTATTCCTTCGCATGTTCTAAGACATATTGCTAGTATTTTGCCCTCCAATAATGCAGCTGGTTAAGATTCTTTAGCTTGGAAATGGAGTGACAAGAAGGATTTCTCTATGATTGAGACTTTTAGGAACTTGTTCAACCAAAGGAATGAGGGTTCCTCAACTTGGAAGATGATTTGGACTGTTAGAGCTCCACAATGGGTCCATACCTTCATATGGATCCTTTGGCATGGCAAGTTATTGACAAATGTTGAAAGAAAAAGACGTCATATGTCTGAGGATGACACATGCCACCTTTGTGCTTCTAGCATGGAATCTGCAATTCATGCCATTCGCAGTTGTCAATTTGCACGCAATATTTGGAGGATTGTAATCCCAAAATAGGTTTAAACCTCTTTCTTCTCTCTTTCTTTTCATGAATGGCTAACTTGGAATTTGCAGGATAATGGTTGTTTAAATTGTGTGGATATGGACTAGCAAACCTTCTTTGCGATATGTTGTTGGCTGATTTGGAAGTCTAGGAACAAAGCTATCTTTGCTAATACACACAAGAATTTGAAGACAATTATCAATATGAGTACCTCATGGGCTAAGACCTACTTTGATCTTGACAAGAAATTGAAATTCCATCCCCACAACAACATGCTTTCGAAGTAGGCTAATCCAAAACCCGAATGGACCAAACTTAACTCTGACGGGACAATGTCTCTTGATGATCATTATGCGACATTGGTGGAGTACTCCGTGATTCGAAAGGTGAATGGCTATGGAGTTACAACATGACTTTGGGATGTGTATCTGTTTTTAAGGCTGGAGCACGAGCAATATTGGAAGGACTGTTACTAGCATGGGATAAAAGCTACAGGAAAGTGGAAGTTGAGAGCGACAATGCACTTTTAATTGATCTTCTTAGATCAGGTGAAGGTATTTGTAGTAATTTGGTGGAGGTGCACCTTCTCCATTAGGTACTAAGACGAAATTGGGAGGTTTCATTAAAACATGTTCTTAGAATACTTAATCAGGTAGCGGATGCTATGGCTAAACAAGCTTCCCCAGGAGACTTAATGCTTAATCTCTATCAGAATCCTCCTTTTTCAGTACTTGGTCTTCTTTATATTGATCGGTGCAGTATCAGTCATAGATTAATTTAGTATTTCCTTTGTAATCGCTTAATTGTTGTTTTTATTTACCCAAAAAAAAAAAAGAAATTAAGGATTTAATTTTTTAGAAAATGAAAAATAGCAAACAAATTATATATGTTTGATTAATAATTTTGAAACTGTTTTTGGAAAAATGAAAATAAAAATATGTGAAAATTAAATAATTAAAAAAATGTTTTGAAAAAATGAAAAAAAAAATAAAAACAATTTCTTTTAATTTTCATTTTAAGCATATTTACCTTGGTTCGAATCCGGTTAGAAGCAACTTTTTTTTTATTTAATTTAATTTAAATTTACTATTGCATTACATTTTAAATAAATTATACTTTAATTTAATTATTTAATTATTTTTTCATTTCTATTTTGAAAAATACTTGTCTAACCCGTGTTCACTGTTTCCATTATTGAAAATAAATTTCTATTTTCATACTAAACATTTTTTTACCAATTTAAAAAAAACTATTTTCTAAAAATAAAAATGAAAAATAGAAACAGGGATTGTTCTCTCAAACCCTTTAATTTTAATAAATTTAGTCTTGTACTCCACAAGTTTGTAAATGTAAGTCAATTTAAAAACAAAGTGAAATGTGTTCAAATTCCACATCAAAGCCGCATCATCAAATGTCATGTCATAATTACAAAAATTTAAAATTATATAAAATGTAAAAAAAATCCAGAAAATTCTTAAAAATCCAGAAGATTCTATAACAAATCGAAAAGTTTGTTAAAAATGATAAAAATACAAAAAAAAGTGATTAAATTTTATAAATTTCTAATGAATTCTAAAGAATTCTAAGATCTTCTGAAAATTCTAAAAAATTAAAAAGTATTTTCTTCAACTATAAAACTAAAAAAGTTCTAAAATTAAGAAATTAACATTTTTTTTTTCTAAAAAAAATAGTATGTTTATAATTTCAGGTTTTTATAATTTTAATTTTTTGAATCTAATAGAATATAATATAAATTCAGAAAAAAAAATTATGAAGTTTTAGAATTTTTAAATCCTAAAAATAATATAAAATCCAAAAACTATTTCTAAAATTAATTTTTTTTGTATAAATAGAAATTTTAAAAATTATAAAAGAATATTTCATACTAATGAAAATTTTAAAATTATTAAAAACTAAAAATTATAAAGTATTCTTCTCCAAAAAAATTATAAAGCATTATTTTATAAATTCAAAAATATATTGAATTTTCAATTTTTCATAAAATTAAAATTTTAAGTCTATTTTTGTTTAAATTAATAATTAATTTTCCAACATATTTATTTTTCAAAAAGTGGAAGCAAATTTTTTCATTAAAACAATTAATGATTAAATTTCCTTTTAAAAAATGATGGAGAACGTTAGAATACTGAAAAAGTTTTAATTTTTTGAAAAATTGATGGCATCGATCTTGTAGTGTTTTTTATAGCTTCTTTTAAAATACTGTATTTAGATTTTTTTATTTTATCAAAATTTTAAGTCTCTTTGACATGATTAATTTTTTTTTTATAATTTCAGTATTTATATAAAATATATTTTATCATTTAACATAATTTTCTAAATTTGTAAGAATTTTACATTTTATAATTTCATAAAAAGTTATAATTTTTTGAAAAAAAAATTACAAATATAAAGATTAATCCTACTAAAATTAAGTACAGGAACAAATTCGACGAACTGATTAAAGTGCAAGGACTAATTAAAGAAGTTTTCCTATGTACTAATATGAGCTTTTCCCTTGCATGTTTAAGCTGACAAAACGTAATGATTATATAATTTTTGAGACAAAACTCAGGGTGTGGAACACGTGTTTTTTAGTTATAACTAATTACTGCGGAAGAGATTGTTCATCAGCAATGTAAACGCCTAAAGCTGGAAACTTGAGAAGCAAATGTAGTAAACGGGGGACATTTTACTTCTCAGTTAAAGAATTGCAATTGAGATCATTCATGGAACTCAACTTTTACTTAACTTTTATTATAATTAAAAATCACTTTTCGGAGATATTTAGACCAGTTAGAATCCAAAACATAAAGATCAATTGAATTAAACTTGAAAACTTGAAAAATAATTACTTGAGGATCAAGTCACTTTCTACATTTAAAAGGCATTTAATTACATCGAGACTCTTATAGAATTAAATTCAGACTATGTGTGCATTGCTTTGTAAGCAATCGAGAGAGTCTCTTGTATTGCAAAACGAAGCTTTCGAGGGGGAAGCTTAATGGTTGAGTGATCTAACCTTTGTACAATGGTAAGGTTGCTAAATTGGTGAGAGTTAAATGAAATTAGGACTTAAATCATTGGTTGTACTGTGAGAAAGATCGTGGAGCATTGCTTTAGGCAAGGTTCCGCAGACATAGACTAAGGTCGAACTACATAAACAATCTCGATATTCATCTTTACGTTTATGCACTTTTAATTTCATGGTCATAATTCTAAGCACTATTTCATCTCCAGTTTCTATTTACTAAGCAAGTACCCCTTATTTTTACAAAAAAAATAAAAAATTCAAAACATAAAAAAGTATTATTAACATGGTTTGGACTTAACTTACCTTTGCGAGGCCTTGTCCAAAGAGGAATTTTACTAAGCAATGAAATGAGTTAAGCTCAATCTACCCAACCTTGGGATAATTACACTCGTGACACCCTCTCTCCTTGGATGCATCTTCATTGGTAACCATTGTCCTACTTTTGCCCTTATTGGTGTTTAGATTCCCTTCAAACTTCTTCTTCCTAGTCAACTTCTTGAATGCACTATTGAAATTTTGGGCGAGAAGGGCGAATTACTCCCACAAATCTCAATGGTAGTTTCACCCTTAGTTACAACTAGACTGCAACTTGCAATAATTTTTTATTCAAATATAAAAATATGATTCCAAAACATAAAATCACTAATAAAAATTTTACATTATTTTTCAAAAAACAAAAACAATTAAGCCCCTGTCTTTTTTCTTTTTCTTTTTTGCTAAAATGCATTAAAATGACCCTCAAACTTTTTCAAAAAACAAAAACAATTAAGCCCCCTATCTTTTTTTTTTTTTTTCACTCAATTGGATACTTGAATTTTTAAAATACATAAAAAATACCCTCAAATTTTAAATAAAAAACAATTAAATCCCTGATTGTTTTCCACTCAATTGGGTATTTGAACTGTGAAATGCATCAAAAAAGTATTTTGGCCGTTAACTTTAACAGTTGATCGTTAAATTTAACTACCATATTTTTTTTTAGTTAAAACCATCCCATGTCACAACCACAGTATGATATGTGACAAAAAACAATAAAAAAAATATAAATAAATAAAAATTATTAAATTTTGAAATAATATAAAAATATAAAAAAAATTATAAAAAATTGTAAACTTTTATAAAAATTATAAAATGCATCAAAAAAACCCTTTAACCATTAACTTTAACTGTTGACTGTTAAAGTTAACGATCCCAATTTTTTTTCAATTAAAGTCATCATATGTGACAGCATGTCGCGATAAATGATATAAAGTAAAAATAAATAAAAGTTATAAAATATTATAAAATATTTCTTTTAGTACGATAAATTTTATAATTTTTTTTTACGATTTTTATAATTTTTATTCAAATTTAATAATTTTTATAACTTTTATTTTTTTTATTATTTTTTTTGCTACATGTCATGCTGTGATTGTGACACTTGGTGGCTTTAACTAAAAAAAATTAAGGGTGGTTAAAGTATTCGATTGAGTGCAAAAAATCAAGGGCTTAATTGCTTTTTGATTTTGAAAATGTTTGAAGACCTTTTTGATGCATTTTGAAAGTTCAAGTATTCAATTGAGTGCAAAAATATATAGAGTTTAATTGCTTTTTTTTAAAAAATTTGAAAACCTTTTTGATGCATTTTAATAATTCAAATACCCAATTGAGCGCAAAAGAAAAACAAGAATTTAATTATTTAAAAAAAATAAAGGCTTTTTACACTTTTTTTTAGTCTTATAAGAATTAAAAGAAATGGGTGAGTTATATTTTGAGAAAGAAAAACAAAGTTAAGAGTATTTTCTCTCTGTGTCCTAAAGAAACAGTCCGAGTTAGTGATTGGGTTGGGAAAACGATGTTTTTTTGTTTTTCTTTTGTGTTCAAGGTGGAAGAAGACGAAATATCTTTACTAGAAGAGGAACTCATCAAACTCTCAGTGAAGAATTCCATAGTATCACCAAGTGAAGATCCTTCTTTAGTATGCTCGATTTGGACAAAAAAACTTTTTAATCCTAATAGCTTTCGAGCTCAAATGAAAAGCATTTGGAAAACACAGAAAAAATTTTGAGATCAATGCATTTGGTCAAAATCTTTTTCTTATTTCATTTTATAGTGAAGAAGATTTGGAGATGATAATGGATGGTTGGCCATGGCTTTTTTGAAAGTAACTTATTATTTTTGATAGGTTGGTGAGATCGATTGAGCAAAATAAACTAAGTTTGATTATGACTCCGTTGTGGGTTAAAATCAGTCCATGCCCTCCGAAATTTGACCAGAAGGATCTAATGCATGTTGTGGGGTCAACTTTTGGAGGGCTTTTACAATCTGAAGTAAAAAAAGAATATTGTAGGATATGGATTCTGTTTGATGCGCAAAAGCAGTTACGGAGGAGTATTTATCTCTTTAAGAGAACAAGGCAAGGTATGGCTACCATTCAAATATGAGAATTTACCCCAATTATGTTTTGGATGCGGACGCATGGGCCATGGGTTACAAGATTGTATGGTTTGCAACAAAATGGTGAAAGGAATAACGATTGATTATTATCCTTTTTCAATTGCTCTTCGTGCTGAATCTAATGCTGTTGGAAAGGAGAGTCTACAATTTCATTCCCAAGCAATAAAATCGATGGTTCAATGTTCGTATGTCCAGGAAACGAAGAGCCACTGCCTGAAAAATGAACAGACGGGTGTTTCTTCAATGAAGATAGTGACGACGGAGACAATAGAGGAAGGGCAAGTGCAAATCGAGAGGATAGAGAATCAATTAAAACAGGAAACCGTTAATCATTGGAGTGGTTTTGGAAATAATCCTAATCAGATTAATCCTGTCACTAATAATCCTGATTGCATGAAAAATGGGTCTAATTTGGAATTAAATAATTTTAATGTAAGGATTAAAAGAAATTCTTTCTTTACTGATCATTGTTTGGTGGAAGGAAAGTGAATTTAGGGAAAAAAGGAAACTGGAAAAGGAAGGCAAAGAGAGTGATGAAGAACTCACAAAATCTGGAATCATGTGCTGGAAAGAGGAAAGTCAATCCATTTTTGGACGAAAAGTTAAATGGTATTAATTTGGAGGAATTTACTTGGAAAAGGCAAGAATGACAGCTCAGATTGCTGACTCACTATCAAAGGAGGACGTCGTGATGTGTACAGTAAAGTTTCTTTCTAGTGTAAATCATTTTGGGTCGACAACTGATAACATGTCAGCTAATCGGAAACAATAAAAACATTATGTAACACCCAAATCCCGAGTATTATCGCTAATTAGGATTCCGGTGTCTTCTATTCATTTTATACCGTTTATCTTTTACACACATACGGCTGTTCACATCTTTATTCAATTCAAAAATCATTTCTCACAACTTAAAACAATATCTAAACATAACATTATTTTGTCAAAAGTAAAATGTAATTTCCAACATTTTAGGGGACCTCTACCGGTACCTAATGGACAAGTATCGGTAGAAATCAATTCAATACATAACTCTAAATAGTGCAAATTATTACCGATACTTGTACTAGTTCTCTCGATACAAGTATAATTTCTACCGATACATATTATACATCTACCGATACTAAAAACCCCAGAGAGCTAAATTTTCATCTTGTACCTTCTACCGATATAAGCATTCAAACTACCGATACTTCTGTACATACAACTACCGATATTCATAATTTAACCGCCGATACAACTCAAGTTAGTATACAACCTCTCTCCTACCCTACACTTCTACCGAAACACACATGGATTCTACCAAAATAAGTAAGCTAAATCTCTAGAATTGTACCAAACACAAGTTCATTGTTTCCATATAAGCACAACTTTATCTATGCATTCAAGACAACACAAATACAATATTTATATCAATACAAGGCACTTAGAACTACATCCAACATTTCATCAAACATAACAAGGTTTTTCACAAACTCATTGTATAAAGAAAAGATAACACCATCCTAGTACATGTCACATTAACCAAGTGATGTAAAAGTCTACCGAACAACTCCAGGATAGTGTGAGGCTTCAAGATGATCCAATCTCCGAACAGCAAAAATGAATCAACAAAACAAATGCAAATCTACAAGTAAGCACTTTAAGGTTTAATAAGTACATAAAGTTAAATAGATTTAACAAACTTCAAGAGTTGTAAAAATTTAATTAACCGAATGGAACACTTTTTACATCTGGGATAAGTTTCACTCGCATTTATTACTCACGATGACACAAAGTCATCGGATCCTTGTTCCGCATTGGAACTCATTTTATTTAATACTCACGATGACATATACTCATCGGACCTCTTGTTCCGTATAAGAATTCATACTCAAGATAACACTAAGTCATCGGACCTTTAATCCATCATGAATTCATTTACTCACGATGACACTTAGTCATCGGACCCTTTCGTTTATAACTCGAATCGTTTATCTTCCGTAATTCATTCACACTCGTCTTCAACAACTTCGATTTTCATTTCATCTCATTATAATAGTCATATTATAAGAATAAGCAATTTAAGTTAGAATTTAACCACATGAACTTACCGGAATGTGTTGCAATTGTGAATGGATTTCAATAACTATTCCGCTAATTTTGTTTTTTCACAATCGGTGGCTCGATCGTAGTCTGGATTCACAAATCATTCAATTCTCACAATTTAGTCATTCAACACCATTTAGTCCTTTTTAAATAAAACTACAATTTTACCCCTAATAATTTTTTTTATTCATTCTAGTCCTTTTAACATAAAACATGCAAAATACTCATTCTCTCACACAACTAACCATAGCTGAATTCTCTTAAGTATCTATCCAACCCATTTACATATCTATTTTTACAACAATACATATAATTTCACCAATTTCACATTTTGTCATTTAATTCTAATTTCATCAAAAATCACTTTTCAAAGGATTTAAACCAATTATCAAACATCAAATACATCAAAACCTTTCAAAAACAAGAAATTTCAACAATGACAAGTTTTCTAACATTTGACAAAGTCACAAATTAGTTCTTATATACGCTAGATCAAGCTAATACGAACTAAAAAACATAAAAATTACTACAAACGACCAAAGTTTGCTTACCCAAATCAAAGCTTAAAGCTTGAAAGTGTAAAAACCATAACTTTCTCCTCTTAACCGAATGAAGAAAGTGAGAAATTATGAAGGTTTTTATTTTATTTTCTTAATTTAATTTCATATATATATATTAATGGCAAACTTGTAATTTTTATGACTTTTATAATTAACTTTATTTAACCATTTTGTTAACCTTATTAATCATGCTATATTCCCCTGATACTCATGTCATCCCACTAACAAATACTTATTTGGTTAATTTACTTATTAACTCTTAATTTAACAACTATACTTTTATCTTTTTTATAATTGTGTCCTTTCTATTCAATTAACTATCTAATCAATGATATTTTCAAATCATAATTCATATGATTCATATATCGCCAAAAATATTTAAAATGAAAAATTTTATGACTTGACTCATCGGAGTTGTAGTCTCGAAACCACTGTTTTCGGCACCACTGAAAATCAGGCTGTTATACATTAAGCTAGAATGTTCAGGTTTAAAAAGCCCTCGAACAGTTCGTAGACTTCTGCACGCGTTGAGGTCGTAAAATCCCCATCTTCTTTATAGAGACGAAGATACATGGTCGAAAAATGGAGAACATAAGACGAAAGTGTAGTTTTGAATTTGGCATTGATGTGGATGCAGATGGCTCTAAAGGTGGATTATGCTTAGCGTGTAAAAAGAAGATCATTGATTCTTTACAATTCTTTTCAAAGAACCATATTGACCTTTTGCTACAGGACGAAACAATACTTGGAACCCACTTCGACAACTTAGTCCGAATTACAACTATCCATGTGTAGTTATTTCAACAAAATCATGTTTGCTCATGAAAAGGTTGGGGGAATTTCAAGAGACAAGAGACGGATGGAGTTATTTCGAGAAGTCTTTACAGATTGTCAACTTATGGATGTTGGTTTCATGGGTCCTAAATTTACATGGGAAAAGGGAACTCTGAAGAAGACTAATATCAGGAAGAGATTGGATAGGGGGTTACATATGATTTGTAGTTTCAAGAATTCATGGAGGCAAATATTCATCACCTTCCTCATTCTATTTCAGACCACTGTCTGCTTTTAATTAATATAGACGTCTAATTTTTCCAAATTCAGATTTGAAGCTTGGTGGCTTTTAAAGAATTCAATTGAAGCAAAAATTGAGAATTTATGGAATTTATACTCAGGAACTATTATGGAAAAATTGTTTTGTTTACAGCGTGGTTTAACTGAATGCGCTACAAAGATCAAACGACAAAGAAGCATTTTAAAAAAAAAGTTTAACTCGAAGGCTGGAGGATATGTTGGATAAGGAGAGGGATGATTCTATGTTAGCTGAAACTATTGACCCCAGAACTAAGCTTAATTGGGAAATTAAGAAAGATGAAGCTTTTTGGGAGCAATGTGCACGAACAAATTGGCTTACAGTTGGCGATAGAAATACTTCATTTCTCCATAGATTTGCTACAGCACGAAAAAGAAAGAACAGAATTTCCTAGCTTATTAAAGAGGATTTGGATGATGCTTATGATGAAAAAGGATGGGTGCTGTGGATCCCACGCATATCCTCTCTGGAATCCAGGTCAATATTACTGAAGCAATTAATGATTTTCTTTTAAGACCTTTTTCTGGGGAAAAGGCTTTTATAGCTCTCAATAATACGAGGCCATTTTAGTGTGCACGGATTTCCAGTTGTTTTTTTCCGACGATTTTGGAAAATTGTTAGTGAAGATGTTACAACCTTCTGTTTAAGGATTATGAACGAGGGCAAGTCTTTAGAGGATGCAAATGCTACAAAAATAGTATTGTTGCCAAAAATCTCAAATCTTACAACTTCGGCAAACTATAAGCCTATTAATCTTTGTACAGTTGTTTACAAGCTTGTTGCTAAAGTTTTAGTAAACAGATTCCAAGTGATTGAAAAATGCATCGATTATGCTCAAATACATTTGTATCAAATTGTCTAATTTCTGATAATTTGATATTGGGCTACGAGCTACTGCATACTTTTAAACACAAAAGTTATGGGAGAAAAAGGTTTATGGCAACCAAACTGGACATGAGTATGGCATAAGAACGAATGGAATGAGAGTTTTTGCGAATAGTGATGATAACAATGGGCTTTTGGAAAGAATGAATTGACAGAATAATGCATTTCATCACTACTTTGTCCTATTCTATTCTAGTTAATGGTGTCAATGGTAATTCTTTCAAACCAATAAGAGGACTTCAACAGGATAACCCGTTCAACCCGTTCCTTTTCCTTGTGTGTAGTGAAAGCTTATCATCGTTACTAAGGATGGCAATGGCTGAAGGAAAGTTAAAAAGGGCTAAAGCAAGTAGGCACGGTCCAAAAATTTCACATCTATTATTTGCTAATAACAGCATTATTTTTAGTGAAGCAACCGATCGAGGAGCAATTTTTTTGAAAGACACCCTTTGGAATATGAACAGTGTTCAGGGCAATGCGTTAAACTACAAAAAATCTACTATTTTCTTCAGCAGTAATACAATTGTCGAAAATAGATTGCTAGTGGCTCGTACTTTGGAAATGATAATTTTTACAAACCCAAAAAAATATCTTGGGTTACCAAATGTTGTGGGTAGGGATAAAAAGCTATTGTTTCAATGTTCGAAAGATATAGTCAAGCAAAGATTTGAGGTGCGAGGTGCCCATTTTCTTTCGTAGGGAGGCAAAGAGGTTATCTTGAAGTCAATAATTCAAGCAATATCTACCTATGCCATGTCGTGTTTTTTATTACCGAAAGCACTTGGCAAAGAGTTGGAAAGCCTTATTGCTCAACACCGACGGCAAAAAAGGAAGGTTGGAGAGGTCTTCATTGGTGAGTCTTCATTTGCTTGACCCTGATTGGAGAGGTCTTCATTGGTGTAGCTGGAAACACATCTACAGTTTAAAGGAGGTTAGGGGTATAAGGTTTCGAGATATGGGTTGTTTCAATGTCGCATTATTGGCAAAATAAGGTTGGAGATTAATGCAGTATCTTGATTCGTTAGTTGTGCCAATTATGATTTTCATAATGCAAATTTAGGCCATCTTCCTTCTTACACATGGAAAAGTATGTGGGTTTCTAGAGGGGTGCTTCATGAAGGTTTGTGTTGAAGGGTCGATTCAGGAAAAAATATTTCTATTAACGAGGATGCTTGAATCCCATATGCTCCAAAATTTAGATTACGTGCTACCGTTCAAAGTATGCAGAAGAAAAATGTTGATGTGCTAATTGATCCGGTCACTAAAAAATGGAGAGCAGAGTTAGTAAATCATACCTTTTCCGGAGATGATGCTACGCATATTTTACGCATTCCGTTGGCTATTGATGAGCAAGATGACATGTTGGTCTAGCTTGAGGAACCTTCGGGGGTGTTCTCAGTTCGTAGTGCCTACAAACTATTACACTCAAAGCAACAAATTTCTAATGCTTACGCATTATAGACCTCCTATGAAAGATTTTACAAAATTTTGTGGAGTCAACAGCTCCCTACAAAAATCTTAATTATAGTATGGAAAATTTCATGGGATTTTATCCCTCGTTTGGTTAACTTGCAGATCCACAGATTGGTCACCGTCAAAACTTGTCCTCATTGTGCCCAGGGGGTGGAGACTATTGATCACATTTTCAGAGACTGCCCAATATTAGTTGAAGCATGGTCAGTGCTGAATTTTACACATATTCTGCACAAGACTGATGTGGATTTCAGGAGTTGGATTACCTGGTCCCTTGAGGTTAGTTCCACGTAACAAAGGCGGTTAATTTGTACCCTGGACCGATAGAAACACCTGTGTGCATGAGAAGAGGGTTAGTTCTGGATTAAGTCTGGCTCGCTTTATTTCAAACTACAACTTGGAATTGGAGGGCTTAACAAGACAGAGGGTGCAAAAGGAATCGGTTACTGGTGGTTGGAGGAAACCAATCGAGTCAACCATTAAAATTAATTTTGATGGAGCTTTTAGGGTTAGTACCTTTTACTCGGCTTCTGGTATTGTGGCAAGGGACAGTGATGCAAACGTTCTGGCTTCAAAATCACCGTTGGCAAATAATGTTCCTTCGGGTTTTGCTGTAGACGCCCTAGCTTGCCTCCATGCAATAGAAATGGGGTTGGATCAAAGATGGGCCGATGTTATCATCGAGGGAGATGCAATGAAAGTTATCAAGAAATGCATGTCAAAATCAAGAGATAAATCCTTACTATCTGCCTACGTTTCTGATATTCATGGTCTGAAAACAGGTTTTCAATCGATTGAGTTTTGCTTTACACCAAGAAAATCAAACAGACTAGCGCATATTATAGCCACTGAATCCTTGAAGAGAAATGAAGAATTGTACCTGAACGACGAACTTCCGAGATTTGCAGAAGAATCGGTGGGAACTGAGAGGGTAATTGATCCAGGATGAACAGAGTTTTGGTGAAGATTTTTCTAGAAAGGAGAACAAAAGATTTTACCTGATTTGGCGTTTCCTCTCCTTGAAAAAAGTAACCTCCTGTGTTTATTAATGACCGTTTATTGGGAAAGGAGGTTCTTTTTTTCTGATTGGGCACTTGCACGGTGGCATTCATTTTTGTCAGTTTTATTCTTATCTTCTTAGCTTATGGTTTGGATTCTTACATGTTAGCCCATTACTGTTTTATTTTGTTAGTTGTTTTTTGGTTTTTCAATAATCAAATAAAAGCCCAATATTTCAAAAAAGAAAAAGAAATGGGTGAGTTCGATGGTGCTATAAACAAAATTGTTTTAGGTGAGTATGGGAGAAGGCGGAGTTACAAATCACTTGGACAGGTGGCAGCCATGTGGGTGAAGATTTCCAGCCTTGATTTCTGCAAATGACAGTGTCCGTCATTACACGGTCTGGTAATGATTGCATCTCATTTTACAATTATTAATGGCAGATGTGGAAGAAGCATTTCCACTTCAATCAACCTACGATGGAAGGGAAGGAACTCTACCTATTTTTGTCATTAATTACGCTTTTAATCCCCAATCATCCCTTTTCTTCCCACGTATTTCTATTAATGTTTTGGTAATAACCCAATCATTGGTTCATGGACATGTTGTTAGCTTAATCCCATTCACCCATACTCTTCCTAATTTTATAATTCAATCCCTATATTTTTATTTATAATATTTTAATTCTTTTGATTTTTCAGATTTCAAAATTCAAATTTAATTATTAACGCTATTAAATTATTTGTCAAATTTATTGATGTGATTTTTGAAATAAAAAAAATACGCATTTGATAACCATATAACTTTTTAAAAAAATGGTATTTTGATGAAACTAAAACTAACAAAATAATGTTGAGTAATGAACTAAATTTTATATTTAAAAAAAATATAAAAATTTATTATATATTTTAATTTTCAATTTTCAATTATCAAAATCGAAATAAACTGGATCCACCGATTAAACCAGACGAGTTAGAATTTGGGAAGTCTTACAAATCAACAAGTGACAAAAAACCAAAGATAAATACAACCATCTTCAACCGAAAATAAATCAAGAATAAAAATCGAAAAAGACAATCAGTAAAATATCACACTTTCATATGTTTTGACTCTTTTTTTTTTAATTATGGCCCATGCTTGTGGCCCAATCCAATTGAATTTTAAGCCCAAATTCTTTTTTAATTAATTGGCTCACTGATTAGGGACTTTTTTTAGATTGACTTGATGCGTAATAGTTTGAAGTATTAACTTTGATGTTATAAAATAATTGTTTATGTTAGTATTATTATTTATTTGTTAATTAATTTCTGTAGATAGCTATGGATTTTTTTTATTTTTATGTTTCAATTTTATTAAATTCCTTTTTTAAATTTGATGTTTGTTGAACTAGATGGATTGAATTGTTAACTCAATGATTATAATTAATTCAGTCACCCATTCGATTTGTACACAATTGCTTATCAACTTATTCATAGGAGTATTTTTTTTGTTTGTTTGAATATTTAAGATATCTTTGTACTTAATTAAAATTTAAAATTTAATCCGTGTATTTTCATTTTGAGACATTAAGTTGCTATATTTTGCAATTATAAAAAATAAAATAAAAAATAAAAAACTTTTTTACCCATCAATGTTAATATTTTAATCACGTATTATAGTGGCATATGTAAACTCCGCAGTAAGCTCCTATCTGGTAGGAGTGTACTTTGAAAATTCTACGTACTCCTCGTACGGAACTACCTTCTGTTCTTCAAGGATAAGAAATGGCGTAACCTTTTTTGGTGGAAAAATTCATGTGCGCTATAAAATCGAGTCGGATATTCGACTTGCATGAAAACTTAAAGACTTCAGCCAAACTACGACTTGCATGGCGGGCGGCGTCATCCAACTAACACTAGACTATGCCAGTAATCGGGCGTCACCCAACGTAGCCCTCTCGATCTCCCATCCGCAGCACCCCATGTCCACTCAAGATCATCTATTTGCCATAATAAACATTTACACGAGCTTCTCAGTTTCAGAAAATGTTAAAATTCTTGAAATATTAGTCAACTTCTGTTATATTTGGGTCTCTTCTATAAAAGATTAAAAGTTATTATTTTGTTGATAACTTTTAAGAACTGTGGGTAAAGAAGGCTTTAGATGATTTGGAGGAAGAACAAAATCAACCCTTTTCTTTTTTTTCTTTAACCACCATTTTTGGTGAATTAGTAAACAGGTCAGAGTTAACGGCAAAAGCTCAGTTAATTTGCTCACCATCTTCAGTGGAAGCCGACTCCACCAGGCACCAGATCTTCACTGGGGACATCCATCCAAAATTTGTAGGCTTTCAGACTTATTAACAGGCCCCAATCCTCTCCCTCTAAATGCTTCTCACCGTCACTATTTTCCAGCCCATTTTCACAATAATTATATCCGGATGGATCTAGCAAGACAGACGCCAAGACATAAAAAGAGAAAGTTGATAAGGAAAAGTATACCATGCAAGTATGATTTCACTCGATTCAGGTTCATACACCAGACAACCTATGTGTCCTTCAATACATATACCAACAAGTTTCACAAGATTGCGGTGGTGCCATCGGCTTTGCATCTTTATTTCTGCAATAAATTCAGGCTCCCTTTATTGACCATCTCTTGTATGCAATTTAACACCATAAATCCTCTTTGAACTCTACTTGTTTCTCCCCTTCCCAATGTCATATGCATGCATGTGATGTCAGTATCAGGTTGGTCAATTGTAGGTGCTTTGAAGTAATAGCATACACTGATACAAGCAAAATTTTAAAACTGTAAACCCCTTTTAAAGGTGTTTTTCTTTCTTCTTTTAGCTAATTACTAAAAGCCAACCATATATTGTTGTAGAAATTAAATTATCAAACATTGCTTTAAAGCATAAATCCAAAATAAAGAACCCCAAATTTGGTACGTAACACTAAAATCAAAACCCTAAAACATTAAAAATTCAAGACATGAATCCCTTTAAATGGGGTTTTGATCTTTTTTATGTATCATAATGGAGAAACCAAACATTTGATTTGAGATAGAAATACTCTCATATTTGTGTTATTACATTCTATATAATTATATATATCAAGCATCTTTGTCGATGGATTTTAATTGTTCGGGAGAAGTTTCATCGAAAGTTAACAAACTCCCTCAATAGATCTAATATTGGGCTCAAGGTGACTATTACCGAGGTACTAGAGAAATTATTGGTTGATGAACTTAATCTAGGGCAAGATTTTAGTTTGGGTTAGAGGGGTTCAAATTTCAATTAAAATTGAATTAATCGATCGAATCGATCTAATTTAATTAATCGGTCCATTTATTCGATCTAATTCGGTCAGAGATCGGTGAATGATTTTTTGAAAGTTTGGTTATCGATTAATTTGGTTTGAAATCAGATAATTAACTAAATTAACCGAATTAACCAAACTTAATAATTAATAATACAAATTATATGTAATTTTAATTGGGTTAATTTGATCAAATGAACATTATCAATTTTTTTTATTATATATTTTATACTTACTTTAACAAAAAATAAAAATATATAAATTTCAGTTAATTTAATTAATAATTAAACGATTAAAAAATTCAGTTAGTTCTAATTTAATTCAACTATCCAAGCAGTTCATCATTTCAACCCTTAATTTAAATACTTATGTGTAGTCAAGAATCTGATAAACTTAATCGCAGATTTTAAAATTTCAGGAAGGTTCTTGAAATTCAGGAAGGTACTTTTGATGGACGAAAATTCTGAATCAAAACAATAGATTATTAAAATATCTATTTTACGTATTCTATAGATTGTCCTTCCATTTCCATAGCCTTCTACAATTTTCTTCTTCTTTCCAGGTAAATAAAATTAAAAAAAAAAAAAAAATCCCCGCAAAGCCTACACGTAATATATTTAACTATAAAATAATTAATTTGATGTTTGATTTTTGTTTTTTCTTAAATAATATAATTTACTCATCATTAATATAAAACAATATTATTCAAAATAATAAAAATAATTCTATATAAAATGCTCTGATAATTTCAATGTTGCAAGCTAACAATAATACGAATTTTTTTTTAAAAGAATACATATATTGTAAGTTAATACTTTTTCATCTTCAATCTTTAAATTTTTCTTTCTTTTCTTGATATTTAAAAAATTAATCTAAAATAACGTCTATTCTTCGTTTTATGCAAATACTAGGTCAAAATTTCTCTCTCTAATTTCTCCAAAGATACGGTGATTGCTGAGGTTAGAGCGTGAAGGAGAGGTGGCTTTGTTTTTGCGATTATGGCGAAAGATGAAATATCCTTATTGGAAGAAGAGATGCTACAACTCTCTGTTAGAAGTTTAGAGTTGGTCCCTGGGGATCGTCCTACCTTAGTCTGTTCGGTTTGGACAAAGCGCTTGTTTAATTTTGGTAGTTTTCATGCTTAGATGAAGAGCGTATGGAAAACCAAGAAGAAGTTTGAGATTAAGGTGTCAGGATAGAATTTAATTTTGATTGAATTTGAAGATTCGAACGATTTGGAGTCAATACTAGAAGGAAGGCCCTGACTTTTTCATAAGCAAGTTGTCTTGTTTAGTAGGCTAACGGAATCTATTTATCGTGAGAAGGTTCGGTTAGTGGAGACCCCTTTGTGGTTGAAAATTGGCCCGTGTCCACCTGAATGTGATAAAAAGGATCCAGTTCATGTAATTAGCTCTACTTTTGGTGGAATTACTCAATCAGAGATTCTAGGCGATTTTTTATGTTTACGAATCCAGGTAGATGTGAGAAAACAGTTAAGAAGGGGTATCCTGGTGATGGTCGATTCTAAAAAAAAGTCGTGGGTTCTTTTCAAATACGAAAATCTACCAACCTTTTGCTTTAATTGATGGAAAATGGGTCATGGGGTTCAATTTTTTGATTTATTGTCTAGTGATGAGAAGGAAAAATCTGAGGATGAATTTCCATTCTCAGTGGCGTTAAGAGCTAAGTCGAATCTCCTTGGGAAAGAAAATTTCCAAGTTAAACTTTTAATTAGCAAATCTTCGTCGCAGTGTCATTATACGGGTGTGGAGAAGGCTGAGGGAGGTATTGAAATTTCCCCAAGCGTAGATGATTCTATTCGAAGGTGGGATGAGCTTTTGGAGAATGCTAAAGATGAATTAGGTGCTATGGTTCCTGCTTCCAATTTGGGATCATTGAAAGGCCGTAATAACTCAGTTTCTGAATGTTCTTCCAAAAATTTTGGATCGTCTACGCATTTGCCAGATAATGGAGGTAGTGTTGGAGTAGGAGTTGGACTTTCAAAGTTGGTTGAATTTGCACCTCTTGGAATGGGTACAGATAAGGTTGTTTTGAACATGGAGTCTACTACTGGAGCGATTTTAGGAGAAGTAGTTTCTTATTTGGACTCTTCAACTAAGATGCTCATTAATAAATTTGAGAATTCACTTACTAATGTTTCGGCAGATATAGTGGAGAATGCTGGCACTTTATTAGATTATTCCAATAACGGGATTGACTACGTTGATATGTCACATGTGGATGAGGTTAGGGAGGTGGGTCCCATAGGTTGGCCTAATGTCTCCAAATGGAAGAGGAAAGCACGTGAGTGCATGGGAAATAACTTGGCTTTGGTTGGGTTGCATGGCAAAAGGAAATTGGTACAGGATGATTCTTACGACGTGGATTTAGGTGAAATAAAGATGGGAGTTTCTAAAAAACATATATTCGATAGCAGTAAAGAATCTGATGATAAAGTTTTTAACGATAAAGTAAAAGGATACAATTTGTGAGGATGTTGAGAGTAATTTGTAAGAACTTCACACGGGCAATGGTAATTCCCTAGAGAGTAACGAAAGTGCAGATTTGAATTCATCTTTTTTTTCGGTGGCTGCTAAGAGTAGACCGCCCAATTGCTATGAATCTCCTAATCTGAAACGTTCGTGGGTTGGGGAACCCACTGGTCGTTCGAAATCTTCGGCATGTGCTGAAGGTTTATAAATCCCAATTATTCTTTTTTATAGAGACTAAAGTTAATAAAGTTCAAATAGAAAAGATTAGACGTAGTTTCAGTTTTTTACATGGAATTGATGTTCCCGCTAATAATTCTAAAGGCGGGCTTTGTTTAGCCTGAAAGAATAATGTTTCAGTCTCTCTAAATTCCTTTTCAGGTAATCATGTGGACGTTGTTGTTGAAGATGTTAAGGAAGTAAAATGGAGGTTGACGGGATTTTATGGTTCTCCTTATGCGAATGAGAGAGTGGTGACTTGGAGTTTGCTTAGCCAGTTGAGGCAAGATCATTATCTTCCTTGGTTTGTCTGTGGTGATTTTAATGAGATTCTTTATAGCTAATGAAAAGATTAGAGGCGTGCCGAGAGATTAACGAAAAATGGAAGCATTTCGAGAAGTTTTGGATGATTGCGCTTTGATTGATATAGGCCATAAAGGAGTATGGTATACTTGGGAAAGAGGTAATATCCCTGCTATGAACATTTGAGAAAGACTCGATAGAGGAGTAGCGAATTCTGCTTGGAAGGAGCTATTTCCTTTTGCTTCTGTCTCACACTTACCTCATTCTTACTCTGACCATTGTCCTCTCTTAATTAAATTAGAGAATGGTGCTCTTTTCTCCTCAGTACGAAATTTTCGTTTTGAATCATAGTGGGTTTTGGAAGAATCTTTTGAAGAGGTATTACGTCAGTTATGGAGTTTATATGATGGAAATTTATTACAGAAAAGTGATCGAGTTAAATAGGGGTTAAAGACATGGGCTGAGGGTGTTCGGAGAGATCGACATGAGCTTAAAAATCGTTTGACTAAAACTTTGGAAGAATTGATGCATGATGACGTCACTGATGCTCAAATTGTCGATTTAATTAGTACTCGTATCCAATTAAATTTGGAAATTGACAGAGATAAGCTTTATTGGGAACAAAGAGCCAAGGCTAATTGGTTGAGAGTAGGGGATAAAAATTCTAAATTTTTCCACAATTATGCGTCGAGTAGGAAACGAAGGAATAAAATACATTGTCTTAAAGATGAGTTTAGGGTTTTATCCATTGATGAGAGACACATGGGGGCGATTGCTCGGAGATATTTTATGGATCTCTTCTCCTCTAAAGGGGTGGGAGATTTATCCAACATTCTATTTGGGATTAATTTGTGCATTCCTTTAACAGTCAATCAAAAATTAACAAAAGTTTATACGAAGGACGAGATCATGCAGGCTTTGCATAGCATGGGCCCAACGAAGGCTTTTGGGGATGATGAGCTTCCTGCTTTGTTTTTCCAAAGGTATTGGCATATTGTGGGTAATGATGTTTACAACTTTTGCTTACAAATTTTGAATGAAGGATTTGATATGGCTCCTTTAAATACCACCAATATAGTTTTAATCCCCAAATGCGATTGCCCTGATAGTTTATCCAAATTTTGGCCCATTAGTTTATGTAATGTGCTTTATAAGATTATTGCTAAAACCATAGCAAACAGGTTCAATGAGGCCTTAGATCTTTGCATTGAAAATTCTCAGAGTGCTTTTGTCCCAGGCAGGCTAATATCTGATAATGTTCTCTTGGCATATAAGTTATTACATACTTTTTGTCAGAAAAGATTGGGTAAGAAAGGTTATAAGGCTCTTAAACTTGATATGAGTAAAGCCTACGACCGAGTTGAATAGGTGTTCCTAAAGGAAGTTATGTTACGTATGGGTTTTGATGGAAGATGGATTGAAACAATAACGAATTGTATTTCTTCTGTGTCGTATTCAGTAGTGATTAATTGATGGGTGTTGAATCCAACAAATATAAATATTCCTACGACAAATAATACAAAACAGTAGTATAAGGCAGTAGGGTCGATTCCACAGGGACTGGTTGCTGTAATATACTCTCGTGTCTTCTTCTTAAACGTCATGTCGAAGGGCGTGCCCACGACTCATGACAGTCTTCTAAAAAAATAAAATAAAAGAGTGGGGGTTAAAGATGAAACGTCAAACTAAAATAAAGCAAAAATAAAATAAGTAAGTGAAATAAATATTGCTGCTAATTAATTAATTGAGATAAAGAAATGAGAGAATCGATATTTAATAAGCTTAGCCTCAGCCGCGATTTCCTCCGATCTTGAATTGATCCTTGAAAATTAATCTTCCCTTTTTAATCGATAAGCTGGTTATAGCGCTCGAGAACGTCCCAACCGCTAACTTTTCCTTTAATAGCCGGTTTTGGATACGGCCTGCAAATCGACCCTTGTCGAATGTCTAACCACGTCGCACGTGCTCGCTATTTAAGATTTCAACAGCTTTACGTTCTAAAAATCCCAACTCGAATTAACAACCTCAATCGCGCAGGTCATTTAAATTCGGTCTCTACCACCCTTGACGGAATCCAACTAGCTTTTCCCACTTGGACACGCCAATTTGTTTGCGGGAACTCGAATACAGCACAACCTATTTGACTTCCGAACTGTACGCCAATCTATCTCGATCCAACGTGCACTTTTTGAATCGAAAGTATAATTAACTTTAATGGGCGAATTTGTACTACCCCATAAACCAAAGTGATAGCGAGTACCGATAAAAAAGTTTTTAGCACGGTTTCGTAACTCACGATTATTTCTTGACGGAGTGATAACCGAACTAAGGTTAAAATGAATTTAGTGATGCATGATTTTAATCATGCTCGATGGATGGATATGGTGATGGATTGCTTATGAATATGAATGATGGAAAGGGGAGGTATTTATGTGGCAATTGAACAAATTTATGAAAGGAAATGAAATGGGGATGGAAATGGCAGATTAATTTGACGCAAAAGACAAAAAAAATAAGAAAAGGATAATTGCTCAATTGCTTCCTAAGATATTAAAGTACATCCCAATTGAATCCTATGTAATCCCTATTTATATACAATTGGATTACTAAATATAGCCTAAGTCCTATTAAACTAAATTACCCATTTGCTAAAAATAAATAATTTAGTCAAAAGAAAATAACAACTTAAAAAAATAAAAAATAAAAACAAAAATAAGAAAATAACAATTTTTGACTAAATCTTATTTGATCATTTCCACTAAAAGTTTCTTTCTTGCAATTCAATCTACAATGTCCCTCAAATTCGAATTTAGCCAATCTCTTCACACATGTCTTCAATTTAAACCTTCTTTTGCTTGCTTTTAAGTAGAGAAGCATCAATTTGTGTACCTGATAAGAAATGTAAGAAATTATAAGTATTTTTCCCTCAAAATTAATCAACATACATAAATAAATTGCTTAAATAATTCACTTATCAAAATCCCTCCTACTTAGCCTATGCTTGTCCTCAAGCATAATGTTTATTTTATATCTATTTGACAAAAAATCTAATAAATCCAAATTTCTTTCATTGATTATGTGTCATGCAACAATTAAAGAAATTAGAAATAAATAATTGCTTATATCTACTCAAACCACATTTTATAAACTTTCAAATACTATGAAATAAAATCAATCACTTCACAAAATTACAACTTAATTACACTTGCTAAATAATTTGTACCCAATTTTATTTAATATGTACAGGCACACACATTTTATTCGATTTTATTTGAAACCTAATCAAATCTTTTTACGCGAATTGAGGTGACAAGCCAAGCACCTCAACTCGGTTACTCAATTTGAAAAGTCGATATCTTATTTTTCAAGGTAGCTCGGTTAGTGGAGTGTTATAAGTTTCGGTTCGTCACTCGAATCTTTTTACGCGAGTTGAGATAACAAGCCAAGCACCTCAACCCAGTTACTCAATTCAGTCACATTTTCGTGTCTTCACTCGTAACCAAGTCTAATTTATTTATTTACAATTAAATTTATTTATGCACATGATATGAGTACATACTTAGGCAAGTTTAAAAGTCTCTAGTATTGTGATGATGTCTGATTTTTTTCCATAATATTCTCAAGTTTATAGAATGCATATATGATTAAAATAAGAAACCATTTATTCATAATTTCTTAATTATTTAAATGAACCTAGCAACAAAAGAAAGATGTATTTGCAAAATAAATTATCAAATAAAATTAACACAAAATAAGCCTATTTGCAAGAAAGAGCATGGCATGCAAATAAGTCCCCTCCCCCCTACTTAATTCACATTGCCCTCAATGTGTGATATAAAATAATAGAAAAGAAAGGGCAAAGTGTACTCCCCATGTAGCTTAATAAGGTGGAGGGCGACGTAGGTGCTCGTGCTCTAGTATCGAAAGGATGCGTTCGATGTTAACTTCCACAAATGGACCTGAAAATAGCAAGTGAAAATTAGATCAAATAGCTTTTATTAAAAATTAAAATATGAAATTAAATTCAACAAATTTTGGTTGCCTCCCAAAAAGCGCTTTTGTTTAACGTCGTTAGCTCGACGAACTTAAATGTTATCCGTTTGACGTATTGCGGGTCAATCCTTCCATTCCGTGCACTTGAAAGTTCTCGTAGAAATGTTTTGATTTTTGCCCATTGGTCTCAAATCCCTTCCTGAGTTCTTCCAGTTTTTTCATAGTTTCGAGGTCTAAACTCCTACATAAAACAGTTTGTAACCCATCTACCTCACAATATTTAAAATGCAATTTCATCAGTGGTTCAACAACATCAACACAAGAAACATTCAACATTGTACTAGGTCAGCCCATTGCTTCATAAACATTAAATTTTACAACCTCACCGTCGAATTCCATAGTGAGTGTCCCACTATGAACATCAATCTTTGTACGTGCAGTGCTGAGGAACAGTCTTCCAAGTAGAATATCAGAAGAGTTCTTCGAGTTATCGTCCTCCATGTCAATGATATAGAAATCTGCAAGAAAGATTAACTCATTTACCTTAACAATGACATCTTCCAACACCCCTCTCGGATACACGCATGATCTGTCCGCCAATTGAATTATCACCTGTTTCTTTCAAAAGACCAGCATTTAGAGATTTAAAAATAGATAAAGGCATGACATTAATGGATGCCCCTAAGTCGCACATTGCTTTCTTAATGCCAACATTACCTATTTTACAAGAAATTGAGAACATACCTTGATCCTTACACTTTGGCGGAATTTTTGTTTGTAACATGGTAGAGACGTTTTCTCCCATATTCACCCACTCGTTTCCTTGAAGCTTCTTCTTCCCGGTGCATAGTTCCGTTGAGAACTTTGCATAACGAGGAACCTGTTTGATTACATCGAGTAAGGGAATATTGATTTCCACCTTTCAAAATGTCTCTAAAATTTCTTTATCCTCTCGTTTCTTCTTGCTTTGGGTGAGCCTTCTTGGAAATGGGGGTTGCACAACAAGTGATTTTGGTGGTGACAACTCTGTTGAAGTTTCTGAATTTGGTTTTTGTTCTTCACGTTTAATGTCATTGGCACGACTTGTGCCAATCACGGGTTCTAAGACCTTACCACTTGCATTATGTCAAGGGTTTGGTTCCGTTTAGGATGGTAGCCTTCCTTGAGACTCCAAACGGCTAACCGTGAGTGCCAGTTGCTCATCTGTCTGTCTAACTCCAGAAAATGCATGTTAGTTTTTTCTTGAAATTTTTCAGTGCTAGTGGCTAACATTTCAACAATAGCTTCCAACGACGTCTTCGGAGGTGGTTGCTACTGATTTAGAGGCGGCCTTTGCTGATACGGTTGATTGAATCGAGGATTCGATCCATAACTTAAATTTGGATGGTCCCTCCATCCCGTATTGTATGTGTTTAAATAAGGATCGTACCGTCTTTGGAGTGAACTTGGAAAATTAAAACAGCATTTGCTTGCTCTGCTGATTCCTCGTGTAAGATTGGACATGAGTCTGTCGAGTGATCTGTCATGGTACAAATTTCGCACAGCTTCGCCGGGTTTGACTTATCTGCAAGCAAACCCTGGACAATATTAGTGAGTTTATCTATTTTATTTTCTTAAGTTAGAGTACTTAACCCATGAACCCGTCTCGTGGGTTCTGTAGCCAGTCTAAATAGTTGAGAGTTTGCAGCCATCGTCGAAATCAGCTCCTTAGCTCTTTGAGGGGTCATGTTGACAAGTGCTTCTCCACTTGCTGCGTCGATTATATTCATCTCCATGAGAAGTAGTCCATTGTAGAAATACTATAACAGTGACTATTCGGAAAGTCTGTGTTGTGGGTAACTTACGCACAATTTTTTATACCGCTCCCAATAGTCGTAGAGCGTTTCAGTCTCCTTTTACCGAATACTTACTATATCTCGTCTCAGATCAGTTGCTTGTTCTGTTGGAAAGAACCTGTCAAGAAATAAACGAGACATATCAGCCTATGTATTAACTTATCCCGGTGGTAAATAAAACAGTCATTCTCTAACAAAGTCGACTAATGAAAAAGGAAATGTACGAAGTTTAATTTGGTCTTCTGTTACTCCCTGATTTCATGCTCGTGCACACCATATGGAATTCCTTCAAGTGCTTGTATGGGTTCTCATTTTGAACCTCATGAAAAGTGGGTAATAGATGGATCAAGCCCGACTTTAACTCAAACGGTGTTCCTCCAGTCGGATAAGTTATACACAACGGCTGTTGTTCGTCCGGTGCTGCTGCAAGTTATCGAATAGTCTGATTCTAATCTTTCATTTTCTTTACTTCCTCATCTTTGAATATTTCTTTAGTGAAAGCTTCTTCTTCAAACTTTATCTGTAGACATTTTCCGTGAGCTTCTTTTCTCAACCTTCGGGCTAATTTCTCTATATCTGGTTCAAAGTCATTGAGAGGTGCTTGCTCAGATTTTGTCATAAAGAAAACAAACAAAAGTTAGAAAAATGTTACCTGTCCCCGGTAACGGTGCCAAAATTTGATGGGTGTCGAATCCAACAAATATAAATATTCCTACGACAAATAATACAAAACAGTAGTATAAGGCAGTAGGGTCGATTCCACAGGGACTGGTTACTGTAATCCACTCTCGTGTCTTCTTTTTAAACGTCATGTCGAAGGGCGTGCTCACGACTCGTGACAGTCTCCTAAAAAAAATAAAAGAGTGGGGGTTAAAGATGAAACGTCACACTAAGATAAAGCAAAAATAAAATAAGTAAGTGAAACAAATATTACTGATAATTAGTTAATCGAGATAAAGAAATGAGAGAATCGATCCTTGAAAATTAATCTTCCTTTTTTAATTTATAAGCTGATTATAACGCTCGAGAACGTCCCAACCGCCAACTTTTCCTCTTGTAGCCAATTCCGGATATGACCTGCAAACCGACCCTTACCGAATGTCTAACCACGTTGCACGTGCTAGCGATTTAAGATTTCAACAGCTTTGCGTTCTGAAAAGCCCAACTCAAATTAACAACATCAACTGCGCGGGTCATTTAAATCCGGTCTCTACCACCCTTGACGGAATCCAACTAGCTTTTCCCACTTGGACACGCCAATTTGTTTGAGGGAACTCGAATACAACACGGCCTATTTGACTTCCCAACTATACGCCAACCTATCTCGATCCAACGTGCACTTTTCGAATCGAAAGTAGAATTAACTTTAAGGGACGAATTTGTACTACCCCATAAATTGGAGTGATAGCGAGTACCGGTAAAAAGGTTTTTAGCACGGTTTCGTAACTCACGATTATTTCTTGACGAAGTGATAACCGGACTAAGGCTAAAATGAATTTAGTGACGCATGATTTTAATCATCCTTGATGGATGGATATGGTTGTGGATTGCTTATGAATATGAATAATGGAAAGGGGAGAGATTGATGTGGCAATTGAACAAATTTATGAAAGGAAATGAAATGGGGATGGAAATGTCAGATTAATTTGACGCAAAAGACAAGAAAAATAAGAAAAGGATAATTGCTCAATTGCTTCCCAAGATATTCAAGTACATCCCAATTGAATCCTAAGTAATCCCTATTTATATACAATTGGATTACTAATTATAGCTGAAGTCCTATTAAACTAAATTACTCATTTGCTAAAAATAAATAATTTAGTCAAAAGAAAATAACAACTTAATAAAAATAAAAACAAAAATAAGAAAATAACAATTTTTGACTAAGTCTTATTTGACTATTTCCACTAAAAGTTTCTTTCTTGCAATTCAGTCCTCAATGTCCCTCAAATTCGAATTTAGCCAATCTCTTCACACATGTCTTTAATTTAATCCTTCTTTTGCTTGCTTTTAAGTAGAGAATCATCAATTTGTGTACCTGATAAGAAATGTAAGAAATTAAAAGTATTTTTCCCTCAAAATTAATCAAAATACATAAATAAATTGTTTAAATAATTCACTTATCATTAATGGTAAGATTGGAGATTGTTTTCAGCCCAGTCGGGGACTTCGACAAGGTGACTCTTAAGCCCTTTTCTTTTTTTAATCTGTAGTGAGGGTCTGTCTTCTCTAATACGCCTTGCTATAAGCTAAAGGATAATTTGGAGTGCTAAAGCCATCCGACACAGACCTCAAATTTCCCATCTCCTCTTTGCTAACGATTGTATTATGTTTGGTGAGGCTTCTTCAAAGGGAGCCTATACTATGAAAGGTATCCTTAAAGAGTATGAAATTTGTTCTGGTAAATGTGTTAATTTCGGTAAGCCATCAATCTTATATAGCACTAATATCCTAGTCAGTAATAGACGTTTGGTTGAAGGTATTCTTGGGATGTGATCTTCATTAAATATTTAACGATATCTATGTTTGCCGACCTTTATTGGCGAAATAAAAAAGCTTCCTTTATAACCATGAAAGATTGATTTAAGAAAAGAGTTGAGGGTTGGAGTGTTTGATTCTTATCGCAAGGCAGAAAAGAGGTTTTTATCAAGTCAATACTTCAATCCATCCCTAATTATTCGATGGCATGTTTTCTTTTCCCTAAATCTTTATGTGAAAATTTGAAAAAAAAAATTATTAGTAAATTCTGGTGACAGAAAGGGGTTGGAAAGAAAGGAATACACTGGTGTGAATGGCATAATTTATGCATCCCTAAAGAATATGGTGGTTTAGGGTTTAAAAATTTAGCTAGTTTTAATACTGCTTTGCTTGCTAAACTGGGATGACGTATATTAAACTTCCCAAACTCTTTGTTGTCTAAAGTTTTAAAAGCAAAATAATTTCCCAATTCAAATTTTCTTTAAGCTGAGCTAGGTAACTTGCCTTCTTACTCTTAGAAGAGTATTTGGGCTACTAAGGGTCTTTTAATCAACGGACTCTGTTGGAGAGTTGGTTCAGGGAATCTTATTTCTATTTGGGATGATGTATGGATTCTTGGGTTGAATAGTCAGAGAATTAATGAACCAGTTGTGAATGATAATCTAAGGTTGGTTTCAAATTTAATTAATGCTCAGAATAGGGAATAAAAGACAGACATAATTAGGGAATCCTTCACCGATGAGGTGGCGTCAAAAATTCTGTAGATTCCTTTATCTTATGTGCCACATGATGACTTTCGAGTTTGGAGAGGGGAATCTTCTGGGGAGTTTACAGTTCGAAGTGCATATAGAATTTTACAAGAAAGCAGATTATTGACAGTCAATCATACTTCCTAAATGGCCACTAAACAATTTTTTAACAAGCTATGAAGAATATAGGTACCGTCTAAAATAAAGATCCTAGTCTGGCATTCTTCCTTGTACTTTATGCCCACACGTGCGCAGTTGCGTCAGAGGAGATTAGTGGCTGATTCTTCATGTCCTAAATGTAGCTCTTCTAATGAATCCCTTATACATGTCTTCAAAGAATGTCGAGTCTCCATAGAGGTCTAAAATGAACTGGGGTTTAACTGGATTTTAGCTAACACTGCATCGTCTTTTTAGGATTGGATATCTTGGATTTTCTAAAACTGTTCAGGTGTGAAAGCTCAAGTATGGTGCTGTGCAATATGGGCCATTTGGTATTCACGAAACCAGGGGTTGCACGAGAATAAGTGGAGTGGTAGTAAAGAAATCTCGACTTGGGTTAGGAATTTTATTAAAGAATTAGAGGCAGTTCAAAATAGGTGTAGTACCTTTCCTATTAATCCTGATCCTTTTGTTAAAATCAGTTTTGATGCTGCGTTTAATCAGGCTCTTGGTACTTCTTGTTCTGGTATCATTGTGCGTAACTCGCAAGGGTTAGTGCTTCTTTCCAAAGCCATCTTACATGGGAATGTCAGATCTCCCTTTGTCGCTGAGGGGCTTCCCTGCCTACAGGCGTTGAAATTAAGAATTCGAAAAAATTTTCGTTATGCTATTATTGAAGGAGATTCTAAGTCAGTGATCAAGAAATGCAGTTCATAAAATCAAGACAAATCGGACATTTGTGGGATTATCTCTAGTATTCAAAATCTCTGTAATTTTTTTTTAGGGATTTCATTTTCGCATGTGGGTAGATCTGGGAATCTTCTTGCCCATGATCTTACCACTAGATCTTTAAAATCAGGAAATGCATCTTACCAAAGGGGAGCTACGATGGCCTACAACGCTGTCAACAGTCGTAACTTTCCCCCTCACGAGCCAGATTGAACCCAAGGAAGAGAGATTATGAGACGACGGTTTTGCAGTAATAAAAGAGTTTAAGATGACTGCAGGGTCTTGTCAACTATTTGACCACCGAAGGATGAATGGATTTTATCTCTATAGGGTAGGTTCTGTTGTTTGACTGGTGGACTAGTATTATAGTCTTTATGGTTTTTCTCTTTTAATTATTAGGAATTATTTTTAGTATTAATGTCGTTTAGGCAAGGTTTCTTTTTGCTGGAGCTTTACCCCATGTTGTTTTACTTTCATTTTAGTCTTGAACTTTTGGTTTATTTAATGAAATTCCAGTCAGGCATTTATATGTAAAAAAAAATTAATCTAAAATAACTATAGTTGTATGTATGATGAATATATTATATTAAATTATATACAATTAAGATTATTTCTATTACGGTTTATGTAGTGAATATATTAAAAATCAATAATATTTATAATAATATATCTTAAATTCTTAATTCTATATTTGTTGTTTGATAATATTTAATTATCCGTCGATTGAGTCGTAACTCAATTGGTATAAGCATTATAGGAAGATGTGGGTTCGAGTGTATTGAAGCACAATGCATTTATCAATTGAACTAAGACTCAATCGACGTCTTACTTATTTGTTAAAAGTGTTAGTTGAAATATTCTAATAATAATTTTTAAGGATAATTTAGTATAAAATCAAATCTTATTATTATTATCAAATATTTTTTTAAAAATTATTTTAAAAGAATAACAATTATCATTTTATAACTATGATAAAATTTATTATCAATATATTTACTTAATAAAGGAATAATTTATTGAGTAATCTATTTCTTTATCTATTAAATCTTTTTTACTATGTTTATCAACAAGAGAAACTAAAATAAGTAATATAACTAACGGATAACCAAAAATAGAAGAAAAGACGTGATTGTAAAAAATAAAATGGTAAAAATGTAAACGACCGTGATTTTCTCCTATCCTTGGCTACGGAATATTCCATCTTAAATTTCTAGTGTTCTCCCTCTAAAATAAATCTATAAATAAATGGCCGAATATTCCAAAGAGATGAAAAATGTTTCTGGAGTCGGTTTAATTCTCCTCTTCCCATCTCTGTTTTTTATGTCATCTTGTTAAACAGTTCCTATGTCTGTTTCCACCGTCACCTGACCCCTTAAATTCGATGAATCTTAGCCAATTTATTAGAAAAGAATAGACAAGATATGGCCATGGCTCTCAAAGCGGTTCATGTTTGTGATGTGCCTAATCTTGATCAAGTCCCTGAGAATGCTGCAGTAGCACTCTGCTCAACTCGTTTCCGAGCAGGTAAAGTTGCTGAATTTTCAATCTCCACTCAACCTTTCTTTTTAGTTTAAAAGATCTTGGTTTAATGGGGGGTATATGAATAGGTGTTAATGATGATAAAATATGTGAGTGCAACATTCCCAAGTTTCTACTAGTGGGTCACAGGGGGAACGGAATGAACATGTTGCAATCGCCTGATCCGAGAATGAAATCCATCAAAGAGAATTCTGTTCTTTCTTTCAATGAGGCGGCTAAGTTTCCTATCGATTTCATTGAATTTGACGTTCAGGTGAGCCTACCCTCTCTCTCCTCCCTTTCACCAAACATAGCGTATCCCGGCATGGCCCGCAATTAAACAAACTTCCACGTTTCTCTCAAATACGCCGATGGTTTTTGAGACAGAGAGAGAGCAAACATTTGTCTTTCAGTTTTATTTATCCTTTCTTAAAAGCGGTGAGGTTCTGTCTCTATTCGCCGCGAAACTGATATCCAGTTTTAATGGTGACTCGTAATGTCGATCTGGATGAGGTTGCTGTCTCATGCCCCGTAGGTCGTCAGGTGGCCCCTCGAACCCCACAATGAAAGAGATCCCACTTTCAACCCTGTTTAGCTGGTCCAAACCTTAATCTTTGATGTCTAATTCATTTTTTTGTTTCATTCAGCATTCATTGTTGAATTAGTTATGAATCTGCTCTTTTCAGATTTTGGGGCACTGATCGGTTAACTTGTGTTTTCTTTGAATTGCCTTCTTTGGTGTAGGTGACGAAAGATGACTACCCTGTCATTTACCATGACAACTTCATTCTCCATGAAGAAAGGGTTAGCTATTTTCACCTTTCCTCTCATAGTTTTGCGTGATTCATACCCTATAATTGGTTAAGTTTCTAAATATTTTGGGTGTCAATTCCAGGGTGCCATTGTTGAGAACAGAGTTACAGAACTTGCGTTGGCTGAATTTCTTTCCTATGGACCTCAGAAACACCCTGGAAGTGTAATAATCTTTGGTCCTTCTCATTTGATCCGTTGATCGACCATGTTCTTTTTTTTGGTATTTTGATTGACTAGTTTGCAATTCAGGAGGGAAAACCGCTTTACAAGAAAACAAAAGATGGACGGTTCTACGAGTGGAAGGTTGAAAAAGATGCTCCTCTGTGTACACTTGAAGAGGCTTTCCATCATGTTGATCAATCCGTAGGCTTTAATGTTGAATTGAAATTTGATGATTTTATTGTTTACAAGGAAGAGGAACTCTCACGTATGCTTCAAGCTATCTTGAAGGTAAATGCTTGTTTTAGCCTTCAGCTGGCGGGAAACTCGAGACATTTTAACATTTACAGTATGGTTTTTAACTAATGGATGCCGGCTTCTAAAATTCATGACCAGGTGGTGTTTGAGAATGCAAAGGGCAGGCAAATCTTGTTTTCTACCTTCCACCCTGATGCAGCCCGGTTGATTAGAAAATTACAGAGCACATATCCCGTAAGTGCAGATTTTTGGGTTCCCATTGATCTTGGTTTACCAACACATAGATTGTTGGTTGAGGCTTCTTTTTGTTAATATTGATATCAGGTATATTTTCTCACCAATGGGGGAAGTGAAATTTACACAGACATAAGGAGGAATTCCTTGGAGGAGGCTATTAAGCTCAGCCTTGAACATGGCTTGCAGGGGATCGTATCCGAAGTCAAAGCAGTGTTTAGAAATCCGGGAGTGGTTGCAAGAATCAAAGAATCAAAGCTTTCCCTCGTAACCTACGGTCAATTAAAGTAAGTTCAAAGAGTTGTTACAGCATTATTCGTTTCGGCATTGTATTCGCCTAATCCGTGCATTGTTTTGCAGTAATGTCCCGGAGGTTGTATACATGCAACATCTAATGGGTGTTGAGGGAGTTATCATGGACCTGGTTAAGGAGATTAGTGAGTCAGTATCAGATTTAACCCATGCAAGGGAGGGAGAAGAGAAAAGCTTGTATGGAGAGGAGGATGGGAAGAAGGAAGTGAAAGCAAAGCCACAATTTTCCAAGGATGAACTCTCCTTCCTATTGAAGCTAATACCAGAGCTGATGATTTAGGCTTGATTTAAGCATATCTAATATTTGGATACCCTCAAAAGTAGGAAGACTATATGATGCAGAGAGTTGTGTTCCCATGTAAACTGTTGTTGGTTCTTCATTAGACAAAAAAAAAAAAAAAAAAAAAAGAACCTCATAGCTTATGATTGTGAAGATGGAGATCATGTAACATCAAAGACAGTGGCTATGCTTATTTTCTTTTATAAGAAAATGAATGTACAGAACTTTTTTTCCTTTTGTTTTGAGATTTAACGAGTTCCAAACCTAATTTTTCTTTGAGGCACACACAACAAACCATTTAACCTTCACAATTCTCCTCCTTGTGTCATCACCACCCCACAAGTTTCTTCTTCTAATCTCTCGATTCTTTGCAGACTCCCTTGGGCCGTAGACCTATTAGACTGGGGCGCAGATAGTACCACATTTACCAACACTACCCTTCCACCCAACCTTAAAATTTTACTTCTGCACAGACAATTTTTCAGCAAATTTGTCCATAATCGGTTTTCACACTTCTTACTTGGATTAACCAGATACGCCAAGGTAACACGATAGTTGTTTTTTTTAGATTCCCTACTTACCATTACCACCTATAACTGGTTTTTCTTTTTAAATAAGGAAGGATATCAAGATGTCCAAAGATCGAGCTCAAGACTTAGAGTTTTTTTGGATGTACGTTTACTTTTAATGTGATGTGCTTTTTTTTTTTTTTTTTTGTCTCACGCTGTAATATCGCTACAATAACTAATTCACTTGAACATATAACATCTTAAAACAACCGTGTCAATTAAATTATCACTTAATTTTGACTTGTATTGAGCATAGGATTAAAGAAGCTGAACTGTTTAAAATATATATAGCAGAATGAACCCAAACTTGAGAAAAAAAAAATTAAAATACCTATCAAATTCAAACTTCAGAATAATTTCAATCCAAGAAAACTTTAGCTGAATCCAATATGCGAACTCAAAGTTGTGTTAAAATGGTTACTTAAAATTGGTTTGAACCCAATAAGAAAGAACTCAAAAGGCAAAACAACTCTAACCAATAAAATTGGACTCAAATCCAAAACAATTAAGTTTTTATGCACCCATTTGTCACACTAGAAGCTTATTGAATTGGATGAAAATTAGAATTCAGAAATAGACAAAGATAAATATTCCAAAAATTGTCCACCTTCCAAATTGGTTGGCAACTTCCAAGTTGCTGGGTTGCACCCGACAGATACCCAATTGGACGGAACCCTAATTCACAAACATTACCATCATGGGTCCATCTCAATACTTACGTAGTTAAGTTGGAAAGGTTAAACCTCCTCAACTTGTTGTCTCAACTTGTTGTCTTAGTCGCGCGTTAATCATGTTTCACTGCTGCTCGTCTGAATTATAACATTTATCTTCAGGGGCTGTCTATTATATGATCAATCATCCGTCTAGAAAATCGATAGCATAAGTCTTCGTATCTTTGCTTCACCCCATAGTTAATACGAGAAATTTTGCTTCAAATTCAAGAATATAAGGTGATACAGTTCCCTATCTAGTGCTCACCTTTTAATTTTCTTCACCCAGTTTGGATCTAGAAATTCAATAATTTAACCTTTTTTCCCTTCTTTTCTTCTTCTAATTTGATCATTTACCAGTTTCAAGCACCCTATATATTAATTTATAGGATTTTAAGCACTGGTAATATACATATGCATGATTGCTTGTGCAGTTGTATATGTTTATTATTTTTATCATAAGATCAACCCATAACTTCATCTTTATGTGTATATATATTATCGAAAGTACTTTACATATCGAATTCATGAAGATTTTAAGGGATTCAGATTCACGGCATAAATTCTATTTTTATCAAAACCAGAGTAAAGATAAAAGAGAGCACTATCTTTTGTTTTTTTTTTCTAGGGTAATGGCAAATGATGGCTATAGAAAAGAAAGGGCCATTATACATAAATGATTGACATAAAGGTTTTTAAGCACTGATCAGTTAGCCCTCCTTTTTTTTTTTTTTTTTTGCCTTCGGTTGAAACTCTTGTCACTTCATTTCATAAAGAAACACATTAGTTACCTTGCTAACTTTTCACTTCTATGGTAAGATAAATGTTAATTCATATTACATAATTTAGAGAAATATTTTTCAAAAGAAAACTTATTCTTTCTAATACAGGTTTTAAAGCCATGTGAACTTGTTGAGTGTTTTTCGATTTTATTAGATGGTGAAATTTATCTATTTATATGATATAGATATTGTTTATTGATGTAATATATTAGGTAGATTTCATGCATGTCAACACATATCCCTACTTTAGACTTAACACGTGTCCATGTAATCTCATGTACGATCCCACGTGTGTTTTCACAGGAGAATATAAGTACCCATCCAACGAACACCAATTACCATATGAGCTCACTCTGCGAACTCGATGCACGAACTTGATAAAATCTGACCCAAATCCATTCAGGTTTTGGGCCGTGATAATAAGTAATAGAGCTAAAATGTAAATTCTTTAAAACTCTCTTCGGATGTAAGCAGGAAAGAAGCTACGTTTATGTGTAACCCAATATAATGGGATGCTTGTAAAGAGGGCAATCCCAGAAAGGTTAAGCCGAATATTGAACAAAACCATGTTGCTGTAAAAAGAGAAATGGAAAGGAAAACAAATGCTAAAGCCAAAGGACATAATTTATATATAGGGAGAGAGAGGTAGATTAAAATAAGGGGAGGTGAGCAGACAGAGATATCTTCCACTTAACAACATATTTTACTCAAAACACTATAATTGCAAGCCTTTGACGTTTCTCTATTACTCCTTCGAAAACCCTCATCAACACCCACACGCAAACTCCTTTGACTCTCTACAAAAGAAAGAACACAGACGTATAATATAAAGGCAAACAAAAGCAAAGAAAATGAAAGTTTGGGTCACGAAACCCAATTTTTCTTTCCATACGACTTTTTTATCCAAGTGGGGTGTGAGAGCATTTGCTTGTTGTATAAAGAAGTCACACTTTCCCCTCTCTAATGCCCACCTCGCTCCCTTCCTCTCTCTCTCTCTCTATACACGCAGCAATTACAACTTTTCCTTTCCTTTTATATCCGCATTTCTTTCTTTTTCTCTTTTCTTGTTCTTGTTCTTGTTCTTGTTCCCCCCTTGTTGATATTCTCTATTCTCTTTGAGGGATTAGTATAAGAAGGCAATGTGGGATGGTGGGGTTGTAGGCTCGATTTGGCGCTTGAAGACTGCCTCCCTCCCTTTGTTGGTTTTCAGGTGCTTTCGGGATTAATTGGTTGCCTGCTTTTGACGATGATGGAGAAGCTTAATTTTGTAAAGAACGGTGTGCTTAGATTGCCTCCTGGGTTCCGCTTCCATCCTACTGATGAAGAGTTAGTGGTTCAGTACTTGAGAAGAAAGGTGCTTTCTTGGCCCTTACCTGCCTCTATCATACCTGAAGTTGATGTTTGCAAAGCCGATCCTTGGGACTTGCCAGGTTGGTTGCTTTATTTACACTTTCACACCTCACTCATCAAATTTGGTTCCTTTTACCATTTAACATTAAACAAGAAAGCAGTTTGTTGTATCAATAGCTCTGAATGTAACCGTTGTTAAACAATTAGAAGCCTTTAGGACAAAATTAAAGAGATAATTATATGGCCTGATGCATTGGAGTCTATGTTCAGGTGATTTGGAGCAAGAGAGGTACTTCTTTAGCACAAGAGAAGCCAAGTATCCCAATGGGAACAGATCCAACAGAGCCACACTTTCAGGATATTGGAAAGCCACAGGAATTGACAAACAAATTGTAAGTTGTAGGGGCAACCAAGTAGTGGGCATGAAGAAAACTCTGGTTTTTTATGGAGGAAAGCCCCCACAGGGAACTAGGACCGACTGGATCATGCATGAATATCGCCTTGTTACCGCTGACACCTGCAATGCCCCACATACGAAGAACCAAACTCAGGTCAATTTCGGTCTTTGCTCTCATTTCATCTTTACTGCTTGTACCTATAGTTGTTGAGCATTTTTCATACTTCAAGCATCTCATCCCAACAACATTTCATTACCTCTGGAGTCTGGGAAATGGCAGTACATTGTTGTTTTAATGATGCTATGTTTGTTTGTCAGTCAAATTAACAATTTGTGTTAAAACCTATGCAGAACCATGTGGTGGCAGTGGAAAATTGGGTGTTGTGCCGCATATTTTTGAAGAAAAGAAGTGGTGCTACTAAAAACGAGGATGACGGCCTGCAATGTTGCAACGAGAAGGGAGTTGGTAAAGCAAGGAGAAAGAGCCTTGTTTTCTATGAATTCCTGAACGAGGAGAGGACAGACCTAAATCTTGCCCCAGCATCCTCCTCATCTTGCTCCAGTGGGATCACACAGGTGTCAAATAATAACACGGATGACCATGAAGAAAGCAGTAGTTGCAATAGTTTTCCTTATTACAGAAGAAAACCTTAAAAAGCCATACTTCCACACTTTTTTGTTTTCTTGGCTATATCAGTAGTTGTGCTTTTGATTAGCCCTTCAGAATAATAACCTCTTTAAAGAAAAAGCAATCAAGTGTTTGGTAATTTCAAGTCTTTGGGTCTCTTTTGTCTGTGATTACCACGCAGCAGAAATAGTTGTTAATAGAAACCCCAAAAAAAGTTATTAAAGAAAACAAGATATGGTTGTGCATGCAGTAACTATTACCTAAAGAGCAAACTTTCTTAAGCACATGGCGGTTCCCCTTGTAATTAATCAAAAGCTAAAGACAGATTACCCTCTTTTCTTATACATTTTACAAAATTCATCGTGAAACGGGCTATGGTTCAAGTTCAACATTGCTTTTGTAGATGAACATGCAGAGCAAAGTCCCTCTAGGAAAAGGCAAATGGTTTTGAGAGAAGAAAAATGCATGCAAATCTCAGGAAAGATAAAAGGCATGTTTATATAGGAGAATATTTGGTGCATTGTTAATGCGTCGATATATAAGTATTTTGACTTTGGCAAAAGCAGAACGCTTTTTGGGAGAGCACAGGAAAGAATAAGCATGGGATTGTTGGAAATCAGCTTTTGGATCGGTTGAAAAAGAACCCAATTCTCCTCTCTATTATTTCACAATGGATCGAATCTCCAAAAACTCCGAGCTGGCTCCAAATTCTTATCTTCCTATACACTCCATCTAGTATAATGGGTTTATAAAAAATGAAAAGCATCCATTTCTGTAGTTAGAAGCAGACATTCTGAGCTTGATTTTCTCAGCACTTGTAACTACTATCGCATACTCAAATAATATATATATAAAATAATACACGAAAAAGAGTAGGTCTGAGGTTGTGGGAAAAACAGGGTTTACTAAATTCGGAATAAACATGACGTGACTGGTAGGTGGGAGATGGCGGAGTTCGACCGTCCAATCCAACTGTCCTCCCTAATCCTCCATCTCCCTCTTATTACCTTTTAGTTGTGGGTTAGCAGATGATATTTTGGGGCACTCTTGCGAACATTATGCTGTGTTAATCATCCTCAGTCATATTACAACTTACTAGTATTCCTTGCACGTAAAGAAAACGTAAGTAAACACCCTTCATCTAGTTTCTATATCTACCCTTCACGCATTCCAATTTTTTGTAACTCAAGTCCAGCACATATAGCAAGCCAACAGCAACAGGGTTGGGGGGGGGGGGGGGGTTAACAGCATCACTGTCCACCTAACCTTGCAGTTTGACTCTATTAACAAACAATATACATAGTTGACATTAGCATACAATCCTCACCTTAATTCTTTGGATTTAGATCATTAGATGATAAAAGATAAAACTAAGTGATATATTGTGGGTTATGAATACAGAGGTTTAAGGTTGGTCGCAACATACAAGGACGTGATATCATGAACCTGAGAGGTTAAAAAGTGGGACATGGAGCACTACATAATCGACAAGTGGATGGGAGATAGACATAAGACGGCATACATTACACCTTGATTATCGTCCATAATTGACCCAACAAATAAATAAAAATATGCCGACCAGAGTTTCTTATGACCATGGTTTTACAATTATCTCTAGCTCTATACGTAAATGTTTTATTTTAATGACAAAAGAGAAAAAAAGAGGCTAAGCCAAATATTGAACAAAACCATATTGCTGTAAGAAAAACAAATGCATTTATTTTGGGAGGGAGAATTAAATAAAGAGAGGTTAGCACTAAGAGACATATTCCACTCAATATCATATTTTACTCGAAACACAATAATTGCACGCTTCGACTCTCTACAACACAAAAATATAATAAAAAGGCAAAGCAAAGGAAAAGAAAATGGAAGTTTGGGTCACGAAACCCAACTTTTTCTTTCCATACGTATTATTAATACAAGTGAGGTGAGAGAGCATTTGCTTGTGGGAATCTCTTTTTTTTTTCTTTTTCCTTATAATATATTATCTGAAAAGATAAACTAAATTATTAATTTATGTTATTTCTCAATTCAATCCTATAAATTTGTGGGAAAGGAGCTTTCCCTTCTCCCTACGGAACCAGGCTTCGTCAATGTTTGAGGCTCCGGCTTCACTTCAACTGGCCCACCGTTACCCCCTTCCTCCTCCTTTTCCCTAAACTGACCTCACATTTTTTTCAATACTGCCACTGCCTTCTTTTAATTAATTGCTTCCCTTCCTCTTCTCACTAATAATAATAAAATATGTATTTTTATATAAAATATATATTCTTATGATTAGCGTATTGTAATTTTATAACAATCATATAATTAAAGCTTATATATGATATTTTTATTCATTTTACACGTAATTTATTAGAAAATTAAAATTTCAATTAACTATAAAATCTCATTTAATTTTTTTCTTATAATAAGGAACCTATATATTCTAAGGTCTGAGAAATGTTCACAAATTACAAGCTTACTAAAAAGAAAGCAATATGAACAAAATTAAATTTAATTTGAGCCTTGTGTGTTAGTCTGATGATTAGAGTGTTCATTGTTTTAAATGTGATTTAAGTTTAAATCGCGATAATCGCTTACTATTAAGACTTTATCTTCATTTTATAACTAAAAAAAAATTAAACTTAATTTAAAATATGATTTAAACTTTGGTAATGTGAGAGTATGTGTAACACGGGATCCAAATCCTCTCTCATCTTATATTTTATGTAGAATTGAGTGATTGAAGCTCTTTATTCTATGTTCTATATTCTACATTTTAAAAGTAAAACATTATATTAGTCAAGTCGATGCAACTCGAAGGCTTCCATGCCCATTTGTGCAATCATTCAACCTTACCTTCCCATCATTTATTTATTTAATTTTTTTATATAAAAAACAAAAAAATATCTCTAAAATAATACTTAATGTTTTATTAAAATAAGAAGTCTTTGAAAATTTAACAATTAAATTGAGGTTTTTTACCCAAATATTACAAAAAAATTTATTAATGATCAAAATGGTACCCCAAAATTATTATTTATCAAAATGGTATGTTTAGTTAAGTGGAAGGACTCTAAGTGGCGGCATTAAGGGGTATTTCTGACACGTGTTTTTTTTATTTTTTATTGTTTTTATATATTTAAAAATAAAAAAAATATTATTTTATTAGTGAAGAGACTTAAAGTGGCGACACTCAATGTTTTTTTTTCAAAAAAATACGAGAAAAAAATACCTGACACCCAGTGGAGAAACACGAAGTGGCGGCGCCAATAGAGGGTTATTAAGTGGTGGCACTAAGGGGTGTTTTTGTCACTTGGCAGCACCTCATTGTGACGTGTGTGTGTGTGTGTGGGTGAATTTTTTTAAGAGGTGGAAATTAATTTAAGTGGTTGAGAATTTTTGGTAGGTGATAAAAATTAAATAAAATAAATTTTTTTTTTTTTTATTGATAAAGAGTGGTGAGAGAGAGAGAGAGGGAGGGAAACAACGAAAATTGAAAAAAAAAAAAAAAAAAAAGAGAAAGAAAGAAAGAAAGAAAAAAAGAAGAAGGGAGAGGAGAGAGAGAGAGGAGAGAGAAAAAAAAGTAATATGTTTATTTTTAAACTTAATTTTAAAATATTTTAATTTGTTAGTTAGTAGTAGTAATGTGATTGATTTATTATTATAATTTTATTTATTTAATAGATTGATTAAAATAATAAATTAAGATGAGTGGAAGAAAGATAAGTTTAATTAATATTTTAAGTATGGTTAATTTTAAAATTAATTTTAAAATATTTTAATTTGTTAGTTAGATTGATAATTTTAAGTTTTTTGTTTTCTTTAATTTAATTTTTAATGGATTTGTTATTTAATGTTGTTATAGTTGGTGAGTAAATTAAGAGGAGAAGAAGAAATGTAAGTTTGGTTATTATGTTATTATTAATTTACTTTAATTTAATTTTGTTAGTTAGTAATTTTATTTTGTTGTTAGTAGTAGTAAGTAAAAAATATTGTTCATATTTATTGATTTAAAATTTAATAATGTTTTAATTTGGTTAGTTAGTAACTTTATTATACAAGTCATAAGATTGTTTAGTAAAATGTGAAAGAAAACTATTACAAGTGTTTAATAAAATAAACAATAATCCATTTTTAAGTTATAATTAAAATTAGTTACAAGTATGAAATTAAAAAAAAATTATTATTTTATAAAAATAAGAGAGTTTTAATAATTCACAAAAAGTTAAACCTAACTAATTAATTACCAAAATATAATATAAAAAATAATTAATTATCAAAATAATATCTTCATCATATTATTTACCAAAATGGTACAAAATAAATATTTATTATTTATTTTGTACCATTTTAGTAAATAATGGTGTGTGGATACTAATTTGATATATAAATATATATTTTGTACCATTTTAATAAATAACATAATTTGATATTTAATTATTATTTTTGTATTATATTGGTAAATTTATGTATTGAACTAATTGATAATTTTTTTTCAAGTTGCAGAATGGCTTCATTAATTAACTCGGAACGTCCTCACATAGCCAAATTGGTGAATGCAAATACACACCAAGCCAATATGAATGTAAAAAAATTATTATTTGTTCATTATGTCGTTCACGATATTATTATTTGTTTACAAAATTAATTTTGGTTATACTAACTATTTTTGTAAATTAACAGGAAGAGCTCGCGTATCGTTCATTGAGGGGTCATGCACAGGGCCTCAAATTTCCCCCTCATGAACGTCTGCTTTTGTACTTGAGGGATGCCGAATTTGGATCAGCGACATTGATCCAAAAATTTGAGTTAAGATATGATTTAATCAGTGCATTGGTGGAGCATTGGCGCCCGGAGACACACACATTTCATCTGCCTTGTGGGGAGTGCACTGTGACATTGGAGGATGTTGTGGTCCAACTAGGGCTACCAATCAATGGTGTACAGGTCACCAGTATTAGTTCGTTTCAAGAGCCAGCAACGATGTGCATCCAGTTATTAGGTCGCTCACCTAGTAATAATAATAACTTCACGTCGTTGTTATTTACATGGTTGAAGAGCAATTTTCAGCACTTGCCAGAACACGTAACTGAAATGGAGGTTTCTTGGGTCGTTCGAGCCTATATTTTGCTAATGATAGGGGGCATACTCATGCCGGACGCAAATAACAATAAGATCCACTTGATGTATTTCCCTACTAAGAGATTTGCGAAAGATTCATGAATATAGTTGGGGATCTGCGGTGCTTGCCATGCTATATCGAGAACTTTGTCATGCCACAAACCCTTCTTCCCGAGATATAGGTGGATGCCTAGTGCTATTGCAATCTTAGGCACTATATCGGATGTCATTCTTGGCATCCGTTAGGCACCAAACATATGTTTTTCCACTCGTTAACAGGTGATTACCATATACCCTAAATTTTAATTATTTGACATATTTTATTAATTATATTATTCTTGTAACACCCTTATATCCGGTTCATATGCATAAACCCGATATAAAAGTATTACATTAAAATAAACCGAGTCAAGCAACTTTTTTTTTATCCAAAATACCTCATTTCATTTCGTCACACAAAACAACATTTTTGTTTATCTAATAAGTACACATATAAGTTCCATAGTACATGTCATTTTACATCAAAAGTAATATACCAAAATTTGAGCTCCAAGTGATGTGATGTAATGAGAGGTCCCGATCTACCATCTTGTATTCCTTGTACCTACGCGTTAAAATAAACGCGTTAAGCCGGTGAAGGCTTAGTAAGCACTACAAAAGTAATGAATGATCATTTAAGTACTCATGCATATAACTTTTTGCTTTTCTTACATGTAACCTGTAACTTACCACAATGGTACAACTTACACTTTTATCCACTTTCTGTAGTTTAGCCCTTAATAGACTTTCATAGAACCGTTAGGATATACGGAACAAACAGAGAGCACATAAGTGCTGGGCAACAGAGAGCACACACAGTGCTAAACAGAGAGCACACAAAGTACTAATCAGAGAGCACACAAAGTGCTAATCAGAGAGCACACAAGTGCTAATAACAGAGAGCACACACAGTGCTAATCAAAGAGCGCGCTAGTGTTCCTTAATGGCATGCCACTAATATCACAATGGTTCTAATTTGTCTACTTGGGCACAATCTCAATTAGCATCATTCCTCATAAATGATATATCTCACATAAATACATCATCAAATACTTCACATTTATATTTTCAAAGTTGTACACTTGCGTCACAGTCACTAAATTATTTATATCTTGAGCTACAGAATTAAAAATCATAATCTGCTTGATGTTTCTGAAACTAGACTCAATCATATTTTTACCATAAAATTTCCAGAATTTTTACTTTAGCCAATTTGTACAGTAAATCTTTCAATTTACCCCTTCGCTGCTGCCTGACAGTTTCGACCTTTCTTCACTAAAAATTATCTATCTTTAAGTACAAAGATCAAATGATGTTACCGTTTGTTTATATTGAAAATAGACTCATTAAGGATTCAGACATATAAATTTCAGTCTATATTTATTTTTCTAAATTTTTCTATGATTTTTCAAAGTCAGAACAAGGAAACTCGTACCTACTCTGACCTTGTTACACAAAATCAGTTGTATCTCAGAATTTACAGATCCATTTCCATCACCGTTTCTTCCATATGAAACTAAACTCAATAAGATTTAATTTCATATATAATAGGACCCTTAACTCTTTATATACAATTTTTAGTGAATTTTCGAAGTTAATCCTCTGTTCTGTCCAGACTGTTTTACTAAATCACACATTAATCCCTTCATTTTATCATTATAAACATTCAAATCAAGTACCTATCTAACAATTTCTATGCTAATAATTCATATACCATTAGAGAAATTAAACCATAGTTCAAAACTCTTATTAGTACTTACAACAAAAAGGCTGATTTCTTTCTCTTTTACCCCTTGTTTTATTCTTTTCCTTTGTCTTCAATTTGATCCTTGCCTCTCTTCTCTTTCTCTTCAATTTCACACAAACACATGTAAGCTAAATTCTATAATTCAATGATTTCCATGCTAAATAACAGTAAAATACATGTATATCATGAGGATTTAACCATTTCTTACCTTAATCCTTGAATTCAAATTTTCTCGATTTAGTCCTTTATCTCTCTAACACCTCAAAATTAATTCTATAAGAAGTTTAAGGTATCTACTAACTCTCTTTTATGACTTTCTTTCAGAAATTCCAAAGAAAATGGAAGGTTTTGGAGTTTGAAAAGCTTAAAAATGATGGAAGGACCTATTTGGAATAAAAGCAAAAGTTGGAAATGGAAGAAAAGGCCATGGACGGCTAACTTAATGAAAAAGATGATATTTTCATCTTTTTAACCAGCTTTTTCTTCTCTCAAATTCTCTAGAATTTTCACTTAAAATATCTCACTTAAGAAAAATGGTAAAATTACACTCTTAGTCCTTGAGCCTTTCAACTTTACACTTTGGCCCAAACTTTGCCTCCGAAAAAAATATCTTCCACCAAATTACTCTTTTGCCCCTCCTCAATCAATCTAATTCCCATGATGACTCAAAATTCATTTCGGATAATTCGTTATTTAATCCCCCATATTTTCTCTCCTTTACTATTTAATCCTTAAAAAAAATTTTCTAACCTTCCTTACTTCACTAAACATTTATAATTCTCTATTTTAATTTATCACTATTCAAATCCGGTTCAAACACACGGATGTTACAATTCTAACAATTTATTTTTTGTTTTCTTAGATGGAAAACAAAACCAGGGATTGGGAGACAGTACACAATTCTCATGTATCTTTTGATGCTCGAGCAATATGCCGGGGAAGGGGTATGTTATTTATTAACATGTTAAATTATATTACTTGACTCGTGTTAATATGGTTGCATGTTACTAAATCATATTACTTTACTTTTATTAATATCTTGACATGTTATTAATTGTGCAGTTCATCTGGACTTTATATATACAGCCAAAAATTACCGCTGTTATTCTTGCCTCGACATTCCTCCGCTCAGACCAATGGTGCATTAACGTACCGATAACCAATTTTCAAACAGTGAAGTGGTATGCCGAGGATCGAGTATTCCGGCAGTTTGGTTGTAAACAGCCTATCCCGCAGTCGTCATTCCAATTAGGGTCTATCCATGGGATGGATAAGAAGGGGAAAGCAAATTGTGATTGGGGGAGTGTGCATGGACAATATGTTTATGTGTGAAACAACTGAATGATGCGAGTACTTCCAATAAAGTACACTCCAGATTTACAGCCATCGGTGCAGTACATGCAGTGGTTCATTAAGGTTGGGAAACCATATTTACTTGGTGCTTCATCGACGATAATTCCCCCATACATGTCTCGACAATATCGCCTCTATCATGTAGCTCCTGCCCCAGAGATACAACCAGTGCCAGAGCAACAAGAAGAGGAGTATGAAGAGGCATTGGATGACGATGATTCTTATCGTCCTGATTTTACGGGATCTCACATATGTATAGCTCATCAAGCCAAGGATATCAGCCTTAGTTTGACGAGCCACCACAATACTCAAGGGAAGGATATCAGGCTGAGTTTGACGAGCCACCGCGATACTCTATTCCTCCCAGGCAATACTCTACTCCTCCGGGGCAAATGGACCCTAATGATGACGATTAACTTGACGAGCAACCTCGACGTAGAAGCCGACCACTACGAAGAACCTCGAGAATCACACCATCTAATCATGGATACTATGGTTGTGTCTAATAGTGTTTAAAATTGACTATTGATGAATTATAATGATGAATTTTTTCTCCATAATGTACATATATTTTAATCTATTTGATCATTTATTTAAATTTCATAACATTAAACCCTACAATCTAAATTATAAACCTTAGACTTAAAACCCTAAATCATAAACACTAGACTTAAAACTCTAAATCGTAAACACTAGATTGATTAAGGAGGGGCAAAATAATAATTAGGTGGAAGATATTTTTGGAGGTAAAGTTTTGTGCCAAATTGTAAAGTTGGAAGGTTTAGGGACTTAAAGTGTAATTTTACCATTTTTATTAAGTGAGATATTTTTGAAGAAAAATTATTAGAGACTTAAATTTATATGATTAATTCTTTAATGAGTCTATTTTCAAAATAAACAAACAAGAACATCATTTGATCTCTGTACAAAAAGATAAATAATTTTGAGTGAAAAAAGGTCGAAACTATCAGCCAACAGAGAAGCAATTACTCGATCCGGGTTTAGGCCCTACTCGATCCGAGTATGCCCAGCTAGCCTACACAGTCCACACAGCTTACCGCCGTCTGTTTTCTCCATAATGTCCATTTCGTTGCGGATTCTGGTGATATGGGGACGACATTTCGGATTCCTTCGTAAACCTTTGTTTGGGATAAGCTCGAAAGTCATCGAAGGTACCTCCCATGTGGACAAGTCAGGCAGGACAGGGAGCTCATTTTCCCAAATACGTAACGTACGCTGGAGAGTGTAAATGGGGTCGATGAACTGTTCAACATTGAGCGACACTTTAGCACAAGCTGCAATGAAATACGTACAGTGATAACGAAGTGTAAAAACCTCCTACAATCGCAGTGTCTGTTTTGGAGATCAACCCCGTATGACCTAAGTGGGATACTAGGTCGACGCCCAATGGTCTCAATAACTTGAAATCATTGAAACTGTCGTGAATATATTTCAACGTTCATCGTCCTCACACTCTGACGGTTTGCATCCATTGCATTCCTGACAGCTTCGACAAACACGTGTCCAGCGTTCATCTAATCGATTTGTTGCATCTCCATTACTGGCATCAAGGTAGCTAGCTTATAAAATGTAACGGAGAACATGGATGAAATCGAAAGATGTCGTATTCTCTTGAACACGCCATTAAACGACTCTGCCATATTGGTTATCATTTGACTATATCGATACCCCTCATCAAAACTTTGAGCCCATTGGGTCGTCATTTGACTATATCGATACCCCTCATCAAAATTTTGAGCCCATTGCCACGGCTCCATGGTACCCAACCACTCGCGTAGAGGCTTGTTCGTTTGACTTTCCATGTCATGCTCAAGTCTGGTCATTCTTTACTGGAATCGGTGTGGTTCTAGCTCGTACGCTGTAGGAATATTAAGAAAACATAAGTTACAATCTAAAATTAAAACCTTAAAAATATAATTTAAAAACTTAATTTTTTTACCCATTTTCACAAGTTGTCTCAACCAGTTTGCATTCTTATATTCTCGTTGTTAGTCGCAATGTGTCGGCTGCACTAAACCGATTTCCATGGTACACCAGTACGCCTAATGGCTGCAATAATACCCTTCCCTCTATTAGAGATGATGCAAATATTATCGTTATGAATCACATGCCTTCGTAAGTTTCTCAAGAAGAATTCCCTAAATTCTATGTCTTCTTTGTCCACAATAGCGAATGATATTGGGAGCACGTTTTGATTCCCGTCTTGAGCCATTGCAATTAGTAGGATCTGCGTATATTTTCCATATAGTCACGTCCCATCTACCTAGACAAATGGCTTGCAGTGAGGAAATGCTCGAACACAGGGATTAAACGTCCAAAATAAATACTGAAAAATTCTTCTTCCCTGTTGTATGTTATTATCTGAGCCATAATAAGGTCGTGTCACCAACTCAATCGCAGTCCCCGGCACGTACTGTCGCATTGCGCTATTCATCATTGCAGCTTATTGTATGATGCATCCCAATCACAGAACAATTGTTCCATTGCCATCTGTTCGTAATCCATGTTTTTCGATACGAAACCCGATAATGGAATCGTGATTGCATGTCCACAATCAGTGTAGAAACCTTGATGGTCGGATCGTCCTTAACCATTGGCATGATATGTGTGCAGATGATTCTGGAATCAAGTTTCCGGTGATCTTCTGACAAACGTGTTGAACTGCATGTGTGAGGCTCATCAATTTTTCTTATCTCCCACATTTGCGACTTCTGGATAAATACAGCTCGCACCCGTCACTTGTAACCTTCCGTCGACTTTCAGCACTTCCCAATATATAATGTCGGTTTAGACACTGCAACTTTGTAGTCTATCGACATATTCATGCTATATCGTTTAATAGCAAATATACACTCTTCCTTGGATTCAAATTTGTGGCCCACAAACAACTCTTCACAATCTGTTGCTATGGCCAATCGGTGAGTAGGTACTATTTCAGGGTATTTCGCGAACTCGACATGTGTCGTATCGGGGTTTATAAGAGACATGTGTGCCCTAGGAGGATTATTGTGCATCACAATATGTGTAATTGGATTTTCGACTGGATTTTCATCGTCATTCACCCATTCATCGTCAATATCATCTGGGACCTCATCCATATCCGGATCACTATCAATATCGACTTCATTATCAGAAGGAATACTACTATCATATCCACCATCTTGATCTGCATCATTCTCGGGTGCAGTAGCATTAAGATCGATGTCTAGCCCATGTACGATTGATTGACTTTCAATGTACGATACTGGAACCACCATACACGGAGTTGAATCTTCATTTTCTAATGGAGTTGGATCTTCATTTTGTACAGGTTCCACATCAACTAACTCGGGAAACAATTGAACCGGTGTATTTGGGTCACTTTGATTCGAACAATAAAGAGCGATCATTGTCTCAACGTCTTTATTGTCTACAAGTTCCATCTCGGTGAATTTGATGGGATCTGTTGAAACTGAAAACTTCTAGAAAAGTTTCGAGATTCTTCTCCCACAACATCTAAAAATTTTTGCACTAATCCTTGCTTTCATATCATCAACTGAGATATTTCGACGAAATCTCATTCCTATTTGTTCCCGACAATCAAATATACATCCAACCGATGTTCTCAAAATTACTCCATAAAAATAAATTCATACAAAAAATTGATTATCCATCTTCAATAAATCTGTTAAAAATTAAATAAAATTTTAGTAAATAAAATAATATTTTAAAAATATATCATACTAAAATAAATTTAAAAATAAACATATTACTTTTCTTTCCTTTCTTTATTTCCCATTTATTTGCTCCCTCTTTTCTATTTTATAACAAAAATTTTATTTCATTTAATTTTTATCACAAACCCAAAAAATTCTCAACCACCCAAATTAATTTTCACAATTAAAATAAAATAAATACACACACACACAGGGCACAATGGGGTGCTGCCAAGTGGTAAAACACCCCTTAGTGACACCACTTAATAACCCTCCATTGGTGCCGCCACTTCGTGTTCCTCCATTGGGTGTCAGGTATTTTTTTATCGTATTTTTTTGGAAAAAAAAAACCCTGAGTGCCACCACTTTAAGTCCCTCCACTAATAAAAGAATATTTTTTTATTTTTAAATATATAAAAAAAAAACATGTGTCAGAAATACCCCTTAATGCCGTCACTTAGAGTCCCTCCACTTAACTAAACATACCATTTTTTTAAATAATAATTTGGAGATACCATTTTGGTTATTAATAATTTTTTTTATAATACTTGGGTCAAAAACCCAGTAATTGTATTAACCAAAAATTGAAATGTGTTTTTTTTATATAAATAAAATGAAAATGGAAGTTTGAAAATTATATGCAGTGGCGGAGTCAATGATTGGTAAGGGATCTGATCCCCTTTAAATGAAATTTTTTTTAGTTAGGTTTTTTATAATTTACAAAATTTTAAACTAATAATAATAAAATTATACTTTGATTCTTTTAAAATGATAAAAATTTAATTTAATTTTTTAAAAATTATAAAAATATAAATTATTAAAATAATAAAATTATATTTTTAGTGTCGTAAAAATATATAATTTAATTTCGATCTCTAAAAATAATTTTCTTGACTTCGTTACTAGGTATGCGAGTGGTTTGGGATGAAGGGATAGTATCCTAAAATTTTTCATTAAGGGTCACGTACATCTAATGTAAATCCGGTCTAATTAGAAATAGTGAGACAAACAAGATTTGGGAAATCTTGAAAGGGGGCATCACTTTGAAGGTGGCCTTTTCGTCGCTTACCCTGGATCCGACGTGGGTGCCCGTCGTTTTGGAGGCAACTAGGCCCCTTTGCCCTTTATTCCCTCACCCACCTTCCATTTTTACCTAATTACCCTTTCCTACTCCAACTAAATTTCTTTTTATTTTAATAAAGATATAGTACCATTTTATTAGTAGAAAGAAATGGTCCTTACTTATTAGTCACTAGTCCTTGCCTCCTTATTCTAAATAAATAAATGGAAATGTCAATGGACCGTCTTTCTTTCTTTTTCTTTTTCTTTTTTCCAAGAATCTCCGGCGCATTTTCAATTTCTAAGGACCCCCTCAACCTAACATATTAAGATTTTGTTTTTCGCATAATTATCGAAAATATTTTTAATATTTATGAATTTTAGGGTTTGAATCTTTAATTTCTATTTTTTTAATTGACATTTTTAATAGTAAGATTTTTTCATAAATCAATCAAATCTTAACAATAACGTGAATTGATCGTCAATCAAACTATAAATCAATGAAATAACCTATACAGCATGTCACGTAAGCATAAGATCATAGATGACATCATATACAAAACCAAATTTTTTTTGACAATTTTCTTTTCATTTTGTTTCAATCATCTTTGTTTTTCTCCTCTTTCTCTTTTCCTTTTTACCTGTTGTCGTCGTTGTGTCCAACTCCCATCACTATCGCCTTTCCTCTCACTCTTCATCGTCGATCTGACCATAGTACCACTTGTAAGAATAAACGTTGAAAGTGTAGATCCGAAAAAAAAATATTAAAGGCTCAAGCCCAGGAACCCATAAATATTGAGGGTATATTTAAGAATTATGCCATTGTTTTTCTTCAAAACTTACGTAGTTAGTTAAGGAGAACACGCATTTGGATGCGTGCACCCTTGATTTCTTTGCATTTCTTTTGCTACCAAAGATTCTCTTCTCTTCCCTTCCTATTGTATGTTGGTAAGTTAATTATACCCCTTTGTATTTAATACTTCCGATAATACGCAATCAAACTATATAATAGTTGAATAAATTAAAAAATGTAAAGTTTGTTTGGAGGGGCGGCTTTGGAGTTTTCCCATTTGTACAAGTAATCGAGCTGGCGTAGTTTTGATAACCATATTTACTAATAATTTTTATATTGATGCCGTATAAAGACAATTGAAGCATCCAGTTCCCGTTTTGATTTTTATTCCATGATTTTAACATAAAACACAATTACAATATTAACCTTTTTAGATCATTAAAAAATAGCATAAAACCAGTATATGCATGACACCAGGCTGGGCGCCCCTTCTTAATCCATATAATTTTATGCATGAGAGAAAAGACACGAACAGCACCACACAACATAACCAAAATTAGTGGCTATGAAGCAATCTTGTTGCTTTCTTACCTCACCAAACCAGAGCCTCGGAATTGTTCCTACATTTACTAAAATATGTTCCGCAAGACTCTGTCGGACTTCCACCTCAAACATTCTTCCTATAACTTTATCTTACTCCTAAAAATTGCACAACCTATACCTATGGACATGCCTATTAATTTACTCTATGAGTGGTACTTTGTACTATTGGCTTGGTTTATATTAAATGAAATTTGAATAAGGTTTTTTTATTTATTTTCAATTAGATTAATTATATATATAAAATATTTTCATGTAAATTTAATTAAAAAGTATATAAAATATTAGTATAAAATATTTTTTTGGGTGAGGTATAAAATAATTTTTAAATAATGATAAAAATTCTGAATCGATCTGATTTGGGTTGGGTTTAGATAATTTTTTTTTATGTCCTTGACTATCTAAATTTAATTTAAATAATAAATATTTTATATTAAATCTAATTATAAAAATATTAATATTATTATTTTACTTTTTAACAGTGAATTAAATTTTTGGTAAGGATAGACCGAAAACGGGTTTGAGCTTGAATATCTCTGTGATTTAGCAACAAATCAACTTGGCTCGACTAGGGGCGAAACCAAGGGAGCTGGCAGGGGCTCAGGCTCCCCTTAAAATGGAAAATTTTTCATTTAGGCTCTTAAAATTTTTAAAAATTTTAAATTAGTAAAGGTAAAATTTCACTTTGACCCCTCTAAAAATGATAAAAATTTAATTTAATCTTTTAAAAATTACACTTTTACTATCGTACAAATTACAATTTAACTTCGACCCTCTCAAAATTTTTTTTTGATTTTACCCCTGAGCTCGACCCGTAGATAGATCTAAGTAAATAACACCATTCTTTGTATTTTCTTTTGAAACTTTTATATTTTTCATATATTTTAAAAGTATTCTTACTTTTAAAAAATTTAAGGATTTTTTAAGTTTTCATAATTTTTTATATTTTTTTATTGAAAATACATAAAAGAAACATTTAAGGTTAAATTTCTTAAAGAGAAGGGACATAATCGGCATAAAATTGTAAATAATGAGAGATACAATAATTATTTTATCTTTTTTATAACAGCCAAATCTTTGTAAAAATTTCTCAACATTTGACTTGAGCATTGGCACGTAAGAATTAAATTACGTTTTCAAAAATGAGATGAGTTACTTTTAAAATTAAAAAAAGTAAAAATTTCCATAGCATGAGATCTGATCGATGCTTGCGAATTGCGTAATGATGCAACCAATTGGCCATGAATATGTGTGATTGAAGGTTAATTGGGTCCTTTCCCCACCCCACCATTAAATTGAAGTCCTTTAACTAGGTGAACTCCAGCTGTCTCTCTGTCTAAGGAACTCAGAACTCAGTCCTTTAAAAGGAAGGGTAGTGTGGTAATTAGGGGAAGGACAGAAGCATGAAACCAAGTTTTAGTTAATATCAATTATAAATTTCATATTTGGACAAGGGTTAAACAGCTACGGTTATTCCCATTTACGCAAGTCGAACACAACAAAGCTTGGTGTTTGGAGGCATTGGTTTCCGTTTAGATACAAAACTTCAACCTTTTCCAGCACACCTAAATTTAATTTAACTTATTACTTTGCCCAAGGAGGTTGAGTATGGTTTACGCAAAACAGGTCGTCCTTATTCTATAAAGAATGCTCACACTTTCCCCCCTCTCTCACACACATGACTATTTCAACTTTTCATTTCCTTTTATATCCGCTTTTGTTTCTTTTTCTTTTTCTTGTTCTTGTTCTTGTTCCCCCCTTGTTGATACTCTGAGGGATTAGTATAAGAAGGCAATGTGGGATGGTGGGGTTGTAGGCTTGATTTGGAGTTTGAAGTCCCACTACCCCAACTCTTGTTGTTGGTTTTCAGGTGCTTTTGGGACTAATTGGTTGCCTGTGTTTTGAGGATGATGGAGAAGCTTAATTTTGTAAACAACGGTGTGCTTAGATTGCCTCCTGGATTCCGTTTCCATCCTACTGATGAAGAGTTAGTCGTTCAGTACTTGAGAAGAAAGGTGCTTGCTTGGCCCTTACCTGCCGCTATCATACCCGAAGTTGATGTTTGCAAAGCAGATCCTTGGGACTTGCCAGGTTGGTCTCACACCTCACTGTTTCAAATTTGGTTCCTTCTATTATATAACATTATAAAAAGCAAGCAGCTTGTTCTAGTTTGTTCTATAGCTCTGGAATTGACTTCTTGTATCAATTATGGAAGCAGCCTTCTGCAATAGCTCTGAACGTAACTAACAACTGTTAAACAATTAGAAGCCTTTAGGACAAAATTCAAGACATAATTAGATGGCCTGATACATTGAGGTCTATGTTCAGGTGATTTGGAGCAAGAGAGGTACTTCTTTAGCACAAGAGAAGCCAAGTATCGCAATGGGAATAGATCCAACAGAGCCACGCTTTCAGGATATTGGAAAGCCACAGGAATTGACAAACAAATTGTAAGTTGTAGGGGCAACCAAGTAGTGGGTATGAAGAAAACTCTTGTTTTCTATAGAGGAAAGCCCCCACAGGGAACTAGGACCGACTGGATCATGCATGAATATCGCCTTGTTACCGCTGACACCTGCAATGCGGCACATAAGAAGAACCAAACTCAGGTCAATTTTGGGTCTTTGCTCTCATTTCATCTTTACTGCTTGTCCCTATAGTTGTTGAGCATTTTTCATAATTCAAACATCTTATCCCAACCACGTTTCAGAAACTCTGGAGTCGGGGAAATGGCAGTACATTGTTGTTTTAATGATGCTATGTATGTTTGTTGGTAAGTCAAATTAATGAATTGTATTAAAACCTATGCAGAGCCATGGGGTGGCAGTGGAAAATTGGGTGCTGTGCCGCATATTTTTGAAGAAAAGAAGTGGTGGTGCTACTAAAAACGAGGATGACAGTTCTAGCAACGAGAAGGGAGTTGGTAAAGCAAGGAGAAAGAGCCCTGTTTTCTATGAATTCCTGAGTAAGGAGAGGACAAACCTAAATGTTGCCCCAGCATCCTCCTCATCTTGCTCCACTGGGATCACACAGGTTTCAAATAATGACACGGATGACCACGAAGAAAGCAGTAGTTGCAATAGTTTTCCTTATTTCAGAAGAAAACCTTAAAAGCCGCATTTCACAAGTACCTGAGATCATAAACCTGAGAGGTTAAAAAGTAGGACATGGAGCACTACACGATTGCCAAGTGGATGCTTGACAGACTTAGGACGGCTTACATTACATCTTGATAATCATTCGTCATCGACTCAACAAATAAAAATATATATGCCGACCAAAGTTTCGTGTAACAATGGTTTTATAATCAGCTCAAGCTGTTGGGAGTTCTTCACGTCAATTTTGTATACGTAAATATTTCATTTTCATGACAAAAGAGAAAAAGAACAGGTTAAGCCAAATATTGAACAAAACCATGTTGCTGTAAAAAGATAAAAAGAATTAAAGGAAAACATATGCTAAACCCAAACGTTTTAATTCACTTTTATCTTATTTTACAGTATCGTTATGATATTTAATTTTATCGTTATCATTATTTTTACATTTATCGATAAACATACCGTCTATTTTAACTCACCTTAAAATAATTAGAAGTTGGCACAAGGAGACATTTCACTCAAAACACAATAATTGCAGTCTTTGAGGTTTCTCTATTGCTCCTTAAAACCCTCATCCTTCGACTCTCAGCAAAAGGAAAAACACAGACATAATAAAATAAGGCAAACAAATAAAAAAAAAAAGAAAATGAAAGTTTGGGTCACGAAACCCAACTTTTCTTTCCATACTAATTATTTATACAAGTTTGGGTGCGAGAGCATTTGCTTGTGGGAATCTCTTTTTTCCTTTCCCTTTTCCTTATAATATATCATATGAAAAGATAAATTAAATTATCGTATTTATGTTATTTTCGATTCAGTCCTTACAGTACTATAAATTTGTGGGAAAGGACTTTTCCCGTCCCCTTAGAGAGCCAAGCCTAGTTTCCATTGCTATTGCTGTTGCAGATTAGAAGTGATTTTCAATTTGAAAAGTGATATGAGAAAGTATGTTGCAAAAGTGTAATTTGAGACGAGGGACGACATTTCCCCCTCAACAATATTTTAGAAAATAAAAAACTAAACAAGTAACACATTTGGTGGTTTCTTACCTCCTCTTAAGAAATAACTATTCATATTTAATATTTAGGTTGCTCTGACGAACATTGTAATACTACAGATCCAAACAGATTCCCAAACCAAATTTAAGGTAAAAAATAGCTTCAGTTGATCAATATCATAGCACATTAAAATCTTTCAAAATCCACAGACATCGAAGGTAGCATTAAACCAGAAATAACCACTTTACACCTTCATAATATAATATAATATAACAGAAACCTTAGCTATCGGTCCTAATCCCTTTACATAAAAAGCTCGCCGCTCCTACAAGCGAAGTCATCCAGATAATAGTTATGCAATGCACATTCTGAGTCAATTAGTACATGCGCCATCCACGACAACCACACCTTGATACTGCTCATAGGGTATTACGCTATCTTAAGGGAACTCCAAGACAAGGAATCTTGTTTCCTTCACATGGTTCATTATCTCTAACAGCATATTGTGATGCAAGATGAGAAGGGTATCCGATAACATGTCAAAATAATACATGCTATATTATCTTTCTTGGGTCTTGCCCCATTTCACGGCAATTCAAGTAACCAAAAAAAATATGGGTTTCTTGTTCTTTTACTGAAGAAGTTGAGTATAGTGCTATGGCCACCGCCACTAAATAAGGCTTTTGCAGGATCTTGAGGTGACAAATGATTGGATATGAATTGGGAAAACCAGGTGTCAGTGTGTGGAGTAGTCCGTAGTCCCAATCCTTGAACCCTAGCACTCTTTAGCTTTCCTTTATCCAATTTCAGGAAAAAATTCCGCGTGTAAGAAATGCATGCATATAGCATTAGCACCAGAGTGAAGCAGCAGCAGGTACCGCCACTTGGCCGAGTTTCCAACACAAGAAGAAAGCGTCCAACAAAAAAGAAATACTGTACTAGACATTGTCAATAATGGAGTGGGTCCCCCCCTTTGCCCACTACAATTCGGAAGGTTCATCTTCACCCAACGTGGTTGGCCAAATACATCCACAACATGAGAGTTAAATCCAGACACTTGTCGATAATATTTTGGAAACAACGCATGTACTCTCTCTCCCTTCCATTATCATATCCTCTCTTTCTCAGGCTGTAAGTTAAGTGAATGTGATTTATTATAAATAGAGCAGTCTCAAGTACCCTCCACCACCAAGAGAATTGAGAGAACAATTGGTGTGGCTGTGGCGTGGAGATCATACATCTCACATAAATAAGAGTATGGGTTTTGGTCGCATGCTTGCGTGGAACCATCAAAACTTCGCATTTGAAAAGGGGTGATGGTGCCACGCTGTGTGCGCCTGAAATGCATATTCTTCTACTATATTTGATGAAATGTTGGAAAATGTGGAAGCTTAGCACTAAGGTTAAATCTTCACTTTGAAATGATGTGATGCTTTTGTTTTCTATGGACTTCCATTTCATGTCTTCTTGCTAATTTCCCCTCCTCCTCCCCCGGATTTCATAATTTCTGTCCATTACTTTATTGTATCTACTTAGATTTCTTGTTCTTGTGTTAGCAGGTAGGGTAATAGTTGACTGATAAGCTCCCAATACAGGATGAACAATCCTGTGACAATATTACAAATTAGAGTAGAGATATCAGTTTGCAGGACGGTAGAGGTCTTTACTCCCTAGCTGAAGATCAAGTGACCAATTCCTTGATGAAAATGCTGGTTTGAAAACAATTAGCCATCCACCCCCACGATTTGTGAATTATGAGGTTGGGGTTAAAATGGGTTTTTTACTAATTTAATATAAAAAATATTTATTTATCAAAATAATATCTCCATTTCATTAATTATTAAAATGATATGATTAGTTAGGTGGAAGGGATTAAAATGGCGGCACCAAAAGAATTTTGACACAAATTTTTTTATTTTTTAATTATATTTATATATTAAAAAAATAAAAATAATAAATATTGATGAAGGGTTTGAAAATAGTGACATCAAGAGGTAAATTATACATATAAAATACACGAAAAAAATATTTGAAATCTGGTGACATCGAGTGGAGGGACACAGAATGACGACACCAATGGAGGGGGATTGAATGGCGACACTAAAGAGTGTTTTTGTCAAGTGTCAATTTCTTATGTGTTCGTATGTGTGGAGAGTTTTTTACTAAAATTTGTTTGTTAGGATTATTTACTAAAATAATATAAAAAATTATTTATTTTATTTTATTAAAATAATATAAAATTAACAAAAAAAAGTACCTTTTTAATTTTTCTCTTCTTCCTTTTTTTTTTGTGTTTTTTTTTCTTGTTTTTCTTTGATTTTTTTTCATAAACTTAAACAAATTTTAAACATTCCAAAACCCTAATTTCTTTTTATAAGCATTTGATGTTGCCACCTAAGTTGATACCACTATTATTATTATTTTTTTAATTTTTAATAATATTTAAATGAAATAAAAAATATATAAAAAATTCAAAAATTTCCTAGTGCCATCATCCTAAAGTCCTCTTTCGGTATCTTATTCACATATTTAATTTTATAATCTGTATTTAATTTTATTTTGGTAAATAGATAATTTTCTTATATTATTTTAGTAAATAACCCTAACAAACAAATTTTAGTAAAAAACCCTCTCACACACACACGGGCACATGAGTGATTGACATGTGACGAAAATATCCCTTGGTGCCGCCATTCAATCCCTCTCTACTGGTGCCGCCATTCTATGTCCTTCCACCCAGTGTCAGGAATTTTTTCTTCGTGTATTTTGTATGTATAATTTACCTTTGGTGCCACCATTTTCAAACCCTTCACCAATATTTTATTATTTTTATTTTTTAATATATAAATGTAATTAAAAAATAAAAAAATTCGTGTCAGAAAATTTTCTTGGTGCCGCCATTTTAGTCCCTTCCACCTAACTAATAAACATATCATTTTAATAATTAATGTGATGAAAATATTAATTTAGTAAATAATTTTTTTATATTAAATTAGTAAAAAGCTCGGTTAAAATAGAAAAATGATCTTTAAAGATATTAGATTATATATAATAAAAGTTGTGAATTATTTGATATTTAAAACTGTAGTTTTATTAATAAAATAATAATATGTATCATAATATTTGTCTTTATTTTTATTATTTTTAAAATAATGTTTACATTAATTTAAGTGTATTTGTAATTGGATTATATGTATTTTTATAATATTTAACCTACAAAAATTTAAAATTCATATAAATATTTCAATTAATTATTTATTTAATAATTATTTTAAATTTTTTATTATATTAAATGATTAATAAGTTTTAATAAATTTCTTAATAGTTAATTAAGAATTATTTTTAAAATAATGTTTACATTAATTGAAGTGTATTTGTAATTGGATTATATGCATATCAAATACTTTTCCAAAATAATATATTTGTCAAAGGAGGGTCCAATTAATATTTAGTGAGAATTTGAGACCTCAATTAGCAAAGTATATTGATCTCATGTTATCGAAACACAAGTTTGCATGGCAATAGAAATTCCCGGGAGCTAATAATGAAGCTAAATGTACCAAACTGAATTTAAATGCGGATCCAAAAGAATCCTAAGAAAAATTGGTAATTCCCTTTTTCACCTTTGTTATAAACAACAATAAAAAACACAGTGACTGATTAGAGGATCTAAAATTTTGGGAAGCAATGATTTTTTTCTTTCAAACTTTTAGAAAACTTTAATAGATTCTTCAAAATTTTGAAAATTCTCATTAATTTCATAAAAATTTTAATAAATTTAATTAGACCTCAAAAATTTTTAAAATCCCATTAGACTCCTAATTAAAATTTTTACTCAATCCTTTGAATTTAATCTCAAAATCAACCTTACTAATTGATTGGATAATCGATCGAATTCATAACATTGCAAAAAGCACCAATAATGACACGTTTCTCCAGAGACGGAGATAAAGCAGCTAGAAACCGAGGATGGAGGTGATCACGTACCGAAATTTTATTAGTTGACAGCAAAGCCCAGTGAAACCGTCAGATTCATGGTACAATTTCATTCGTTGAAAACTTGAAAAATAATATCTGAAATTGCAAAAGTAGGGTAGGTAGACATCGAAAACAAGAGCCAAAACCAAACACTTGACCTGCACTTTCTCACACTTTCTCACCTACCACCATTTTCCTTTCTTATTCTCTAATTTCCCCTTTTTTATTTTTATTTTCTTTCACCTTCACCTCAGCAAGAATTAGGTTTCAATTAGATAAAACAAAAAAAATAGTTTCTTTTACCTTTTTAATTTTAATACATTATATTTTATAAATATTTTTTTAGAACCAAATTATCTTTTTATGTTTGCTTTATGCTCTATGATGATTACTTTATTTGGAGCCCTCCTAACAATATTATCTCTAAGATAATGTATTTTTAATTAGGTTATGTGAATAAGATATTATAATTAATTATTTGATTAAAGTGTTTATATGGTGAAAAATAAATTGCATGACAATAGAGATTAAATTGAAAAATTTAAGTGTAAAACAATTTAATATGTGAAACAAGATATTGTAAAAGTGAAATATGCATAAAGTATAATAAAAGTGAGATTGTGGAAAAATAAGGAATTTTTATGATGACAAAAATTAAATTGTTAAACTTGAAAAAATATGTGGATGAAATAATAGCAGTGAAATACATAGAAATTTGATATGTGAAATATGATATTGAGATAAATTATGTGATTAAAGTATAACGAGAAAGAAAATTGATTTAACATGATTAATTAGTGAATATTAAACTTTCATGACAAAAAAAGACTAATTGAAAAGTTATGAAACTTTATAAGAAAATATTTGATAAGTGAAGAATGTAGTAGAGAATGTAACATCCTAGTGCTTTGACCCGATGTTAGAACATATAATAAGACAAAAATATAAAATAAATTACCAACTGAGTCTTAGCTTGGTTGGTATTGACATTGTTGCTTATGCAAGAGGATGTGAATTTGAGTGTATTGAAATGCATTTATACTCTTATTTAAGGGTTGAAAAAGGACGTGGATTCAATATTTTTCTTTCAAAACTTTGCTTATTGTTTTTAATTGTTTAGTTCAAGTGCATTAATAGGGTTCAAAATTGAAAAGAATTGGGAATGAGAATACTTTTTGCAATTAATTTCGGGATTTTATTGAATTTCTGTTTTGTAATATAATTTATTATTTTTTAATGGTGTAATTTTTTAATTCAGTTGTGGTCAAATTGCAAACTTTGCTAATATGATTAATTATGGTAAAATAAATATGCATTAATCCATTATTTTACAGCAATTACCAATTAATATAAATTTCTATTAAAATATATATTAGATGTAATAAATGAAATAATTTGATTTAATTTCCATAATAGAGGACATGCCTCCAAGTGTCACCTTACTTTTAAATAAATAAAAAAAACACTTGTCAAAGATAATATTATTTTTTAAATAAAAATTTATTTAATAATATAAAGATTAAATTAATTATTTAATAAGAGAGTGATGAATTTCATCCAATCATCAGTATAGCAGAATTTACCAAATACTATTAAAAAACAAAGTGCCTTTTTTTGACCCACCAACTCTTCTCTGCCAAAAATGCCCGCTACCTCCCGCCTTGTACAGCTGTGACCCAAATATCCCTGACTTTTCTTTAACAATTCCCTTAAATATTAACAAAAATAAAAGCGTTAAATACGTCTTTTCCTCCCATTAACAATGAACCGCTCGATTATTGTCCCACAGCTGAGCTAAGGTTGAATCCTGACCCTTAAAATCACTTTGACGACCGCTGCAAAATGTTCCAATTTTTTAATTAAAAAAAGGGAAAAGTGGTTCAAAGCGTAAGACAATAAAATTTTATATTTATTTTAACGTAGTAGATGTATTAGCTGTGCTAAACTCCCCCTTTTCATTTTCAGCCATCTCCTTGCCGATTCATTCCTAAGAAAATTTTCAAAGTTATTTCAAAAAGCAGGTACGTTCGTCTTATGTCTTTGATCTGATTTGTTCTTCATCCTTTACCGTTTGTTTCCCACTTTCCTGCCTCTTTTTAATTTTTTTTTTTGTTCTGATCTAGATTTCTGGATTTTGTTTCTCGGTTTGTGTAAATACGATCGTATATTCTTCTTTTTTTTTTTTTTTTTCTGAATCGTTTATCAGCAATGAGGTCTCTGATTTATATTTTTTTAGAATAGAAAATCCTCAGCTAGTGTGTTGAAAAGGCTTTTTTACACAAATCAGTGCTCAAATTAAACTTTTCTGCTTCTTTGAGTTTTATGAGACTGGGATTAGCTTTGCAGTTAATGTAATATGTCGTTGTTTTATTGATCAGAGAAAAGAACGTTAAGGAGGAAAGATGTTGGGAATAGTAAGGCAAAAAGTGAGTTCTGGGAACTGTGCTGCTCTCTCATATACCTATATTTAAAGTTTCAGTAAATATGACAGTCTACTTTCTAGAAAAATGTTGATGTTTCTAATTCATGACTTTTCTTGCTTATTCAGATGTTAGGGCAGTCATTGCTGAAGATTCGTCCTGCAATATCCGTGTTACGAAGCTACTCATCAGCAGCAAAACAGGTAGTTCTTTTCACCTCTTATTTCCTTTTTATATTTCTAAAATTATTGCTGATTTAATGCTATTAGATATGCATACTGCAAGTGGTAACTCGTACGCTATAGAGTAGCTGTGTTTAATCTTATGAGCTGCTCTAGAGGTTACTTGCTGCAATTCATGAAATCAGAATTGAGACCCGCATCTCATGTGAGCTTGCACATGCACGTAGATATGGTTATGCTTGCAGTTTTGTGTGTATGTAAATGGTTTGCATTTTCTCTGTTTATGATAAATGGCTTTTGTGATTAATTAGTCTCTGCCAAAGGCAAGGCTTAGGTTTCAAGGATTATTGATTTTTCATTTTTGAGTGTGTAATGACAATTATGCACAGATGACAGTGAGAGAGGCATTGAACTCTGCTCTTGATGAGGAAATGTCAGCTGATCCGAAAGTCTTTTTAATGGGTGAAGAGGTGAGAAAGTGTTCAACAGGAACTACTTTAAATAATCCTAATCTTGGCTGTTCATTTTGTTTTTATGGCAAAGCTTATGCTTTTTTTTTTTCTTTTTAAATGCAGGTTGGAGAATATCAGGGTGCATACAAGGTTAGCGTTAAGAATAAAATTCTTATTTTTCCATCTATTGTAAAGGCAATACAAGCATTTTACATCTGTCTGAGGATTGGCTTTTATTTCCATCTCTTTTAGATATCCAAGGGGCTTTTGGAGAAGTATGGACCTGAGAGGGTTCTTGATACTCCAATTACTGAGGTTATTATTCTTGACCTGCCCATGCTCATGCTTAATTTTTTCCTGTTTTTCTTACTTATTTTATTGATTTTTTTACTACATTTTTCACAGTTTTCTCTTCACAGTTGTTTATTTCTTGTTTCACAGGCTGGTTTTACTGGGATTGGGGTTGGCGCAGCTTACTATGGTCTGAAGCCGGTAGTGGAGTTTATGACATTTAACTTCTCCATGCAGGTTAGAGGGTTATGTTGTGAATCTCTGCTTATTTACACTTTTATTAGTTTATTGTGTTACAGTATTGATAAAATTTTAAATGACTTCTAAGTGAACAAGAAGAGATAATATATCATCATTTGCGTTTTTTTTGAAGACAATGGAGTTAATGTTGTTACCGTAATGTGCTGTTGAAATCTTAGAAGTTTGTATGAATGAGATATGCTTGGTTTCCTGAAAACTGACATTCTGACAACATATATTGGCTGAATAACTAAGGATACTGTACTAATGTATGTGTTGTCTTGATATTCTCTTCCTATATTAAACAAGATGTAGCAATAAATTAAATTCTAAATTTAAGTCATTGTAGGTTACAAACGAAAAATATAAAGGAAAATGATGGTATATTGTGTTGAAACTGCGGGTTATCCTCTTATCTGTAATTGGTCCTTATCCTGTTCTGGTTAAAGGCTCCAAATTATGTTTATTGAAATATAAGTTTGTTTAGCAATAAATTGTTCTCAGTTCTTGTTTGATTTTGCAATTCTTTCTGGTGATCATGTGCTCAGTAATCATCAAAGACCTGGTGTTAAGACAAGTTAACATATTTAAAGAAATATGGGATCCTTGGAGTTGTTGTGGTAGTCATTTTCTGTAAAAGATGTCTTAGCTTTTGAAACCATAATTTGATTTCCCTCCTGCTTAGATCTTACATTCTAATGTTCAAGAGTACAAGTTTGATATCTTTTTGGACTGTACCAACATCGTTTGTTCTTGGGCATCTGTATGGTGTTCAATGGTGGATTTAGGCATTAAGTTTTGAGGGGGCCTAATTTAAATTTTCAAAAAATCTAGAGGGTTTAATGAGAATTTTCAAAAAAAAAAAATTGAGGTTTAATTAAAATTTTAAAAAATTTAAGGGCTTAAAGAAAATTTCCAAAAATTTTGGGAGGGACTTAATTGAAATTTTCAAAAACTTTTAAGGGAATGATGAAATTTTTCTAGAATTTTTTGGGGCCAAGGCCTCCACTTGCTTCTATTACCATCTGCCCCTGATTGTGTTTTTCCAATATGTAAATTTGGTCAATACTGTATGACAGAATTTCACTAATTTAAAGATCAATTAGTATTGGTCTTTCAGTGGTGGTAAGTTAGTTAAATGTCTTTAGTTACCCTCAAATCTGTTTCGAGGATCTGATTCTGGTGTAAAATTTTCTTTGATCTGTTTCTGGATTTTGTTGCAGGCGATTGACCACATTATTAACTCTGCTGCAAAGTCCAACTACATGTCTGCTGGCCAGATGAATGTACCCATTGTTTTTAGAGGACCTAACGGTGCTGCTGCTGGTGTAGGTGCCCAACACTCTCAGGTATAGTTTTTACATACTATTAATTTCACTCATTATTTAGCTTACATACATTCACACTCCCTGTTCCCTAGATAATACTTAGGTTGATTTATTCTCTACTAGGTTTTGTCATTACTGTTTAGTTATTTAAATGTTATTGAGGTGTAGCTAGGCTTCAATATAGAAAGAAGATGCTTGTTTGATTTTTTTTTTTTATGGTTTTTGTCCAGTGTTATGCATCATGGTATGCTTCATGTCCTGGATTGAAAGTTCTGTCCCCATACAGTTCTGAAGATTCTCGTGGACTGCTCAAAGCTGCTATTAGAGATCCTGACCCAGTTGTTTTCCTTGAAAATGAGTTGTTGTAAGTGAATGTATATTGTATAATATATGATTCTTACATATTGAGCTCCCATACCACTGGTCCCGTGTTCAATTAGAATTCTAATGACTGACATTGCTCTGATATAATCATTCTGCTTCAGATATGGTGAATCATTCCCTGTTTCTGATGAAGTTCTTGACTCCAGCTTTTGTCTTCCAATTGGGAAAGCTAAAGTAATGCTATGATGCCCCGAACATTCTCTTAAACTTTGTTATTACTATTACTGATACTTCTGCAGTCAGTGATTCCATCTCTTGATGCTTCATTTTATTAGCATTTAAATTTAGCTTTTTAACGGCCTACTTTAACAGATAGAGAGAAAAGGGAAGGATGTGACTATTACAGCTTTTTCAAAAATGGTGGGCTATGCTCTTAAGGTATGTCTTGTATGCAATATCTTTTTGAATATGTTGTGCTCACTTTTCATTTGAGATAAATAGTGTAAGTACACATGATTCCCTAGTGAAAGATAAACTAATAATCTAATCTATGAAGAAAGGACGTGGCCGCATCTTCATGTTTTCATGTAGGATAGGTATCTCACATGGAAACCTACTTGATGCGGCCAAATACATGTCAGATATTGCTGGTGCTGGATGCACCAGAATTCTTTTTTTTTTTTTAAATATTATTATATTGGATATGGCATGGATGTGGCAATGAAGGGACAAAAGGTTCTTGCAGCTGGCATTGAAGATACAAAAAAGTGTCACTGTGAAATAGAAGAGAAGAGAGAAACACTGAGAACAAAGTAATATTCCTTTTCTTTTTGCCTTAGATGGAGTTGATCTTTGTGAATGAGACTCCATTTTACTGATGAAAGTTGGAGGGAAGGTGAACCATGGAAGAAGTGAAAGGAGATGAATGGCTGCTATGTTCATTAGGCAATTCCAGCCACCAAATTATTTGTAAGAAAGGAACTAATGTATTTCTAAACTAGAGGGAACTTGGGTATAATCTTGTGCACCATGAAATGGATTAAAACTTTATTGGGTACACTTGATCTTAAGACTATTGGGCCCAATTCATTTATGATATCATTCCCTGCTGACAGTGACCGAGATGAATACTTCATTTATCTAGTGCACTGCAGGCTCTTGTGATTAGTTATACTATCTTTTTAATCAGTGGGCTCAAGAACTGCATAAGATATGGTGTGAATTTGGTCCTTTTCATTGAAGGAGTTAAACATGAGTGCAAATTTTAAGATTAGAGCTTAGTGCACTTGACATCTAGTATCATATTGAGCTGCTTAGTTCCTTTTCCTTGTTTGTATTCTTCTGAAAATAAAATTTCATGGTACTAACATGTTGGCTTGTGAAGTTATACTAAGAGATTATTTGTTGTTCAGGCAGCTGAGATACTTGAAAAGGATGGAATTGATGCTGAGGTAAAATATAACATGAAGTCACAATTTCTACAAATTGATTTGGATCTTTCTTTAAGAAGTGCAATGGCTGGTTTTGTTAAATACAGGTTATAAATTTGCGTTCTATTAGGCCGCTAGATAGATCAACAATTAACGCTTCCGTCAGGAAAACCAACAGATTAATAACAGTTGAAGAAGCGTTACCACAGCATGGTGTTGGTGCTGAAATCTGGTTTGAGTTCTTCTGTAATCATTTAATTTCTTCTTACCGAGCATTCTGGCACCTTTTATGTTTACAAAGCATACTTCTTTCACAGTGCATCAGTTGTGGAGGAGAGTTTTGCTTATCTTGATGCACCAGTTGAGAGAATTGCTGGAGCTGATGTTCCCATGCCATATGCAGCAAATCTTGAGAGAATGGCTGTGCCACAGGTAATTCCATTTACACTTCTTCCTATGTTTCTGTTTTGACTTGTTTTACACGCTTCTGGTGAACTGAGGCATCTGAAAAGGAGGATCCTTTCATCTGCTTCCTCTTCTCCTCAATACGATTCCTTGTAAAATCCTCTAGTTTGCTGGATGCATGGATGCTATATTTTGTATAGTTGTCTGTATATAACTATAGGTTAATCTTTTTTTTTCTTTTTTTAATCTATGAATTGTGCAGGTTGAAGATATTGTCCGGGCTGCAAAGCGAGCATGCTACAGAGCAGTACCATTGGCTACTGCTGCTTAATTGAACCAATATAGGTGAGAAACCTTTCCTAATACAGGCTGATGACCTTGCTTTGGGCCTATTTGTCTATTTTTCAATTCCTAATATAACCAAATAGGTAATAATGATTTCAGGAACTAGAGGAATACACGATTGTTTGCCCTCTCAACTGTTTTGGGGAGGAGCTGCTTCATTTAATAACTGAGACATTGTTGGAAAGGCTGGAAATTTGGTGACTTCATTTATCATGTGAACATAAGCTGTTCAACCCTGCTGAAGCCCAAGGGCTTTGCTACTGTTTCTGAACTCTTGTGTTTCAATCTTTCTTTTGTTCAGCTGAATGATTTTTAAATATGCATTGATTTGATGTTTTGTTTGAGAATTACTACCAAAGTAGTAATAAAAGAATTACCATTCAGCCTTGGCCTAACGGTCAACTTTACTTCGCCGAGGTCTTCAGAATTCACTCCCCCTTTGTTGTATCCTAAACTTATCTTTTCACAGCTCGTAGCGGTCATTGAAAAATTGGTTCAACATCGATCCGTCTGATCACTTAACCGGTGCTTCATTCTATTCGCAAAGATATATTATGACGAGATTTTTATAAAATTAGTTTAAGTGATTAAGTGAAAAGTTAAATCATTCTCTATTTTTTTTATGAACAAAAAATCATTCTCTTCCTACTCACATCGACATCTTTTCTAAACATGTATCTGTCATATGGTTTGTGTTCTGTTGGGTACAATTGTTTGATTTGTTATTATTTTAGTGATAAAGCAGTTGGCATATTTTATGTACGGACTCCCTAACCTTCAGCTTGTAGGTAAATGACTGAAATCTGATAATAAGGACCAATAATTGCGGTAGCGTAGGATGTGGTGCAAGAGTGGGTCAGTAATCAGGCTGCATTTCTCAAAGTCATACGCCTGATTTTGCATATTTGGTTCGTCCAACCATATTTTAATTGGAAAACAAATCATTTAATAAAAGGTAATTTGATGAGGTGAAAGAAAAGAGAGCTGAAAACAGAGAGCGGTGAGAACAGAGTTAGATCGCTTTCCATGACATGCTCAGTGGAGGGAACCATCAACAAAAGCAACCCTAGCCAAGTTAGCCATGCCCATGAAGAGTGTCTCAAATTTGATGGGAATTTTGAAAGACAGATTAATCCGAAACAAATATGAATAAGAAGGTGGCCGAAATAGGAATATTGGAAAGAAAAATACAGAATTCCTAGACTTAGTCCCCAAGCAACACGGTTTTTTGACCAGAACCCCCTTTTTGCTGCCAACTTTATTTTTCGCGTTTTCTATAGGTCGTCGTGTTTTTAAGTTTCTAAATTAATAATCAAAAGGGATCTGAATAGACTTTGACAACTCGACACTGTTATATCACATCGGAATACGTTGAAAGCAATAAAAAAAAAGAACAAAACAAAACAGTTATTGGTCACAAATTAAGAGTGGGTCATCAACTGTCCTTTGTTTGATTCCCAATCCCGGTGTTAGTACAGTTAAACTGACATCAAAATGATAAACTTTGCTTGTTAGTCGAGATTTTGACATCAAAATTATTCAAAACACTTTCCTTGCTTTAATTTCAATACTCATACATATTATTAATGAATTTTTGAGAATCTCGATAGTGTGATATTGATGTAAATAAGATTTTATGATAAATTAATAGTGCAAACGAACAACACAAAAATTATTGGGACTATCAAGGAATTGTTATTGAATAGTTCGAACTCTTTAATAATTAGACGTGTAGTTCAATTTTTGCATAGAATAAAAAGTTGGATTTTCGATTATATCTTTTGAAAAAAAAAAAAAATAAAGAAGTTGATCGCATAGTCGAATTCACCTTCGATAGTAGAGAGGGTTTATAAATATTTGCATCTCTTCCATTTGAATCTTTATAATGTACAGTGAAGTTTCTTATTTCATTCCAAAAAAAAAAGAAATGGATTAATATATGTAAGAAAAGATAAATTAAAAATCATTAACCATATACGTAGCAAAGAAAGCAAATCTAAGCTTTTTTGCTTTGTAAAAAAAGAAAGAGAATTCTGATGTCAATTCCATCGTAATCGCACTCGGGATCATTCATTAAAAAAAGGGGGAATTGACTTTTGGCCTTCTTCTACATGGTTTGATTATGATTCCAACATGCCCCATTTGATCATCTGAGTTAAAAAAATAATAATAATTAAAGAATCATAAAAAAGGGGTAGGTATTGTAACGAAGTCAAAGAAAGAGCACATTCCTGCTGACTACACCATATGTTGGTCACTTCATTTTTATTTGCTAATTCGTAAATCAATCAATGCCAAGTTTAAAACAAGAAATACTATACTCTCACAAACAAAAACAAAGAGAAGGAGGAGGAGGGGAATTTTGTTTTGGAATTGGAAACTGAATCTAACTAGTTTCGAGGCTGAAGAGAAATGAAGACCTCTTTGAGAAGATTGAGAGGATTGGCACATCACAAGCACGGCGGGGAAGCCAAGCAGCGGCCAGATGTTCTAGCTTTGCCTCAACTTGACGAGCTCGCTCAAGCTTCTCAGGTCTCTCTTCCTTTCTTTGCTTGTTACTATTTCCATGGTCACTGCGGTTTCTAGTTCCACTTCCTTCCCTAAATTTCATTCTTCAAATGTTCAGTTAGGGTTTTCTCTCTGATTAGGGTGGGCTGAGGAGATCCTTTTTTTAATTCAGAGAAATTTATTTTTCTTTCTTTTTAGGAATGATTAATTCAGTATCAGTATTTATTCTCTCTCTCTCTTTTTGCTGAAATTAATTGAAGTGATTATCTATGGACTTGTATGATTTGCAGGATATGCAGGATATGAGAGATTGCTACGAAGGCTTACTATATGCAGCTGCTGCAACTACGAATTGTGCTTATGGTAGTTAATTTTATTTCTATGGAATTGTGCTTATTGTAGTTAATTGACATTTTTCTTGCGTTTTTCAAATTTTATTTCTTTTTCATTGAAATTATTATTTTTTCTGACAGAAGTTTGTGCTATGTTTAGAAATATGGATTTGAAAATTTGGATGTGGATTTCATTTGCTATGTGAATTGTGAGAATGTTAGATATATTATGTATAAATTAGTTAAGATTCGACATGGTTCATATTTGAAAGCATATAAACATGAATTGCGAATTCTTAAATATTTATAGGTATTTCAAGCTCATCACTAGCACCTAACAAATCTGAGAATTTAGAAAACAACCATGCCTGCTACACTTACATGCCATTATTACACAATTTACATTATTTTTTAATTCAAATCCAAATTACCAAAGGCAACCTTAAGCATGTTTTGCTTCTTCACCATTCATGTTATGCATTTAGAGGGTTCCTTGCTCTTCTTTTATATATATATTTGCTTTGTCTCAGTTGGTTATCCATCTTATGGTTGTATAAGCATCAATAAATTATTTCCAACTCTTTTACAATGACATGTTTCGTTCTTTTCATGGTAATGAATACATTGAGTTCATCTCTAGCGTTATTATCATGTAAAGTTCTGAAATGGTTGTTTCTACATGATGCAAATGCCATTGTTGAATCAAGTTTTCTTTTCAAGTTCCAGCCTTGGAGTGACATTATTATATACTATGCAATGCCAATATTTCGATCTCTCATGTGGTCCTGCTATTGTCAGAATTCTCGGACTCATTGCGTGAAATGGGTACTTGTCTTCTTGCAAAAACCGCATTAAATGATGATGAAGAAAGTGGTAAGTAAATATGTTTTGTTATACTTTTGATCTCAATATTGCCAATTAATATGAACAATTAACAGATGACATTCAATGCAAGGCTTTACATTTGAACTCATTAACTTGCCTGTGAATTAGTTTTTCCTCCATAAACTGCCAGTTTTTAAGTTCTTCTTGTTTTTTAGTTGAATCCAGTACAAGTCTTAGCTTATTCACATATAGCATATCCAAATTTGGAATGCATCTTTCGGTTGTTACCTTCAATCTCTCATGTTTTAGGAAGATGATTTTTTTCCTTCTCTAAATCTGATAGCATAGGACCTATTTTACCCACTGTGGCACATCCAGATAGTATGCATTATATTTCTTCTTGAACAGCATACATACTCTGTTATATATAGCCACAAACCATTTCAGAAATGGATGTCTGAAAATAAGCTGCATTTGTTCCTGGGCAGGTAAAGTATTACTAATGCTAGGAAAAGTACAGTTCAAACTCCAGAAACTTCTTGACAGCTATGTGAGTCCTCTTTTCTTTTCTTCTGTTTTTTTTTTTTTCAAGTTATGATCTGAAATTTCTAATTAAATCTTACACCTTCTTTCCTCTGCTACTGGATATTTATTTTGCATCCTTCAGCGGTCTCATATATTGCAGACAATCACAATCCCATCAGAGTCTCTTCTTAATGAACTTCAAACAGTTGAGGTTTGTCCTTAAGGAATTCATGCAATTATTGGCACATTTTTTTGGTCTTTTGCTGCAAATTTTGCTATTTTAATCATCTGAAGATTTGTCACTTATTTGACTCTTGTCAACGTAGTGGTCAATTATTTGATCATAATAGTATTTCTTTTAAATGTCCTTTACTTTCTAATTTTTGGACATGTACATGTATCATCATTTTCTTAGGTATTATATGAATATTATCATCAAAAGCTTAAATTTTTATTGGTGAATCACATTGTTTTAGTCATAAAAAAAAAATTGCATCATGTACGATAGAGCCTGTTGCATTTTTAAATGATATAGTATTGACTTCCCCCCTCTGTTGATGCAGGAGATGAAGAGGCAATGTGATGAGAAGAGGTCCAAGTTTATTTATTTATTTTTTAACAAATAGACATACACAAAGTTCATCTTTCAAAGATAATGGCTTCTGATCTTTGGTCCGTCTCCTACAGAAATGTGTACGAGCACTTGGCAATGAGATACAAAGAAAAAGGAAGGTCAAAAGGTCGGAAAGGGGATAACTTTTCCATGCAGCAATTACAAGTTGCACATGATGAATATGATGATGAGGTGACTTTATTTGTTTTCCGGTTGAAGTCTTTGAAGCAAGGACAATCAAGAAGTCTTCTTACACAAGCAGCACGACACCACGCTGCTCAGGTTTCTTTTCCTCCTGCTTTGTTGAACTTTCTAATTCCTTCTATTGTTGATTATTGATCTATTTCCTTTTGCTTGAAAGCAGCTGAACTTTTTTAGGAAGGCTCTTAATTCTCTTGAAGAAATAGAGCCACACTTGCAGAAGGTCACTGAACAGCAGCACATTGATTATCGCTTCAGTGGACTAGAAGATGATGATGGGGACAATGGTGTTGATAATGAAAATTATGAAAACGATGATGACAATTACTATAGTGATGATTATGATGACGAGGGTGATGGTGAGTTGAGCTTTGACAATGGATTAGATGATCAAGATCAGAACATGGTTCCTACTTCACGGCACTCAATGGAGGTGACTATTTAACATGTTATTTGTGGATAAGAAAAGTTAACCAACTTCCCTGCTGAAATGCAATTGTTATTTTCTTTTGTGTTTGTGTGTGTATAATGGATTCCATTCTTCTGATTGTTATAAAGACTTTTCTATGGACCTCACACAGGGACAAGAGAATATGATTTAATTCTGTTTGTGCCTCTAAATGAATTAATTGTAGAACTGATTTCATGTGAGTTCTGTTTGGGCAATCATTTTTCTTGTGATTTTGCAGTTGGATCAAGTAGACCTTACATTTCCCCAAGTTGCAATGTTGGAGGCTTCAAAGGTAAAAAAGTTATGTTACCTGCATATTGCAAATTTGATTATGTAAATGTGCATAAAGAGCAATCGAGTAACCCCCTCCCCCCCTCCTGATAATAATTGGTTCCATTTATTGCATTCCATATTATAGCTCTTTGATCTGTGCTGGAAAAGGGTATTGGTTTTAAAACTATGTGATGTTTTTTTTTCTTGCCCCCTCCCTCTTTAGGATTTTACCATCAAATCTTTTTGTTAAGCATCCTGTCTACAACTAATTGGCTGTAGATAGAGAGTTCCAACTTTAATATAACACCACAAGAAACCCAATACTCAACTCATGTGAGATAACTCCACGTAAGAATCCCCTCAACGTAGCGCAGAAGGCCCCCATAGGTGGGCAACCTCACATGGGTTAGGCAGGAAGAACAACATAGTAGAACTTGGGCTTTATGTTAAAGCATCCAACCTAAAATTAATTGGCTAGACGGAGTGGCCCAACTTTAATATAAGACCATAAGAAGCCTAATACTCAAAAGATGTAGGATAATACCACTTAACAAAACCAATCATCCTATTACATATCAGTTTTCACTGGACTTTAGCTGAAAAATTATGACATGCTTCCACTTAAGCAACATTATAACCTCATTTGCATTTTATCTTGTTCCCCCCATTTCCAGCAGATATGTACTTTATTGCTAGTATATTTACTGCTCCTTATGTTACAGGAAAATCTAGAAAGAATTCGTCGTCATTCTTTTTCATTTAGAGGGGAAATAAGGAATAGCAGCCAATCAGCCCCACTTTTTGCTGAGAATAAACCTGAGCCTTCTGAGAATATTCAACCATTATCGTCACGAAAATCCAGCTCATATGTATTACCCACACCGGTTGCTACAAAAGGTTCTATTGGATTGGGTAAACCTGCTTCTCAATCTTACGAGACAATTTGGCATTCATCTCCTCTTGAACTTCATAAATATCAGAGGCTTTTGAGAGATGAAAAAATTTCTGGATCTGCTGTTATAAATGCACAGGCAGTACTGAGAGAGAGCAATAAGCCTGCTTCGTCAACTCAACTACCCCCTCCTTTGGCTGATAAGGTTTTACTTTCACAAGTTAGTCCAGCTGCTGCTTCTGATTCCAAGAAAATTAAAAGACAAGCCTTTTCTGGTCCATTGACAAGTAAACAGTGGCCTAGCAAACCAGTTTCGGTCAAACATCCCCAATTGAATCCAATGTCTCAACTGCAAGCAGCGTCTCCAAAAGTATCACCAAATACTTCCCCTCCATTTGTATCCTATCCTAAAATTAGTGAGCTTCATGAACTTCCTAGGCCCCCAGCCACTTCAGCCTCCAAGTCTTCAAGACCTTTAGGCTTGGTTGGTTATTCAGGCCCCTTGATGCCTAGAGGTCAAGTGCTCTCTGCTACAAATAAATCAACAGTGTCAAGAGCTGCCTCTCCACTGCCACAGCCTCCAGATGTTGTGACTCGCAGTTTCTCCATACCCTCAAGTGACCGTAGAGTGATGTCATTACCTGTGTTCAAGCCTCTGGAAACTGCTGTCGTTTCAGGGATGTCTCAAGATGTTGCCTCACCTCCTTTGACACCAATATCTTTAGCTCGAATCCAGCCATCATCAACTAGTTTGAAGTCTGTTAATAGGTAATCAAAACACAATCCTTTTGTTTCCTTTTATCCATTTAGAAGAACTTGTACAGAAATGATTGAAGTTCCTGTGAGTGGATTGGTACTATCCAGGGAAACAATGGATGAGATGACTTTACCAGTTGATCTATCCTTGTTGAGCAATTTTCATTCTCAATATATACTTTTTGTAACTTTTCAATACTAGATAAAAAGTAAAAACTGAATATGCCTCCAAATATTAAAACTCGAGCCATTTTTTCACTATGAAAATTGTGAATAAAGAGAGTGCATCCCATTATTCTACTGTGCTGGGAGTGGGTAGGTATGGTAGTTTGTTCACGACACCTATGCAACTAATAACATATTTCTGTAGTGTATATTTAGAAGTCAAATATATGCTTTAAATTCTGTAAATTCGCAATAAACTTTGGTGTTTTGCCTGTCCAGCCCTCATCTGCACTGATGTTGAATTTTCCAAGTTTATTGAGATGCATAGATCTTTGATGTTTAGAAGCGGTTTTGGAATTTTCATGTCATGCAGGCATCTTTATTTTGTTGTTTCCAGTAATTTTTTTTAACAAGCAGCAGCTTTAGAGACTTTTGATGGTCTTCTTTGGTATTATCCCTGGCATGCAAGGTCTATGGTTCAATAGCATGAACTATATGTCATACATTCTGGCCAGCCTTCTATTTATGTTCTTTTTTCTCTATTTCTGACTGTTGGGGCCTGTGATTGATGCAGGAACTGATTGGTTATATCTAATACTACTACTGATTTCATTCCTAACCCATGGGGGCTACGATTGTCTTTATCGTGACATACTGGTGCAGATATGTGCATATATTACTGTCTGTTATTTATTTCTATATCATTGTTACATCTTTAGCCACTTGTCTATATTTTGGTGAACCTTGGCATGAATCAGTCAAATACTTGCCATGCGTTCCATCGTTTTTTAGGAATTTTGTATTTTAGCCAAGGTATTAGTAGATAATTCAATTCTTTTACCCTATGCAAATTACCTAGTAATATTTGGCAGTATAGGCAGATTTATTTGTCTTATGGTTTCGTTTTTTCGTAAGTATATCAGTACGTTACTTGGAGTTTTTATTGTTCTTGTAATACCCATGTTTGAAGAATCCAACAAACATGGGTATTGAGTTCTAACCCTCCAAATACGTGAAAGAGTTTTGAGAAAGTTAACATACTAATATCTAGGGCTCATGCCCGAGTCTGTGTTCCATAGAGTATTTGAGCCACATTCCTGTGTCTAAGCCTGGACCCTCCAAATCCATAACCCAACCACCAAGGATATGGTCAGCATTTCCTTTAATCTAAAAGAAGTTTACTGTAATATGGTTGAGACAGGAGTTTTATGGTGGTGTATCAAATTAAGAATGGTAAGTTTTGTCAATGGGATCTTTGACCAAGTGGACAATCATTTACAATCGGAATGGGCAAAACAGGAACGGTTTTCCAGACATGTGCTGTATTTTTTCTGCCAACCAAAGCTTTGAGTGGAAGGTGGAAAACTGTGTTCCTTGTCTTTTGATTAATGATTAACTATGGGCAGATCTGGTTGGCTTTGAAGATATGATTCTTAAATTCCATACCTAAACCCCTAAAAAGTAAAAGTTGCTCCTCAGTCTCAGTGGCAGATTTTGCCACTTAGCAGTCAAATCTTCCATAGAACTTGGACATGAATTCAAGACACAGCCTCTATTCTATTTGCATACAGATCTTGTACCCTATCTATTACCTGAAGGCTCCTTAATGACAAAAGCATAAACTGGAGCCCCAAATCCCAGGTCATCTTTAAATTTCTTTCACCTGCCTCTCCCTTGTTTCGGTTTTTTCACAGTGCCATCGGATATTAAAGTACTCGCAATGTTCATGTTCAAATCTGCAAAATATTGAAAGCAAAGCCAGAGCGAAACTTGACATGCAAACCTTATTCCATGAAACAAACCCGAGCAAAATTTGGATGGCAATTATATTTGCAAGGCAATTACCTTTTGTTCTGTTTTTGAGTAAAAACCAAAGCGTTAGACAAAATTTTTGAAGCTTAGCTTATGCTTGAGCATATATACAAGTTTATCAAGATAAGCTTGTACCAATCAACTCTATTACTTTGAATCCTAAAATAAAAGGGGAGAGAAGTAAATCAAGTGATGACCCTGAGTTCGGTACCAACATTGAATTTTGAGCCCCATTATATGATTTAGACGACTTCACTGCATCAAGACGAGCCACAAGCCGAACATCCTCTTGTCCCGGCCTCTGCCTTACCATGGTTCAGAACGCCCTATCTGTCGCTGCAACTTTGAATATGATGGGAACCAGAGATTTGAAATGCTAAATTACATTTACCGTGAAGGAACATTCGAACTATCATACAACAGTCAAGTACATCTTTAACCATCAGGACATTCAGTAGCCTTCACAAATCGACCTTTCACTCGCTTCCTGCTATCTGCTTTTGCCTTCCTTGATTCATATCGGATGTGTTTATCATACCTGTTCATGGCACGCATCCAATTTTAATAATATGAAAAGAACCAATTTATTAGGTAGATGATAACATGAAAAGAACCAAATGAAAAAAAAAAGAAAAGAAAAAACAACCTTCGTGTTTTCTTCTTCTCTTTGTACCGTTGCATGGCATTGCCTCTGTTGTGGGCCAGCAACTCAAGATCAGCCTTGCTAGCTGCAGCTGGCCTGCCTTGGTCGCTCCCCACAAGGAAAGCTTGTTCCATGAACACAACATCACTGCAACTGCTGGAGCCTTGGGGTCCTCCAAAAGCTGAACTTGTTGACGGCCTTGCCATCGGTAGGTTATTGCTCTCGGATGTGGCTGCCCCCTGACATGTACCTGTATTACTCGAGTTCATCTGCATTTCAAATACAAAGGTGATTGTTGAGTCATGTGTCGAACAAAACTAAACACAGCACGGTGCAAATAAACCCATCAAACAGTAGACTTAATCAAGTAATTGGAGTTCATTCAGTATGTGAAACCCTAAAACAAGAAAAGAGTATTAATCTCTCCCTTGTTAGGAACTGATCTTCCTTAATCGTGGGAAATAAAGAAAAAGCAAGCTACATGTGCTAGACAGCAATTTAAAAAACGTGGGTATATAATATATACGCGGGCGAGTAAAAAAAGTGTCTGATGCTAATCACCAACGCGTCCTGTCAGATTAAACCCTAATCATGCTGCTATTACAACAGTTATTACACTTTTCTTCACTATATATTATATTACATATTACAGAAAGTAACATCTGAAGCATAGCGAAGAGAGTGAAATGGTGAGGATTGAGGGACATACATTGATGGAATCCATATAATCTTGTGGAGGGTAGTTGAAGTGGCACGTATCTCCCACTAATTTTGCACTCAAAGACGTCTCTCTCATAAGCTGATTGAAATTCTTAATCATGAACACACCATCACTTCCATCATTCCCAACTTCTTCAAGTTGGGCTTCGCCTAACTTAAAATCCCATATCTGTAACAGTTTATAATCGATTTGCCCTTGTTACCATTTAAACTATACTCTGCTATGATTAAGGAAAACTCAAAAGAAAATTCCTAGTACCTGAGGAGTTTGACCATTTGGATTATCATTCCACAACACCTCTCCTCCATCGACAATGCGATCGCTCTCTGGCGTCTGCCTTTGCTGTTGCGGCTGCATAACTTGTTGTTGTTGAGCCAAGAAGTTGGCGTTTGGTTCCGCATTCTGCACCAGATCCTTCTCCCCACCTCTTCCTTCACCGCCATTGTCGTCGACAACGTCGCCCATGAAATTTCGCTTCATTAATTCCGCAAGCTGGTTATAGAGAACCTGCTTGTACTTTCCTCCACTCCCGTGACTCTGCTTCTTCAACGTCTTCCCGTTGCATAAACTGTCGTAAGGTTCCATTAAGTCTTGGACGCTCATGTCGTAGAAGCATGGTTCGGCGATGGGCATCATCAAGTGTTGGTGACAGCTGTTCCAGCTCTGATCCGACGGTTCGGTGTCATGGAGATGGAAGCCGAAAGCCGAAGCCAGATCCCGAGCGGAGGGACAACCAGAAAAACCTTCCACAGGGGTGCTATCGTGAGCGGCGGAGGCAGAGCAAGTACCGTGGGTGTCCCAATCACAGTCTTGACAAAGCATCAAATTATGAGTAACACGCCGAACGGAAACCGGTTGGGCACTACAGTTATGGCATATCTGAGAGCGAAGGTGCTTGCGGGAGAGGAGGTTGGCAGAATGGACGTGGTGGTCGCACAACAAACAGAGCTTGGCGGAGTCAGCCCGGCAGTAGAGAAGGGCAATTCGGTGATTGCAGAAGTCGCAGGGCACCGTTTCGTTTGGAGGAGTAACCATAGTTTTGGGTTAGTAAAATAATGAAGGAAAGAAGGAATGTAGCGTGAGAGAGAGATGCAGATGAAAATTGATAAATAGGTAAGTAGGAGTAGGAGAAGGAGAGGGAGGGAGGGAGGGAGGGGGCATCATAATAATTAATTCCTATTTTTGGGAGGAATAATCAATTCAGCACATGTCTCTCTCAACAATGTATGGGAGAAGAAGTTGGTTCCAGTTTTTGCTGCGACAGGACTCGGTACTGTCTTCTATTATTATTAGGGTAAACTATATCATTAGTCACTAGAACATAGTTAAGTTTTCATTTTGATCATTTAACTAAAAAAAGTTACAATTTAGTCACTATACTATTCAAAAAATTTTCATTTAAGTCATCGTGCTGTTAAAATCAATGCGTATGGTTATTTTTTGTTCATACTGCCTGCACCAATCTAAAGTTTTTTTTTTCTTTTCTCATCTAGAATTTAGTTTTTTTCAGGAAACAACTTTTGATGTTACAAATTTATGAACCAAAATTCAAATAATTTTTTTATTTGATTCCTGACATTGATCGTCAAATCGACTTGAATCTAAGTTATATTCTTCTACTCATCAATGGGTACTCACTGTACTCGGAGCTTGCTGACGAATTTTAAAAAAGAAAAAAAGAAAACTTAACAACCGAATGACTTAAACAAAAATTTTTGAATAATTTAATGACATAAATGAAAATTTTCGAATAATTAAGTAATCAAATAATAACTTTTTTTTTAGTTAGGTGATCAAAACTAAAATTTACCCATAATTTAGTGATTAATAGTGTAATTGATATGAATTAAATACTGATGTGTCTATAAAGGGCAAAGAAATGAAAGCAAAGCAGGGAAATTACTAAATTTGGGAAGGTGGTGGTGATGCAATGCAAACGGATAAGGTTTGAGCTTACTAATCAACGTAAGCAAAAGGGGTAATAAATTCAGGGCTGTTCCTAATGCTAGTCCGCCTCCTACTTTCCCTCTTTCCAACTTTCTTGCCCCTCTTAATACACACATTTTCCTATTTTAAATGTTTTTCTTAAACATTTAAAATATAGACTTTTGTATAATGTTTTTTTGGTCAAATTTACATCATTTACCATTCATTCACTCAGATGATATGTTGCTTGATTCTAATTAGTTATTAGAATTTTTCTACGATTTTAATTACTTAATTATTAAATTTTTATTTTTTATTTTTATTTAGATATTTCATGAAATAGGTAGAGCTTGTCATGGGTCGAGTCGATCTTCAACAAAATTTTAGGCTCAATTGTTAGGATCAGGCCTGACCTAGCCCAAAATGGGCCTAATATTTTATCCAAGCCTAAACCGAATTATAGAAGCCAAACTCGAGCCCGACCCGACCCCACCCCGGCCCACATTAATGTTTTTAGATTATTTTATTATATACAACAAATTTAAAACTATATATAATATATCAAATACACTTAAAAGCATTAAAACAAACATTAAAAAATAAAAAATTTAAAATACATTAAAAATTATTTATATTAAGATAGTTACAAATAAATAGTAGAAAATTTGAAAATAAAACATAAGTTATACAATATTTAAATAATATTAAAAAAGGCAGTAAAACAATAGTAAAAACGCAAAAAAAGTAACACCCAAACAGCAGCAAAAACAATAACAAAACAACAACCAAAACAGCAAAACACACACTAGGAACAGCAAAAAACCAGCAATATAAAATTTTTTTTATTAAAAGTGGTTAATTTATCCAGGTTGGGTCGGGTTAGATTCGGACCAAAAAACTCTTACCTAAAGTCCAGCCCGTTTAGAAAATGGATCTCATTTTTTATCCAAACCCATTTTTCAAACCTATATCTTTATCCAAACCCTCTCATTTTTCGAACGGGCCTTCGAATCGAGTCAAGCGGTCTGACTCATGATCAGGTCCAGGAAAAGGAAATGAGAGTAGATGAGTTTAATATAAACATTGACAAGCTTTTGGGATTTGAACACATTTAGAGATTTAGCTTGATCCTATTTTAATTATAAATATTTAAGTTTATTAAATATAAAACTCGTATTTGATAGCTAAAAACATCTGACTTCTTAATTAAAATTTTTAAATTCGTAACTATTTAACTAATACAATACTTGTGATAAATAGCATGGTTTGGTATAAACTATGTTGTGCAGATATGTAATTTGGTTTGAATGAATCTTGCTTATATAGATATATAATCTAATCTAAATGAACCCGTAAAATTTAATGTTATTAATAAATTAAATCTAAGGCGCTTCATTCTATGATTATTTGTGAATAAGGGTTGTGGCAATCCAGTTCAAACCAAGATTCGCTTGACGAACTTGGGAAAACATTGAAACAAAACAACGAGTTTAGGTTTGTGAGACGGAGGAAGGTTGTTTGAACATATTTAGCATGCATGAAGGTGTTACGTGGTGCTCTGTACCTTCGTGCCAACACAGCCTTAGAATATCATGCATGCATGGACATGGCAGTAACATGTTTCATTCCATGAGTTTAAAAAAACACCAACATGTTAAAGCATGCTGCTGGGTTGAATTTGAAACAAATTACGACTACTTTCAACAATTCAGCATCATTTGATATTAAAGCATCAAGACGAAGGCAAGGAGATCATACAAGATTGAACAGGGAATACCCAAACATTTAAGACTTCACTAATAGGCTTAATATATGAATTTGATAATAATAGGGCTAGCACGTGTAGAAATAAGAGAATGACATGTGAATTCATCTTTAACCATTCTTATAAATAAAAAAATAAAAAAAAACTTAAAATTTGTTAAAAATATATATAAATTATAACAAATTTAATCAGATAAAAATTCAAAAAATATGTTTAAAAAATAAAAAATAAATTTGGTTACATTTTTACAAAATTACAAGAAAGTATAAAAATTAAAAACCAAATCCTGTCAGCGTCTGCCAATGCTAGTCAAGCTCAATTAACTTCATAACTAAAGATTTTTTTTTTTTTTTGAATATACTGGTGTGATTATATGGGAGTATATGTTCATATTTTTTTAACCTTTTGACAGCGCACACGTAGGTGCTCGAACCCAGATCTCCTAAGATGAATAACATCCTCTTTTTCACTAGAGCCACTCATTTGAAACCTTCAAGTGATAATATTTAATATTTACAACACTATATTTTCAAATAGGCAAGATAGAGTGAATTCCCTTTATGTATATTCCCACAAGTTTAGAAATGAAATTGAAATAAGGAAAACTTTTCAAAGGTTGATTTATGATGATTCAAGCTCACTCAAACAAATTATAACACTTTAAAGAATTAAAGAAATAAAACCCCAAGTGTAAAATAAGAATAACAAAGAAAGGACTGGATTTTTGTACAAATAGCTTTGTAAACTTTTTTTTCATTTGTCTTCATCTTGGTGTCCTTGAACTCTATTTATACTTCCTCTTTGATTTTTAACTATGTTGAGTAGTTGGAAGAAATTAGGAGCCATTAGAGCCATTAGTTCCAACATTAAATGCAGTTGCAGAGTCCTACGCTCTATTACGTAGCTACGGAGTGTCAATATCCTACTTCAATATATATGACCCTTAGACCCTTATATATTGGACTCTAAGACCATGTTCTGATACCCCAAGGCTGGGGTCCGACACGTTTGGTCGGCCAAAAATTTAATAATTTTTTATTTTTTTTTATTTTCGGGTCCAATCCAATTTTTTACACAACAGAAACTCCAAATACAAAGCAAAGTGAGGGCATGAACTGCTTCTCTACAACAAAAGAATCTCTCATACATCCATGAAGTTGCATGCAAGAGATCATAACTTCCGCATTGGAGTTCCCAATGATGGTGGGAGGCGGAAATAAAAAAAATTTAAATATTCAAAAGAATATATTATAAAAATTTCCAACAAGCATTAATTAAAAATGAGAAATAAATTATGGAAAATTTGAAAATAATTATAATTTTTTTTCAAAAATATGAACAAAATAATAGAACTTCAAAATTCGAAAAAGATTAAGAAATTTAAAATAAATACAAAAGAATCCATGGACCCAAAAAATCGAAAACAAAAGTTATACAAAATTCGGGGGAAAAAAATTATGTGTGTAAAATTTGGAAACAAAATTTCCACGGCGGTACAGTACTGCATGAATATGGCAAGCCTTTGTAAAATGGCAGAAAATTTCATCTCACCATGAAGAGTCTACCTAATGGCCATAAGTTAGGCGATGAAAGGTGGGGATTTGTGTTCCAATTCTAGCACTGAACAAAGCATGAAATGAAAGTCCAGGCAAAATGAAACCGTAAACCAATTATTCCAAATGCGTAAATCTGTAAACGAGAGCTGAGCAAGTGGGCCTGGAGATGCTAGCGTAAACGTATGCTTGACACATCCACCTCTTCTCATCTAATTCCAAGGAGGACTGCAGAGGAAAAGCACATGCAATGCAAGCCAATTATTTGTTTAATTTGATTCCATCTTTGTTGAAGAAGCTTCGATATAAGAGCTTTGACGTTCACTCTTTTATGATTTGAAATCCTCTGAGATCCTCCGAATGACACAAAGTCAAAGGAAGAACGATAAGTACAGAAATTCAACTGCGGACTGTGGTAAAGATTTAAGAATTGACTTATGGCCTTGGGTTGATGCTGGAATCCGAATAACACAATATGAAGAAAAGGGAAAGGAGGAAAAGGATAGAAGAGGCATTCCAACGTTCATTATGCTTTCCATGGATATTGCTTTTAAGATGTGGCTCTACGTTGTCGCCCTTCTAGGGGTTAACCCAAAAGTCAAAACAATTATGATCCGCTAACACTGCGCTAGTGAGAGAAGCTAGCGGAGATAGATATTCTAAAGCAAAAAGAAAGGAAAGGACACAGAATGGCGCAATCCTCATTTCCAATAAACCTTTGGGAATGGCCCAGAGTCAGAGTGGTGAACATGCAATAATAAACAACAAGGAAATGTGGGCGGGGATTTAAGCGTCTGTATGTACAGTGTAGTATTTATTGGAGTTTGAAAATTCGATCATCATGAAAAAGTGAGCTGCTATGACTGAAAAGATGGGTGGCATCGTCTGAGCCATGCAAAAAGCGGAATATATTCCAAGACACGATGATTATGATATCCGAATCGAATGTCCAGACTCCAGTGCCTCCTCCTCGGTCATTGGCTATAAATAGTCCCCCAGCATTGCTTATTAGCATCCCATTGGAGAAATCGAGGAGATTTATTTCACAATTTCACGAGGAAGAGAGGTCCCACATGAGGACTGGAGCTAGCCCCTGTATTGTAGCCAAGGATGACTTGCCTGTGGCCTGGTAGGAGCAAGCAGCAGTTTGAGAACTGAAATGGAATGCGACAGCTCCATCGCTTCCCATCGGGATTATGATGAAAGGTAAAGTAACTCTTTAGTGGCACACAGGCAGTCTCCTTGGCTAGCAAAACAGGCTCTTGTCATCTCATGCTGGACTTTCTCTTCTTCCTCACCTGGAAATGGAGACTCTTAGGACTGAACTGGATATATGCTACCAAAACAAAATGGTGGTAAAGGTAAATGAAGTTTCCGCATTTTTATATACTTCTGGTCTGCATTTATATATACCAGTAACATCCATCATTACATGCATCTATCATCAAGAGAAAAGGGATAAAAATGAGGTGAAATCACAATTTCGTACAACCTTTTCTCTATAAATAGATAATAGTACTCCATTTAGAAAAAAGTAGCACAAAACCTATAAGAATACCCTTGTCTCATAACAAGGGCGAAGGCTAGGAATCATTTTCAGGCTCAATTTAATATATAAAGCTAAGCAACAACAAACTAAATATTATTAAAATTTGCTTACAGGGTATAAAATTAATGGATTCTTTTTCAGATTTCAAATATTATATAGTTTATAGTGCATAAATGGAAAAGATTTAAGAAGAACTGAATAATGCCCTTAAAAAGGATAATTTAATAGGTTTAGAAAAAGTAAGGAATGTTAAAATGCACAAATGGTATTGCACATTGTGGTGATTTAATATTTTTAATTGATACTGTTATTAGTTCAAAATGGAAATTATTAATATAATACAATACGATAAGATGAATTTACTAAAAAAAATTAACCATGTTAAAATATAAGTTAAAGAAAATCAAATTGAGTGATAAAATTATTATAATGTGAGACTTTAAAGTATTATTAAATAAAAAACAGGAGAGGAAAAATCATAATTTATGTATTTTGAAAAAAAAATTATTATTGTAAATATAAGAAACTCAAAAACCTCAGGGGTCAAGGCCTACTCCCCTATTTGGTAAAGAAATTACACATTTATGTGTATGAAAATATATTTTGTTTATGGAAATTTATAAACATATTTTTAAATGGAATCACTTTTCTTTATTTACTTTTCCCAACTTTGAAATCTACTAATCTAAGAATCACCTTCTAGAACTTTGAAATCAGGTAACCTTAATCACCTTCTAGAATTTGGAAGAATATTATATCTATATTCTAACGGAAGGCAGCGGGGTAGATAGGCGGTGGCAGGGGTCAGGATTCCCTAAAATAAAAAAAAATATTTAAATATTTTACAATTTTTAAAATTTTAAATTAATAAAAATAAAATTATATTTTGTAACTCTAAAAATAATAAATATTTAATTTAATTTTTTAAAAATATAAAAATATAAATTATTCAAATAATAAAAATTTATTTTCACTATCATAAAAATTATAATTTAATTTCTGACACTTTTAAAAAAAATTCAACTTCGGACAAATTAAAAGTATGACCAATTATTCGTCAATAATGTTTCTGTTAGACTACAGACGCATCAATTATACTATATTATTTACAAAAGAAAAAGAATTTTTGCATTCATTTTAAATATTTAATTAAAGATTTTGAATACAAAATATTTAAACTATAATAAAAGAATTTAATATAATTTTTCTAATCGAGATAATATTGAAATGACTTGTAAAATTAAATTAGATAGATTATATGTATGGTGTTGATGAATCCAACAGGCTGGCAACAGAGTCGAGTGGAAAGCTTTTATTCAAATCATAGTAGCTTGTATAGACAATAGTTTGTAGCAAATGTGAAGCAAAAAAAGAAAAAATGGGTTTTAGTAGACTTGGTTATCATGCAGGCAAAGCAAAACTCTTCTGCATCCATTGGGGCAAATCCACCACCAGACAAGGATCTGATTTCTCAAAATCAGCAATCTGAATCAAGGAATGGAATGGATGAGATTGCTTCCACAATTACTAAAAGAAAACGATTAATCAAAGAAAAACAATGACTCGCCTTTTCATTGCAGTTTGGGCAATAATGATATTTATGCCAAAGACAGTCCATGGAAGGGCAAAGGAAGCAGATTCCAAGCATAAAGGGCATCATGCATCCAACCACTGCTGCCAAACTAGGCTTAGATCTGAATTCCACATTCAATTTTAAACAGGGTGACTGTAATATAATCTTACTCAATCTATCCTATTGTATATGGGCAGGCCAGGGGCTAACACAAAAACAAGCCATTTTTAATTGTGTCCAGTATGATATATTATCTTTCTCAACTGCCACAAATAAACTAAAATTAGGAACTACAGACCATCTACATGTTTTATTGTAAAATAAATTAGAATTTATTCTATCTATATTATAATGCTCTTATTGTATTTGACGTTATAAATTAAATTATCTGTTTTACAGTATTTTTTTTTTTTTTTTTTAAATGGATGTTTGAGATATCAGATAGTAAGAAACAACAAATTTTTGAAGTCAGGCAGGACCTAGAGTCGACTCTGGTCATAAGAATCCCACACAACTTCCTCAAATAGATGATCGGGAACTAGAGAAAATGGATCTCATATAATAAGGGAACGAAAAAGAAAGAGGAAATACCTGACGAGGGTGAGACCGGAATTACCACAGTAGGGGCAATTGAAAGGAGCGGGAGTATCCCGATACATGGTTTGCTGAATCGGAATTCCCTTTGGATCGCCGTATATGGCGTTGGCTGGTATCCTCCCCTGTTGGTATCCATCCATCCGTGGCCCTGCATAGTATGGGACTCCCAACACCGGCTGCTCCGTCTTCGACATATTTCTTATCTCTCTTTCGGGTGAGGACTGGACTCTCCGATAATAGGATGCTTCGTCAACTAATGCAAGCTATGAATGTAGACTTGTATCTGAGTCAGCCAGGGGTATTTTATAATGACTCAAAAGAAACGTCTAGAGGCTGCGACCGCTGTTGGACTAATTCATAAATTTTCGCGTTATGTTACCGAAATGAAGATACCAGGAATGTGCGCCAATTTCTGTTTGGAAAGGAAAGATATCCACCCTATTCAACTCTATATATTTATATGGGTAAATTGCACCAATTCTCCTTAAACTTTATTTAAAATTATATAATAATTACTAATATTATTAAATTATTACATTTTTGTCACCGGACTGTTAACTTTTTGTTAAAAATGTAACATTGCACCTTGATTCAAAGAATTGATAGTTAATTTGGTCTCCGAGTTCATTTTGATATTTTTTTTTTAAAAATTAACAATAACTGTAAAAAGTATAAAATATATTTAAAATAAATAGAGATTCATTTCCAGCAGGGAAAAACCAAAAATTAAAAAAAAAACATTAAATATCCGTTATTGGCTTTGCTGTTTTATACTATCTTCATTTTCATGCATATTTGTGTCGGGAAGAAATAATGGGTTTGGAGAAGGAGAAGTAGAAAATTTGCATTATAAATTTAAAATTTCCAAATTTGAAAGTTGCTAAAGGGCCCAGTCATTCTAGTCATTGAAGTTGCAGAAAAGAAGCTGGCTACTTTGTATTATAACTTAAAAAGAAAAAATCTCAGTCTTCAGCAAATTGAAACTTACCAAATAACCCAAACAATATAATACAACATTTTGTTATTATCTCTTGCCCTATTCTTAATTTTCTTTTCTCTTTTCATTTTATTTCATAATTATCAACAAAGTCCCACATATAAACCATTGATGATAGAAATTTTTACGATTTTCAAAAATGAAAATAGTGTCACAAACTTAGATTTTGTTTCGTGAAAACTTGAGTAGATCCAATATTAAAATCCAAATATTACATTAAGATGTATTTTGCTAGGAATTTGAGAAAAAAAACAAAACAAAACAAAATTTACAACATCAACTGTGGAAAACAAAAGGTATTTAGTTTGAAAATTTTCAGATTTTTTTATATAAGAAAAAATTGCAAGAAATGTTAGTTTACTTTTTTTAGTTTTAGTTTTAAGAACTTTTTATTTATTTATACGTATTTAAATATTTATATAATTTAAAAATATTACTTTTAATTATTTTTATAGATTTTTTAATAATTTTTTTTTGAATATATTGGTGCGTTTACATGATAAATATTTATTCATAATTTTCTTAATCTTAATCTTATGACAATGCACGCACATCTTGGTGCCATTAGAGTCACTTGTTGGGTTCAATTTTTTAATAATTTTTAGTTTAAGATTTTTTAAAAAAATTTACAATTATTGTTAAGAAAATTTTTTAAATGTCAAAATGATTTTTTAACTATAGTTCAGTGATCCAATTAGCAATTAATTTTTTAATTAATGTGCAAGTTACTTTTTTAACAGAAATTAACGATCGAGTCATAAAAATGTAACCTTTTGAAAACATTAGTGACTATTATGTAACATTTAAAAATTGACTAACCGAAATATAATTTTAAATAAAATTTAAGTACAATTGATATAATTTATCCTATTTAACTTTTACAAACTTCTCTAACTCTTAAATCAAATAAAAATACATTACAATTCTTCTCACATATATGTGTGAAATTTGTCTTTGAAAATTAGAAATGTGTTTAAAATTAACACATAATAAATAATAAAACTTATAATTTAAAAACTAATTAATAGCAACAAATAAAATAAGCATGAGATTAAAATAAAAAAATAAATTAATATGTGAGTAAATTTAAACACAAAAATACATCATATTAAAAAAATATATTTTTTCATGAATGTCCAAATTAATTATATTTATGTTTTCATTTTTTAATTAAGAAGTTGAATTTATATAATAATATAGTTTTCACCCTTTTAATAAATTATAAGTCATAAATGCAACCTAGGTTAAAATTTTAAGACTTCAAATTTAATAATTTAATTTCAACTTAATGACATAACATTAATTGGTTTAAATTGAGAATTTTGTTATGAAAAGTTTTGTATGATGTTTAAAAGTATAAAGTGTGAATAATTCAACAAATGGTTCCAGTAGAAAAAATGATGATGTTTATCTTAATGGTCTTGGGTTCGAGCGTCTATGTATGCAAGATGTGTGTACCTTGTCAAAGAATTAAGAAATTACACCAATATATTCAAAAAAAAAAAAATATATATATATATATATATATATAAAATGTGGAATTCATATCTATTAGACAAAAAAATCAATTAAAAATTTTATATAGTGAAAAATCAAAACAACTCTAATTAAAATAGTCAAACCCCTCAATATACGTGTCCATATTCCTAGTAATAATAAAGAATAATGAGAAGCTTCATTCAAACATATAGTCTGCCCCTAGGCTAGGTTTCCCCTGGATTCAGGCTGCGGCTTGGTATCTTGCAGACTGTTTAATAGATGAAACGATGCTTTCTCAAAATTAACAAATCCCATGAACCAGAAGTCATGCCCATCCACCGTAACTAGTTGAATATAGCTCTCCACTGGATTCTCTTTCATCACCACCGGATTAACACTGCCCACATTCGCCAAAGGTATCATCACCTGTTCAACACATTCTCCTTATTAATTTGGTGTTTATGAAGAACCCAAATTTGTCTGTTCAATTCGCAATTCATCATATCGTTAAATATTTTATATTATTACCTTGTAGTAGCTCCAAGTCTCCTGACCAGAAGGAGCAGTGAAAGACAAGGGGCGATCACTGCAGAAGGCTACCCGCGCAGTTGACAAATAGAGCGTACCCGCAACAGGGCCTGTTGTTGTGGAGAGATAACAGGCGAATGTCTTCTTTAATCTTTCATCCGCATCAGTTGCAAAAATCTGCTTGAACAGAGACTCAAATCCACCCTCTGTAATAGCTCTGGCTGTCAGGTTTAATTTACCCCATGCTGCTTCCGATACAGACGGTCCCGTTTTAACTGTAATTTCATAGAAAGATACATCATACAATTAAATATATCCAGTCCACACACATTAGGACTATGATATGAAGAACCCAGCTATAATTTAATGAACTTACGGTTGTGCCAGATGTTGCGTGCTATAGACTCGGTCTTCCTACTCCAGGTATTGAACATGTTAATCACAGGTTCAAAAGGATTATGACTTGGTCTTTCTGCAGGGGAATAGACGACATAGGGCAGCTCATAGATTTGTTGGTGATCACTAGCATTCCATAAAGCCGCCTTCTGGTTGTCTGGATGGGCACTAGGAGCTGCTGGGGCTCCCATGACGTGCGTGCCCCATTTCTTAACATCTTCTTCCGATGGGGGTGCTTGTGCTTCTACTGTGGGTTCGTGGGATCCTTCTACTTTACTGTTTTCTTGGGTAGGTGTCGATGTCATGGTGTCTTTGAACTGAATGGAAAATTATTTTGGTGGATTAATATTTTTGTAATGGATGATTTGCTTAGGGGGCTGAATGACTTGCAATATATAGAGAGAGGAGAATTCAAAATATTTATTTCCTTTGCATTGAAGTATTCTCTAGAAAAGTGAAGATTTAGATTAGAAAGAAGGGTATGAGCAGGTAAAGGGATTTGTAAATTGAAAAAGCTTCACCTTTGATTTCTTTGACCGGTTGTTATCAGGAGGAGGAGACAAATGAAGGAAGTTTCCAGTTTCGTCGGTTGTCTTTCTGATGTCCACCCTCAGGCGTGTCGGGATTAAATTTAGACACTTGTTATTTATTTGTTAATATATGTGTGAAGATTATTTTTTTATGAATTACATGAAAATAGTAAAATTCAAACAACAACGTGATTAGCATGATTTTTATCCCAATAAAAATATCGATAAAAAGAAATGGGTTAGTATTAATAAGCTAGATGGAGTATTAAGCAATGGTTCTTCGAAGAAAGAATATTCGATCATATTCAAACAATAATAACATCAGGGAGAAATGAAAGATTATTTTAATTGATAATGAGATAATATAATATTATGTTTTTTAAATGTCTTCTTGTATCTTGTTTATACTACGTGAAGCAAATACTCTTAAATGCATTAAGCTGAGTCTAATTTGATTTTTGGAGATTAAAGTTTAAACTCAATCTATATTTTAAAATGAATTTTTTTTTGTTCAAACTTATTTTTCAAATTTTTTATTTTTATCCAAACCCTCCTATATTTTATACGATCTATGAACTTGAATATTTAGTACGACCCGTGAATAGATTTAATTGTATTTATTTATGCCTCTAATTGGATCAACACGTGGGAGCAGGAATGGATGCCACCCATACCGTAAGTTGGAATCATCAGAAGTCATCTACTACTACAAATAAAATTATCAATGTTCATTTTGTCTCTTTCCCATGCGAATGCCATCTTCTTTGGTTATTGAAAAAACAGTCTACTTCTACTTCTCTTTCTATTCATTTACTTTGTTAAATCTGCTGATTTGGTATTTTGAAATTAAAAAAATTCATTTGATATTAAATTATATCAAAAATTAAAATATATAAATCAAATCTTAAATTTTAGTGGAATAGAGAGATTAAATTAAAATTTAATCATTCTTATTGTTGCGGGGAGTTGGTCTCATATCCTCAACAGAAGGTATTGTCCCACTCGAGGGGTTTTGTTTTTTGCACTATTAGAAAAGCCTAATTTGGTTCACGGCAAGCTCAAAAGAAGAAAAACATCTCAAATCAAGTCATATCGACTATGGGATTAGGAGATTGAAGCACAAAATACTAAAGTTTTGAGAGTGATCTCACAAGTTTTAGTGTATTTTTGAGAAATCTAATACTACAGAAGTGAAGAGGAGACTTTGAGCTTTACTTCAAGGATTTTGGATTGATAATCTAACGCCAAAGAAGACGTTGGATGATCACAGCAGCGACAGTGAGAAGCGATGACTATGGGTAAGGAGAAAAAAAAGAGGAAAATAAAGAAAATAGGGAAAAAAAATGAAGTATCTCTCAACGTCGTTCATTGCCAGGACAACACTCATCAATAGTAGTTTGACGGAGGAAGTGACAACATCTTTAAGAGAGGCAATGGCTAGGGTTTGGGCTAGAAGGGAGAAGATGAAAAAAATAAGAAAGAAGAAAAAAAGAAATTAGAGCATTCCTTTAAATTTAATGGTGGAGCGATTAATTTGATCAATTTTTTTAACAGCAATGATCAAATTAAAAAAAAATAAAAAATTTGAGGTGATTAAAATAGGAATAACCTAATTTTGGATTGATTAACGAAACAATTTACCCAAAAAGCAAATATAAAAATAATTAAAAATATATATTAATTTATTTTTAATATGTTCGTTAAAACATTATTTATAATTATATTTTATTTTTTTAAATAATTATTTTAATATAATATATATGAGTGAGTATTTGATAGACTGAATATTTATTTATTCTATAAGTGGTATTAAAAAATTGGTACATTTTTTTCTTTAAATATCCATTTTTTAATATTTTAAGGAATTTAAAAGATGAGATATATTCTTAGGTATTAAGAAAAATAAAAAATCAGAGTGGCATACATCAGTTGCGGTTCCCTTTGTTTTTTCTTTGTTTGTAATCTTGGCGAACAAGTAAGGGAAACTTCCTACTAAATTTCCAGTTCTTTCACTACTTGTTACATCCTGAGCGCAGTGGAGTCTCAAAATTTGAAACAATGAGTTATAACCATCAGCATGTTTCTCATCAGCCCCTAACCCCCTCAGGTTGCTGCTCTCTTTCTTAATATTATATGTTTTGGTTATTTTGTTGGTTCAATCGAATGTGAAACTGACTGTTATAGTGGAAAACAGGGCAGTCACCTCCACCAGGGCCAGGCTTCCCTCCACCGCCACCTCCAGTTGGTTATACTCGTACTCATCATTCGCCCTCGCCACCACCGCCGCCAGTTAGATATAATCATACTCATCATTCCCCCTCACCGCCACAACCAGGCTACCAAGGTTACTATTATGAAGTCCACCCTTCATCATCACCTGGGCTGCTTCCTCCACGCCTGCCTCCTAGGAATGACTACACTCACAATGGTTGCACTTCCTTCCTAACGGGGTGGTATGGAATCTCTATCTCTGCTTTTTTACATGAATGAAGCGATGCAATTTCCATTGAGATGTTTTTGTCTTTATGTGATCTTCCAATCGAAGTTTGTATTTGCAGTTTGGCTGCTCTTTGTTGCTGCTGCTTATTGGAGGACTGCGTCTTTTAACCATTATCTGTCTGGATTGATAATTTTGGGTTACGATTATTGTCAACTGGTGGAATGGGTTCTACTTTCAAACTCTTTTTTTATATATATAATTAGTGGTAATGTTGTAGTCACTTACTTGGTAATTATCACAAGCTCATCAATTAGGCCACCAATTTCATCCTTGATCATATAACAAGATATACAGAAAATTATTACTGATAAAATAAAAGTAAAAGCAAAATGCAAGCAACATAATGATGATTTTACATTTTGACATTGCAATTGAGTTCTACTATATTGAGATGCTCAAAGGGCGATGAGGAAAATGATGATTTCGAAACCTTATGAAGCATCTCAAAGCAGGGGATGAGTGTGCTTGATATCAGCCAATGGAAACTATCATTGTCACACATGTTCTGGTTTCAAGAAAACCTACAGCAGCAAATATGGACATCCAAAAACAAAAGAGGAATTCAAGAAGCACGAGATCATGGAAGACTTGCTTATCATCCAATTAAAGTACTATGCTACCAAGGAAAAAACATTAAAGCAGCGTCGTATGCCATGAGTTATTTATCATTTAAGTATGATCGAATCTGTCAATTACACTGGTTGAATTGAGAATTGATTGGGATATTGGTTTGAAGAGAAGTATTAGGTTAGTTGATCGGTACAGATCAATTAAATCGGATTAAAAAATCGATTGAATTTATTTTTTAATATTTTTTATGATTTTTTTAATGATTTATTTAATTAATTCGATCGAACCTACAAATTGGTGGTCAGGCCGATTAAATTACCAATTCAGTTCTGAAAACTTTTATATTGGGAGTGTTAAGTTGATTTTAAATTTTAATAACTTATATTTAAAAAATTTGTGATTTTATTTTTTTAGAAATGAAATGTCAATTTTTATCCAAAACAATATAAGACAGTATATTAATAAGATCAAAATTACAAAACAAATAATTTTATTTAGTATTATCTACCAATATAATTATATTTCGAGTTAACCACCAAATATATTCAAATTATGACTTTCATTCTAAATCGGTCCCTTTCAAACAATTCTAATTTCTCCTCAAAAAAAACTTGGCAATAAAAAGTTTGAAAATAATCCCTACAATCTGAAATAAAAAACTCACAGAGAATTTTATTAACTCAAAGTGAATAATAAATAATTAATTGTTGAATAGTTGTGTATAATCTAATTAACCTAAACAAGAAGTATTTTTAAACTAAAATTTTTTGTTGACATAAAACTCCTAAATAACTTAAAATACTTAAAATTTATCCGAAATTCGGAATAAATAAAACTTGAATGATTTAAACTCAAATAAAAAGTCTAAAACTTATAATTTTCGTAATATTTCCATCTAGAAATTTTTCTCGTGTAGTCTTCACTAAAACGGTCATAACTTGAGTTTTTGAACTCAAAATTGAGTGATTCGAAGTGCATTACGAAGCTAAGAGATAGCTCTTCAACCGCTATTCAGGCATCTAAGCCCATAAATGTTTGGATCCCATCCAAAATTTTGTCGCAAGTTGACTAATCTTTTCAGCTTGAAAATTGGCAGTTTGGTTAAATTGACTTTAATAAATTTCATCTATTCCGTGCATGTATAATTCTCACTTTCCTCAAAAAGATTTATCCTCACATATTATCTTTAATCGAATCTTGGTTTGATTTGTTTGGCCTTTGACCTTGTTATTGGGACTTGAGGTAGTGTAAACTCATCACATCTATAAGTCTAAAATTGAGCCTTGAGATTCGCATCATAGAAATTGATGGATTTTTTTAACAAAAATGATCATTTTTATTCTTTGATCTAACATATAGAAATTAATTCGACTATTTTTTTAGTACAAAAGGTAAAATACAATCAGACTCCTCAATGATCTCCATGATATTTTACCTAATCCTACTTGTCCTTAAATTCCATGCAACTTACATAAAAAAAATTGAAAAAAAAAATAATTACTTAATAGTACGTATGGATGAAATTTTTAATAAAAGTGGCAATTGTACTTTTTTCTAACATACAAGAGTCAATTTATCTATCTTTTTAATATAAGGAGTAAAATGTATTTTTTAATTTAGTAAGAAGCTTTTATGGTATTTAATTACATTTTTTTTAAAGTTCAATAACTTTTTACACCTTTAAATAAAATATTATTTAGTTTAAAAATTATATATATATTTAAAGATAATAACTAATTATTTAGTTTTATTTGTAATTAAAATTGATTAAAAATAATACAAGCAGAGTTAAGAATTTAATATGTGATAAAAGAGTGGTATCATCATTAATTTATTAAATAATTATATTTAAAGAAAATATATTGATAAAAACGATATCAAAAGAGAAAAAAACAATAAGTTAATTTAAATTTAAATGAACAATACATTTATTTACTATTAATATAAAAATAATAATAATAATAAAATTAATACATTTATTTACAATGTAAAGCATGAAACCCGGATGAGTGGGCGATCCCATCTTCAGATTAAGTGAAGATTACCCGCTCACACCAGCTTCATTTCGGGCCCACATGTCGCCGCTCTCCTACTCACGTTGTTTAAATGCTTCTTTTTATTCCACTATTTAAATCATACAACATTTTGTCATGAAAAAAAATTAATATTAAAATAATTTTTTAGAAAAAAAATATTGATAAGATACTTATAAATAAATCTTTATTGGTCTCAAGTTTAATTATTGGATATTTAGTTTTTATTTGTTTTAATTCAACATTTCATATAAAATAATAAAAACAAAAGTTATTTATTAAAATTTATTTTTAATTAATTTCATCAACCAAATTTATATTAAATTGACTGATGATATTACTTCAATCAATCACAGTATGCAGCATAAATTATAAATTATAAATTATCATTGTATAAAATCATTTTATGTATTAAATCTAAACTCTATATTTTCATAGCTTGTAATTAAGCTCTATAATTAATTTTTTAATAAATAACTTTTTGAGTTTATAAAAAAACATTTTAATTAATCTAATCAAATAACTTATAACAAGTTGGGCGGGCAAATAATTTTTTTTTAATTTAATTAATTTTTGAACTTGTATTTCATCACTTAAGTTAGTATTTTCGCACTAACATTAAGTTTGTGCTAACGGAAATTGAGTGATACCACTTAACAATCTCTGAATATGACATGTGGTGGACATAAATTAAAAATATTTAAATTAATAAAAAGTATAATTTTGTTTCACATCGAGAATGAATTAAAATGGGTGTCCAGATTCAGATGAAATATTAATTTTTATTGAGTTTATATATTTTATAATATATTAATTTTTAGGTAATTATTATAAATTATATATTTATATATTTATAAAAATATAAAAATAAATACAATTAGAAATATATTAAAAAAAACCTGTAATATTTTGAAAAAGTAAATAAAAAATTATAAGATATATATATATATATTAATAAAAAAATAAAAAAATTATATAAATGTATAAAATAACTAAAACTTTATAAATTTATAAAATATATAGTTGTCCAGACACATTTAAATCTAGACAACCATGTGTCTTGATGTAATTTTTTTATAAGTTTTATTAATTTATATATTTTAATTTATGAAAATAATATATTTTTAAATTTCAAAATAATAATATAAATAACCTAATATTTTATTAAAAATAAAAAATATATAAACTTAATAAAGTATTTCTATGATCGAGTTCACGCTATTAGCAGTGGGATATTCATAAGGTAGCAACATCCAATAACAGCAATGTCTCCACTAGCTTTCCAGTTTTGGCTAACAAATACAGTATGTCCCAACCCCACGACAACCAAACATCATCTAATCTGACAACCCCCCGTTTTCCTAGCAACTACGTTTATTTACCAAATTCCGCTCTCAACTCTACATCATTTTCACGTGCCTATCATTTTTCATCCCATCAAAAGATGCATGCAATCAATGTTTCCGGCGGTGATTTAAAACGTTGTGACAGGCATCCAGCCATTGAAGGATCAGGTCGGAACGTAATTAATTAATTCACATGATGTATCGGCCACAAGTAGTGACACACAATGTTAATTGTAGCAGCAATGAAAAGTTCGGTTACACCCCGAAACTGGAAACACAAGGAAAACATTTTTGTCAGGATATACATGGTCACAATTCATTTCCTTCATACCCACTCAAGCATTAAAACTCAGCACCTCTAATTTGTAAACAAAACTAATTTTAATCTTTTTCTGTCTACCCATACGTATGTATGTTTAAAATAAAAATAATTAAGTTTTCGTATAAATAAAAATATAGGATATAAAAAAAAAAAAAAAAAAAAGGTGAAGAAAAATGACATGAGATTTAGGTGTGTAGTTACTGGTGTAGGCAAGACCGAGCAAAATCTAATTAATTATTTTTAGATGAAAATAAAGAAACGTCAAAAACATGGTTCAACCTACTCTAAGGAGTACGTGTCAAATATGCTACAGATTGAATATATCTTTGATTGCTCCTCCAGCCACATCACGTTTGTCCACCTTCATCACGAGAAATAAAAGAAACCCAAGCAAGCCATGCCCCACACCACCATACCCTTTCCTCTTCTGAACAATTCTTTTTTAACTTGTAATTATTTAAATTTTAGAGGGAGGACGACAAAATTTTACATGTGCTTATTTATCAACTCCAAATATTAAATCTAAACAACTATCTTAATACTCATTTTTATATAAAAATAATAATAATAATAATAATAATAAATATCATATTCCCTATAGTTTGAAACTTTGACAAGAAAAATGCTTCGCTACCTCTTAAAATTGAATAAAAACACTTTCGAAATTTATGTACTAAATAAATTTCAAATAAAATTTATTATATTATCGATGTTATTTATCTATGTAATTTTTATTTATTTTGCTTTTTTTTAATCAAACCTCAGGATAAATGAGTGTTTTTTAAATAAATAGATTTTTAATCAAATCTCAAAGAGAATTTTTTTTTTCCCCCTATACTAACCGGAATTTTTTAGATAACTTAATATTTAAAGCCCAAAATTCCTTATGATTAAGAAATAAAATTATTCCTCTACTAATTTATCAATTTAAAAAAATAATTTAAATTTTTTGAAAATCTTTAGCAAATTTACAGCAATACAGTAACAAGTTTTTTAAATGATATTAACATTTGAATATAAATTTATTTAAAAAATAACAAAAAGTTCTTCTTTCTTAAAGCATAATAAATTTATGGTTAGCTTTAAATATAAGCTATCATAGTTTCAAAATCTTAATATATATCACTCCAATTCAACTCTCACATGTTTTTAATATAATTTTTTTATAAATATATTTATTATACAATTTTTTTGGTGAATTAAATTTAAAATAAAAAAACTAAATTGACTAACATTATGGAATAGCATAGAATAGAATATAAGAGGAAAACTTGGTCAATATTATATATCTCTTTAGCAATATATTATATTTTTTTCCATTAACCATCTTACACTATTTACAATTCTATAAAGGTCATCTAATTTTGGACTTGTGCCTTCAAAGGGTGACATTGATTCCACGTGGAAGCCGTGTCCCATTCTTTCTTTCTTTCTTTTTTAATTTATTTTCAAGACCCTCTCTCTCCTCTTGCCGCCCCCGCCTCTTTAAATTTAACTTTCTCGTCATCCTTACCTTACACATCTGTTTTCTTTCCGAAACTAAACCAAGAGAAAAAAAAAAAAAAAGAAAGAAGAGGAAAACCGTTTTTCTCATTTATAGTTAAAGAATATGTCGAGAGCTAGCGTCGAGCTTGATTTCTTTGGAATGGAGAAACAGAGCTGCTGCAAATCTCGTTTTCAGAATTCCCTCGATCGCCGTCTAAGCTTTCGAGGTACCTCTAAATCTACTTTTTTTTTCTCTGTGTTCTTTGTTTTTTCAGTGGCTGAATCGTGATTCATTTTAACAGGTCTTCAAGGCGCCCTTTCGAAGGTGAATCCTGAGCTTATCAAATCCGTGATTGCCTCTGGTTTGAAGAACCCGCAGAGTCAGGATATTGTGCATCAGATTGACTCCAACAAGTCTTTTTCGGTCCCTTCCAGTCCTAAAGAAACTCAGAGTCTGTTTCCAGTTTTACCTCTTCTTACCCCTGCCGCCAGGTGCTCAATTAGTTCCTCAATTTCCATATAATTATCTTTTTATTCTTCAGAAACCGGATTTAAATTTTAAATCACTGACGTAAAAATTGTTAATCTTATTTTATTTAGGGCTACATCTGAGAATGGTACTGAAACAGCTCCCTTAACCATTTTCTACAACGGAACGGTTTCCGTTTTTAATGTACCTCGAGATAAGGTTTGTTTAACAATAAGTTAATTATCCAAAAAAAAAAAAAAATTAAAAAAACGTTTTATTGTTAAAATATTCAGTGGTATTAACCTGTCTATAAAATTTTGACTAGGCGGAGAGCATCTTAAAACTCGCGGTTGAAGTTGAAGGAAACTCCAAAAATGTTGAACCAATAGACTCAAAAGTGGCAAGTCCTCCTAGCGATGAACAACAGCTTCTTGAAACTCTCAACGGAGGTCAGAGTCTGCTTAATTTCCACCTTTATTTTATTTGCTTATATTATATTTTCATGATCTTGCTAAATTCGTGTAAAAGATCTGATAGTGTTTCTAATCTTGATAAATTTATGCTAAAGTAAGCGATTGTTTTGAATTTCTATGCAGATTTGCCAATCGCCCGGAGAAAGTCTTTGCAAAGATTTCTGGAAAAGCGCAAAGAGAGGTAATTTTTGTTTTTTTTAATTTTTTAAGTTGTAGCGCATGAATGAATATGCTGAATCTCAAATTACGAAATCTTACTTTAAAAAACGAAAAGAAAAAAAACAATTGAAAGTCGTAGGTATCGAAAATTCAAAATTTTTGAAAGTCCTCTAGTCCACGATCCACATTGCCTATATTTTTTTCCCATGCTACAAGAGCAATATCCGATCAGTCATTCAAATTCATGTTCAGATCTTAAAAGTATATTTTTACTTATCGTAAATTATTAAATATATTTAAAATATAAAAGAAAATCAGAGGCTTATGAACAAGCTGCAGTAAAAACCTAACGGAGACTATTTTGCTTTATTCCATTTAAGCACATGGAAAATAGAAAGAGTCAGTGTCGGCAAAATAATCAAACAATGTTTCCGTTGATAGTGTCTTCCAGACCGTACGATTAAAAAAAAGTTGTTTACTTCTCAATTTCAAATTTGAACGGCCTACGTAATTGCACCGAAACTTGAAAAAGTAAAAGCACGCAGACACGGTAGTGAATAAGGATAAGGAGGCACATGCATGGACCAGGACTCTGCTCTAATACTAATTGTTTCCTAACTAAATATTTCCTTAATTTATTTATTATGGTTGAATTAATTACCCATCAAATAATAACGCGTGTGCTTTCTTTATTTGTTTTCAGGATGACTTGTGCATCTCCATATGCTTGCTAGTCGGTCGCTGCACCTTTAAAACCCTGTGTTTCGATGCCGTCCAAGTGGATGGGCAAGTTTAATTGATCTAATATTAGGTTTTTAATAGCTCGTTGCCTGCTATGCTATATCCCTTAGGACATGTAAAATACAAATCATATACAGAATAGAATGGCTGAATAATTAATGACGCGGTCTTCGAAGTGTGAAGTCGAGAGGGCGCACGTTTTTGGTGATGGGGATGACTGATTTCCTACCACTTTCCTATTGCTTGTCTCGACGGTCTGATTGGATGCCATTCTTTTTTAATTTTTAATTTTTATTTTTAGGTCACATGTTCTGACTTCTCTCTTGGAAAAAGATACCTTGTTTCATTTCTTCTCTACTTTTGCAAACAAATTATTGCACACTATTTTAAAGTCTATTCTAATATAAGCACGTGTTTTTATTGGTCTCATAAATTGTTTTGTTTTTGTCCGGTGGCTTCTTTTTATCCTCCCCACACGTAATAAAACGAAAGCTCGGTTGGTATACCAAAACAGGCAGGTGACAGAAAATATGCTCAAAGAATCGATATGTTTTATGACGGGGCCTGATTTCTGGAACCCGTACTCATAAAATAAGGAATTCCACCCATTCTTCGTATTTAGATTTAAGTCCAATCGATAAAATGTTAATTTTTTTTTATTAAATTTAAGTTTATTAGAATATTATTTTTGTTTTACAATTACTAAATGAGTTTTTTTTCAATAGAAATTTTTTAATTATTTTAATACTTAAATTTAAATTTGAAAATTTGAAATATAAAAAAATAAATTTTTATAAATAAAAATAAAAATTTTAAATTTTAAATATCTTAAAAGTTTAAGAATTTAGACATATTTTAACCTAAAATCTCGGTCGGTCCACCAAAACTAACTTGTGATGAAAAATATGCTCTAACAATTTATCGGTTTATGTGCACTAGGTTTTTTCATAACAATACATCTAGAGCTGGGAAAATAGGTTTAAATACAAAACTTCACCCGTATCAATTTGAGTCAAAAATAACTCAAGCTCAAGATAAATCTGCCTCAAAATCCGAAAAAGTTATAATAGGCTTGAATAATTAATATAATATTATGATAATATTTAAAATATTATAAATAATAATTCTTTATTTTTAAAAGGTATATATTTTCATAAGCATGACATATTTATATTAAAATTTTATTAATAAGAAAAGTAATTACTAATAATTTTTTTATGTTAAATTATAAAATGAAATAAATTTTAAAAATATTAATTCAATATGAAATATTCTTAGCACTATAATTATACATGTATCATAAATATATATATATATATATTAATAATAGCTGTAATACATAGTTCTGCCAAAAAAAATAATAGTTATAATATATTATTGTTTATATCTATTTAATATAAAATATTAATTTTACAAGGCTTCGGCATTCTTCTGCGCTACGTACACTGAATGGTTGAGCTTCAATTGTGATTTAATTATAGATTTACCTTTTGATTATGGTCCCACAAACGTAGATTTTTTATAGGAAAACCCCAACATCTAATAAAAAAATCATGAAGATAAAATTAATTATGAAGAAATATAAAAAAAAAAAATTAAAAGAAAACAAAATAATTGAGATTGAATCCTTTATTGAAGAATTCAGCCAAAAAAATGTGAATAATGTTATCGAATATGCTCTAAATCTTTATAATTTTTGTAAATTTAAAAGGAAAACCATAAGATCCAAGCTACAAACTTTCTTCCATTATATGCAGGAAATATTATGGGACATTTTCGAATCAAAGCCATTGCTTAACCCGACGTCATTGATTAATATAAATAAGAGACCCATCCAAGTGCTGGGCAGGCTAGAACTTGAGACCAGCGACAGAAATTAGAAAGCTATTCTAAGATTTATTGAAGACGAAAGACTAACCACAGAAAACTTATTTTCCAACACTGAAGCAAATCAAATTTATGGAGCAATGAAGGTTTCTTCATAAAGAAAATTTAGAAATAGGGTTTATAACATTTGGATATAACTGAGCATCAGTTTTAAAAAGCTCGATTATAAAAGCATCATTACTATCAGTCATACACTGATATCATTCATCATTTGCTCAGATCCCCCATCGTTTCCGATTCCGCCGATCAATTAATGGATAAAACAATAGAAAAGGAAAAATCAAACCCCAAAAAGAAGAATGAAGAAACTTGATGAGAAGAAAAAGCAGCTAAAAACCAGTTTAAAGGACGGTGGCTCAGATGTGCACTATTTATAATGCAAAAACCCTAATTGGCTAATTCCATTTGCCAGTTTTAACATGAGAATACGACGGCGTTTCTTGATCGAAATAAAACGGACCACTCCAACCGGAGTCGCTATTATTATTATTAATATGGGTAAACTACAAAAATGGTCAAAAATTTTGATCACTTCCCCATTACTTGAGTGATGGGAAGCTTATGTGGACTTTTTTTTATTAGTCTAATAACTAATTTAGCTCTCAAATATTTACACAATCTATCAATTTGATCCTAGATATAAAATATTCAACAAATTTATCCTTCAATGATTACAAAATTTTTCATTTTAGTTCAAATCCTTAAAAAATCATTAAATTTATCACTCAAAATTTACAAAATTTGTCAATTTAGTTCTAATTCTAAAAAAAATCCAATTTAGCCTCCAATTTGCATCACATGTGTAAAATGGTTATAAGAATTATAAGGTTTAAATATGCCATAGGTCCCTGTATATTTTGAAAAACTTGAATTTAATTCCCGTACTATTATTTCTAAGAATTTAGTCCCTCTATTCATGTATTTCAAAAAACCTAAAAGTTGGTAGAAGCTTAACAAAATTTCAATATTTATTAAAAAAAAAAAACTAAATATTTACAGATTTGTATTTATACAATAACTTTACAATTTTGCAGTAAAACGTGATTTTATATGTTTTTTTTTTTAAATTTAGTATTTTATAATATAATATATGGCAATAAATACAAGCTTAATTAAAAGCAATCCAACCTCTCAATTACTGTACTGTTTTAGGCTTTCTCACAATTGGGCTTGAAAATTGAAAATGAATGATTGCATATCTGGGCTCTTCAAAATGGGGTGACTTCATATTGAAATTTACAATGAAAAAGGGGTAAGCGTTGGGGTTGATCCAATCGGATTTAGATTTTCAAAATGGACAAACCTTGGGCTTTTGGACTTCCGCTAACAAACCCAATCAAACAAATATTTACTTCCTTAATTTTCTCCAAATTTCCAAGAAAACATTTTAAGAAAAGGATGATATTTTAATGAAAAGTATCAAACATTTTAAGAAAATTAGTGATGAAAATTTGGAGTTAAAAGAAATATAAACGAAGGTAAATATTTTAGAAAAATGGATGTAATGTATAAATTTGTTGGTATTAGAGTATTGTCACCTTTATATTAATTTAGTTTGGATGATAAAATTCAAACGTCGACGTCACTCAAAGCATCACAAATCAATCCAGAAAAGGTTAAAATTTATTTCCACGATCAACATTCTTTTTCACTAGTAGATATGCGTGGGTCTCAATTTTGCATCTCTATGATAAATTAATATTAAAAAACAATTAAGTTCAAATATGAAAAATAAATATTATTTGTATAGAGCTATTAAAAAAAATCAAATGAATATATAATTTTGGTATGTTTAAAACTAAACAGAAATGTTCTTTATATTGAATTTAACGAGTGATTCCAGTAATAAGTAGGATGTTTATTTTATAATATTCGAGTTCGAGTTCGAATATTTATGTGTAAAGTGTGTGTTTTGTTAAAAAATTAAAAAATATAAATAAATACTATCATGTAATCACGTTAATATATTTTAAAAAATATTTCTTATATTAATTAGTGATGGATAATTCAATTTTTATTTTAAGAATGGAATAATTATAAAATTCGAGAGATCCACAGTAGCTCTCATTCAACTCAAGCCTTGAAAGTTGAGAAGAGAAGAGAATGATGGGAAATAAGAAGAAGCGAAAAAGGTGTGTTGATGAAGGGTGGGACCCCGGCTGCAGGCGAGAGCCTCCCAGGCCGCCTGGTCTGCACGCGCAGTCAGGAGAGTGGGGCCCTCGATAGCTTCCCACTCCCACCTCCATGCAAAAGCGTGGAATTTTATGGCCCATCCCTTCCCCTCAGAAGAGACGTAGAATAGGACGTAGGCCTACCCTCTACTCTACCGTTACTCATTCACACCAATCCAGGTTGAATGGATTCTAGGGAGGGATGAATTTAGTTTTTTTCTTTTTATTGAATGAATGAATTTAACATTATATTATTAAAAAGGATTAAATAATATCATATTTTAATAAAATTAATATTTATTGTTTAAAAAATATTATTTACAAGTATGCTATGAAATGTTTTGTAAATAAAATATTTTATTTGGAATTAAATTATAAATTAAAAAATATATTTTTATATATTTATTAAAAATAAATGTTAATTTTGATCTAATTTAATTTAATTTAATTTAATTATTAATAATATATTAATTAAATTAATTCATTTATTAGTAAAAAAATTAATTTGATTCGATGTTTATATAAGAGAATCTTTCTAAATACATTTATCCTTTAGAAAATTATTAAAAAAAATTACTTGGAAAATTTTATAAGAAATTTCAGTAATTATATATATTTTACAATTATGATTTGAACTCAAGTTATTCTTGAGAAAAATAAAGCCCTAACTAGTAGACCGCGATTTGGGTCTTAAAATATGTATATAGTAAGATTTTAACTCGCGTGAATTTGATAATTTAATTTCATAAAACTTTTAATATTTTAAGTTTTAAAAACAACATTCTATTAAATTTGTATCAAATTTAATACAATAAAAAAATAGGTATAAAAATAACTTTTTTGGCTCTCCATCTTTACAAATAAATCATTTTAGCCCTTCAATTTTTCGTCTCTTTTAGGTCTTGAACTTGTATTTTTGTCAAATTACCCTAACATGGATGGAGAAATTAACGTTTGTTAACTTTTCCGATGCAACATATATGTGGATTGCCACGTAGATGACACATAAACATTTAATTAATTTTTAAAAATTTTTAAAATATTAAAATGTATTTTTATAATTTTTAATAATTTTAATGATTTTTAATTTTTAAATTAATTATATATTTTTTATTTAATTAAATGCTGACATGTCATCCATGTGGCAATCACATCTATGCAACATAAACAAAGTTAAAAAATAATATATATTTTTCATTTATTTTGGAGTGATTTGACAAAAAAACGCAAGTTTAATGACTAAAAACGGTGAAAGTTTAAAAGAAGTGTTAAAATGACTTTTTCTTTTACTAAAGTTAGAGGGTCAAATAAGTCATTATGCCTAAAATTTTTAAGAGGGCATTTAATTTGACGAATCTTAGATTTCGTTTCGAAATAAGATTATAGGTGGAATGTGAGATTACTTTGTTTGGTTCATTTGGTTGGAATGTAAGATTAACTAGAAGCATATTTTACTCAATTGTCTTTGTTATAAAATTTGTTTTTTAAACAAGTGGAAAAGAGGATGCTGTTATCCTAAGGGTCCCGGATTCGAGCATCTGTATGTGCGTTGTCAATGGGTTAAGGAAGTATGAACCGATACTACCATGTAATCACACCGGTATATTAAAAACAAAATTGTTTTTTAAACAAATTTAGTTCCTTTAATGTTTTTTTAGTTTGAAATTCTATAAAATTATGATAAATTATTATAATTCTTACTTATTATTACAACTTATATGTTAAAAAGTAAATATATTGAATTGAAATTAATTTATAAATCAATAAGTTATGAAAAATAATCATAACAGCAACCATAGCTATAATTAATGTATTAATAAATTATTAAATAAAACATAATGATTATAACTGGGATCAGTCGACTATTATGGAAAAAATCACCAAGGAGTTATGTTTTAGGAGTAGAAACAAGGATTGGAGGCTGTAATTGATCTTCATTTCGTGGTTTATATATAATCTTGTCAAAATTAGAACTTGGATTATAGTGTAAGATGCGGGAGAGGGTACAAGGCAGAGTGATAATCCAAAAAGGAAGGGGTTCCATACAGAAAGTTGGCCCCCCTTTTTACTTTGGAATGATCACTCCCGCTGCACAACAGAAGGCCATGCCAATGCTCTCCACAATTTAAAGCCATGCAACCACCTATCAGGAAATGTGAGTATTTGGACTTGGTAGGATTTTAGTCCATGCCTCCCAACATATAGGACACTTATTCTATTAAATTCATCACCTGGGAGACAAAACCCCAATTGTGAACAATTCCATTTATTTGATACACTACCGACCAAATCCAAAAACTCGTTGCCCACGGAATTCAATATGCACCAAAAATTGAAATAAATGTGAATCAGAACCCATGGTTGCTAAATGCTGCCTACCTCCTAAAACGTCATATTTATGGGATCCCAAACGAATGAAGTAATTAAATAGCAGAGGGACCAAAAATATAGATTTAATTTTCCAAAAGAGGTTCCATATCTTTTTGACTGCAACTGAAACCTGACCGATGAAGCAGCGTGGCCCATTGACATGGTTTTTGGTGGGGTGGGGAGTTTGGCAAGGAAGTCGTCATATCTTACATAACTGCCTCCTCACTTCCCTTTTAAATGGAAGGAAGAAGATACAGCACTCAGATGGTTACCATTATCTTGTGAAATTTTGCTTTGGGTTTGCTAATTTTAGAAGCTAAGTTCCCACCACCACCAACATATTTGCTTCTACGAATATTGTATTTCACCAGCTTGTCATTGCTGATGAAATACTGTTTAAAGTAAAAAAAAAAAAAAAAAACCCAAAATTAATATACAACTAATGAAATACAGTTTTAAAAAATGTAACAGTAGTTTTAAATTCCAAGTTCGAGGTCTGCTGTTCACTACAATTCACATAGACTGAAGAGCATTCAGTATATATAAATATAAGAAGGAAGAAAGGGAAAATTCAAAGTTTGAGTTGCATTCGAAGCGTCCCCCACCCACCAAGACTCCCATGCATTCTCTCGCTTATCTGCTTGTCTCGGTTTCAACAAATCAAGCCTCATTTGTTCTCCACATGCATTAGCTGACATCGCCACTCATTATCCCACATGCACATGCAAACCCCCCCCCCCCCCTTTTGACTCGTTGGTTGTTTTGCTCTTTTGCTTCCCTCACTTCCAATCCCACTTTCGTTTATATACTTAATATTGGTTGAGCCATGATGATGGCATTGATGATGCCATGATGACAAGTTTTTAATTCTTTTAATTCCTTTAATTATCTCCACACTTAGTGGGCGTCTGTGATATTAGAGTTAGGAATATCACTCCACGCACTTTCTGTAATGCTACTACCGCACATTGCTAAAGCTAATAAGAATTCGGCCCCGCTTAAGGCCGATGGATATATTCTATGTAACAATCTTTCTTTTTTCTTTCCAAGTCTTGATTTGAGCCAGGATCCCATGCACGATTATTACGTATACACCCATACTTGCTCCTCTTCTGCAAGCTATATAAAAAGCTTAGATGTCCACTGCTTCACTTCCTTATTGTTGGGCTTTCATTCCACTTCAACCTTTGGGGCCCCATTTCATAATCATGGAATATTCAGCTCTTTCTTCTTGTTTTCTTCCTATCTAACGCTTTTCTGCTTGTACTGCCCTGCTATCAAAACCTTGGTACGAATATACGCAAAGATAGCAGCATGGCATTCGACACGTACTGTCACCATTTTTCATTAGGGCAACAGAAAAGGGAAAAGCCATCACCATTTCAATCGGGCTTTGTATGTAATTTCAATCAGCACGACTTCATGATCCTCTGGTTTTTCATCAACCATGTGAGATTGGCATTTTTTGTCCCACTTCCTCGGGTGCCATTGGGATTTGCCCAACCATGCAGGAGTGAAGGGCTGAAAAAAGAAATAATTATATATATAACAAAAACGCAACATGTGGATGAGAAATTAATTGAAAGATGGTATAAGTTAGGCAATGATATTATCCTAAATGGGCACTTCAATCGAGAGACGAAATGGGGATGGGTGAGGGGGTATCCACTCAACTTTTTGGAATCTTGATGGTGAATTTTTGGGAGAAAGCTATCGTCCCCCAATCCCATCAATCAAAAGCCTTTCTATTCCATGGGCATGGCCATGCACTGTCACCCGTTGGCCACGCTTCACATCTTTTACTGCCTCCCAAACCCTGTCTCTAAGCAGACTCCATTTCTTTATCTGGTAACCACAGAAAGCAAAAGTACAAATACACCTCAAATTAAAAAAACTGACAGAAAATGTTAAACCATCCCAAGTCTTTAACCAAAAAGGCTCCCTGCAAATGCATTTGAGTAGAAAGTCAGAAGGACATTAACTGCAGAACAAAAAGTTGCATCGTGATTTATCAAGAGACACTTTATAAAGGTGGGTACAATTGTCTCGAGTCCGATTCAGATAGAAAGAATTTGTTGATTGACTCATCTTTGAAATCGACCAGGATAAATAAGGGCATCTTTGACGGGCTGGAAAGAAAGAGTAGCAGCTTTTCAGGTAGCTAACAGCAGCCATTGTTTTGAATCAAATTTTAAATCACATCTTGGGAGTTCAAACACAAATTAAGAAACATATAAGAGGGAGTCTCCCACTCCCGTCTAGGCAAAGGGGGGAGGCACATGCATCACCAACCAATGTCCTGCCAATTAAACAACTCATTATTTAAAAAAAAAAAAAAAAAAAAGTTGAATTATTATTTATTAATGAAAATATTGATATCGTTAAAAAAATAATTTCTTCCTTTCAATTAAAAAAAAGTAATTTAACTTTTGTAAGAGGTTAATGACAAAATTTAACTAAAAAAATAAATGTCGAATTAATAAAAGATATTAATATTAGGGACTAAATTTATCATTATACCATGAAAAAAATACTCATTTTTCCCTTTTTCAAAATATAAAATTTATATGCAATACAAAACTATTTTTTGAGGAAAAATGTAAATTTTATTATTAGATATTTATCAAAATAATTATATAGAGTTTGGCCCACAGTATATATGTATAATATAATTACCTCTTAATAACATACTTTTCAATTGATTATAATTAATGGATCATTATGCCATGCCACTCACTTGTCTTATTTCCAGGCCAACAAAGCAAGTTTTTAAATTTGGCCTTTTCCTCACAATTTTATATTCCTTTTTGGCAGTCAAGACGGTCATCCTTAAGCCACAAACATCCATGACATGAAACAAATTAAAACTTTCAACACTCTCGCAAATAAATATTATTACTTTTATCAACATTGCGTAAATTGAAATGTTTTATTTAACCGGGTAACCAGACTTTTTCTCTTAACAGCCTTTTCAGGGGAAATTTAATGTTTTTTATATCCTATAGCTAGCTCGGCTGTTGCAAACTAGTGTTACATGATTAGGATATCTATCGTTCCGGTTGTAATTTGGATTCGAGTCGTGCTAGTTGCGTTCGTTGTTCGGGTTTTACCTTGCTATTATAATTATACGGCTAAACGTTTATATGAGAATGAAATGGGTTGTTATGATTATGATCCGCAGGGATGGGGTTTCACTTCTGATTTTTAACATTCCAATTGTAGTAGGGATGATCTTTGATTAAGGCTGAAAAGGACCCTTTTGTGATGTTCTAAAAAGAAGGAGCCTTTTACAGTGATTTTTCTCCTTGGAAGATGCCCTAAAGCTTAAAGGTGTTTGCTTGGGGGACCCTTTGATATTTTTTACAAAATAGGTGGAGCATATATTTCTTGTTAATAAAGTCAAAAATGACTTATGATAATACTAAAACATACAAATGTATATTATTGTTGATTAATTTAACTGACTGACTGACCACCATCTCTCTCTCTCTCTCTCTCTCTCTCTCTCTCCTCCCTTAACTATTTCATTTCCACAAGCTTCCAAACAAAGAGAATTAATGGAAAGTCAGATTTACACCCTTTATTCTCCTCCTCCTCTTCCACGTTTACATTAAAAACCCGATAACCACATCACTTCCCCTCTGGTTAATGGGTGTCTCTATCTTTCTTGATTTCTCTTCTCCAAAACAGGCTTATGGCAATCCAATTTGAACACCAGAGTATTGAAAACACCTTTTTCATCCATGGCTTATGTTGATATCAACACCAAGCTTGGAATTGGTTATAAACAGCAGCAACACCAGCTTCTTCCTTCTCTTTGTTATAGTGGAAACTGGGTGTTGGTGTTTTTGGGTTACCGGATATGACCATGGTTCCTGCTGAAAACCTTCCTAAACAGCATCATCGCGGCGGCGGCTTTTATGGTTATTGCGGTAGCAGTTACACAGAGAGTTTTGGGCTTATGAGCCGTGTTTACGGGTATGATTTTCACGCTGAAGCTTGCTTAGGGTCTGATCTAGCTGCTAGTCGCATGGCTGAAGATGAATCAACAACAAATAGTCTTAATGAAGCGGGCTCCAACTCTAAGGATAACAATCGAGGGCTAGAGTTAGAGAGAGATGAAGGTTGGCTCCAACTCGGTTTAGGGGGTCAGCCAACACGATATGATGACAACAAGCATTACCAAGGCGATTCAACGGCGAGAAGAGGAGGGATGATTGAGCTTGATCTATTACCTGGTGGTATGTCGCAACAAGCAAGGCCATTATTAGCCCCTATCTTTCACATGGCTGACTTTCGAGCTCCGCCTCCGCCACCTCCACCGCTCATGCATGGTTTTAGCTCATCTTTATTCTTTCAACACCAACAAGGGAGCAGCTCCACGTTCCCTCATCATGGGGAGCTTAGCTCCTCATTTAGGCCTATAGCACAAAATATAGCTGCAGCTCCTTCCGCCTCCTCCTCCTCTTCATCTTCTTCTTTGGTGCCACTGGGGTCCTATTTTGCCAGACCATTTCAGGTGCAGTCCGAAGTGGATGTTGCAGGGCCGAGCTCGGATGTTAGAATCATTGATCCTCCTAGAAGACCCCATTCTGGCGTTTGGTTTGTGCTTCAAGCATCACAAAATCAGTAAGTTGCAGAAAAAAGAGGAAGAGAATATTTGCCTCAGTTTTTGCGTGAAAATTCTCCTCTTCTTAATCATATCACTTCGGGGTATTTGAAAAATGACAGAGTTCAAATTTCTGATGAAATTCACTTTTTTTTTCTTTTTATGTTTAAAATCTATGGTCAGAGCAAAGGAACCAGTCCTGCCTCAGATTCCGAAGAGCTACCTAAGAATCAAGTAACAAAGCTTATCCCTTCGTTATATTCCAATTAATCACTTTCTACGTACTTTAGTTTTCTCCAGGCTTTCACAATAACTCCTAATATATAACAAGTGTACTTATGGTGGAATCTAGCAGGGACGGAAAGATGACAGTTGGATTATTAATGAAGTATCTGGTTAACAAGCTGAGACTGGATAGCGAATCAGAGGTATTTATCTATATATAACACATAAATGCAAATTCCTTTGTTACTTTAAATGCTTTAGATTACCAAAGCTCAAAAGATCCAAAAAGAACAGATCAACCCTTCTTTTTAACCTACATATATAGGGGACTTGGTTGGTGCTAAAGACATGACAGAAACAGCATAACTAAATGCATGTCCTTTCTACTCTCTCTTCTTGTATGATATCATCCTGCATTTAGATGGGAAGTGTGTTTTTAGGGTAGCCTTTTCCTTATCTAACATCATTAGGGCATTAACATGTACTCTATGGTTCTAAAGATTGCCAAAAGGTTTTTCATATCAAGGTAACCAGTCTTGTGAAATGGCTATGAGCTTCTTGTTTTAGTTATGGGTGTGGTTAGTGACAATAGCGTTGAATTGGACATATTAAACCATATTGAAAACTAATAACCCACCTTCTTTTTCTCAACCCAAAAATAAATGGAAGAGGAAATTCCTCTTCTATAATGGGGTTCATATACCATAAATTTATATGAAAATTACACGCCGAGATAATGTGAATCTGAAGCACTGAACACTCTTTTTTTTTTTTAAATATCGTATTAAGAGTAAAAAAAATATTTTATTTTACATGTCTGAATGAGTTTATTGATTGAAGCCTTGACTAGCTAGTGTTACTGTGCATACTCCTATTCCCATAAGACAAACATATTTAATTAGGTATCAAATAAGTGTGGGATATTTATTAGTATGGACATAATTGTTTTTTTTATTCTTTAATTAATTTGCACAAAACACTTGCATCTTAATTTATTAAAAAAACCAATGCATGGATTAATTTTATATATTAGAATGTGTTTATACACAAAAGTTAGTATCTTTGTTTGTTCGTACATACGAAAATTTATAATTTCATAATATATAAAAAAAAATAGTCAATATAATATGTCATACGAAAATTAAACTTTATTCATTATGACCATTATGAATTTTTTTGAGAAAATTAAAAGATAAATTGATAATGTACCGAAAGAAACTCCATACAATTCGCTACAAATATTTAAAAAAAAAAAACAACTATTACAAAAAAAAAAATTCTCAGCAAATAATTAATTACTAAAAAACATTAACTTTTACAAATAATGATCAATAAAATCTAAATAATTAAGACAAATACTATAATTCCCCTAATACCTTGGCTTTATTTTTTTTTTAGAAAACTATAATTTCTATTACACACCCGGCATGATGAAAATTGAAGTTAATTTGTGTCACAATCAGGGAAAAATGAGGACTACACCTCAATAATTTGTGCACGAGGGCGAGGTGCACCATATAACTGAATCATTGTGTATCTCCATTTAACTATATTCACTTTATTTTTTTTCGTCCCATCCCTTTTATAATCAATTTAATGCAATTATTTCTTCTCCAATAATGACATTAAAGTAGAGTTTCTTCCATGCTACTCTAATTTGTAGAACCTAAGAGATACCATTGTTTACTCACCAAAATTTCATTCACTTTGGGGGGGGGGGGGGGGGGGGCAAATAAGCATTTAAAATTTAAAGTTTGTTTGCTTTCTAGAGTATAAAAAATAATATAAATAATCTTGGAACATTGGTACCATATGTTCTTCATATGCTAGTAATGCCCAAGTCATACATAAAAGCCAAAATGAAGCTTTTGTTTTCCTTAGCTAAGACAGCATTTTTCGAAGTTATTAGATTAAAACATGGTTTAGTTACATTAAATTGGCCTTCGTTCTGTTGTCCTTTGCGGCACTCCAAGCATCATTAAGTTGTCTGTCTGTCTGGCTGGCTGCCTCCCACATAAAATATCTAAGCCATGTTAGCTAATTGGTAGATATGTATGAAAGGGCATCCTCGACATTCTGTTTTGCTGTACTGGTTTCAATTATGAAATATTGATGGAGGCATATGTATAGGTCAACTCTTATGCCACGACTGCGTTTCTTTCTTTCCTTTCACTTCACGCTATGAAGTAATCAATATGGGATTAGAATAGTATCTGGTTTTTATATAAAATAAATCATCATCCAAAGTGTTACAGCTATTGCTAGATTGTAGTCTTGGCCTGAATAATACACACCCAATCTCAAAATGTTCATATAATATGCATGTTTTATGTATGTGTGTCATGTTCATACATCCCCTTGCTTTTAATTATAGTTGTACTTGTTGGGGTCAAGAGATGCCATTGATATGGAAACTCCTTGGTAACTTCCAGGTGTTTCGTCATAAAAATATTGTTGTCTTGACTAAGGGTTCGTTTTAGGGACAAGAAATTTCTCCTGTGTTCACATGGCATGCAACAAAACATCCAATGATTAGTGTTATAAGTGATTTAGAGCGGAGATGTATTCCTCCTCAAAACACTATCATAGCTCTTCAACTAATGATTTTTGTGCATAGCACTAGTACCTAGGCACAAGATTACTTACCCTTTTACACCCCATAATCATTCTACACCAACATGACCCCGTTTCTTCCTTTTCACACCTCAATGCAAGCAATGCCTCTAAAAGATATATATAGCCTCTTGGACCGGTGGGAAAAAAGTTTATTTGTTTTGTTTAACCAGGGTGGGAAAGGTTTCTTTCATCGAGAAAGAATGGTGTGAAACTATAATTCCACATCATTTTTATCCCTTTCCAATAGGGGAATGACAAATCAGATTTTTCTCCTCGAAAAAAAATTCAAATCCAATTAAAAATGCTAAAAATCAAGAGAAAAAATCTTATGTGTCATTTTCCTATTGGAAAGAGATAGAGATGATGTGAAATCACGGTTTCATATAATTCATCGTCTTCTTTCATCGTATTTATTTTTGTAATTTTTAAGCGCGATGCATTGACTTATAAACTAAAGATTTTTTCTTGAGAAAGAATAAAATTTTTTAAAAAATTTAAACAAAAATACTAGATGATAAAAAAAATAAAAAGAATGGTTTTTAGGGTTTTTTTTTTTTTTTTTGAAATATTAAATTACTCATTGATATGTATTTAATTAAACAATTACATCGATTCAATAAAAAAATTGTATGAAAACACCTTCATGTTTGGGTTAATTTTCTATCTCTCATGACATTAGCACATATCCCTGGGAGAGAATAAAAAAGATAAAAGAGTAAAACGTGTAGTAAAATGATAAGGTAGGGGCATGGAAATCACACGTGGACCCTGTCATTCTCCCATCTGCATGCGTTTTCGCCTCCTTCGTCACGCTTTCGCCTCTTTAATCTCAGCTTTCATAAACAGCTCGTGGTAGGCCCTCCTTGTCTCACATGGAGTGAGCTTAAACAGGGGCCATCATACATTAAAAAAAAAAAAAAAAATCTCTAAGTGCACCACTTGGACGGAATTTTAAACACCCCATCATCACTCCACGACCAACCACACAAAATTTTTTTATCTTTTAAATAAAAGAAAATCCCCCCATATATTTTTACGTCGGGAGAAAGCAATGCATGAGGGATAATTCCACAACACAATCATTCCTAGTTGGTGAGAAAGAACCTCCCCCAACATAAAAGCAGGGAAAGACAAACAAGAGCCTCCCCATGAAAATGACTGGTTTTATTTATTGTTGCTGAACCCAATGCATGCAGCATGAATTATTAAATAATCTTAGGAGTATCCTTATTTTGATTCAACAACAACTTACTAATTCTACTTTATAAATTTCAAGAATTAACAAAAGAAATATCTACACGCAATTAGCATGCATTCTTGACTTTTTATTCAAGACATTAGGGTTTTGAAAGAAAGCAACGTGGAGATGTGATGTGATTGTTGTATCTGACACATGTAGGTAGTAGAATGGGTAGAGATTTTTGTTCTTTGTATTATTTTAATCAAATAAATGAATTGCTTTTGTAAAAAACCTATGGGATCGATGACTTTGGCTTAGGAGTGAAGTGAAGGTGGGAAGGGTAATGATCATTTCGGGCAGGATTTAGAGGGTGGCATACCATGCCTGACCGCTGACCCAAGTTATAGTTAGTAGTATTTTTCAAATTCTGGTCGATGGAGGAATGTAGAAGTTTGAACATGGATACGATAGTAAGGCAGTGACAAAGCATGACTTCACCACTACATGTAAAACACTAACGCAATATGAATTAAACAAGTTTCTTTTCAACCCATTATCTCAGTCCCAATATATGTTATTAATAATTTTTTAAAAAGAAAGGTATTTTGGGGGGTAGTTTTCAAGTGATTTTTTAAAGGTAGCTTTTTAGAAAAAAGTTCATATGTTCGCACACCTCTCTCCTGTTGTTAAAAACGTGTTTTCGTTCAATTCTTTGGAATTAACTCGTGTGGAAAATAAGACCATTGAAAAGGATATGAAACCCTTTCGCTGTCGTCTTCATGCCTGCTTTCATGGTTTTGTTGCGACATTTATATAGAGAATGACTAACAAAGAACATAATGTACGATGATAAAAGCAGATAGAGATAAGATGTAAAGGGCAACAGCTTCAACCTTCGTTGACGTTGCAGCAGGTAAGAGATCAAGTATGGAGTTCGAGAGACCCAGTCACTCTGCTTCCACATACCTCAACCGCTGATCATCTCATGGTTTTGCACTATGGCAGGACCCCTATTTGAATACTTCAATCACATCCTTTTTTTTATTCTCTTACTTTAATGTGATGTATTATTCTTATTTAAGTTGTGGAAACCCAACGCCCCTTCATTTATTTTTTCTAGTTTTGTTTCTTTGATCTCTAATTGATGGAGAAATCAAAATAGTTTGCCCTGGAATGGGTTTTTTTTTTTTTTTTAAAAGGGCCAATAGCGTAAGCAATTTGTATTGGTGAGCTATGCTGGCTTCGTATTTAATTATTAAAAATTCTGTCAACTTGTACAAACTTCATGTCTTAATTTTATATCTTCAACTCCGATGAGGATTAGGTCAACGCAATGAACTTTTATAATATATGCTGTATTCATACATCGTATTATGAAAAGGGTTTTTTACATTTCTTTTATTTTTTTTAAAAACAAATTCATTTAAAATTAAGAAAGTTTTTTTTATACAATTTTTATATTACTCATAAATCTCCGCTAACACCTTAAAATGGATTCCGAACAAAAAAAAAAAAAAAAACACGAACTTTCGTTCATTTATTGTTGCAACAACTATACCAATTATTAATTAAAATTTAATAGTATCAACCAGAGGCGAATCTCAACCCTTAAAATGGAAAAATACTGTTTAGGCTTTTTTTAAATTTTTTAGAAATAAAATTACATTTTACTCCCCTTAAAATTATAAAATTTTAATTTGATATTTTAAAAATTATTAAAAAAAAAAGACTATTAAAAATTATAAAATTTAATTTTGACCCTTTAAAAAAAAATTCTGACTTTGACCCTCGCACCAACTGAACCAATTTTTGAATTTTCTTACTTAGGGGTTAAACAATATGTTTAACTATATCATCTTTATTTAGATTCAATCAATAGTTGGACAATTCATTCATTAGCCCATTCACAACTTGTTGGGCTTCGGTTCTTATTAGCACGAAAGTTTGGGGGTAAAATTATACTTCCGATCATATTTTAGCTTTTTTTTTTTTAGAAAATGAGTAAATTAATCTCTATGCATTAGATAAATAAGTAAATAGTCTTCCCATAAAAATTGCACGGTTAAATTTTTATTTTGGTATTTTTATATAATGTATAATAATAAATTTAGCCGTTAATCTTTACATATTTATTCAATTTGACCTCTACCTTTTTATTGAAGGTAAATTAAAAAATTTTAAAACTAATAAGGCTAAAGGGCCAAAAAGACCTCAATAACAAATTCAAAAAAATTAATTATACACAAAGTTTATAAAAGAAAGTTATAACAAATTTAAAATTTTAAAATTTTAAAAAAATAACAATATCGACCCAATAAAAAAGTAGGGTCAATTTGTTTTTAAAAATTTAATGACCGTTAGATTTTAATGGGTAAGTGAAGATAATTAATCATTATAATAAATGGTTTTTTTCAATTGTATTTGATTTTAATTGATATAATATAAAATTAAACCGTCGTTGTTTATATATTCTATCAATTTGATCCCAATTCTAAAAAATTATATGAAATTTTAAAATATCTTAAATAAAATTGACAGATTATGTAAACTTTAACCTCTAAATTTGTTGATTTTAATATTGTTTTACTTATAGTTTTTAAGGAAAATATGGCTATTGTTTTTTTAATGTGAAATTGGGTAATCGAAAGGGAGGGGTCAGTTTGAAAGAAGGGTGGAGTAGGTTGATTACATAACTGCTACTGATTGGCTTCATACCATTATCCAGGCCCAATACTAGTTTAAAGAGATCATTAAAATGTAATTAATAAATCCTTCCGCAATGGTTAGATGGGTGAGGATTAATGGAGTTCCTTAATTTGTGAAAAACAATATTAAAGCATTTGATTCACATAATCTCAATATTAGTAGTTTTGGGGCCATGCATGTTACCCAACTTGTCCTTCCAGCCATATGTGGATATTAGTGTTGCATTTGCTTCAAGAAGAGACAAGCTCAATAATATGCCTTGGCTGCAAAATTAAAATTTTTACTTTAGTCATACGCATCAGAAATCAATTCTGTGGGGTTGTTTGCCCCTTCTCCCCCATGGCTTCTTCTGCTCTTTATTTCTCATCTGCTACTTACAACAAACATGCTTTGTTCAGTTGATTCGAATGGATCCCATTCATGTCGCCGCCTCCAATGGTAATATATATGTTTTTTCATATTGTGCATACTCGTACACTGGTCTAAGTTTTCTAACAGACGCTTGTCAATTGGTTATGCAGACTTTGATATGAAAATAAATGGGATTCTTAGCATTATCGTGCAAGATGAGGGAGATTCATTCGCCAAGAGGGCTGAAATGTACTATCAAAAGAGACCTCAGCTCATCCAAATGGTTGAAGACTTGCACAAATCCTACCGCTCCTTAGCTGATAAGTATGAGCAGCTGAGATCCCAACTCAACCACGGGTCTCATCCAACACTATTGTTCTCCTTGTCAAGTCCTGTCAACCAAGTCCAAGGACATGTTGAATAGAATGCTGAAGATCCTGATCTTCACACTGAATTCCACGTGTGTAGCAAGGAGTCAAAGATGAAGGCAGAGGATAAAATCAGGCATGGCATTGGAATGCAGCGGAATACAAGTGATGGTTATGAAGCGGTGATGTTGGAAAATGAGACGCTGTGGAATGAACTAAGGATGAAGGTGTCGGAACTGGTAGAGAATAACTTAAGTCAGCAGGTGAGAAGAGAGAAAGAATTAGAGATCTTTGTTCCAAGATGAAGATGGATGAGAAGAATACTGGGTCTCAAGTATCAAGACTAAAGAGGCTATTCCTTGGGATGTTTATGAAATGAAGGTTCATGGAGGCTCTTTCTTCCAGTATTTACCTACTTCCCCCCAGAATAACAATTAAACTCGGAACTACTCCTATATTTGGATAATGTGTTGGTGTCTAATTATTCTCCTTGGGTACAATGGGCTGATGCTTTGCCTAGTATTTCTGATGGATGGTACAACAAGCCCAGTGATTTGATGGGCTGGAGTTCTTTTTCGGCTTGCCTTGCTGCCATTTTATATCTACGCTCACTTTGTTAGAATGTTTTATTTTTAATTCAAATGATAAGTTAATAGTACGAGTGAATTTGATATTAATATAACCCATAATTTTATTTATAAAATCATTTTTAATAAATTGATGAATTTAAATATAATATTCCTTTTGTCTTTTACTATTTGTCTCCAAGACCAAAATCACTTCAGTCAATGAATACATATTTAAAATTTATTTAATAAAATAACAAAGATTTATATAATAATATTTTTTTTTACTAAAACTCGATTCCACTCCTAATAAAATATACTAATTTTCATTCTCTTTTTTTTTTTTTTTTGTTATTTGAAATATTCAAGAAACTCAATATATAAGAAAATATTATATTTTTTTTACATTACCAAAAATACATTCCTACTCAAAATAAGTTTATAGTTAGTTGTAAGTAGGGTTGAATCCATAAAAATCATTTCTAGTTCTTTAATAAAAGTAAACAAAATAAAGATGAATATATTGGGTTTTTTTTCTTCTTAAAACTCTAAATTAAAATTAAATCCAAAGAGAACTACAATTAAAATAAAAACTTAAAAACCTTGCAGGAAAAATTAATGTGACGAAGCTGATGTCCAAGGTAAAATCTTTATTTGATTTTTGAGTCTGATGATAAAAGTAGAGATAATTTTTAGTGTTTTTTAATAAATTAATTATAATTATTTATGTTGTACCTAACGATCAATCTCCCCCTTATCATCTCAATAATCAAGTGACAATCCTTTCGAAATTATTTCTCTTACCAATAAACAACTCTATAACTTTGTAGTTATGTTTTAGCTTGTTGATAGAACTGTCAATGGATCGAATCGGGTCGGGTTGAGGCATGTCCCAAAAAAAATTTCAAGCCTATGCTCGCCCAAAAAAACTCATTTTAATATTCAAAATTTAATAAAATATTAAAATATATATTTTGTAATTGATATTTTATAATTTCATTTCAATTAAAAGTATTCTTTTTATTATATTTTATAGTTGCCTAACCCTTAGAGAGAGATCTAATTCTGATCAACATGGAATGTATATATCTGTCATACCCAACTATGTTGTTTGTCACTATTATTAGAATAAATTAAATAATTATAAATTTAACGATTCTAATTTTCAAGACCAACATTTAAAGAAATTGAATACGGTACCAATATTCAACAAATTTAAATAATTGTTATTAAATCAGAAAATATACAGATACAAAATAAAAAAGAGAATATCAACAACGATTAGATCTTACAAACTTGGAAATATTTTGACTAGAAAAGAGAGGGCTTAGCAATTTGTGATAAAAAAGGCCAAAACAGTTAGTTCGCAATGGGGGTGCAAAGTTCGATGTAGCCAAAAGTTGTGTCTAACCCTCTGGAAGATCCTATTTGTGATGTGTCTGTGGAATAATATTTAGGCATGTAGCTTTCTCTTGTAATAATATTTCAGCCTTCGTGTAAGCTTCTATTAACTTTATGATTCCCTTTTTCCTAATCTACCTCTACCACTATGGCCTTTCATTTCCTAATATCTTTCTGCCCTCGGTTTAAGGTTTGGGGTAGTTTCGAGAATCACTTTAATGGTGTTCATTCGTTTATTCTATAAATAAATAAACAAATATTATCCCATTAATTTTAACTACTTTATTATTATTTTTTAAAATTTTACTATTAACCTTGTGTTATATATAAAGTTATAAATTTAGTTCATATTCTTCAAATGAATCATTCTTAATCTTTGTACATTTCGAATTTCAAAATTCTAGTATTAATGCAAATGACAACAGTCAAATCCATTATCTGGCTTTTCTTTAGTAATATGTGGAATTAAAAAGTTGACATAACATTACACATGTGATAATATGTTTGTCGTTCAAATTTTGAAAATAGCATAATTTAATTCAATGAGTTTGACATCTACCATTTGATAAGGACTGCAATTTTTTAAATTCTAATAGTATAGGGACTAAAATAATTAAATTAAAATATAAAGACTAAATTCACAATATTTACCTAATACAAAGAGTAATAGTATAATTTAACTTATTTATTGAAGTTAACTTATAACTATATCAATATTTACCATAAGCTCTGATGGCCAATGGCAACTAAGATATACTCCCAGAGAAAATAACTTGATTGCTAATTACTTAGTCAAATTGAGTCTCACGTAGAAAACAAGCCTTCAAGTTTTGAATAATGCTCCTGATAGTATTTTTGATCTCCTCCAATATGATAAAATGAGGAGTGACTCCGAATTTTCTCGTTGATGTAATTTTACAGTTATCCTTTCACCAAAAAAAATATTTACCATAAAATTGAATTATTAATTCATGAAATTAAGTCAATTCAAACTAATTTTTTTAAAGGAAAATTCATTAATTCAATCAATGAATGAAACCATACAATTCGGGGAAAAAAACAAACACTCGTTGTACGCACTGAAGCACAAGCTCCATCAACACAACAAAAGCTTCTAGTTCAAAATCAATAGAATATTATGGCACGTTGACAGTTGGTTCTGTCATAATTCAAGCACAACATATCAGGAGTGATTGCAAGTACTTAATACAATAAGGAAATCAACTTTGGATGGTCCAAAGTGGAGGGCATAAATCGACAAAAGAATCGAGCATCCATTAAATTAGAGAGGAAGGCGAGAAAACCAACTCTAAAATCACTTGCAAAAGTAAGACTACATGAATAAACAAGACAAAAAAACGTACTACAAGAGTAAACAAAAACTTTTAAAAGTAAAAACTTATTAAACAATGAAAAAAAAAAATTATAAAACTTAAACAACACGAGTCCAAACCGACTCATGAAATCATTTATTATTCTGAAACTCTCAAAATAGATGATAGGTATCATCATTTGTCCATCACAATTTGTAAAGACAACAAAGATACCCACAAAATAAATTTGCAAACTGAAAAAATGAGGAAAAAAAAAAAAGAGGGTTGATGTGCAAAAAAAAATGCGGGCAGTAGCTAGCCCGAATGCTAATAGTGCAGCTAGACAAAAAAAAATTTAGGGTTTTTAATTCAAACTAATTCTTAATCAATACAAGCAAATTAATTCAAGTCAAAGCAATTTATGTATATATGTTAGTGCAATATATTGGCCATATGATCATAATGTTCACTGTTCTAGGCAATGGCGTATCTAAGGGGTTGATAGGGGCCTCGATTCCTTAAAACAAAAAATTATTCATTTTAAGCACTTTAAAAATTTTAAATTATTGAAAATAAAATCACACTTTCAATCACCTAAAAATGATAAATTTTGATTTAATTTTTTAAAAATTATAAAGATATAAACTATTAAAATTATAATTTAATTTCGATTCTCTAAAAATTTTTTTAATTTTGCTCTTGACTCCAAATATAACCTGAATTCGAATTATCTTAATCGTGTTGTTATTAAAGTTTTGAATCACTTAATTTCACGTAAAAGATTTTAAAAAAAAATGTGTACAAAAAAATGACAAGTGTTGGGTTTACTGCAAAACCTGCGGCGCATCATATATAGCATTTCGTAGTATAAAGGAAGGTATTTAAAATTTGTCAGTTTACTAATGTACCGTTGCAAAATGTCCGTTACTTCAATTAATACGTATTGTATGGTCGAGAGTGAAGAATCAGGGCCCTGTTTCACGCAGCAGAGTATGGCAGCCAGCACGCGCCCTGTAGTCTCCCCAACTAGAATGGGCCCATACAGGTGCCCGCCCTCATGCTCATGTGCACTAGATTTTTATAATGTGCCCAAGAAAAGATGGGAGGGAGGCAAAAATTGATTTCTTTTTGTAAAAAGATGCGCATGGGGAAAGAAGAGAAAGGCACCTGCAAGTTACATTTCTTAAAGCTGCATTTATTTTTTGACCTTAATCCCATCCCTCGTGTCCAACAGTTTTTCACTTTTTTCTGTTTGTGAAAATGGGTTAGGGACCCCTTTGCCTTGGTTTTACAATATTAAACCCAAGACCAAGAAGCCTACCATTCACATTTATAACTTAACCTTTCACTGTCCATTACCATATCTTAAGAAGGTTGTCCATAAAAAAATCTAATAAATTCTATTTGTTTCATCCATAATCATTGCAATGGAATGATTACAACGTGGAAATATGTTCTGAGTGCAACTAATCTTCAAATACTCTTTTAGCCCTTCACATAGTATTGAAGTTAGTTGAGGTGGTCCAATCCGATCCATTAGCGAGGGTTTTTTACAACTCCTTTATGTGCGTAGGGAGTAGGGTAGTCTCGAGATGAAAGGGGGACTGGGTTTTGGCATGATGAAGGCATTGAAGATGTTTTCTCCAAACACTCGAGTGCAAATCATTCGCATCTTGACCCTATCCCAACAACAAGACAAACAAGGCCAATTCCCAAAACTGCTCTCTCTGCATCTTTTTATCCCCCACTGATCTGGGTCATTTCCACATCTTGTTCTTCACATTTGGTTCAGTTCTTTATGCAAACTCTCATCTTTTACGCCCGATTAATTATATTGTTTTACGCGATAGGGATAAACACCACAAATTAATAATTTCTTCTTTTGGGGCTAAATTGCATCATAATTAAAAATTGTGCATGATATGTTATAAATTAAGACACAACCAAAATGTGTCATGAGCAAACAAATCTAATCTTACCCAGACACATACTAAAACAATTTTAGAAAACACAGTTTATTCTGCCATTTGGCACCACCATATTATGACATGTGGATTTTTACTATTTAAGTAAATAACTAATGGGGGTCTTGGATTGCAATGTCTCAAATAACATAACGATTAATTTATGCTTAAAATGGGTTTTAATCTTCTTACTAATAAGGAAGCGTTATGGGTTAGAGTCCTCCAAGCAAAGAATAAGACTATTGAGGTAATTCTAAAAAACATGTACTGTAATAAATGTTCTTTCATATAGAGATCGCTTTCAAAGGTTTGGTCTCTGCCATGCCAATGTCTTCTCCAGTCTGTTGGTGATGAGAATTTGTGAAATTTTGGACTGATAATTGAATAGTAGAAGTGGGATCTTCCCTCAAATTTTGTCGGTCCCATCTCTTATTGATGCTACCATCACTTTGAATGAGGTTGTTTTCAATGGATGGAAATTGGAATTGGGATTATTTGGGCTGCTTTTGGATAGTAATTCTCCCTTGTATTGCCGGAATCCCAGCTCCGAATTCTCTAGTTGGTCACGATGCTCTTGTATCAAAATGGTATTTATAGAGTCAAATCCACTTATAATATGCTCTTAGCAAGTTTCTCTTGACCTTCCGAATGACAAATGGAAACTGATTTCGGCTTTGGATGATCCTCAGCGACTTCGTCATTTTCTTCGATTGGTAACTCAAAGATCGTCTTTCGAAAAATCATTTGAAATTACATATTTTTAGGACTTTTTAATGTCAGGTTTTTTTATTTGAAAATATGATATTGACGCATGTCATTTAATTTAAACATTTTAAAAATTATTAGAGAGAAACGTCATACTGTATTTTAACTATTATTAAATTAAATTATAATTTAATCATATTATAAACATAATGTATGCATTTTTAGAATTTATTTTTAAAAAACGATTATAAATGATATTTTTCTATCTTTTTGAGAATTCAATATTTTTTTTATCATTACATTCAAACTTTTTAAATAACGATAATGAATTGTTTTAATAAAAATTAAATGAATTCATCACAGAATTAATATATAATTTTAAAGTAATTAAATTATCGTTAATTTTAATTAGAAATAAAGAAAAATACATGGTAAATAATAAAAGGGTATAAATAGATGCGGTTTTCTTCAAACTTATTTTCCACCTTTTGTCAAATTGACTTTTGTTGAAGTTCCACCTATTGTCAGTTTGAAAATGTAATCTTGTAAAAATACTGCATCAATTGCAGGAATTCTGAATGAAGATGTGTCTCAAAGTCAAAATACTTGTGTCTATGTTAATAACTGAACCAGCTACAATGGTGAAAGTTCTGAAGCAAATTGGGTGGCAGAGGAGGTGATACAGTGTTCTGCTCTCACATTCCCATGTCCATTCTCCTGCAAACAAACGAACTTCACCCTTTGCACCCGTCAGTAGCTAAGCATGAGTGGCCTTTTGAATGGTAGATCAGATGAAGTGATTGTATACATTATCTTCATCTTTCCCAAAGGCAAAAAGCCCTTGTTTAAAGCTATCAAGTGATTATATCAGGTCCAAAAGCTAAAAGAATTTAGGCAGAAAAATAATATCCAAAACTATGATTGAAGGAATACTGAAAGGCATATATTGCGTTGTGGGGTCGTTATTTCTAGCTAAAAAACTGTCCACCGAGACTTCAAATATGGGATATTTGTTTGGTTTATAAAAAAAAAAAAAAGTTAACTAGCTTTTGCACTGTATGTTATCAATATTCAGTGTTGATTTGAAGGAGGAGGAGAAACCAAAATGATGGAAACATAACTTTGCTTTGCTTGCAGTTGAAGAGAGACTCCACCACCATGCACAAAGGCGGAAGCTTTATGCTCCACTTCCCCCTGCACACTTTCCCAAGCTGTCCGGGAAAGCTCAATTTTCCCAGCCTTACTGTGTCATGGAGACTGGAGACCACCACGTGTAGCTTTTACTTAACTTTTGGCATTAGTTTTGTTAGTTTACACAGTTCAAACCCCTTATTCCACTCCATCTTTGTTTTAATGCACGAGTATTGGACCCTACAGACCCCCTTTTTTAGATTTTTATTATTTCCAAGTTAAATGAATTGTTTTTTTAGATTTCTACTGTAGTATCCGTCGACTCAATTAAAATTAAAATTAATTTAATACGAAAAATCGAAATCTATTTTCATACATGATAGAACCTACATACAAAGCATTTGTGCATACAACACCTCAAATTTGGGCATTGAAATTCCCAATTTCTTAGTCTTTAGATTAAAATATTATTTAAATTAAGAGCGGACGGAGAGACTTCTACGTAGTTCTTTCAGTTTTTAAGAAATCACGAGTTAATAAGTTGTAAATTTTCATTTTACCTTTAAATTATTTTTTTTATTTTTGCTCCCTAAAGTATTTTTTTGATTTATCCTTGATCTAAATTAATATTAACTAAACACTTGATTAAATTAGTATTACAAATTAATTGGATACTAACTCAATTTACTATATATATATATTTAAATAAAATACTCATAGGTTATATAAGTTATTTAGTTTCTTTTTAATAAATAAAAACCATATACCTATTTTTTTTCATTTGAAAAACCACAAGGAACTCTTTATTTAATTAAAAAATATATGCTTTTTTGGTATAATAATTTATTTGGCAGTTTAACTTCATAAAAAAATCATTTTAGCTCTCCATTTAATTTTTTACTTTTTTAGCTTTTAAACTTGTGTTATTTGTCAAATTACCCCAAAACGGATAGAAAAATTAACATTTGTTAACTTTGTTGATGTGGGATACACATGGATTACCATGTGCGGTAATTAATTATTTTTTAAAATTTAAAATTCAAAAAAAAAAAAAAAAATTATTTAGAAAAAAGTAAAAATTATTAAAATCATTTAAAAGGTATAAAAATTGTAAAAAAAATATATTTTTAATTTTTAAAAATTAATTAATTGCTAATGTGGTATACACGTGGCAATCTACGTGTTAATTTTTCATCAAATTTGAAATGATTTGACAAACAATACAAATTTAAATGTTAAAAACGTGAAAAACTAAATGGAGAAGTAAATTTTTTTTTTTTTTTAAATTGGAAGGCCAAAAATATCATTATGTTTCTTTTTAAAAACTACCCAACCTAAAAATAACTGCCATTTAAAAAAAATATATTTTTATTTATACTTTTTTTCGAAAGATATCAATTTCTTTGGTGAATAAAACAATTTACAAAACTAAATTATATGATGGGTATAATTATTCAAATGCTGGCATACAAACCTTATTATCCAGAATTTGAATGTCAATTGAATAAAAATAATGAGAATGAATATGAGTATGATAAGATTCGGATAATAATATCCTAATACTAAAGGAATGATATATAAGTTGAGATAATAAGTATATTAATTGATCAAGATTCAACTTTCTTTTACAATAATATTTAGAATTCAACAAGGATAAACTATTAAAATAGTCACTTTTGTTTGTCTCAGATTATATTTTAATCATTTATGTGTGAAATGCTATATTGTAATCATTTACGCTATCATTTTATTACGAAATGATCACTTTTGTTACGTTATTTTTGCACTTAATTTCGAATGCAGTCCATGCTTGGACCTTCCATTGAATAGATCATTTGTTCTTCCATTTTGAATAAAAAAATCCAATCTATTGATGGAGCACTCAATTTTATTTCTATTGTTTCGATTCAACAAAGATGACTATGAAAATGAATGGTTTTTTAGACAAAATGGAAACTAAAATTAAAAGAGAAAGGAGACCAAGGGTTCTCTTTTTTTCCAATTCAAGGATTAATCTGATGCTCTTAGGACTTAGACTGGTTTTGATTATTTCGGAAAACCAAATTAATATTTTCAATTAATTTACTTGGCTGAGCATTCATGTTGGCATTTAAAGTCCATTTTAACTGTCACGTTGGATTGTCATTTAGGAAGTAACAGATCTTAACGGCAAGTTGATCATTTTGTAACAAAACGATAATATAAGTGACTAAAATGTAAAATTTCAAATATAAGTAACTAAAATATAATCCGAATCAAACAAAAAAGACCATTTTAATAATTTACTCAATTGCCGGGAAAAAAGGAAAGAAAAATAATCAATTGCTAGGTAGGTGGGTGGGTAGAAGGGAAAGGTGAGACAAATGGGAAAGAGATCTAGAAGAAGAGGTAGAGCCAAGATCATTCGTATCACACCAATGCACAATACATAGACAAGAATCGACCAAACAGCAAAAAAGAATATCATGCTTTGATTTCAACAGCAAGCACACAGTGAGAGTATCGTTAATGTCATCAACTTTTGAGTTGAGTCTAGTTTTACTTTTCAATACAATCCAACCCAACCCAACCAAACCAAACCCCAAAAGTCAAAAGTGTCGTTTCCACGACAGACGGAGTAAATCTTGACTTCGTTTCTTCTACCATTTAACGGGTTTGTCTTTATTGTTTATCCACAAATTAGAGTTGAAATAGTTGTGGTTATTAATCGAATTCGAATTACTTAAAAATATAAAAGATTTTACTCGTTAATCGAATTAATTTTTTTTAAATATATTAATTGAATTGAAATATTTCGGTTAATTCAGTCGGTTAATTAAATTAATCGAAATTTATTTATTTATTTGTTAAAATAAGTATAAAACATATAAAAAAATACATTGTTAATATTTTTTTTTAATAGTTTATTTAATATATTATTTATTTCTATTAATATAAAAAATAATAATTCAAAAAATACATTGCTAATATAAAAAGTATATTACATATATTATATATTATTTATTTCAATTAATTTGGTTAATCACCTGATTTCAAACTGAATTAATCGATAATCGAAATTTCAAAAAATCATTAACTTATCTCCAATCAAACTAAATTCGACCACCGACTGATTAGCCGAATTAGATCGATTCGGTCAATTCGATTTTAACCGAACTATGAATACTTCTACCACAAATAGCTTTAGATTGAAACCAATTTTCTAAACCTATTTATATAATCGATATTTTGATTAGTCATGGAAAATGAGAAACTTGGTTCTTTACATCTCCATAAACAAAAAGTCTAATATTCAATGGAAATAATATATATTAGGATGATACTAAAATATATAGTTTTTAGGTATTAATAAAATGACAAATCTTGGTTCTTTATATCTCCATAAACGAAAAAAATTCGTATTTGATGGGAATAACTTATATTAGGATGATCCTACAATATATGGTTTTTAGTGTATCTTAGTCTTGCATTTGCATCAAGTGGGGAGAATTAAGAGGCAATCTTCTTCCGGTGTGGAGAATTAAAGTAGAGAGTCGCCTTATTGACGGCGAAGAGGTAGCTGTTGAAAAATTTGAAGGTTTCCTCCTATCTTAGTCCAACATCCTGTAAGAGCTCTTGAAGTGTTATGTAAGGAATTACTGTAGGACCTTGTCTATTCTTTCAGCATCGAGGAGGAGCTAGCTCCTCGATTATGGCGGTGGAGGAGAGATTTTGAATGAAGCATCCTTTCAATGAAGAAATTTGAGAGATTATTTATGCAGACACCCACTTAATTATGGACAGTGCCTTGAAGAAACGAAAATCTCAAGAGCATGAAGGCAGATCCTAGTGAGTTATTTTTGTTGAAATAAATAAGACTCCTTAAGAGGTAAGCGTAGAGAAGTCGTAACAGAAGCAGGGTGGAGAAGCTAAGAGACCCTTGGAGGTTTTGGAGATGAGCTTGACCTTGACTTAGCTTGATGAGCTCTGAATTGTAAGAGGCTGAATGATATGTCCCTTGAATTTTTTTTCTCGATGATATGGATATGAATAAACTGAATAAAATGCCTGGAAGGGTCACTGCTTTGTCAAAGCACGTAACGGCTACAAGAAGCAAGGATGGAGCTAGAATGGACCCATTAAATTGATAGAGATCAAAAATGTATTTATATTAATCTGTTATTTGAATTGTAAAATTCAACTCAAAACTTGAATAACTAAATTTTATTAACTCAAAATTTATTTATTTTTTCGAATCAAATTAAATTTTGTTCACCCTAAAAGAAAATTACGTAGCAAAACCTGCTATGCCTCTACTATGTCACGGTGACGCATTCACTGTGCTCTAATATTTGAAAAGCAAAAATGCGATTTAGAGGGAACTTTCCAATGCACATTCTCTCTTCTCGTTTTCTGCAACAGTTAGCCAGTGACCCACTCCTGCACTCCTGCTCACCATCCCCAAGTGAAGAGAAAGTGAACAAATATTTACCCAACAACCATCTGTTTTAGGCTTTTAGCTCCTACACTACACTATATTTTTAGTATCATACATAATAAATGTAATAGAATAGTAACAAAATAACAGGGACTCTTTATAAGGTTCAACCCCACTCAGCAACATTGTTGTTAAGTCTACTTTCTTGTCTCTCTCTCTCACTCTGGTTTTGGTTTTATATATATATATATATATATATTTCCGTTCTCTTAGTCTTATCTGAGGGGGGAAAAAAAAAGAAACAAAAACAAAAGAAGAAGACACCATGCTTGGTTTAGCCTGGAGATCAGTAGCATTGGGCTTAATTGTACTTGAGGTTTGGTTTTCTGTTCAAGTGGAGTGTTTTCCGGCTCTGTTTGATCGGATATCTCGACTACCGGGTCAACCCAAAGTCGGGTTTCAACAGTATTCGGGCTATGTGACCGTTGATAAGAGAAAACAGAGAGCATTATTTTACTACTTTGCTGAAGCTGAAGTAGATCCAGCATCCAAACCTCTTGTCCTCTGGCTCAATGGAGGTCTCTCACTTTTTTCAATCTCTCGTTTTCAGGCCTACAAGATAATGTTTCTATCACGTTTTCTAAGTTCCTGTTGTGAATTATAGGACCTGGATGCTCTTCACTGGGGGTTGGAGCCTTTTCTGAGAATGGACCGTTTAGGCCTAGCGGGAAAGTGCTGGTCAAGAACGAATATAGCTGGAATAGAGGTATGCTTATGTATTTACGGTTGTGTGTTCATGTTGTTAATTATGATGTTTTTGCATTACTGGTAAGTGGATAGGGGTTTTTCAGATCTTAGAAACACATGCCTGCACAAGCACAAGTTGATTGTTTGCAATCTTATTCTATTGCAGAGGCCAATATGTTGTATTTGGAGGCCCCAATTGGAGTTGGCTTCTCTTATTCGGCTGACGACTCCTCTTATGAGGCTGTTAATGACAAGATCACTGGTACCACTCTCTCCAATCTAAACCCATTTTCCCCAATGTTCACTCACTTTAATGTATGCAAATAACCATAAGTTGCAGAGGAAACAGAGTTTCTATGCTGAATATTCAATAGAGCTTCTTTACCTTTTATTTTTTATTTTTTATTTATTTTGGGGTTATCTTACTTTTTCCCCTTCTTTTTTTGATTTCTTTTATCACGCAAAGGGGTCCGAGAATATTTGACAATGCTGTAGTGACATTGCCGTCTGTATTTGTCTTTCACTTTACAGTGATGCCTTGTTCATTCATCACTGTTCTTGTTTCGTTTCTTTTTTTAAATTTCTTTTCCTTGTCTGACAAAAGTTCACCTCCCCAAGTTACCTTTCATCGTTCTAACTTTTGTCTCTTTTGTCATTGTAGCTAAGGACAATCTGGTATTTTTGCAAAATTGGTTCCTCAAATTCCCCCAGTACAAGAATAGAAGCCTCTTCATTACAGGGGAAAGCTATGCTGGTATCATTTTGCTGTTCAAGAACATATTATTGTTTGTTCTAGTGTGAAATGTGAATCAGCACTGATTTTGTTACTAAAACCAGGCCATTATATACCGCAGCTGGCTGAACTTATGCATCAGTTTAATAAGAAGGAAAAGCTGTTCAGCTTGAAAGGAATCGCTGTAAGTAGTTCAGCAAAGAAATTTCAGTCCTTTTTTTTTTCTTTTGGGGATTTTCTTTTACTTATCTACAACATTCATTCCTGTTTGCTCCAATTGATTGCAGCTTGGCAATCCTGTTTTGGAATTTGCTACTGATTTTAATTCGAGGGCTGAATTCTTCTGGTCTCATGGACTAATATCGGATTCTACATACAAACTCTTCACCACTTCTTGTAATTACTCGAGATATGTCAGCGAGTATTATAGAGGGAACGTTTCTCCCATTTGTTCAAGGGTGATGGGCCAAGTAAGTACCGAAACTAGTAGATTCGTCGACAAGTATGATGTGACCCTTGATGTCTGTATATCATCCGTGCTCTCACAATCCAAAATCCTCACTACCCAAGTGAGTTTAATTTAATAAACTTGAATGTCTAATGTTCTAGTGTATGACTCTATGCTACTTGTTTCTGACTTGGCTTTCTATGTCCAACAGCAAGTTGGTGATACAATAGATGTCTGTGTAGAAGATGAAACAGTTAATTATCTAAACAGGCAAGATGTGCAGAAGGCTCTCCATGCTCGTCTTGTAGGAGTCCGTAAATGGGCTGTTTGCAGCAGGTTTCTCTTCTCCAATGAGTCACCTTGTTTATATGAATTTGAGGCTTGGTGCTTATGATGGTGAATTGCTTAATATGGTCTTCTAATTATATATAACTTTCCCATCAGTGTCCTAGATTATGAACTGCTTGATCTGGAGATACCAACAATCACTATTGTGAGCAGACTCGTGAAGGCAGGAATTCCAGTTATGGTGTATAGGTAAAAATGGTAGTCAAAGGTTTTCTTCATGTTGTCTCAAAATGGTGCTAACAATAGACGTTTTCGAATATAGTGGAGATCAAGATTCTGTTATCCCATTGACCGGAAGTCGAAAATTAGTTAATCAACTGGCGGAGGAATTAGGTCTGAAAACAACTGTGCCATACCGAGTTTGGTTTGAGGGTCAACAGGTAAATACGAATGGAGATTACTGAATTTTGAAGTTTATGCTAATATTATGATTTGTGGTATTATTACAATAACTATTTTTGGTTTGCAGGTTGGTGGGTGGACTCAAGCTTATGGTAACATCCTATCGTTTGCCACAATAAGAGGAGCATCTCATGAAGCCCCATTCTCGCAGCCTGAGAGATCACTGGTTCTATTCAAGGCATTTTTGGAAGGCAAGCCATTACCAGAAGCATTCTGATCTCTGCTCATCAGTTAAGTTGTTGTGTCGAGAATACAGTTGGAGCTTGTAAGTAAGTTTGATGCTGATGTCTGAAGTTGAAAATTGCATTTGTTTGTTTGTTCCTTGGTTTCTTATCTTTCCATGTAGAAACATTTTTGTAAAGCTCTTGAAATCTCAAGTAAAGGAAATATATATATCTCCAAAAAAGAAAAAAAGCCTTTAACATCTCTTGTCCTGTTGGGGGGTAATGTTTGAAATGGAATCTGGAGTCTAGAATCTTATTAGTTGATGTTGATGTTAAAAACAAGAAAAAAAAAAGGAGCATGTTGTGGGGGGGGGGGGGGTTCAAGCAGCTGGTAAGGAGCTTGTAGTGTTGTTGGATTGTATGATTGGAGCTTCAACTTGCATTTCCAAGAAATTGAACTCCAAAGCTAGTATAGGCTTTGATAACATAACCGATATGCTTAGGTTTCTTCCATTATCTACCACTTCCTCGGCTGTAAACTCTCTGCTTTCAGAATCATGGTTTCTTTCCTTCTTTAATGGCGATGGCCCTGATACCTTTGCTGGCCGCACTGCTCGTACTCTATCATGTCAAATATTCAGAACAGTATTTCATGTCAACACCGTTGGATTTTTTAACATTTGAGTGCTAATGGCCATGATATAAACACAAGGTCAAATGCATCATCATCATCATCATAGTAATAATGATACTTGGGATAGAAAGTATCTGAAATACCTGCAGGCAAGGCGGCATGAATACTTCAAAAGGTTGGGATTATACTCTGTTTGGCCACTGTAATTTCACAACAAAAAAAGTTAAACGTCCACTTCAAAGTGGACTGCTCAGTGAAATATAAAATAATGTACGAAATTACCTAAAGCTTGGAAGTGACATTGTGATCGATGGGCCCATCCATTTGTTGAATTTCGGTGTAGGCACTGCAATCACCAAGTTTTTAACCAGAAAAATACCATAAAATCTATCACAAGTATTAACGCCAGAAGCAAGACAAGATACAATAAATTTGTCCCCCTTCCTGAGCATGATTATCAGGTGTGTTTTAAGCATAATGTGAAGTGAATTTAATTATGTATGCGATAATGCGCTGTTTCACTTGGGATGAAGGTAATTCCAAGGAACCAGGATGGCATGACCCAATAAGTTAACTCTAGCCTATAGAACAAGTGCTTGACTAACTAACCTAAAGCTTTTTTGTGAAACAAAGGCATGCTGATTCAGATACAGAACAGTTTAAAGCTTGCCTTGAAATGGTAAAGCACAGAAAAGCATTCATTTGTGAAGCCAACCTGCTCTATAATCTTGGGAAGATTATTTTACTAACAAGTTAAAACTCTTGTTTGGGTTAATTACATTTGGCTTCTAAATCTTACAGGAAAATGAGGAAAACAAGTTATTTCATATCACAGTTTCATTATTAGGAAGGATATTCTTAGGAACTTCCAAATGCCATGAGAGTGAAGCACATGAGTAGGATCAAGTATGAACTCACCATCAGTCATAAGTTGGATATTACAGATATCTGATGAAGCAGGACCCACAACTTCAGTCACCTGAACGTCCTTGCAATCTTTTGAGTGGCAGATTGTTGTGCCCACACCAATCATGTTTAGAAAGCTGCCAAATTTGTCCTTTGTTTGTCTAGGAACTGGTGTAATTCTCTGTTTCAAACAAAACACACAAAACATGATTCATAAACCAGTAATAAACATGAATTGTATTGCCTGTGGCCTAGCAACATAAAAAGGGCTAAATTGCAATGTGAAATGGATTTTGTTAAGCAGCCTTTATTCTAATTAATACCATCAATGTTGTAATTACAGCGAACCCCGACTACAAAAAGAGTTCATCTTGACAAAGAAGTTGACACATGTACACTTACAATTTTCATGGTGGTATACAAATTTAGACCAATCTTATAGGCAAGAAAATTATGCCAGAGCTACAGTGAGTCTGGCAGAATGAGGACTACCTTTGAAAATCTGGCTACTTGACTTGGAAGCCCTACCTCCTGCAAGAAGACCAGGGGGGAAAAAATGCAAGTTCAAAACTTCAAGTAGTAGAAATAAAGGAATTATGCACATTAGTTACTTTAACAATGCCTCTTGATCACGTTGTAGAAGGAGCTCTGCATCCCTATGTTGAACCATTGGAATTGCAGGAGTGAAGGTCAACTTGTATGTTGGTGTAGAGTTAGAATTAAAGCTGAAATCAAGTAAATTTGGCCAGAGATCTATTTTTAGTTGCTAAAAGACCATTCTAAACTTCCATGTCCTACCTTGCGTCCATGGTGACAAGCTTCTTCACTGTTTACAAGAACCCTGGCTGCCCATCTGTTCAAATTTAAATTAGGAAAAGAAACAAGAAGCAGAGGCATTTAGTTTGAATACAAAAAGGAAATAGAAGAGGAACAACTATAAGACAAGGCCTGAATGAAAATGATAATTTGACAGTCCATCCGTATTCTAATGCTTCTATACAAGTCCATTATGTTTTGATAGGAAACAAGTACAAGGCCTGAGTGGAACTAGGTAATCCAAGCAGTGTAAAGTGATCTTCTTCCTGATGCATGAACCTGACACACTTCCTACAGAAAAATGGCAAGTTGCTCATGCCACTTGAGGAAGATACTGGCTACTATACCCAATGTGACTAATAACACTGAATGATTGCTATGGAAGCATATATTAATGAACAATTATAAGAAAAGCCGCATAATTTAATGAGTAATAAGACACAATTCAAGTTACAAAAGTTTGACTGACCAACATAGTTAGCACATAAAGTGAAACCCAATTGAGTGGTGGGCACCACCTTATTTTTGGCTAGTTCAAGCCAAACCTTGAGGAAACTGGTACATGAATACCAAGACAGAACAGCCCTGACCTGACTTGTAAAGGCTTAAGGCCAGCGAATTCACTCAATTTATGATGCATTTCCTCCATCATGATATATATAATTAACTAAGTTTTTTTAATCAATCTCAACGAAAGAGGGCAGAACACATACGCGCAAGACGTTGGGGGATTCCACACAATTCCTGCTATCACCACAAGCTGGCAAAGAAACAGTTGATATGTGATCACTTTTTACTGGTTAATATTATCTCTCAATACTACCTAATACATGACAAAAAGGTTCATTGAAAATGAGAGCACGAAACCTCATCAAACACCCCACCAGGGCTGTCATTGTAGTTGGCAAGGAAAAAACCACCCAGTGTGTATCTGCATTGTGCATGCCATGATTAATTTGTGAAAAGCAAAAACCATAAATTCTGAAACTCCACAATCAACCCCCATAGAATTTTTAAGTAAATAGGACTACCCAAAAGCTTCAACTAGGCGTAACTCCTTGGGTATGAATGCTCTAACAGTTTCAGCTTTGACAAGATGGAGTTGATACAAGGCACTGGGATGAAATTCAGACAAATTCAATAATCACATCGACATGTATATATTAACCAAATAATATAGATAAAAGGCTTAGCTTTAGAAGGTTTGACACTGACACTTTACCTGCCTTTGAAAATCCAGGGTGGATTGCCATAGCCTGGTGAACTTTTTGTTTCTCCCAACCCCATGAGACTCGCAGCTGGGAACCTAATTTCTTCAACAGCAAGGAGATGCCAAAATATAAGCCGAACCCAAATGATCCCACCACCCAATAGGCAGAACAATGAAGTGGAACCAACTAATGTTATAGCAGAATCACAAAATCAATACAAAATCATATATGGCAAGAAGGAAGATGGAAAAGCAAGGGAAGAGTAAAGAAGAGTGTGTGTAGCGGAGAGAGAAAGAGAGTAATTTGAAATCCAATGAAAGAGGAATTTAAAGAAGCAACCGACAGAAGGAAGAGAGAGAGGGCAGGCGGTATTTAAGTTAAGAAGTGGATAGACTTTACTTGCACATCCTTTCGTTTCATCTAATTCTGAGCTTTTCCTATGCCTTGGCGCCAACTGAATATACCATCTCTGACTTAATCCTCCCTAAATCCATTTCCTGATCCGGAAAAGATTTTCGGTGTCGGGTCCTTTGATTTATCTTGGTCTTCGTGGTGAACTGGAACCTTTAACCATATAGTTTTAAATCCATGATTTTACCCTTCTTCTAAGCTCCCCATCTACTAAAAATTCTTACCCATGCTTTTTTCTATTTTTACATTTTTCTCAATTTGACCTGAATTCTGGTTAATTTATCACACCGATTTTCTCTGCTATGTTTTTTTCCAACTCATACTACAAATTATCATCTCTAAACTTCAAAGTGTTTTAATTACATCCTGAATTATACTATTGCATAATTAAAATTCCTAAAACTTTTTCTTCAAGTCGTTTTCTTTTTATATCTTGTTTTGCCCAGAGGCGATGTCAACTTTCAGGTTGGTTATCCTCTACCCTTTTCTCCTTCCCACCAACCATTTTTTCTTTCTTTTCTCATCCTCTTCACATGCCTTTTTTTTTTTCAGTTTGCAAATCTATTTTGTAAGTATCTTTTTTGTCTTCACAAGTTGAGATGGACAGATAATGGTGCTTCTTGTTCACTAAAACTACATCGGTCACCAGTAGTTTTTCTAGAAAAGTGAGTTGCTTTTTGTCAGCTTCGTAATCTATTTTTATTTTGGTAATATTTCAGAATCATAAATGATTTCACAAGTCATTTTGAAATCGTGTTATCTTAAGTTTTATATATATTTTTTGATTGTTTAATAAGTCTTCAATTTTAGAAATTTTTGTCTGCTCTTGTAGCACGTCTTTTAATCTTGCTTATTCATATAATATTCTTTTTGCAATTGATTTTAAAGATGATTTTATTGTCGTTCTCTCTAGTTTGGTGAATGTTCGATTTTTGCTCACCGCTTTGGACCATCCGAGGCTAATTTTCTTATTGTATTAAGTTCTTGTAATCACTCCAAAAATATCGGCTTAAGTTGTGAAAAAGCCAATTGCAACGTGTTATAATGTTCTATTGATGCTGAGGCTAAAACCTTTGTTATGTTGATGGAGCTTGTATTTCACCCTCTACAGCGAGTGTTGTTATTTTTTTTCCTGAATTGTATGATTTTATTCATGGAATGAAAAATGTTGTCGCATAAGTTTTAAAAATAAAATATAAAAAAAAAAAATTGAAAAGAGAAAAAAAGTAAATGATGAAACTTTTGTAAAAAAAATTGAAAACCTCAATTATACTTTTTAAAACATTCATTTTTACAAAAATTAATTTATCATTTTTTTTTATTTTTAAATTATATCACATAAGATCTAACATATCATTTAATAATTAAATTAACGATTTTAATAATGAAATGATCTTATTGATATAATCTCAACAATTTAATATTATAATTTTTTGACTCGATTTTGTTTGATTTGAAAAAATTTCAAATTGAGTTCGGTTGCTAAAATAGGATTCGTTAGATCGACTAACTCGATTTTTTTTTACTCGACTCGATCGAATACACACCCCTAATAAATGCAACTAACTCTTAGGGGCTTGATGGAAAAGATTACATATTAAAATTCCTCTTCCAAAAATAAACCATGTTCTTGTTTACATATTAAGTAATATAATGTACTAAAGTAATCTAATTATAAGAATAATTGATAATTATTTGTTATCATTTTTTTGGTAGAATATTATCATTTATTTTTTGTTTCATGATAAAATTAATTACAAATATTTAAATTTTATTTTTAATTTTAGAAATTAGCTTTTCACAATACTATTGATTTAAAAAAAAAAAAAAACAACTTCCCTTTAAATATTTTTTCTTTACCGAATCACGTGTTAACCTTTTCTTTGTGCTTAATTTTTTTCCTAAAAAATATAATTTTCTATTTAATTTCCTCAACCAACTTGACGTCTTTCGTAGTTGTCAAAAAAAAAAAATGACATCCTTGGAGATCACTTAGCACTTCTTAGAGATATTACAATTATTGGTGATTAAATTTTATAATCAGATTCATTTTTGTATTATTTTTTTTATTTTAGTAATTAAATTTAATAATTAGATTCATTTTAATTCTTGAATTTAAAAAGTATAAAAATTTGATGATGTGATCCAATCTGAAAGTATTACATCATCACTTAAAAATTTAAAAAATTATATAGAATTTTGGATGATGATGTATAATCTCAGAGTATCACATTCGATGTTTTAATGATAGGATTGGTGGTTGAATAGGTTAGATTATCGGTTCTCAATTTCTACAATTCAATTGATGCAACCAACAGACAAATAATGATTAAATAAATAATAAAGATAAGAATATAAAGAAACTATTAAACCAAATCAACCTATTCATCTGTCGATTTTTATCCCGATTGTTTAGTTTTACCAATTTCAAGTAGTTATCTAGTCAATCGATTCAACCCCTTGGTTCGGACATTTATATCATCAGTTCTCGATCTGTATGATCTAGTTATGTTTCAATATCATCGGTTACATCATTAAATCTTAATAAAATTCAAGTTCAGGGATCAAAATATATCTAATTATCAAGTTCAGATATTAAAATGAGTCCAATTACCAAATTTAGGACAAAAAATTATTATATTATCCCTTTGTTGAAATGTTAAGAGGCATTAAAATTTGACCAAACCCCAAATTCTTCCCAGTCTACCAAAAAATAACAATCAAACCATTAAAGGAATCAAAGTTGTGGGGCGTGGAAAAGAATCAAAGTTGTAAAATAATGGAAAAGAAAAAACAACTCAAATAAAAACAACATTTTCAAGTAGTCAAACAAAGAATCCCTAAAATACTCAATTGCCCGATTGAGAATTTGAAGTTGAAAACAATATTTTGAATAAATCTAAAAATTTTGTTTGGATATCAAACAACAAAAACTTTTGAATTTGGATTTGGTAAATATAACATAAATATCTGATTCTAGAATTTACAAAATAATTGTTGATTATAAATATATTCTTCTTTTTTCTTTTATATGATAGTTGATACTATCATTTGCTTGATTGTAAAAGTTGCAAATTTATCTTTTATATGTATATGTATTATGATAACTCTCATTAGAGTTATGTCTCATCATATATATATATATATATTTATTTTTGTGTGTGTGTGTGTGTTATGTTTTTTAAACTGCGAATTGGCAAGTTTTATTAATAAAGAAATATGATAGAAATAGTCATAACACGTCTCAAGAAACATCTCAAGAAATCAAAGAAAAACAAAGAATAGAATAAACAAATCCTTCCCTCTTCTTTTAATTCATTCCTTAGCGTATTTAAATTTAAATAAATTTGAGAAATTTTTTTAAGGGAAGTATTTGAGTAATTTAAATAATAATTTTATATAATTTTTTAAAAATAAAAAATGAGAAAGATTTATATCTGTTATTTTTATATCTTTTTAAAGTCTATTTAAATTTAATTTCAAAAGTAAACGGATCTAACATGCAAATAGATCAAAAGTTGAAAAGCATTTAATTTGGTGTTGCGGTACTGACAGACGACACCTATTTTTCAACCAATCTAAAAAGGATGATTGCTTCATCAAGTCCCTAAACGTTTTATATAATCACACTTCAATCCAGTGCCGTCAATTTATCCGTCAGTGTGTCTGGCGGCACCGACAAACACCGTAAAAATCAGATCATTTACGTACATGATTATCTATAAGAAATAAAACTACGGGGGTGAACTTTAAAAGCTCAATGTGAGTCTTAAGCAGAATGTTCAAAATATCAATGAAGCACACAAACTATCAATCATCCGGTAAAGCACAACATTATAGTACATAGTATCCACAATAATTGTGCATAGGCATGCTCATATGAAAACAATGCAGAGCTCCTACCCATCATCTGTACACAAAAGAAGTAGGAGCTGTAACTCAATATGAATAAACCACCAATAACAATTTACAGTTGGACTATCAGTAATTTGCAGGTAAACCGTCAGTAATCCATGAAACTCCTCTGTCACTAATCAGTCTCGATCCCATGCAATACAGTATATCGTATCAATCGTGTTGCATAACATGCATATCAAATATTAATTCCATTAATGGGCACTGGTGGTATACTTTTCATGCATTCAATAAAAACAATATCAATCAATGGCATGATTTTACATGCAGACAACAAACAGCGTAACAATCAGTGGCATGCAGTTTGTATTAAACTTTAATATCAAGTTGTTAATTAAACTTTAATAATATAATCAAAACAACTTCCATTCATTCAAAAATTAAGATTCTTGAATCCAACAAGTGGTTCCAATGGAAAAAAGATGTTGTTCATCCTAAGATCCAGGATTCGAGCGTCTGTGTGTGTACGTTGTCAAAAAATTAAAAAAGTATGAACGGATACTACTATGTAATCATACCAATATATTAAAAAAAATTAAAATTTCTATAATATAAATATAACAACTATAAATTATAGAGTTGTTGGATTTAAATGTTTTCATTCATCCAACAACTCATCAAATTGATCATTCAAAAATTAGGATTTCTATAATATGCGTATATATATATATTTAACAACTATAAATTATAGATTCGATGGATTTAAAAATTTTCATTCATCCAACAATTCATTAAATTGACCATTGACTTTGATTTAGTTTTATCTGATTTGGGTAATTTAAAATATGTTTTAATTTTTTTATAATTAAAATTTAATCCTTTATTTCTATTTTTGAGAATTTAGTTCATTTGCTTTTTGAATCTAAAAATATAAGTTTAATTATTAGTATCGTTAAATTTCTTTTGTTAAATTCAGATTAAATTACAATATCATTGTAGGCGTTTTTCATTGTTTGGTCTTTAAATTATACTCATTTTTTCATATGGATACTTAAAAGTTTTTTTGTCCTATTTTAATATCAGAACTATTTCATTACACTTTTTGGCTCCTGACGTTAACGGTGTTAAAAAAACAATCAAAACACGTAACATGTTCTCATTGATCATTGATGTGGACAATGATGCGCCCGTTGATCGCGTTGACCAGATCAAAAAATTGTAATAAAATATTAAAAATCGTAAAAAATATAAAATTTGAAAAAAATATTTAGATTATTAAAATATATTTAAAAATTGTAAAAAATAAATGTTAAAAATTGTAAAAAAAAAAGTTATTAAAATAATAAAACATTATTTAATTTTTAAAAATTATTAAAAATTTTAAATAATTAACTAATCAAAATCTTCTTCTTATTCTTCTTCAATTTCCTCTACAAATTCCAAAATAATACAAGGAGACTTTCTATGTTGTCATCTACTTTCTTTTCTTGATTTATTCTACTATTATTGTTTTCAAATTCGCGGTCTTGAAACTGTAACAACATATGATTTATTAAAAAATTATAAAAAAAACATTTAAATTTGTGAAATGGCGGATTAAATGCCACCAATTCACATTTTTAATGATTATTTACAAATTTTAATAATTATTTGCATTTTTAATATTTTCCCCAAATTTTAATAATTTTAACAAATTTTAAATAAGGTTTTTATAAGTTTTAATAATTTTTTTACAATATTAAAATATTTTTAACAATATTTAATAATTATTAAAATATTTATTTTTTTTACAATTTTTAAATGTTTTTTTTAAAGTTTAACATTTTTTAATAGTTTAATTTTTTTACAATATTTTGATCTGATCAACTTATAGTCGACACAACCAACGATCACGTCATCGTTCACATCAACGGTCAATGGAGACACATGGTGTGTTTTGATTGGATTTTTTTAACACCATTAACAGCAAGGGCCAAAAAATTGTTGGAATTATATTTTAAATATCAAAATGAGACCAAAAAAAATTTTTAAATATCAATATAAAAAAATAGATATAATTCAGAGGCAAAACAGTAAATAAAATATTTGTTTTATTACATCGCTATTAAATGAATATTTTTTATATCACACTAATTTTTTTTTTTAATTATTAACAATTATTTATCATGATTAGTTATAGGAGCACATTAGCACTTTACAACTAACCATTATTAAACCAAAAACAGGGCAGTAAAAAGATAATTGTTGAATAAAGATAAGATTAAGGAATAGTGTTAGGTAAGCTAACACCATGGGCTTAGTTTACTAATAGAAAATCTACCTTATCTATCCACTCTCTTTTCTTTCAAATGGATTCCTACAACTTGATTGATAGGCCAATTTCCACAAAGCTTCCTCCTCTAAGGACCCTGGTCTCCTTCTCCCACAATTTTCTATAATTACTTATCTACGTGTTACATATCAAAATTATATATGAATTTTGATTTAATATGCAATTATATATATGAATTTTAATTTAATGCAATTATACGCATGAAACTCTAATTGTAATTCATGTATACAATTGTACATTAAATCAAAATTCATATATAATTTTGATATTTATCCTTATTAAAAAATATACAATCTTTATCTCTAACAATGGAGAGATTTGTTTTCATCCTACCAAACCTAAAGTCACGACTTGCCAAGCAGCGAGTTAAAGAGGCTAGGGTAACAATCCCCAGTGCATGTAAGACCCAACTCATTCATTCTGAAAAAAGATTTTTGGTAATAATGAAAGCATCCAATCATGGGCTTAAATTAAATTGATTAGGTAGTGCCAAGTGAGCACTGAAGCAATGAAGAGGAAGGGAAGGTTCCCATCCATGGTGACAGATGACACGCTGGGATGGACCCACAGCAACCAAAGCCAAGACAAGCCAACAATCATCATAAATCATGTAATGCAATCTGGACTCTTGAGATTCTTCTTACTTTTACACGTACCAGTAGCCACACGTGTCGGCTGTTGAAGCATTGCCTTTTCCATGATGCTACTTTATTATTATGATGTACTTTTTGGTCCCACTCCAACCAGAAATGACTGCCATCATTCTTTGAAAAGTGCACCAATCAAGTATAGATCCTTGGACTGTAGGTGTGTCACTATCACAACTGGGTCATCCCATGCACTTGCAGCTGAGCTGAGGTGATGTGACCATTTAGGCATAGCTTGCCCTTCTTCCTTCCCAATTGCACTTCAAGAAATATTGTGTGCTAATGCTATACCGTGTCCTGTTACACATCCACGCGTGAGGCTGCACCCAACCCCACCCCACCCCACCCCACCCCACCGCAATTGCCTGCTGCCTCTCTGTTTCCTGTTTTCTTAATTTCAGCCGCAATATATTGAATCCACAGCTTGCCGCCATTACAGATTTTGTGACGCAGGATGAATAAAAAGCAAAAATGAAGACCGAAGGAAAAGGCCACAAGCTTGGATTGCTAGTTATTCCTCTGAGAGAACACTACCTATGGAATATCTGGTGCTGAAGCTGAACTTTCAGCCACAGACCACAGTATCAGGTTCAGGCTTGATTTGCACAGTCCAATGTACCACATTATGGATAAAAAGTAATCCCTTGCACTCTCTCCTTAAAAGATAAGAAACTAACCTCATTTTGTTTCATCTGCAAAAAGCTTGGGCACCCATGTTAACATCAGCAATAGCCTAATATGCTTGGAAACTGCGAATATATATAAATGAATTCAAAACCATGTATTTGATCCTTAATGATTTAAAAATTTTCAGTTTTTGAATCTTAGCTCATTTGGTATTGGTAATATTGTCAACGTAGAAATATGTGAGTTCAAGCCTGTTAAAGCACATTTATTCTCTTATTTAAGAATTGATAAGAGGTGAATCGAACAAGTGGTTCTGATAGAAAAAAGGATGATATCCGGATTCAAGCACCTGTGTGTGCGTTGTTAAAGGGTTATGAAAATATGAATAGATATTATCATGTAATCACACCAGTATATTAAAACAATAATTGATAAGAGATTATGGATAATTCAAGTATATTAATTCGCACTTCAAAAATGTCCAATTCAATTTGTCATATGCTTTGAATTTTAAAAAAAAATTACAATCGATCCAATAGAATCAATTCTTACAAGCATTGAACTAAATAATTTACTTGCTCTAACTAATTAAATAATCAGAACAAATATAAACGAGAATCACACGTTTACATAGGATGTGACTCAAACTGGGATTTTAAAGTTCATAAGGTCTCAACATTGCAATTGAACCAAGGACCTCAACTTTACCAACGAAGGTAGATTGGAACTTTTCGTCTATTAACCAAAACTTCGGAAATAACTTTGTAAATGGTATTAGTAGAAATTCAGTTTTGTCCACATTATTTTAATCTAAATTATGGGTAAATGGATCTCAGTAACAATAAGAATAATCAAGTTTCATCTCAGTTTGGTATTAATGATTATTTTTCAAATATTGGGTTGAATTGTCGAATTTTTAAAGTTGACCTTAAAACTTGAATTTTGATTTAAATTTTTGGGCTCACATTTTAAGTTTAGTTTGTTATATATTAGCCCAATTAACTTGGTCCGGATAACAAGAGGTGAATATTTTTTTTTACACAATACTTAAAACTACTCATAACTCTTATTCAATCCCTAAATAGGAGGATAATACGCTTCAATGCACTTTAACCTGTATCTTCCTGCACTGACAACAATACCCCATTAATGATTATTTTTGAATCAAATAACCCGTTAAATTTGGAATTAAGCCTGATTAATGTCAGATCATTTGAACCTTATTAAACTTAGCCCAATTACATAGATGAATATTTGAATATCCATTTATTGGGTTAGGTCACATTTGCTAAGCCTAATTTCTCCTTCGGAGTTCGGATGGGGTTTAAGACTCCTTCTTTGGAATTCGGATCAAGATTAAGGTTTTAAGGCCATTTACTATGAGTCATTAATTATTACTCCTTTTTATCTCATTAAATATGTTACATTTTTATTTTTAATAATAATAAAAATTTCATCTTTAAATCTTATTATTTAAAATTTGTTATGGATAATGTTGGAAGTAAGAACACCGACCACCAAATCTTTGAAGAGAAGGAAGCCATGCTAAAGAGAGAGACTTTGCTTCAAGGCTCAAGAAGGTATCTTATACACCCATTGACGCAAATCTTAAGCCTCCAATAGAAGCATGACACTTAATATCTCTTAAGCCTATAATGAGAGCATGACGCTTGCTTCTCAAGTTACCACCCATCATCCTATAGAATTCACAACCATCCTTTTCATTTATAATCATTTCATAAGTTATTCAATTAAAAGGTTTCAAGATACCGATTATGAAAAATTACAATCTTATCGTTCAACTCAAATGTGTTACACTAACATATCACTACAAGGAGCAAATAATGTACTCATGCGTAAAGGATTTCTAGCAACCTCGTGGAGAGTTGGTCAATTGTGATTCTCTCAATGACAAATCTTGGTATTAAGTTTTGAAGGAATTAATCCAAAAATTTAAATTTTAAAAAATTGAGAGTTTAATGATAATTCTCAAGAATTTCAGTAGGCCTAATTAAAAATATTCAAAAAATTCTAAAGGTTTAATAAAAATTTATAAATAAAAAAATTTAAGCCTCCTAAACATGATAATTCATATGACAACAGTAGAGAGTTCCTTCCAATGACCAACCACTACGAGAAGAAAAAGACATGCCAAGGTTCACCTTATCATGATCTCTTAAAAAAACCTTAGTTATGGAAAGAGAACCCATCTCTTTTGGACCGAAAGATCTGAAATGATTGCAGAAGCCCTACGACAACGCCATCAGCATTTTGCCCACCATCTATAACCACGAGCTAAAAAGGATACTCTTTTGACATTAGAAGTGCCAAAGACATCCTCTACTACGATGCTATGTGGACAATGGGGATAACGACTGACCAACTCGAGGCATTCCACGTCTTACTCATCGGTTTCACCAATGAAGAAGTTAAGTTCGAAGGTATTATCGTTCTGTCTTTACACTTGGGCACTCCCCTATCCATTATCACCACAATGGTCCAATTCTGGTGTTCAAGGTTCCCAAAGCATACAACATTCTACATGGTCGACCCAACCAAAATGCCCGAGGAGCTGTCAGCTTCTGCTATATCCCAAAATCAAATTTCCAACTCCATTCGGGATAGGAAAAGTCAGGGGAGACCTAAAGCCCACACGACAATGCTTTAACATCACTATAAAGATGAAAAACTAGTCTTATGCTAAAGTCTTAGACTATGGGGAAAACAACCCGCTAAAGTCTGTAAGGTCTCGCTCATGGGCAAATATACTCTTAGACTACGGAGAAAACCGCCACACAAGGTTAAAGGCCAGTAGATGAGGACTAATTACCCTCTTTCAAAACGGCGTCCCATCATCATCATCGTCTTTTCTTGCAACACAGCTCTAAGTGAGGGTACACCCCACTAAAAGGCTACATAATGGGTGCGTGAGAAGTACAACTAAGGTTCTATGTTTCCTACATTCACCAAGCTATGCCTAAGCCAAAGTGCCGATGTCAAGTGAGGAACAAAAGTGTCCATCGAAAGGGATGTTGGATGATTCTATATATGGAGGCTTCCTTGATGACTGTAGTAAACAAGTTAGAGGTACAACAAAATCAAAATCAACGTGCACCAAGACAAGAGAGGAGGCTGAGATACATCTTTCTCTCATCTATCTCTTTTCTTCTCAATTAGAAATAAATGAGAGAAAGATGTTGACCAGAGAAAGAAAAAGAAATTTGATTAAATTCATTCATATGAAATATAAGAGTACGACTGGTACACACACATGTATAAAAAAAGCTAGTAAGCGGGTTCATTTATAATTTTCAGATATGAAATAACCAAACTAAACATCCGTACAATTGTTAGGCCAGCTGACAAACAACTTGGCCATAAAACTAGCCGATAATTCAACCCAGCAGCTCTCAGCATAGCTTTCTTGTTGGCTCTCATCTTCAGCTTATGCTTTAACTAGCTCGGTTTCCATCTTCCTATTAGCTACCAACTCTTTAGCTTCCCCCGTGGATTGCCTTCATTAGCTCCCTGTTCACTTGTCTCGTGATAGCTTTGGCTACCCTTTAAATCGATTTTGCTTCATTTCCTTCATGATAGCTTCCTGCTTACTATTTTCTTCTGCTTTGTATTCATCTCATACCTGAATTTAGTTTCAATTTTCAAATTGTTATTTAGTGTAGTATTACACTAACAAGTGAGGAGAATGAAGAGAAGAAAATAGTTAGAAGATGAACCAGATGAATACAAAGCAGAAGGGATAAACTCCATTGTCTCCAACAAATGCGGACAGTAGTGACTAGCAAAAGTTCGAAGAAATATAAAAAATTGAACTATTGTAGTCATCCGGTGTCAATTATACTTGATTTCTTCGACGGAAATACTAATACTGCTAGCCGGTAAGACCAATACAAGTGAGAAATAAAAAATAAACGAGGGCATAAAATATGTTTTTTAAGTGCAACCACGAAAAATATTAAATTACAGGCACCAGAAAAAAGCACCAATACTATAATATATAAATTAAATGTACAGGAACACACCAACTACTCTAAAATCTAACCTCAACTCAACAGCTACATCCAACTAATAAATAACAAACACCACGTTGTATTATTACCTTAGCCTTTACCCTTTAACCAGCCCCTCCCTTCCCCTCCCCTCTAAAGCAAGGTTGTCAGCTGGTGGGCCATTTTACTTGCTTTTAAAACCATCTTTGTCCTCTAGGGTACTGATTTTCACATATACCCATGGGGGCAGCCTAGCACTAGCACAACCTCCCACTTGTTTTTTGTTTAATACCCCTCCAAATATAGGGGAGATCCATTTCAACTACTACCGGCTCCAACTTTTAGATATGGTTATAATTACACCAAAAAACCAACACGAATGCATTTTCAAATTTCACACTTCAGGTACAGCTCAAACTCCAATTTACTTTCTTTTTCACCCTAGTTACCCGTTTGAGTCTGATAATAAAGCAAGGACCTCACTGTCATCAAAATCTGATTCCACTGCTAGCTCAACAGGGGTTTTATTTTCCCTATTTAACACCTGCGGATCTGCTCCCCTGCAGAAAACCAACACGTTAATAACCTCAACATGTTAATTACCATGAAAACTAATCAAATATTACAATATTTTAGAAAGGATCTGCCAGTTACCTGGTAAGAAGTAATTTAGCAACTGCAGCCTTGTCCTTGAGAATACATCGATGAAGTGGTGTTTGACCTCTTGAATCCATTACATTTATATTTGCTCCATATTGTAATAGAAGTTCAATCATTCCAATGTCACCCGTTTCACAGGCAAGGTGAAGTAGGGTACAACCATCTAAATCGTCTGTGGTTTGCCCTTCACTGGTACCCACCAAGTTGAAAGAGCTAGCAGAGGATCTGTCTGATGAATCCCCTGTGATGTAACTGGAGCTGTTGTTACCAACATTTGTATGTTCTTGCAGAAGCATCACTTTGGCAAGGGTTAATGAAGACCCAGAAGATTGTTCATACACTGCATTTAAATCTACTTCACCATTAACAATATAACGGTATACAGCCTTCTTATCATTGGCACGAACACCCTCCCAAATCTGTTGTGCTACTGATTGAGGATGCTGCTCATCTTTCGGCTTGCAAACAAAAAGCTTTTCTGCATACTGAGATAATAAAGAAAACAGAAAATTCTTTCAATTGTTTACACACATCAAATAATTAGAAATTGTCAAAAGAAAAAGTATATGTTTTATCTTCAAGCCTGAGAATATTCTAGGTTTTCATGAATCACCAAATTAAGTGCACAGCGTGAAGGATGTATCGATTGGAGTTAACAGGAAGAAGATTGTATAAGCTTCCACTATTATCCACAAGGTCACCTTATGCCTATCTTAAAGGCTTAAAAGGAAAGTACAGACAATTACAAGAAGAGGTACAAGTAGCATTTCACAATAGAATGCAACCTTCACATTTTTTGACATTCTAATCAAACAAATTCTACCAAACCAGCTCTCTTACTAAATTAAAGCGCTGCAGTGCATTTAGCTTACTTTTTGTCTCATGTTACAGTATCTAATCTCACCGCCACCGCTATTTTTACACTAACCACAGGTAAATACACTGCCCATCCAAACCCACCCTATTGCCTAAGGTGCAAGGTTGTCTGAGTAAAGCAAGGTCAAATATTTATATGTGCACTTCTGTATGTCCGAGTATATATACAGGATAATCTTAAGATATATAGTTACTGATAAAACAGTCCAATTTACTCTATAAAATATGCAAAAGTCTTCCCCCCCTCCCCCCTTTTTATTGTGGGCTATTATGCATGATTTCCTTATAATCTCATGTTTGTTGTTGAATACTCAAATATTCAAAAGTAGAAAGTCTGATATTGGCCCATATTCTTCTACTACTAAAAGATAAAGTCCACCCCCGCCCCTTTTTTCTGCAGGCCATTATGCATGATTTCCTCATAATCTCATGTTCTTTGTTGAGAAGTAAATCATTTAAAAAAGTAGAGTCTGATATTGTCCCATTCTTCTACTATGAAAAGGTAAAATTTAAAGAAAATAAATAAAAATTAAGAAAATTAAATAGATTTTCAATCAGACATTCCCTTTGCACCTACTACCTCACCAAAAAGCATGCCTAGACACGCATGGCATGCACCTTATCAAACGTGTCTCACCCGTAATTGAAGTACCGTTATCCAACATCAGAGGAAAATGCAATAATGCATAGACAAGAACATCTATTATATGAACTCATAAGCAACTATATGAAATAGTAAAGAAAATGTAAAGACTACAGTCAAAGGAAATTAACCTTTGCATTAATAAACTTCTCCTTTACAGATATAGAATCGGAATGACAAGGTTTTCCCATAAGCAGCAGCTGCGGTTTATCAGACTTGTAAAAGCTTCATCACCAGAATAATAAGCATTAGTAACACATAGCTAGAGAACCAAGTTGGTTTTTATTATTACTACATATATTGTATTTTAATCATAAGAAAAAAAGATTCTTTACCCTGGGGTAAGATCAACGTGGAAAGCACTTCTGGAGTGCAACAATTCCTCCCAAACTGAGTTAGCAAAGGTATTGCCCAGAGATTGAAACAAACTTATAACATATGGGTCCCATACTTTTACATCAAGAGTAAGCGACCTAACCTGAAATATGAACCAACAAATACATAAGAGTTACACAAAGGACAAAGCAAAATCACTAACAATTACTCAGGATGCTTTTATCCAGCTAAAAGAATTCACTATAGCAAGAAAACAGTATACTGCACAGAAACAAAAAAATAAAAATTCCAACAAGAGACTAATTATTCTCTTTATTATCAAATTCCTGTAATCCAATCAATAGCAGATATAACTTTTCATTCTGTTTGTATTACTATGTTCTTTACTGAGAACCATTCATCTTTAGAAATAAGAAAATTCAAGAAAAAGAGCAATTGATCAATAAAATACTTCTCTAGAGAGATGCAGGTTCTCATATGGATGCATAAAAATGTCGTATATAATCTCTTCACTTAACCTTTGATATATGAACACCAAGATTACGGTGAACACCAGAGCACTCGATACAAAGAAGAACACCCAGATTCAAAGATGCCCAATCAGGTTCAGGAGCACCACAATCTGCACAGTTGTCATTCCCACACACTCTTTGCAGTACATCAATTGGCTTTTCATTTTTTAAACAGGACCTCTGATGTTGTGAGGCTCTTGATTGGCGTTCATTATGTGCACTAACAAGGTTTCTCTCAGAGGCATACTCTTCAACAGCAGTGTGATCAAAATCAGAACTTTCAAATGAACTACTCTCACTGGCAGATCGATGATGACCACTTCCCATGGGACTAGCAGAGAGACACTGAAAATTTATAAGAATTCAACAGTCAATAAGTTGATAAGGAAGCAACGAGAAAAAAATAGTGCTACACAAATAATTACCCTTTCAGGAGCCTGAGAACTAAGCAAAGAAGCAATAACACCAGTTATCTTTTCAATCCAATCCATTTGATCCAGTGCACTCTCTGCCTGCTCTGACAAGCACAAGAAAAGCATTATTGCAGTCAATGTCCAAATAATAACCCTAATCCTACACAAGTGCAATTTGGCCTGTCAATCCAGCAATTGATTGATCCCAGAAATAACAGAAATGCATAGATACAAGTTAACACCTAATGAGAAACAGTCTACAACTAGGTCATACCTGCAAAGTGTAATTCTTTGTAGGAGAAATTATCCTAAAACAAAACCTCAAATCTGACTGGTCAGCATCAACTTTAATTGTTGACGTAAGCAGATTGACTGTGTGATGGGCAACAGATTTTTCATCATGAACGCCGCCATGATAATGAGAAGAAAGCCATCGGCCCAATAATCCAGATCCAAGTTCAGAACTATTTCTCTGACCAGAAAGCTGACTGCCAGACCCCTATTCACCAAGAAAGATCAAGAAGAGCAGAATAGAGCTTTCATCACAAAATGAACTTCAAGCACCCTACTTTCAATATTTTTAAAAAAAGCAGGAGAGGAGGAAGAATCTTACAGATGATTTGCTGCACTGCTTACGGTAATAATACAACATTCCACGGCTATCAAGGACAAAAAATCTTCTTTTCCAGTCTCCTCTCAAGCTTGATGAACGTTTTGACAGATAGCCTTGTCGAATGGTTTGAACCTGTAGGAATATTCAGAGTTTCAGATGCAGATATACAGTACGTAGTTGCAAAAGCATCAGGAGGACTAATAAAATCTAACAAACAGAAATCTGGGATAACTTAAAATCTTCTTTAAACCTTTCCCTTCGCAGCAGACTGCATTACTGCCTCTATCATTTTATGTGAACTTCTACCTATTGCTTGTATACCATCTCCATTAGGTGATCCATTAGAACCATTAGAAGACAATCTGCTCTCTCTGTCGACCTGCCGTTTGTACTCTTGCATTCTTTCATTTAAAGCTGCCTGCTCATATTTGGATCTTTCCCTTGATTGTCGTGCATAGGTCATGACCTGCAGGACTTGTATTTTAACAATTAGCACATATATAGGCATAGACATAGGAATAGTCAATGACAAGATACAAATTTTATTTTGGCTTCGGTTAGATTCAAAGCCATACCAACTATTAACCATTCATCTTATAACATGCTATGACTAATCTCTCAAATAACTGATACTATATTCAGTGTAGGGATAATATTTTTCTTTTTCCTTTGAGTAAAACAATTGGTCGAAGAAAATACAGCTCAATCAGAGATGTATAGAATTATGTTTTGGTCTGGAGGAAATTTAAGATAACAAACCTGATTAATGTATGGCTCCATTTGATGCAATAATTCATAGCCCTATAAACAGAAAACTTCATCATGACCAAAGCATTCACCATGTGATAGAAACAATGTGAAAGAAATTGAGAAGTCCCGCGACATGATAACCTGTTTGAAGTATCGAAGATGTGCATCCATAGTCCCACTAACAGCTTCCAGAAACTCAAATCGCTTTTTAGCTTCAACATTTGAAAGAGCAGTTACCTGTAATTGTAAACCACAATAGCATAATTCCATATATTGAACCACATTCGAATTGTCACAGCAAAATCAGTTCAGAAATAATCTGCTAGCAATTCACTCACTAGATTAAAGCGAGCCTGCTCAAATGTTGACCTCGCACTATGAAGTTCCTAGAATAACTCCAACCATGTCAGAGTATGTAGGAAATATTCATCAACATGATACCTATGTAGGAAGGAATGTCATATACATGAAATTACAAACCATCAAGCCATTTTGCAAGATACCTCTTCCAAAACATTGGCAATATTACTCTTTGTACTTTTCCTGAGAGAAAGAAACTTTTCACGAGCCTGCAAAATTATTCAAACCGGTACAATATAACTATAAATTTGATTTTATGCCAGCTCAAGACTATAATATCATATTCGAGCAACGTAACAAAGCAAGAAAACAAACTATAGTGGAAAAATTAATTTAACTAGTGAAGCACCTGGTCATAAACGAGACTAGCCTTGTCAAAGCGTTTACGTGCTTCCTGCACTCAGATAAGTTCTTTTAAAACAAAAAGCTAAACAAATAAAACAGATACAACTAAAATAATACACAAATTATTAAAAGGTTGATGAATCCATAGCAGAGCAATAAATAAACAACCTATGTTTCTCTTAAGAAGACTAATTTACATAGCAATAGTTGACAAGGCTGCCCAGCTTTTAGCTAGTTCCAATCTTCCCTACTTTGTAGGGCAACTTAAATCTCATTTGCATTAAAGGTGGTTGGTTACCTTGACGTCAAGTAAATCCCTATTGACAAACTGCAGTAATTTGTCATTTAGCTCGGTTTCAACCTGGAGAGAAGAAAGTAGTTCAGAAATAATATTATATTGTATGTCAATATAGTTGTAACATTTGTATTCTCACAATGTTTAAAAGAAAGATTTAAATATTGACATAAGGACAGGTTTTAAAGATTTAATGCATTAAAGCCTTAAGTAGCCATGGAGAAAACAAGCAAGGTTTTTTTTACTACTGAAATATCTGAAAGATAATCATTTTCTTTCAGTAAGTATTCTTACAGCAGCAGTTGCAGAATGTCAAAGAACTGAATTTATCCAAAATCAGTTATCTTAGGTCTTCACTGCTCCATAATAAAATTTGATATTCATGCTCAAACAATATTTCAGAAATTTACCTGTGACCGAAGAACTTCCTTGTATGTTCCAATTTCTCTCAATGCTATGGTAAACTTGGTCATAACTGGTCCTAAAGAAGGGAAAAAAGGTTCAATTACTGCTATGGTGCCATACCAAAACATAATATACACATCATGTCAGATACGGGAAAATTTTTGAGAAAGCAAACAGTAAGAAAAGGCATTTGGGTGTCTTATAGAGATCAAACCAACAATTATTACAATAGGAAGAACACCAAAGCAAAAAAAAAAGAAGCCACTGAAACTTAAGACTGCCTGATCTCTTCAGGTACAAAATTAGAACAAATACATACCTCCAAAAGCAACACTAATAGGGTCATTATGTCCTCCACCAAACATTTCAAGGGCACTTGCAAAAGCAATGTCCCCATCATATCCCTCCCCAAGTCCTTCCCTGCAATCAAAGAAAAATAAATAAACAAATAAATATTTCCCCAACTCATGACTCCAATAGCAAGCAGTACCAACCCCCTCCCTCTTCAGAGGAAGAAACCAAAAAAGGAAAGAAAAAGTCTATTCCAGTTGAGAGTACACTTATATGACTGCTTTTACAGTAATAGTCAGGAAATTTACGAGTATCAGTATCCTGGTGTAAAACAACAAGCATGGAACTATGGTCAAGTACCAAAGAAAAGTAACTAATGGGTACATAAACATTTAAGTTTTTGTGCTATAATGCAAGGTTGCATTCAGTTTTTTTGCCATACGTTTGACCTACAGGTAAGAAAGATGTTGAAAAACATATGAAACTTCCATAAACTGGCAGAAAGTTGAGAATAAATATAGGCAATGACTATTAATACATAGTAACAGAAACCCTTTATGTTCGAGAGGCATAAAGCAACAAACAACAAATACTTTGCCCATTATAAAGACATATTGGACTATTTCTTTATTTAATTTAGAATTCAAGTTTGGCCATGTCATATTCTCATATACTTCTTTCATTCAGTAAAAAGGGACCTTGTTTTTGAATAAAACAATCAGATTCATAGATACATTTGAAGATATAAACCTACGTGTATTTTCGGCATCCTTTGTAAAACCTTAAGCTTCTCTCACGTAACAACTCGGCACTTTCCTCCATGCATTGTATCTGTCTCACCAAATAAAATTTATAAATTATCTATACATGGTCCATAAATAACCAAACAGATATACTATCTCATAAAGCTCTAGCATTAGAGTCCATCAGACAAATAGTAAGGTTACTATGCGTAAGAACACAAAATTATGATACTCAAGTAAGTAATAAGAACTTTCAAATCCATGAGAAAATACAGTTACAGTATAATTGTAGAGGTAAACAATGTCTTTAAGCAAAAAGAGATATTCCATCCCACTATAATCAGCATGTACAAAATACAAATGTGGATGTAAAGGTTAGCGCTTGACAAAGATACTCATGAGATAAAAAGTTCACTAAAATTCTCCAACGTGATTTCATACTTATCTCATCCTATTCATAAAGAGAACTTAATCACATCAAATTAAAAAAAAAAAAAGAGATCATTTGAAAATCAGTGCCCTATAGTTTCAATTTTCAGATAATACATCTCATCGCAAACCAGGAGAGATCAAGGATCACTCTTTAAACAGTCTTTTAAACCCACCAATCATGGATACTGATCGTCAAGCTAGATACCGAACTAGGCACATGCTCCAACTCTATTTAGAATAAAATAAATCTCCCCAAATCTACAGAACATTTTTTATGCCAAAATATACAACCATTAATTATACAAAAAAAACTACCGCTGATCTAGCTAAATTCTTTGAAGCAGCCATTAGAAAGATAAAATTAAGGGGGAAAATATTCCCGTTTTGTTTTGTTTCTTTTGCCTTATTTTCTCCGACAACAAAAGGAGAACAAAGCATTGAAGGTTACAAAAACGGCAATCAAAATAAGCAACCTGAAATAATTCATCTAAATATGTAAACAATTTTGGGGGTGGGGGGGGGGGGGGAGTACATAAATCTACAATGTCCTCGACTTCGTTCCAGCTAAATAAAGAACGTCGAGAGAGAGAAACCTGCTTGCGAAACATGGGAGAGTCATCGAGCTTAGCGAAATGCATTGTGGAGGCCACGATTCTTTCTTCTCTTCACAATAAAATCTTAATTAACATTACATCAATGCTCGATCCTTCGTAGAATAAGACTAAACCCCTGAGATCTCCCCTTCACTCTGATTCAAACCCTCCCAAAAAGGAAAGACGCGGCGACTTGACAACTTAATTAACAAAGAGAGTCGGCTTCCAGAGCAAGAAATTCAGCTCCATCAACTCGATTCACATGGATTTCACGGCATTTAATTTAACATAAAGTTTTTTTTAATCTTGTTCACAGTTCTTTTTTTTCGCTTTATGTGCAATAATAGTATTTGCTTTGAGGTTTCAATCCAACTCAAAGAAAGGTAAAAAATATATAACCGAAAGAAGATAAATAAAATAAAACCCTAGAAAAGAGAAAGTGGAGGAGGAAGGGACCAGAAAACATAAGATTTCGATTAGAGGAAGTGGAGGTTATTTTTAAGGGTGAGAGAGCCTTGGGAATTGAGTGAGAGAGTAAGAAATTAAAACAAAAAGGAAAAAGAAAAAGAAATTAAATTAGTCCATTTTCATACATTAAACCGAAAAAATGTCCATAACATGCGTGAAGGTGAGACACAAAGACAACTTGGATAAAAGCGAAGACACGGACATAATTAGCCCTTCCCTTCCCTTTTCATCTACGAATTCGTTTAAATTTTTAAACAGCTTGTTGTGAATACCGAAACCTACGTCGTCGTTTCGAGGATGTTCTTGAAAACGGCGTTACGACTGTGTGTTTCTGACAGGAGTGACCTTCCTTACCCCTCCCTCCTTCAGAGAGAAAAAAAAATAAAGGGAAAAAGAGAAAGGCAAAGAGTGCAAGTGGAGAAGCGTGTAATGGAATATCTACTTTTTGAAGTTTGAATTGGGGGAGATTGGTAAAGAACGCGCCATGAGCGAGTGGTAGTAGATCATAGAAACTGAAAGATGCTTCTGTCTGGCAAACTCAGCAATCGAGGAAGCGGGACCCAAACTAGAACTACTCTCTTTCCCCTCTACCATTTTGATTTTCTTGCTCGGGTCGGTCCCGTCACCTGCCAAATTTTAATTATAATTCTTTTTGGATAATTCAACGCAATCTCTATACATTACATTTCCATTGATAGTATTCACCAAATTTTAATTAATCATAATAATTTTTAAAATTCGAATTATTTGTTCTTTCTAAATGTGAATTTCTATGGGACTGTGTGTTATCAAAATATCTAGCATATATATTATGGATCGGTGGAAAGAGAGGAGGGCGAAGGGTGGGGACCTGAAAATTAAAATTGTAATGGAAAGGCGACCTACAAATTTCAGCCTTACTTGAGCACAGTTACTCAACTCATCAACGCCCCCAAAATATCTGCAACAATTGAGCACGACATTTGTTGTGGGCATTTTTGATCTGGGCAGTCGAGGTCATAGATCCTCCCCTCTGCCTCTGCTCTTTCAGACAGTAGTATTTCTTGGGACTTAAATTTGCTTTTCGTTCCATCTTATGTTAAGATCTATATTTCACGATAACATTTCTCGAGCTTTGCTTTTGGGATATGAGAACATGTTTGATTAGGATTTTTTTTCGTTTTTGGTATGAAAGCCATTTTATTCGAGTTAAAAAGATGGAGACTCTTAGCTTTGCTGCCCATTTTACTTGTTTTTGGTTAGCAGCCATAGATTCTTATAAAAGGTGTTGGTCATGCCTGTTAGCATGTAGCAACAAATTATTTCATCAAATTCCTTTCAGCGTTTTTTAATTTCGATTTGAGTGATCGAAGAGCAATTAATTATCATCAAAAACCGTTTTCAATTTGACATAGCTCATGACAATCATGAGTTTCTTGTTTCATTTCTTATATTTATTTTCATTCCGTTTGTTCTTAGAAAAGGAGTAGGTATCGTTTTTAAATCGAAAATAAAATATTCATTCGTTAATATTTTTGTATGAAACAAATATTTGAAAAATCTTTTGCAACATTTAATATACATTAAGATTATGAATGCGTCTTTCATTAAACCTTGAAAATATTTATGAGTCGTTGTAACAATAATTCTTACATGTATTGAATTAAGTCATTTTAGGGCAATCTTAACCAACTAGTAAGAACATGGATTTTCATCCAATTAATACGTGAACCTAATCCCTTAGGTACTCACATGTACTAATAAGTGCCAAAAGTAACATGTTTTAGTCTTATTCTTAATGCGTTTTTGGATGATTAATCGATTTAAAATAATGAATTTTATGTTCATAATCCTTTAAATTCATGTTTCTATACTTAGGAAAGCATTTGGAAGCGAAAGGAGCGAAAATCGTACAAAAGAGCAGATTTTGGGAGCCACACGAGCTGGACACATGGCCATGGACTAAATCGAAGATAAAAAGGAAAATTTGGGGTAAAAGTGTGAATATGGAAGAGTTAGTAAGAGATTTATTGGATATAAGATTTTATTTAAATTTAAACCTTATTTTTTAGGATTAATATTTAGGATTATTATTATTATATTATTTATATTTAACTTTTAGGCTTTATAATTTAGAGTTTAATTTGAATCCAATTAGGGAATTATTGTTTAGATTTAATTCAAATTATCTTTTTAGATTTTAATTTGGATCCAATTAAAGTTTTTTCATGTATTATAAATAGGGGATAGAGTGATATGAGAGAGGACTTCCAATTTTTTGTAACATCCTCCATTCCCCAAATCCAAACCATCAAAGATTATTGAAGGAAACAACTGAAGAAACACCATAGAAGTCGTCTTTGAAATCGATTTCCACGAAGATTGAATACCTCTTTCTAAATTCTTTTGATTTTACTATGAGTTTCTCTTCATCTTGTAATTATATTATCTTTGAGATGTTTCCATTTATTAGCATGAACTAAATTCCCAAATACCTAGGGGAGAATCCTATGATGAATTATGTCATTTGATTTCTGATTTTACGCAATAAATACTTGGATTTTGTTCTTAATTGTGTGTGTTTAATTCTTGATTTAGTATTTTTAGGATATTAATTCTTGTTTGATGTGCTTAAATCAGAGGAGGAATGAATCCTGTTTAAGAGTAGATTTAGCATAATTGAGTGGAGTTGAATGCAATATTAGAAATAAGACAACATAAATCTATTGGATTATAGTCAAATCTAACAAGAGAATCCATGAATCGAATTAATGCAACAATAGAGGTTTTAATTAGAAAGAAATTTCAATTAATCAACCTAAAGTCAATTGCTTTTATGCTTGAATAGAGTTATTAGCATAATTTAGGGATTTCTACGGAACAAAATACTAAGTGAATAAATTGCTTAATTCAGAATAATAATGGCAGATGAAATTTAGGTGCACTTGCCTAAATTAATAGTATAGATTAATACGCATGTTTATAAGTGTTAGTTCATGTAATTAACTTTGTTAGGTTATGATGCACTGAATGTCATGTTTGGGAAGTGTGTGATCATGTTTAAGTATGTTAAATTGATGTGTTGAAGCCCAATTTTGATCGGATCTGAGTATTGAGTGGGGCCTTTTATTTTAAGATTGGTTTTAAATTGATTCAAATTTATTTTTAAATTTAAATTTATCTTTTAAATTTTCTTTAAATTAAAATTTAATTAAAATTCAAATTGATTTAGAACTCAATATTAAATTAAAAGTCCAAAACAAATACAAAATTCAAATTACAATCTTAGACCCAATTTGGCCCAATCCAAAAGACCCAAATGACCCAAAATCCAAAACCCATTTACACCCCAAACCCACAAAATTTGCTACTGTTGTTGCCTTCATTTCAACCTATCAGGACACGTCACATCAGCATTGACCAGACCCAAGTTGCCACCTCCAGCTTCAACTTGCTCCTGCACCGTCGACTGCCATAGCCACCACTGTCATTTTTTACCTGTAATGAAAAGATGCACATTTAGTTGCAAAGAGCAAATTATAATCATTGTGAAAATGGCTATAAAGCTAGAATGAAAGTCTTGTAATGCGTTACGAACTTTTTTGAGAAATCAATACACGGTTGTTGACTTTTGTTCTTACGAACACCACAAATCAATAGCAAACAGAGATATTGTAATATACCTAAGGCAACAAACACAAGTTCGAACCAGATCTTAAAACCAGAGTGCATCGAAACGTTCAGATACAGTTTCAATATGTGTTATTACTATTTGTGATGTATAAGGCAAACCCATTCAGTTTCTATAATATACATTAATGTGTGTATTAAGATTCCTACTGTCATCATTTATTACTGTTATTTGTTTCGAAAGTGCTAATAAATATATTAATTTTTTTTGAAAAGGCATTAATAATAAAGATAAATACATTATTTATAATAGACATTAATGATATTAATATTTTCAACAAATAATAATATCTATAATAATGATAAAATTAATAATAAATAATATTAATAATAACATTAAGTAAAAAAGAATAAAACAAACAACTGAAAAGACGAAGGGACGTACCTGGTTGCTGCTGTCGTCGCCGCTGCTGGAGCCGCGATCGGAGTCTTCAGAATCACTCTATCTTCGAACATGCAAAAAAGGGGAAATCAAAGGAACTGATTTAATTTTTTCAATGATTTTTTTTTTAAATATATATATATATATATGTTTTTTAAAGATCTGGGGAACTAAAACTCAAATCTGGAGATTTTCATATGAAATAAACTAATAGTTTTTTTTTTAAATAAAAAGAGAAAGGTTACGAAAAGAAAGAAAGGGAATTAAAAAAGGAATTTTTTACCTTGAAATCATGGTCAGCGGTCGAAGACGGAGGTAGACCGCGGCGCGTGGCGGCCACGCGCGGTGGACGGCGGAGGACTGATTGGTCGGAGTTTGGCCGGTCATGGAGAAAGGAAAAAGTTTTTTGAGAGAGTTTTGCGATTTTTTTAAGAAAGGAGGAAGAAAATTGAAAAAAAATGAACTTAAAACTGTTTTTATAAGAGACCAAAACGACGACGTTTTGGTCTAGACTCTTAAGCCCCAAAACGGCATCGTTTTACTTGTTAAACCTATGGTTGACCCGATCCGACTCGACCCGCCTGGAGGATCCGCCTGTTTTTTAGAAAAGGGATATTTTTGCATTTGGTCCTTTCGCATTTTTTGATTGTTTCAATTTAGTCTTTTTGTATTTTTAATTAATTTTAAATTGGCCCAATAATTTTCAATGCTTTTCAATTTAATCCCTTGACTTTTTGAAAGCATCAAGAGCTGCCATGTGTCATTGTTTTGGTTCATTTATGCGAAAAGTCCCTCTTATTTTTAATTTGTTTTAATTTAATCCTCAAATCAAGTTCTGTTTAATTACAAAATTGGTCCAGAATTTTTTCATGGTTTTCAAATTAGTCCTTTGACTTCAGGAAGCCTAAGGGGTTGCCATGTGTCACTTGTTTTTGGTTTTTTTGCCCTGAAGGTCTCTAAACTTCCAAAAATTCCATTTTTACAACCCCAAAACTTCTAAAAATTCCATTTTTATCCCCAAACTTCCAAAAATTCCATTTTTGACCTCAAAACTTCCAAAAGTTCCATTTTTACCCCCGAACTTCCAAAAACTATATTTTTAACCCTAAAACTTCCAAAATTTCCATTTTTACCCTCGAGCTTCTAAAAATTCCATTTTATACCCTCGAACTTCCAAAAATTCCATTTTTGACCCCGAAACTTTCAAAAATTACCATTTTGCCCCTAGATGTCTAAAAACTACATTTTCGATCTCGAAACTCTCAAAATTATCCTTTTACCCCCGAATGTCTAAAAATTCCATTTTTAACCCCGAACTTTCCCAAAATTACCATTTTGCCCTCGAGAATCCAAAATTATCATTTTGCCCCTCGAGTATCCGAAAAGTCTTATTTTCAACTCCGATTGCATCATTTTTCTTCATCATAAATATTTGCATTTAATTTTAATTATTATGCACTCGTATTTTGCATTTTTTATTTTTGCATATCATTTATCTTCTTAATTACCTTACTTCGTGTTTTTTAATATCCATTATTAATTGCTTATTCATATTAAATTCGCATGTTTGTTTTCAAAATTGTTTTCATAAAAACTTTAAAATCGAGGCAATATTCTTTTATTTCGAGTTTCGAAAATTTGTGCCTTAACTTACTAGGTGCAATTTTTCTTCAAATCGAAACAATCAAATACCCTTAATCGAGGCAATGTTTCCTTATCTTCGATTCTGAAATTCGTGCCTTAACTTACTAGGTGCAACCTTTCTTCAAATCGAGATAATCGAATATCCTTTTCCCAAAAATTTAAAAAGTTTTACAAAGGAAAGCTCGTTATTTCTAGATCTTGAAATGTTGTGTCCTAACTCACGGGACGTAACTTTCTTCCTCGATCACTTTGAAATAGTGGGACTTCCAAACAAACTTGATTTCTTTTAAACTTAACTCATGCATTCAAGGATCGTATGTTAAACTTTATTCAAGCTTTCAAAATTTTACAAACAAGACCCGAAAATAATCAATACGGTACCAATTTTGGGCGTATGAGGGTGCTAATCCTTCCTCATGCGTAACTGACTCCCGAACTTGTTTTTCTGGATTTCGAAGACCTACATGTTTTCAAAACGGTTTTTAAAACGTTTTGTGGTGATCCAATCACACCGAATAAATGATTGGTGGCGACTCCCATTTTCCAACATTAAAGTAATTTTCGAAACACGTCGTTTTAAATCGGTTTCGACAGATGTATATGTATTTGGTAATAAGTTGATATAAGCTAGGTATGAAGTTGGATGCAAATTGCATGCATTAAAATGCTCATTTTGGACTTTTCTATGTTATTGTCTCGAGACATCAAGAACATATCTCAAGACCTTAGGACCAAAATTGACTATATGGTTTTAGATAAAAATCCAGTTCGAAAATTATTTTCTTACACAGTGAAAAATTAAAATTTTGAAAACCGAGTCGATTTATGATATTTATAGTAATAAGCTCTAAATTGAATTCGTATATGTGTTTTCAGATAGATGGATCCTTGTTGTTCTCGACTTTCAATCAAACGATATTCTCTATTCTCGTACCACAAACTACTTCGAGTGTGCCACACTATGAACGTCAAAAGTGAATAAACCCATAAACGAATTCAAGATCTATTCTTTTTGGGTCATGTTCGATATACTATCAGTACATTCAATCATATCTATATCTCTATCTTTTGGGAGTCATTCGCTTTGATGCTCAAGACAAAACATTTTCCCGATTGGACTTGATAGACGACATATTAGTCTTTCAATCAATTTACTTATTTTCGATTAAACTAAGGGTATATTTAGGTTCATCTACTAATATTAGTTGTCTTTTCATATTACGATTTAATCACATACTATTGCTTAGTATTACTTTAAACATTAGACAATTAGTGAGCAACATTTGCTTATATTTTGCTTTGCGTGCAAAAACTATATAAGGACAATTATATAAAGTATATTAATGTAATTCATGAATTTTTTAATTACCAATCTATTAAAAAAATTACAAGTGTATATAAATGAAAATATTACATTTAGGACACCAAATCTAACATTTAGTGCACCTCATTGCTTATAATCTCAAAACTGACCAAGCAAGTCTCAAGACAACAAAGCTTAAGTCTCAAAATGGAATGAGTTGTGTCTCGAGATAACGGTATATCGAAGCTAAAATAGATTTGTCCTATTCTAGGTCTCGAGACAAGAACCCCTTGTCTCGAGACATCCAAACATCAAAGCTAAATAAAGAAAACATGGAAAGTGTCTCGAGACTTGTTTCGAGACATGAATGGTCTAATCTTGATACATATCCATATTGAAGTAAAAATACCAAAACAAGGGAGACTTGTCTTGAGACTCATTGTTGGATTTTTGTACTTAGAGTTTGGATTCAAATCTCAACTCTGTTTTGACCCCGTACAACCCTTTAATATTTTAAATGAGATTAAGACATTCATTGAACATGTTTATGTGATTAATTGAAATTATATACGATTATTTGATTGAATTCCATGTTATTTAGTAAAATGATTTTGAGCAAGTCTGAGTTACTCTAGCAATGTAATGTGTCGCCACACATTCGGATCTGATGACTGGGTTGAGTGTGTGAGGTGTCACACTCAGCCTTTGAATAGATGATCCTTCAACACCTTAATGTTGATATTGCCTCTGAGGAAAAGGCTATTCAACAACTTCAGGCCAATGTTTGTGGAGCCAAAGCATTGAGAAATGATCTCTAGGCCAAACTGCTCAAGTAGAACATTGGCAAAATTCTTAAACAAAAATGGGGAGTAGTGCTACCTGGAGTTGGCATTGATGCACTAATGCTGTTGTTTTTTAAGTTGTTTTTTTAATTTTTTTTTCAGTTTATGTCTTTGCCCATTTTGGGGTTTGTAATTCTTTTGACACCAAAATTGTTATTACTTTGGTTATTATGCTGTGAACCTTCTTTTTTCTATCTGCCTACTATAATATAGTTTCCAGTAGTTTTATTATTACTTTGATCCTTATTTCTTTTGCATGAATGATTGATTTTCTTGATTATGTTATTAGTTGAGCATGAATGATTGATTTTCTTGATTATGTTATTAGTTGAGCATGATGGATTAAGGGGAGTTACTTGGGGGAGAATTTGTACCTGGCATGTAAAATGTTCTCTTATTATGGTTTTGTTAAAAATTTGTCAAAGGCGAAGATTGTTGAGACAATTTTTTAGTAATGTCTAGAACAATGCCAACTGGTTGTGGCACTGCCTGCTTAGATTTCATGTTTAAGTTGACAATTTTTTACAACAAAAATCATTGGGTTTTGATTCTAGTTGTTATTTTAGAAGAATGACAGCCCATCTTTAATATCCAAACTACATATAGCAATATAGGTTTGGATTTGATCGAAGCAATCAACTTTTCAAGTTTGATAGATCAGATCGAATAGGGTGAAACTTAGAAATTTAAGACTTATCCTTAGTTGATTGAAAATATTCTTTATGTTTATTATCTTGTTTGTTTCAAGGGAAGATTGATTGCAATTGATATAGTATATTAATAAATCTCAATTCCTTTTAGATTGAGGAGACTTGTATAGAGGATGTACTAAACTGAGAGTACTTATTCTTGTACATTGAGGAACGTTTCTTTTGAGTGCATTAAATGTAAAATCAAGGGTTACTTGGTTAATACCCTAGGTTTTCGGAGGGGAACTTAAATGAGAGCTATCTAGATCATAAGTACATAAATGAGGAGTATAATCTGGACAAAGCCACCCAAACGTAGAGAACTTAAATTGCATAAACATATCGAGTGTTCATTATTTTTCTACTTTATTCTTCACCAATACTTGAAATAATTGATACTACTCGTAGAACTATTTCTAGCACTGCTTAGTTTCTTTTTACAAATATTGATTTTGAAATTAACAAAAACAATAAAAATAATATATATATATTTCTTCCAAAAATATTATATATGAGTTATTGATCATATTTTTATTTATTTAAAAATTTATTCTTTTAGAAATATTTATGAGAAAAGCTTTAAAACTTTACTAAATAATATCTAAAAATCATAAAACAAAGTTTATTTTGTCAAAATAAGTCAAAAATATCCAAAACATGAAAATAACATGAAAAACTAAAAACCAAATTGAATTAGGGATGGCAATGGAATAGGGGTAAGGGCGATATTACTAAATCTACTATGACTCCACAATTGGCGTGCTTTACTCCACCACCCGTCCCGCTCCACTATAGATATATAATATTGAAAACCATTACCAGCTCCACGGATGTTGGATGTATCCATCCTCGCCCCCACCCACCTCAATTTAATTTCTGTTTCTTATCTTTAATTTTTTTCAATCTTTTTAAAGACAAGTAAATATTCAAATATAATTCTTCAAAAAAATATTTAAACATAAAATGTATGATTTTTTTTCTATGTTGTTACATTTTAACCTTTTAATAGTTTATATATAAAAGGATAAAATTATAATTTATATAGTGGAGCGAGTCAAGGCGAGACATGTAATTACTATAATTGCTCCATACCCATTATTCAAAATAAAAAAAATCCACCTTATCTTGTCTCGTATCCATTTTCAAAAAAAAAAATCCACTTTATTCAAAGTGAATAAATTGAAATCCCGATTCAAAATTTACGATTTAAATTAAATTAAATCAAACCCAATTATATAATAAATCTAGCCAAACCCAATTCTCCAAAACTTTGACACGATTGAGAGGCAAGAAATCATTAGAAGAAATTGTTGGGCCTGACTCAGTTTGAAGCCCGACACGAACAAGTTCATAATCTTTGGATTAGGAAAGAATTTCCCAATCAGCAGCATCGACTCGGATTGGGTTCCATTACATACGAACGGTTCAATCTCATCCTCCGCTCTACTGTCTACCGGCCTTAAATTATTCAAATTTAATTTACCAAAAAAACAGAAACTCTCAGCAAAGGCGGTGTTAAACATTAAAATCCGGAAAGCCCTCAACGAAAGGTCCCCAAAGCCAACTTCAACCATACCATGGACGATAGCTTTAAACTTCGAGTAGAAAAAATCTTCGGATCTCTCCAATCATCGCAGTCTTCATCGCAGCAGCAGCAGCAGCAGCAGCGACCGCCTCTCTGGTCCCTCTCTGATGAAGAGGTCGAGAGGAGAAAATGGAGGAGAGAATCAGCAGCCGACCGAGAGGATACGTTGTGTTCCTCGTCGTTTGACGAGTTCTTGAAGGAGGAAAGGAAGTATAGGAGTGGGAGGCGCAAAGAAACGGAGGATGATCTAGATAACGATGATGATGATGATGATGATGATGACGACAACGACGGAGGTTCGAGTCAGTCACATAGTAGAAAAATCGACGAGTATGGAGATGAGTGGGAGATCAGATCTTGTCTTGGAATGGATTCCACTCTTGACAACGAGGTATATTACAACCTCTTTCGCTTTCCAGACTGTGTGTGTGTATACATATGTTATTTTTTAAATAAAATTCTTTATTCATTAATTTTGTTTTTAATCGTTTACATCCGTTTGGTTATTGATTCTTTCTTGTACGAAAATTATCTGGGTATTTACGTTAAGGAATCTTGATCATCAGGGGCTGGTAAGTTGATCTTTTAAGCCGATACTTAGAAGCCTTTTGGCCTGGATATGGGATTATGCGAACGTTTATTACTCTTTTGACATTAGGATGAAGTTATATGTAATGTGAATCAATGATTGAGAAAAGAACCCTTTATTTTGAGCTGATTAGAAACCCGTCGGCCTTTACCATTTTATATGGATGGAATGAGGCATCAGGTACATCTGGAATAGTTTTCGAACAAGGTTCAAACTTCTTCTTATCATGCATTTACTGTGTAGAATTACCTATAATACAGTGTGATTGAGGCTGACTTCAATGATTCTCACATGATTTTTTTTTGGGTCTCTAGCTTAAAATACCAATAAAAAGCTTTTGTACATATTGAGTACGGGAGAGAAATTGTTTCTCAGTTGTTTAATATAGTTGTCAAACAATTTGATGAATATTTTGTGTACAGAGTACCTGTGTTTTTGTTTCTTTTGTCTACAGATCACTCCCCACCTCTTCCTTTTCTCCTTTAATCTATTTGCAGTTGAGCTAAAGTTTGCTTACTAAATGTCACAGGAAGAGGAAGATGAATATGACAAAATGGCTTCAGGCCGAGAAAATGCTGGTGAACGCCTTTACATGAGTGATATTGCTGATCATGGGTCCTTTTTGAATTCTCATAATATCCTTCAAAGAGCATTGAACCATACCACTAGTAACAAGGACCACTGTGCAAATCATATGGCAGCGAGAATCAGGCTGAAAGAAGATGATGAAGAAGCTCAGAAGCCCAACTATTGTGATGGGTCAAATTCAGAAATTAGGGAATTATCAGATGTGAAGGCATCTGATAATGGTTGCCATTTGAGGTCTATATTAAAAAGGAAAGACAGTGGTACAGGTTTCAAGCCTCAAAAGCGTGTGCGGTTTGACTCTGCTTGCAAAGATGGTTGGGAAGAGCAATTTGAAAAATCTGAGGATCATCCAACAGGCATTTTGCTAATGAATTCTAAAGATTCAGACGGTGTATCTCTACCTGCTGAAAATGATAGAGCCGTTCCAGATTATTTACGGAATCCTTCTAGGTATACACACTACAGTTTTGATTCATCAAGCAAATTTGGTGAAGAAAATAATTCTCAAGTTTGGAAGGACGTCCTTAAGCTTGCTCCAAATTCAAAATGTACAGAATCATTGTCGGAGCAGGAGGATGCACCTTGTGATCTTCCAAAGTCGGTGACTTTCATCCCAAAGAGAAAACCAGGCATCCTTCAACTAGTATGCGATGTCAATGAGGTTCAGGAGAAGGAAAATGAATGTAAGAAGTCATTGCACCCAACAAGACTCCCTGTGGGCATTGCTGCAGTCGCAGCCAAATCCGGTGAAGATGATGCAACAGAAGATGATATACCAGTAGTAAGCGGCGCAAATGGTACTCCAGTTATACCAAAATGTGGTCGCAGCTATAGAGTAAAATCACAGCCAGATGGCTTGGACCAAGAGGGCTGAAGAGAACCGCTTTTGACTATGCTACTAGAGTATCTTTCTGTAGTTTTTAAGTTAATAGAGTTTCCCGAGTTCCTTTTTTGTTTGTTTGTTTTTATCAACCATAAAGCATATGTTATAGAGCTTTTCAGAATGGAGAGTTAATGTATAAGCATGCCAGCCGAATGTTAAATGAATATATCCATTCTTAATATTGTGTTATTTCGCGTATTCTTATGGCTTTAGGCTTTACTTGCATGATTTTTGTAGGTCAGTGGCTTATATGACAGGCTCAAGTTTGGTGTAGATCTCTTCTATAGTCGGATTAGTTAGGAAGAATCGAGTTAATCATACACAAATCTGCAACCATGTGGTTAAATTACGCTACTCCATTCATGGGTTAGCCAAAATCTTCCATTAACTTCATTTATCCAACCTCCAGAGTTGTTCTTGATTGTGTACATATGATGTATTACGGCAGTTGTAATCATGTGGTTAACTAATTATGCTTTGTCAGAGTTAGTATGCAGTTGTAAGATAACGAGTTTTTAGAAATAAAATCCTAGTGTGTTCCATTACTCATGGCTTTCTAAATTTCTCTCTTTTCTTTCTAGGTTTTTCTTCTTGATCAATTAAAGAAGTATGGTTCACCAACAATGAGTTTTCATAAGTATGCTCTGTACTTGCCATTCTTGTATGAATCCTGTACATCAAAAATGAAACTCTGAAAGAGATGAGATATTGGTAAGAGTCAAAAGGCAAAATCTTGATTCAAGAATTTGTAACTAAAGACAGCGCTTGTTTGAAGGCCAAAAAAGAGAGAAAAGGCTTGTGTTTTGGCATAGCATACTTGTTACAAGTTTTTAATTCTTGAGTTTGTCTCAGATTCTTATTACTATCTTAGTCTCACTCCCCAGTGAATGGTATCAGAGTCATGTTTCCTTAATAGATTTTGACTTAAACTCAGAAAGAATCTTTCACTCATGACAGAAAAAATGCTTTCTCGACCTTCTACTTCATCCACTCCAATTTCTTTACCACCTATGCCTTTAAAATCTCATTCTGTAAAGAAAATCTCCTCTCTATCTAAAAAGAAGATGAAGTACAGCCAACAGATCTTCCTATTGTAGATCCTTATTTACCATATACTAGATCACCTTTTTCACCTATAAAATTCATAAAAGCTCTCATTCATAATGCTTCTAAGAAGGTCAAGGAGTATATTCAAGCTTCAAGGTTTGACAGCTATCCTATCCAGGCACCTTCAGAAGAGCAGTTTTCAATCTTGAATTACCAGCTGAATTTCCGAGAGAATGGAGACAAGCAGGATATTCTCATATCCATTTTGGTGCTATTCGTTTAGCACTAAATTATCATGGCACTATTGGTAAACCTGTTGTGGCATGAATGGCACTATTGGATTCCAGATATTTGGAATACCAACATGTATGTATTGCTACTATAGAGGCAACCCTTCGTTCCGGACTGGTGATGGTTACTCTTTTTCCAAATTTTACAATGGCTTTGGTAGATCCCAACCTGCTGATAGCGTTGAAGTTTCAAATCCAGATTGTTTGAGCCCCACAGGTACCATCTGTGATTATGGCAACCTTACATTACCAGATCGTTTACAGGGTTCAAGATCATGCCTTCAACTTGGCAAAGCATGGAATAGATGACTCAATATTATTCACTGTCAACACAAATGATCAACCCCATTGTGTTCATGTTCCTAGACAAATGCCAAAGAAGAAATTGTTACAGCTGCTACCAGAAACTTGGGTGACAAAGTATGAATAGTTGCATCAACATAGTCAACCCATTCAGTCTACAAAAAGCTAGATTATCTCTAAAGGAGATGGATCTATAGAGATAAAATTCGATCACAGTCATCTTCATGAACCTAAAAATCCCTCAATTTTTCCCACACAATTAATGATGCATCCGATTAGCAATCCCATAGTTGATCATGATCAGGAAGATCCAGACTGTTGCTGCAAGCTATGCAGACCAAGACCAGAAAGTAAAATGATTCAAAGTTTTACATCTGAAGGAAAGCCTTTGCTTTTCTTTAGAGATGAAGTCACTGGTCACTGCCCATGGGATATGGACTGTTCTTGTGAACTTTGTGCAGATGACAGACTTGCAATGTGGACTGACAATCTTGATAACATCGGCAGAGATCCATGGAAGGAGAAAACAAATAAGAAGAAAGAGAAAAACTCTACTCAATCGGAGTTTTACAAAAGGTGGATGTGTAACATCCGCGTTTTTGAACTGGAGTTGGAAAAGTATAGGGAAGGAGTCAAGAATTAGAATATGTAGCTAAAATAAGAAGATTAGAAAATTTTAAGGATTAATTAGTAAGTGTGAGAATGGAGGAAGGATTAAATAGCAATTTATCCAAATTAAATTATGAGTCATCATGGGAATTAGATTGATTGAGGAGGGGCAAAAGAGTAATTTGGTGGAAGATATTTTTGGAGGCAATGTTTTGGGTCAAAGTGTAAAGTTGGAAGGCCCAAAGACTAAAAGAGCAATTTTACCATTATTAAAAAAAAAAATTTTATAAAGAGAAATTGATAGAAAAATCTAGAGAAATGAAGAAAAGAAATGATGAAAATGCTATAAAAGCCATCAGCCATTGTGCTTCACGTTAGCCACCATTTTTCCACTAATTCAACTTTTGCTTTTCTTACAAATTAGTCCTTTTTCACCAAATACAAACCAATTAAGCTAGTTTCTTCCAAATTTCTTCAAGATTAGTGAATAAAATTAATAGAGAAGTGCAGTAGCTATCCAATTGTTAAAAGAAATGCATTCATACTTGTCTTGGAGGAGAAAGAAAATGGGAATTAGTGTTGAATACAAGTGATTAAGGTAAGAAAGCTAAACTCCTCTTTAAATACATGTTAGTTTTGGTTTAGAAACATAGATTGTGATATGTTAGAATGATTTAATGTGAATATATGTGTTTTGTATGGAATTGAAGAGAAAGAAAAAAAGGAGAATGATTCAATTGAAGAGAAAGGAAAAGAGAAGATCAAAGAGGGAAAGGAAGCTTTCTACTAGAGTTGTAAGTACTACAAGATTTTAATTGAAAATTTATTCTCTTTAAAGTATATGATTAATTGTGATTAAAATGATTAAAATGATATGTTTAGTTATAAATATGGTGATTAGGTGTGATTAAATGAAATTTAGTGCAAAGGAAATATGAGAAGGGAAAAATTCACTTCAAAACAGTTTGGACAGTAACAGGGGACTAACTTCGAAAATTCACCAAAAATTGTATATAATGAGTTAAGGGTCAAATTATATATTTAATTAAATCTTATTGAGTTTAGTTTTATATGGAAGAAACAGTGAATTAAAAGGAATTTTATATTTCGAGATATACTAGTTTTTGTGTAACAAGGTAAGAGTAGGTTCGAGTTCCCCTATTCTGACTTTGAAAAATCATATAAAAATATAGAAAAATTATTAGAGACTGAAATTTATATTGTTAATTCCTTAATGAGTCTATTTTCAATAGAAACAGACTATTTTCAATAGAAACAGACAGGAACATTATTTGATCTTTTTACTAAAAGATAGATAATTTTTAGTGAAGAAAGGTTGAAACTGTCAGGCAGCAACGAAGGGGTAAATTGAAAGAATTTACTGTACAAATTGGCTAAAGTAAAAATTCTGAAAATTTTATGGTAAAAAGATATTTGAGTCTAATTTCAGAAACATCAAGCGGTTTATAATTTCAAATTCTTTAGTTCAAGATATAAATAATATAGTGACTGTGACGCAAGTAGAAAACTTTGAAAATTAATGTGAAAATAAGAGTAAAGAGGTATATGATGATATATATGTGATGAACAATGTATATGTGAAATATTATGTGTTTAATTATGAATATTGATTATATGATAAAATGGTGATATTGTGTAAGCCTTTGAGTAAATAAAGGTGAAAAATACATGATTATGTATATGTGAAGAGAAATGTAAATGTGATATATGAAATTATGAGAAATCATGAATATGAGAGATTATGCCCATGTAGACAAGTTAGAACCATTGTGATAATAGTGGCATGCCATTAAGGAACGCTAGCGCACTTACTGTTCAGCACTGTGTGTGCTTACTGTTTTGCACTTCGTGTGCTTACTGTTTCGCACCTCGTGTGCCTACTGATTTGCGTTATGTGCGCCTACTGATTGCACTGTGTGTGCCTAATGGATTGCACTGTGTGTGCTTACTGTTTCCCCAGTACTTGTGTGCTTACTGTTAAGTACTTCGGTACTTTCTGTTCCGTTTATCTAATTGGTTCTATAAAAGTCTATTATGGGCCAAGTGGATAAATAAGTTATGTGAGCAATGGTTAAGAAAGCTATGATGGCTAAATTGTGAAAAGGGAAAGAATGTGTAAATTGTGATATTGTGGTAAGTAAAATGTTGAATACATGAAAGGTAAGTATTATATATGTATAAGTAATCATATGATGATAAAATTAAGTAAGCTAAAGAGGCTAAAATAGTCAAGATGTGGAAAGTGGATGAATGTGCATAATGTAATAACAAAATAAATTAAATTATATACATATGTGAAAAATATAGATTTTATATAATAAATATCCACACGTTTATTAAAATGAGTTAATAAAAAGTTTAGAATTGATTAATTATTCTTGTAGTACTTACTAAGCCTTCACCGGCTTAACGCGTTTGTTTCAACGCGTAGGTATAAAGTTACAATGAGTAAAGTCGAGTTCAAAGACCTCTCATCACATCACATCATCCTTTGGATAACTCCAAATATAGGTTTTTATTTTAAAAGAAATGGCATGTATAATGGTACTTGTATAAGTCCCTAATGAGTGGAAAAAAAATGTTATCTTGAATGCTATGAATTATGACATGAAATGATTAATATACGATATTTCGACTCGAATGGTCTTAAAAGACATCAGTTTTTAAAAAAAAATTTCTATTACTCGACTTTCTGTGCCGTACTGTAATGTAATGCTTCTATATTGGGTTTATACGTATAAACCGAGTATAGGGGTGTTATAGGATGACAGGAGATTCAACTATTAGACTACTTGGTGAAGACAAAGGTAAATTTATTTACCTTGTTGATTATTCAAAGAAATCAACATCACCAATTTCACCTTCCACTAAAATAGTCCTCCACCATCAAAACCCCCCCACCAACTCCCCAAAAGATTCCTGATACAAAAAAGACTAACCCTTTCCCTCAACCATGTTACAAGAAAATCAGTAAATGGGTTCAGAAAAACCCTTTACCTTCATCAAAACCCATACCTTGTGTTTCTATGGTACAATCTTCAAGTTCGAGCTCTTATGACAAAGAATTTCCTCCTCTTAAGGAATTCACTGAGAAAAATTATATTCATTCCCCAAAAATCCCTTCAAAGCTCCAGACTGATGCATCTGGCACACTCTTGAAGCCAAGTGCTGTAGAAGCAACTCTAAACTGAAAAACTGAAAATGCTTTGGCTCAAAATCAAACCTTAAAGCAAATAGATTCAAAGGTAACACACCTTGATTCAAAGCTTACAAAGGTTGAGACCAAAGTAGATGAAGTACAAGTTTTGATAAGAGTTTTGGAGAAAAGAGTAGATGCAATTTCCAAAGAACCAGCTGTTCCAGGACAAGATTTCTTTTCTCACATGGCTCAAAAAGAAAAAGAAATCCAAAAATTAAAAGATCAAATTAAAGTGCTAGAAGAAATAGGGAAATTTCCTCCACCAACTGCAAGATCAGAGACAGTGGAACTATTTCCATCCATAAGGCAGCAAAGAAGCTCATTACCATCTGAAGGAGTGCGGATTTCATTCCCTGAGTTTCCTTCAAGAATGAAGCCAAACACTCATGAGATTTACTTAGAGATAAAAAGGCAAGAGGAAGCAAAAAAGAAAGAAGCTGAACAGCAGAAAAAAGAGGCAGCAGAAAAGGGGAAAGAAGAAGCAAGAAAGAAAGAAAAAAGCCTTGGTAAAAGGCCCATGGAGCAAGAAACTCCTCCAGCATCATCGCCACCAAAACAAGTCTCAAAATCTTTGATGATCTAACAGGATGCTGATAAAAATCATTTAAAGACTTTCTTAAAGGATTATAAAGAATATATGATTTCGAAAATCACGGCCATGCAGATTACTGATTAACTTTCAGAATCAGAAAAATCTGATTCCTACTCAGAATCAGAATCATCAGGAGAATCCTCCAGTGACAATTCAGAAGAAGAAAGTTTTTCCAAAGTTCTACATGTTGAGCCCAAAGTAGAACAATTTGATAATGAAGATGAAGATATGCCCAGAGCATCACAAGCCTCTTCATCTCAAGCACATTTTCATCCCACTGGCAAATCTTTCATTGGAAGAACTACTTTTACTCTTGATGATATTCCACCAGATAAATGGCCGGATAGAATTTAAGAATTTCATTCATGGCTTGAAACTCGAAAGCTTTCAGAGGAAAGTAATTATGATATTCTAATGGAGTTTGTTTCCAAATTCACTAGAATGCTCAGAGATTGGTGGAACTCCATAAGCCATGCAGATCAAATGCAATTCTTGGTCTTACAAGATCTCGCGCAGCCTATCAGGATAATCCATCATCATTTTGTTGGAAATCCAGAAGATCTTTTGACCTTGAAAAGAAGTGAATTTTACAAGAGAAAATGTTGCTCTTATGATAAAAAAAAGACCTAGCAAAGCATTTCAAAATAATGACTAAATTATTTTGTGCTTTAGGTCTTAATATCAACCTCAAGCCAGTTATACTCTCATCTCTTCCTGACCCATTGCAAGTTGAAGTTAATCAAGCCCTTCAGAGACAAAACAAAGACATTCTGAATCTGACTGTTGGAGAAATCTAGCAAGAGGTTTTTGTCGCATTAGAAGATATCTGCAACAGAAGGAAGATTTTCAAAGATTATCTTCATGGTGATAAAAGACTAGACCATGTTTGTGATGATTCCTATCTAAAGATCAAATGTCCCAGAGATAGATTTTATGATTGCCATCCTAAAAAGAAAAGGCATTACAAAAAAATTTCTCTGAGAAGTTTTCAAGATGGAAATTAAAGAGCCACAGAATAAAGAAGTTTAAATGGAGATACTTGAGAAAAAAGCGCTTTAGTTCACAAAAATCGGACAGATGTTATTTGTATAAACAGAAAGGACATTTTGCAAAAAATTGTCCTAGAAATAAAAAGGGTGCAAAGATAATCATTCAGATGATTCAGAAAGCTGGATTAAAGATAAAAAAAGATGATAATATAGAGTCAGTCTGCTCCATTGATGATGAACCATCAGACAGAACTATTGGAGCCATTGAGAATTACAAATCATCTTCTGATCCAGACTATTCTGACTACTCAAATGTCCAAATGATGCAGGCTCAAGCCCAGCACATCCAGGAGGGACCAACAACGATTCCGTAGATTCTTGTCAAAATTTATCCAGAAAAATACAGTAAGCCCATTACTGTAATAGCATTTATGGATACAAGAGCTGCTAAGACGATCATGAATCCAGACGTTTTACCTCTTAAATATTGGAGACCCCATGTAAGATATTTTAATTCAGCTGCAGACTATCCTTTTTCTAGTCACCTGATTAGTCAACCCATAACTATCCAGTTCTTTCCAAATTGCTATATTAGAACAACAGTTTTAGGTTCAAAACTCCTAGGAAAAGATATTGTAGTAGGTTTTGACCTCTACAAACAAGCCCAACATTTGAGAATTCTTCTTGATGGAGTTCGCTTTAAATCTTTGTTCCAATCTTATGTGTCAATTCCCAAACTCTTTTCTATCCAGCAAGATAAAATCTTTCAAATCATTCAAAAATTTAAAGATAAATCTTGTCCTGATTCTCATTCAGAATTTTTACTAAAATGCCTAAACCCTTTGTGGAAAAATTCTGAATTCTTTATTTCTCTTCCATTCAAGAAAAATGAAGATATAAACCTCACAAAAGCTAGCCACACAGGAATGAATCTTGATCATCTTTTGCTAGTTGAACAAGAATGAGGAGATCTTCAAAAGCAAGACCTGATAGAGCCCTCTCTTTCCCAATGGGCTTATGAAGCTTTCTATGTTAATAAGCGACTGAACAAGTTCGTGGAAAGCTTAGATTGGTAATCATTTACCAACCTCTCAACATCTTTCTTCAAGATGACAAGTTCCCACTACCAAACAGAAATTCTTTATTCTCAAACCTAGAAAAAGCAAGAATTTTTTCAAAATTTGATCTAAAGGCAGGCTTTTGGCAACTTGGGATTCGCCTTGAAGATAGAGTGAAGACAGGATTTTGTATCCCAAACAAGCATTTCCAATGGAAAGTGATGTCATTTGGTTTAAAGACCGTACCATCCTTATTTCAGAAGGCAATGATTCGGATCTTTCAACCTCTCATGAAAAGTGCTTTAGTTTACATCGATGATATTCTCCTTTATAGTCCCAATGAAGAAGCTCACACACAGCTTTTACAAGACTTTCAATCTCTTGTTGAGCAATATGGGATTATGCTGTTAGAAAGAAAACTGCAGATCAACAAATCAGAAATTGAGTTCTTGAGAATGAACATCAAAGATGGACAATATGTTCCAGGACATCATATTGCATAAGAACTCCTCAAATTTCCAGATGAAAATCTAACTACAAAATAGGTACAACAATTCTTAGGGATTGTAAACTACTTAAGAGACTTTGTTCCTCAAATATCTAAGTATACTAATCCCTTAAGAAAAATGCTTAAAAAAAATCCTCCAAAATGGTCCTCATCCCAAACGAAAGCAGTTCAGAAGTTGAAGGAAAATTTACAGACTAAGATACTGATAAGAATCTGAGACAAACTCAAGAATTAAGAACTTGTAACAGGTATGTTATGCCCAAACACAGGCCTTTCTCTCTTTTTTTGGCCTTCAAACAGGCACTGCCTTTTAGTTACAAATTCTTGAATCAAGATTTTTCCTTTTGAATCTTACTAATATCTCATCTCTTTCAGAGTTTCATTTCTGATGTACAAGATCTATACAAGTATGGCAAGTACAGAGCATACTTATGAAAACTCATTGTTGGTGAACCAAACTTCCTTAATTGATCAAGAAGAAAAACCTAAAAAGAAAAGAGAGGAATTTAGAAAGCCATTGAGTAATAGAACACACTAGGATTTTATTTCTGAAAACTCGTTATCTTACAACTGCATACTAACTCTCCTTTTATAGTGAAAGAGAGATACAAGCAGACAAACTTCAAACGGTATGTTACAAAGTAGATTTGATATAAAGAAAACATACAGTAAAAGCAAACAGTAAATATTCTTGCTTTTAGTCATCATGGTCAGTCGACTCAGTGTCTGTAATGTTCATCTCAATGATTCTATCCAGCTTTTCTATTTTTTCTGATAAACTTTGAGGTATAAAACATCTTCATCAAAATCTTCATCTTCATCCATATGATCTTCATCCTTATCTTCATACTGTTGGCTTTGGATTCTGATCTTTCAGCATTTATCTGGCTACAGCACCAAGGATAATCTTAAGACCATTCGGTGGGATCTGGTATATTATCATGATATTTTGATTTCCTGTAGAACCTGGTCATGATAAGGTCGATATTCAATCTAACTTGGCCAAGTGTCCCATGGAGCAGTTACTTCTGAGGGAGGCCATATTTCAAATGGAACAACTTTATTCAACTGACAAAGAAATTTTTAAAGATCTCTGTAATGGAAGGATAATTTCCTTATGCTATCAGGATAAGATCGATAAATCCAAGCTGTAGGAAATGATCCTAACTGAGATGCTCTGCCGCTTTGAACAAAATATTGAGGCTTATAAAAAATTATGATTATGTGGCTTCCAGATCCTTTATGATTGTTAACCATATCCATCCATTGAGTTAAGGGGAAAAACGAACTGAGAAAGGTAAAGAAGTTTTTATGTTCAGGTTGGACATTTCCTTTGACTTCTTTCCATAGGTGATATTTGAGGTCAGCAATGAAAAACTGTATGGCTATATGGTAAAGGTGAGTAAGGTACCATAAAAACCATTTCAGTTCTTCTGGTTGTTCAAGAAATTCAAAGTGAATAGGGTGGATAAATGGATATTCATGATGTATACCCCATGGTTTCAGAATTAACCCTCCAAAGTTCCTAAAAACTTGTGCTTGATATTCAAACATCATTTTTTGGTGAAAAGTTTTTTGGCCATAACTTCTGGAGGAAACTCTGGGTTAAGATTCAGAGAAACTGAATAGGAATTATGCAAGGTTAAAGATGGGTAGTTAGAAGATGAAGATGGTCTGTACATCATTATGGGCCTGGGCCAATAAGTTCTGCCAAATGTAAAAATTTCATCTTTGGGTCTTGAAAGAAAATTTGCAAGAACATTGGTTTGGCCTTTAATATGTTTGGTTTCAAAAGAGAATTTTGAAAACCATTCAGCGCATCTAAGCAGCTGTGGGTGAGGGACTTTCTTTTGTTTGAATTTGAGTATTTGTGGGAAAGAGGACATATCCATTTCAACAAGAAAATGGTATCCAATAAGGTGAAATTCAAACTTGGATATACCTTTCTTGACTGCAAGGATCTCTTTGAAAATAGAGTGATAATGCATTTCTAAATGTGAGAATCTTCTACTCTTGAATCCACAAACATATTTCCTTATTTTTCTTCAAGAAGAACAGCTCCCTAATACTTATCACTTGCATCTGTTTGGAGTATTCTTTTCCATCAGAAGGAATCTGGAGTGATGATAAATTCTGTATAGAACTTGAAGCTATTAAATATGAACCTAAAAGCCGGGGTAAATTATACTGAAGGTTACTAATTTGTTAGTAAGTTCACTTTTTGATCATTTGACTTCAAAAAGTTACAAAATAGTCATTGAACTATTCAAGAGTTTTCATTTAAGCCATTAGTTTAAGTTTTTTTTTAGTTTTTTTGAAATTTGGCTAGCGAGTTTCAAGTGACAATTCGATGATTAGTATGGTGGACTAGTACTCATCGACGAGTAGAAGAACATACTTTAGATCTAAGTTGATCTGACAGTTACTGTCGGAGATCGAAGAAGAAAGTTATTTCGATTTTGATTCATGACATTCAAAGATGTTTTATAAAAAAAAAAACTAAACTATAAAAAAGAATGAGAAGAACTTTCGATTGATGTAAGCAGTGTAAACGGAAAAAGTCATACAATAATAATTTTAGCCACCAAAAATAGTCTTTTAACTTTGTTGGAAAAACCGAATTTTAAATAAATAAATAAATAAATAAAAACCCTCCTTTTTTCCTAATCCTAAAGGTCTCATGTTGGAAAAGGTTTTTTTTAGAATTCCTCCTCTCTTCCATTCTTCTTTAGCCACCCAAAGCGTTTCTTAACTTCTCTCAATATGAGAGCTTTCCATTACTTCTCCCTCTTATCTCTTCCATTTACGACTCTTTTTTCCATAAGCGTGAACAGCTTTAAACCCTCATCACCTTCTCTTCATTGTCTCTTCCTTTGTTGATTTTTTGTATTAGTAATTATTGGTATTAATTTTTATAAATATATGCGTAAACTACCTAATTAGTTACCCAAAAAAATCTTTATTATAACAACTTGATTTTCAATGGTGTCGAAAAATATAATTTTGGAATCTTATTTCCTTAAACCGAATCCATAAATACTAAATAAAAATATTTTTCAAAGTTAGTATATAGATGAATTGAAATTTGGTTAAGAAAGTTAGCTGAATTGTGAATAATTAAGGCTCGGACTAAATCATAAAATTTAAGTCGCTATAGATTTTAATTAGAAAAAGGCTTAGAAACTTAAATAACATTTATCCAAAATATTAAAATGATAAATAAACCAAACTAAAATGAATGTTAGTGGATGATGACGTTATATGTCATTAATGTAATTAATTGAAAACATAAAATAAAATTTAAAAAAATTAAAAAGTGATTAAATTAATTAATTTTAATATTATAGTAACAAATCGGTTGGTACTATCAAGAGATGAAAGTTTCAACAAATTATTTAATTGATTTTAATGTTTTGAAATTTAAAGTTTCAATATTGAAAAAAAAAAAAAGAAATTTAAAACTTTTGACAAAGGGGTAAACAAGTACAATACAATAATTTTTTAATGTGTTATTTTAGTTTCTACTACTTTTCACTTTAATCTTAATTATTTTACCCAAATTAAGACTTAAAAAAAATCGGTGACCAAAATGAAAGTAATATAGAAGTTGGGTGATCGAAATGAAAGTGTTAGCATGATGTGAATATGATTTGGCATGTATTGTCAACTACCATTAATGATTTAACGTTTGAGTGACTAAAATAAAAATACCTTAAAAATTTAGTGATGAAATTATAAAAAAAAATTTAAAACCAAAATAAAAGCACACTAAAAATTGCATAACCAATTAAGTAATTAACTTTAAATATATTTATTATATAATTTTATGTTGTATCATAATTTAGTATATTATTATATATACTACCATATATATATATAAAAAAAAAAAAAAAAAAAAAACCTTAAGCCTTCATTTTACGACAAATAGCCATGTTTTTTTCTTAACGTTATTAATAAAATAATTAAATTTTATTTTTAGTCCGCCCATTTTTTTTAAATTATATAAAATATTAAATTTTAATTTTGATCCTTATATTATACTTAAATTTACATTTAATTGTTATACTTTTTTTTTATATAATTTGATACCTCAACACTTATATTATCAATAATTAATGTAAATACTTTATTTTGATTAAAATATTGACATAAATTTTAAAAATTGTTAATACTGTTAAAATTCTTTGTTAAATTTAAATACATTACAATAATAATTTTTTTTTTAGAATATCACACCAACAAATTTAATAATTTTTTTTAATAATATTAATAACTGAACCTGAATTCCTAAATTTAAAAAATAGAACTAAATTTTAAAAATAAAAAGTATGAAAATTAAATTTCAAATATTCAAAATACATTATAACCTTTAAATTTAACTCTATAATATAATCGCTTCCAAAAACTATACTAGTAAGTTTACAATATATATAGTATATACTTATTTTACGGGCACAAGGGCAGTAGAGGTAATACAAAATTCGCTAACACTATGCAAAAATAATTTAAATATGATATAAATATATAAGATTTAAAAGAAAAAACAAGATTGAACCATAAAATTATACTACATCTGATTCAAATCAGTCCAGGAGCAGGAACATGACAGCATTTCTCGTTTCATCTATACATATGCCCATCCATAATGGTGAGATTAAAAACTGTGAAACAAGTAAATCAACTTTCTTGAAAACCCCCATATTTTCTATATAAACATGAAATCATACACACTTTTCTCCAGTACAAGGAGAGGAGATAGGAATGGGGCTCCACTTACCAGAATTCCAAAACTTTTAAGTTGCCTAAAACCTAATACAATCGATTCCTACATTCAGATGTACCGCAGAAGCAAGGCAGTTGTTTTGTTTTGCCATCAGGACCAATCACGCTATCAATTGCATAATTGTAGTCGTATGTTAGTTCCTGTTTGTCACATTAACAGATTATTCTTCATCTTCAAATACAGTTGAAATTTGACAATGTGTGTGCGTGTACATAGTGTTAAACAAGAAATTGAAGCTAGGGGCTCTTCAAATAATCTTCTTCAAACTATAAAGAAATTATAGTAATTAGTAGCACCATACTGGACTCAAAGCTGAACAAGAAACGACTACTAGTTTCTGACATCATTTGAAGTATAGGGATCAATGAGTTGATGAATAACATGTGTTACTCAACTGCATCATACAGGCATGCTGTGGAATACACATGACAACATGTACATCCCCTTCATTTTGGTCTAGAACGGGCAGGAAAATAAATCTCAAAAATAAATAATAAGAAAAACTATGGGGTCTAACCTGCATTCGAGGAATATCATCCGCAGCAAAGAGGACTATACGGGCAAGTCTAACATCATGGTGAGAGCTTAGAATACACTGAACAAAGAGGTTAGGATCACAACTGTGATTAATAAATCTGGCAACATTACCAAAGGAGCTGGCATCTATGCAAAACTCAGGCTCAGGTTCACTTTCTAGAGTTCTCTCATCAACTTCATCCACAAGGTTTGACAAAGGAAGAGATACATCACCTAGGCGTCTCTATCAGGAGAAATGCTTTAGAGAATATACAAAATTAATTCTATGCATGTACAGTAAGGCAAACACATAAAGGAACAAAAAACATGCAGTAAAAAGAACAAAAAACACAGCATGAAGGCCTAGTATGGATGGACTGCTTGGCATGTGAAGCTAACAAAAGTAGCATTTCAATAATTATAGTTTACAGTCCGTTGCCAGTATATAATACACAATAAGTTGAAAGACTATTAGCCTGTTTTTGTTTCTATTATCAATTAGCATGCATACCTCAGCACATAAGCTATCAAATCATGATCATACTGCAAGTGTATGCTTTCTCATGTTATGCAATTATCAATGATCATGCATGTCTAGCTTTATGAAACTACTTGAGTTATTCTCTTGAACCCTACCTCTCTTCCTCCAATCCCTTTCATAGTGTGCCAGCAATCAATCTCAAATATGTAGTCATTTTCTGAAATATCTTCTAATTCATCATTCTTCCTTAGGATTCCAACATACTCGCAAACTGGTGCGCCAGAAGGAATAAATTCCGAAGATCTAACTGCCCATCCTTTTTCTTTAGTGCGATAGACCTGTAAGGAATAAAAACATTTACAGAATGTGTCAATGCAAGTATGCAACTGCATAACCAAATGCACTGCTTCGCAGTTATAGGTGTTATACCTCAAGCTGGTATTTTAGTCCCTGCTGAGATGCACGGTTGATGCACTCAGGCCCACAGCCACAATTTGGACCACATTCAAATACAACATCTTTTGCTTCAAACAATCTGCAAATTATTAAATGGAGAGAAAATGAACTAAGTAAAGACAATAAGGTCTTGAGGAATAACAAAAAATCAGCCCATTTCAAATGAGTTTTGATCTCATGATCTTGTGGGAATTACCACAAGACCTTGACATGGTTTAGGGTTTTGTGGTCAGTTGTTTTAACTCAGCAAAACCCTGAATTTTTCAAAGCCGTATAATTCAAATCTCACCTGCCACCATCACAAGAAACATATGGAAAGTCACCACCATTAAGTTGAGCACAAGAACATGACCTTGGATTTGTACACTTTCCTCTACAATTGCACCCAGGAGCATCTGGTGGGATGCTCACATTATTGGCAACTTTAATGGAATTGATATATTTAAAGCCTGCAAAGAAAAATCATTACACAAAAAAAGAGTCCGAAAAAATTACGAAGGAAAAAGCAGAGAAAGGAATGGAGACATCACATATGGGATATATTAAGGCATCAAAGAAAATTTATAGAAGTAAAAATCACATCCTTTATACATAAGCATTCTTTGATATATATTTGTTGCACTTGCATAAACATTTGAGAAAAAAGGAAGACATCTAGTTGAAATGTATAGAATAGCAATATCATTAAAATATCTTAAAACTAGTTAATGGATTTATAAGAATAATTCTTCAGAAATTCTTTTAATTTAAATGCATGAAATTTCACTGGCCCTTTTAATCCTACCTAGATAAATGAATAAAGCAAAAATAACAAGAAAGAAAAATACAATAACCTAAATAAAAAATAATTGTCTCTTATAGTTTTACCACATAAATTGATAATATAAAATGATTAATGTAGTATTCAATTTATGAGGATATCTGTGGATGGTTCTCTCAACAAATTTACTTCCAAGCGCTATGCATATATTATTAGCTTAGCCGACAATGTAGAGATCAACACAGCCTTTTAACCACATACAGGAAATAGTTTGCCAGCAAGCAAGGGTATCTAGCCCCATTAGCAAGCATATACCCTACCTTAATATTTCAATTTAACTTGCCTGTTGGAGCCAAAGAAGGATTATAAAAATTAAAAACAGGGATGCATTTATCTTCTTGACCATTTGATAGGTCCTTGCACACAAGCCTTGGGAAAAAAGAAAACATGAAGTCAAATAGTGTGACTAAGGCACATAAATATGTAGTGCTTGAAGTTGACATCTAAGAAATCTATCTAGAAGCATATATATGTGGCATTCATACCCAGGCAATTCTTGTTGAACTCCAGAAACTTTTCCTCGTACAAAGTGAACCTAAAATAAGAAGTCAAACTAAAACTGAGAATAATAATATAAGCAAGCTACAGCCTAGTGCAAAATCCATGTCAACATTACATGCACAAACCAAGCTTAGCCAAACATTGAAAGCCAAGATAGATGAACCCTAGGAGATGCTCCCAAGAAAATGCATGAAAAATATAAGCCACTTAATGACTGTTTAGCAGAGTATGAGAAGCATTATTCCTCAACCACCAGTGGCTCAAGCTATACCATGATAAAAGGCAAAAAGAGAAAATAAAATGCAGGAAGTGTCTCATTAATAGCTGAGGACGGAGTTTGTGTGTGTCTGTGCGTCTATGTGCACATATGCGCATGTGCGTTCCATATTCCTTGTGACCATAGATAAAATAGCCTGTATAAATCTGATGGACAGTGAGCCAAAAGAAAAGAAATAAACAAATAAATTACCTGATTCTGGCTTGTCAAATTATCCTGTCCTCGTAGTCGTTTCAACCTGTACTTAAAAACTTTAAAGCCAGAAACACCTTTCTCATCCCAATAGCCAATAACCTATTAAAAGGAAAAGTACAAACTGAGCATAAGCAAATGATAACTAGTTCAATACTAACGATAGAATATCTTGATATTAATTAACAATGTAAACGAATGTATAAATAATGAACAAGAGTTACTAGTTTAAATTGGTACTACTGCATATCATCCTTAGATTCATCCATTACATTCCTAGATTCTCAAATAATAAAACATCTATAATACTCCACGATAGTAAGTGTACTAGAACACACCAATCAAGAAATAGATAAAAATTGTGGGGAAAACAGAATGCTAAGAAGGCAGTCTCACTTCCAAATTATCATCCTAATTTGATAAAAAATATATATTTCTGAGTGGGGCAAAACCATATATTTATTTTTTCTATTGCCATGAAAAAAATGTAATTTTTGTTTGTAGATGATAAGTAATGCATTAACCTAAAAAAATGTTCTATTGTTTATAGGCGGCGATAGAAGATAGGAGCAACTATTAGCATGCACAGAAAATTGTTGAAAACAGTGACGTTATCAAACAATGACACTTCATACAAGCAAAAAAATACTCCCAAGTCTACACAAAGACATCAAGTAAATTTTCAAATGCAGCACAAATTTAGTTTTAGAGATCAATTGTATTAAGAATTTTATTTCAAGACTTTAACCTTGTATAAGCCATCATATATGTATACTTTTTTGCTGTAACTATCATCACAGTTATGTCCACGAATAACTCTAACAAGCACAGACTGCTTCATGTTGTTCTGCAAATAGATAACAAGAAAAATTAGTAAAGAAACAATTTAAATTGCAAGTTAAATCAAACATCATAACATATAGATAACAAAAACCAAGGCAAAAAGTGCAGCTATATCAGTAAACTGAGCTCAGAAAGCACTTTGGTTTACAAGAGAAGAAAAATACACATACATATGATGGTTAACTTTATTCTAGTTGTGTATCTTCATAAGAGGCTATCAATACTTGCTGAAAGTCTATTTCAGTTTAGATGGGTAAGCATCAATAGGATGGTTTAAACCTTTTAATAATGGTTCAGCTGGTGAATCATTTATTTTACAAGAGCAATATTCAACCAAATCTAAATCTATCCTAAGCTATTAAAACCTCTTCAGAATCATTAGACATAGTTTTATACTTCTATTGTCATATTAAGAGATTTTATGGAAGTTAAAAAGAAGGGATTTCCACTGGGAAAAAACCACTTATTTGACTTTTTTTTAACAGGCTGGAGATGACACTAATAAACTAAAAAGAATCACGATAGTCCAACAAACAATTAGCCCTACCACCATAACCGTGTTCACAGAAAATGTAAACTATATATTTTGAGAAATATAATTCAATTACACGATTTATTTATAATGCTTGCACCAAATGACCAGTTTATAAGTGAAAGAACAAATAGCTTTGATACTAAACATAAGGTAGCACACTATAACCTATCATGTTACTAAGGTATGGTTAAATTGAAATAAAAAGTTTAAAAGAATTCTCTAATCGCCAAAATTGGATGTTTCTAAAACTTTCACCTAAAAATAAAGTATGGAATTTTTGTAAGTCAAGGTTCAAATAACAAGTGAGAGCATTGTTTTTCTTACCATATCTAAGCAAGTTTATATGTGGATATTGAGCAATACATGTCATCTCATAATTATTATGAAAGCAAACCCACTGATTAAAACAACTGCTAATAGTTTAAATTTTGATTGAATAGATAAATTTGAAACTTGTAGCCATTACTAATTAATAGCTGAACAGCATTTCAAAAAAAAAAAAAAACCTGATCATTTATGTTATAACAATTAAGCATAGAAAGAGTGTAAACACGATAGTGTAAATAAGGAAATAAAGAAAGCAAGTCACATACTTTAAGAGCCAAATTACCACAACGCATAACTTGATCTCTGAATTGGCGTTTTTTACCAGGTATATCCCTTTCACCTTCACCAGTATAAACAATTTCTTCCCTATTACCAAACTCATGTTCATATTGGCCAGACATCACAATTGCAGCAGCGAGAGGGAAGGTATAGCCATCGTACTCCTAAAATGCACCAAGAGATTACTAAAGCAAAGTAGGACTAGAGAAGCTTATAATTCAAATTATTTTCATAGGGAAATTATATAGGAACTTATAGGGGACTCTTGAATTAATCAGTCTTATATAAAAAAAAATATCTACAAAAGTAATTAACCAACTAATGGGGTTTAGGGAGAAAACAGTAGCAATATGATAAAACAAAGGCTGAAAATGAGTGAGATAGAATTTGGAATACTTGGAAAACATAGGGTTAGATGAACCTCTAGTTTTTAAGTCTATTCATTAAAAGAACAATGTGGCTGTGAATCTATTTTACAGTACTAAGGTTACAAGTAAAGCTTTAATCCTAGCCCTAAGTTAAAATTCTAAAAATAGCTTATAATTCTGGTCATCCATCCATATGTCTAATTAATAAACAAGAATGAAACAATAAGATAGCAAAATAGTAATAGCTCTTATGTCATCAACTCAAGCTAGATGAAATTAAATCATGCCTACTTAAAAGTCTTATAATCCCAACTTGAACAAATAAAGTAAGAAAGAAAATGACAAATGGAGTAGAACGGTTGTTACTCCTAGGCAGCACCATTACTACGCATGTTCGTGTGCAGTTATCTCTTGTTATGACAAAGAGTGCAGAATTCTGAACTAGTCAATCTAAGTTGAAAACTAACACTGCTCTACCATGAGATAAAACACTTTTATGACTAATAGTTAATAAAATGTGATTTCTGGTTTATCGATAAGGTTAACAGTTTGCCTTGATATAACTACCATTTCGTGCTTGCCTACTCTGCCGCTCCAATGGAAAATAAGAAAAGAAAAACATGGAATCCTTCTGATATTTGATGTGAGCACAAGCAGAAGGTACAATAACCTACCGATTTGACATAAGGTTTTCCAATGTAATCAATTCTCTTCAGTAAGAGTTTATGAAGTCCTACAGCAACCATTTCAGCTCGAGAATAAAAACAATGCCCAACTTCAATACCTATAAAGAAGCAAAAGAAATCATTTTAAAACAACTCCATTCGGAACTAATTGATATTTCAATATAAATATAAATTAGGGAGAACTAGATTCACCAACCAGGTAGATCACCAAAGTATCTCTCATGACACAGAACTTCATTTTTGTTCAACATCTGTCATGAATTTTAAAAAGATAAAATGTCATACAGACTTCATCAAGCAATATACAGATTTTTTTACAGTTATGTGGTAGGAAATATACAGAAAAGACAACTATATTCACATTTTAGTGGCGAGCACATAATAAACAAACTTTACATATCAATCTAATTCGAGCACCAATTCTCGACTTATTGAATGTATTCACATCAATCCTTGCGGACTGATAGCAGGAACAAAATCACAAAAGTATCACATTTTCATTAACTAAAGCAACAAGACCAGAAGAAACCCTAGAATGACGGCTGACTATAGGCAGTGGGTTGAAAATGAAAATCCAATTCAAAAGCTTCATACAGCAAAAATGTTGAAAGTACATGTGCAGAGCATTAACCATAAACTTGCCTCAGAAATTGCCTTCAGATCAGGGTGCTTAGTTACACAGCCTTTATGCTTAGATCGCTTAGCCTGCTTAAAATGGCCTTCACATCCATCTTCTTTCTGTAAATTTGCAGTATTAACAAAACTAATAAAGCATTTTCTTTTCATGTAAAATGAGACTGGAAGAGAAGAGAATATACTGCTATTAGAATCAAGTTGATAATATAGAAAATGAAAAATAAAATAAAACTAGAATTAAACAAAAATAGGATACAAATTGCCTCTAAACCATAGAGCAGTGCCATTTTTATTGGAGTAACATCATTATGGAATTCAATCAGCAAAAAGAAACAAAACTGGAGAACTAGGGGGCAATGTACCCAGGTTTATTCAACTAGAGGATATTTAATACCATATATCAAGACATAAACGGTCATAGTATAATATCTATTTTGCTTTGATGTCCAATAATGTTATATTGGACAAATTCCTATCACTTATCACTAGTTTTTTCCGGACTTGCTTACTGAATTTCAGCTCATAAAGGTTCCTGGAATCACTTTCAGCTTAGAGAATTTTAATTTGGTAAGTCATGACAAAGGTTCTTAACGTAGAAGAATACAGCTTTAAAGAGTCTGTTTTTCCTTCCTTACCTAACTAACCTGATTAAAAGAATTGATGAATGCATCACTTCAATTTAGGATATATTGAAGTCACTACCAAAAACTACTGTAATCAAAGTCACTTCATTTTTATATTTAATCAAAACATATCAAAGTGTTGCAGAAAAAACTAGCTTAGTGCACAAGGAATTAACAAAAGATTTTAACATAAGCACCCCAAGAAATTTTTAGAAAACATTAAATGCAATAAAATTTGCAGTTTAGAAGCTTACATCCTTAATTTTACCATTCGCAATTTCATGATCACTAGCACTACCATTCACTCTATAGCATCTCGCGTCTTCTGCCTATGCACAGAAACATAGAAATAAGGTACCTTGTTATTACTTCATAAATAATACAAATATGAGAGCATTACATGGGAACACAAACAGATCAAGATAAAGTTAAACCTTACTTGCATCCTATATCACAATATAAAAAGAAATCATTACAAAAAGTTTGTTCCAAGTTATCCAAAGTACTCTATAATCACATTTAATAAAATCTTCAACTTCTTTCTTTTTTCTCCTTTTGCAGAACACAACATTAAACAGAAATTGCAATAAGCACTGCATTTAGCTTTTAAAAAATCCATAAAACATTTTCTTTTTACATTTTCCCTTCAACAAAACATATATAAACATGCACCAATTCTTACTTCTATATAAAACCCTTGCAAACAAAATAAACAATTCACCTTAGAGAAGTGGAGGAAATACTTATTGAACAGCCTGAGTTTATCTTCCACTGCCATAGTTTTACTTATTCCGTGAATAGAAGTTAAATCATCACCATAGTTGCCCGCTTTTGAACCAGTTTCCCGTAAATCAGCAACATCGTTTTCACCATTTTCAACAGTAACATAACCATTAGATAAACACTCCAGCTTTGCATTACCAACTTTGTGTTTTTTGACCATGATCTCATCTTGAGAATCATTCAACGTTTTCCTCTTCTGGCTACTACCATAAAAGGGTCTTTTCTCCAAAGGAATACTTTGGAGTCTGGGGCTAACTCTAGTATTTGGTGTCTTTCTTGAATCAGGAACATTCTGTATCTTCTCAATGTTTGAGTTATCATCATTTGGTAGATTTTGTAACCTTGGGCTAACTCTAGCATTTGACGTCTTTCTTGAGTCAGTTGCATCCCATATCGTCTCAATGTTTGCGTTATCAACATTTGGTACATTTTGGAACCTTGGGCTAACTCTAGTATTTGATGTCTTTAGTGAGAGAGCTGCATCCCTTATCTTCTCATTGTTGGAGTTATCACCATTAGGTAGATTTTGGAACCTTGGGCTAACTCTAGTATTAGATGTCTTTGTTGAGGGAGTTGCATCCCTTTTCTTCTCATTGTTGGAGTTAACACCATTAGGTAGATTTTGAAACCTTGGGCTAACTCTAGTATTTGATGTCTTTGTTGAGGGAGTTGCATCCCTTTTCTTCTCATTGTTGGAGTTACCACCATTAGGTAGATTTTGAAACCTTGGGCTAACTCTAGTATTTGATGCCGTTCTTGAGTCGGTTGCATCCCATATCTTCTCAATATTTGGTAGATTTTGGAGCCTTGGGCTAGCTCTAGTATTTGATGTCTTTGTTGAGAGAGTTGCATCCCTTTTCTTCTCATTGTTGGACTTACCACCATTAGGTAGATTTTGAAACCTTGGGCTAACTCTAGTATTTGATGTCTTTCTTGAGTCAGTTGCATCTCCCATCTTCTCAAATTTTGGTAGATTTTGGAACCTCGGGCTAACTCTAGTATTTGATATCTTTGCTGAGTCCGTTGCATTCCGTATCTTCACAATCTTTGAGTTAGGGCTAACTCTAGTATTTGACGTCTTTCCAGAGCCAGTTGCATTCCTTATCTTCTCAATGTTTGAGTTCCCAACTTTTAGTAAATTTTGAAACCTTGGGCTAACTCTAGTATTTAATGTGTTTCTTGATTCAGTTGCATTCCATATCTTCTCAATGTTCGAGCTACCACCGTTTGGTAGATTTTGAAACCTTGGACTAACTCTTCGCTGTATTTCCATTTAAAAAATTGAAACCACGCTACAAGATCTGCATGCAGAGCTTAGGAAGATTAGAATGTCGGAGTAAGCGAAAATAAAAAAGAAATTTTCTACTAAAAACACGTCTACGGATCACACCAGCTCTCTAAATTTTCATAGAAAAAAACAGAATGGAGTGAATTAGCAGAATCGATTTCAAGGCTTGTAGTAAATCTTTGAAAACATAAAGAACCAGCATTGTTTTATTAGACTCATTCTAGATGGAAAATTGATTTGCAAGTATAGAAAAAAAAAATCGAAGAAAAGGTAGGGAAAGGAGAGTGGAGAAGCCTACCAGTGAAAAGAGAGCTGGAATGTTGGAAGAGACTGAACTGGAAAGTTGCCGTCTTTTAGAATTGAGTCTAGGGTTCGTAAAACTATTCTTCCTCACATGGATTTTCCGATTTAGAGATTGAGAACAGCGGGAAAGCTGAGATTTTGACGGATTTGAATAAAAGTCTCAAAGCATGATTCTTACATTCAAGATTATGCTCTCTCGCATTCAACATGTTTGTCAATATCATTTATTTATATAAAATACAAAGTATAATATTTTCTTTCTTTCTTTCTTTCTTTTGGTTGGACGTGTGAGTTGCATTTAACTTTTTTTTTTTTTTTTTTCCTATCTTTCGTTACCGAATTATTATAACATCTAATTTTATTATCATCATTTTTTTTGTACTCCAAAGTTTGTAACAGTAGGCATGTCGAGGGACTGTGGGTAAGCTTAAATCAAATTCGAGTAGATTTTTAGGCATTGAGCTTCATAGTTTGGGATTGTGCTTTAAATATAGACAAATATATATATATATATATTAAAATTATACATAAATATTCTTTAATATGTAATATTATATATTAAATTTGATTTGATATAGTTACATGTATGAAAATTTAATTTTAATTCAATTTCACAGTCTAATAATCTTGTTATTTATGTGGCATTATTTTTCATCATGTTATGTGAAAATTACTAATATAACACTTTATTAAACTAAAACATAAATTAATAAATTTAAATTTCGTCAAAAAATTAATAAATTTAAATTATTTTCACATAGATTAAAAAAATACATTTCTTTTATCAATATACTAGTGGAAAAACAATTTAAATTTATATGGAAATCATTTAAATTATTTTCAAAAAACATAATTTAAATTATGTGAAAATATTAAAATTTACTAATTCATTTTTTAGTTTAGTAAAATATCAATCAAAAATTTGAATTTTCACAACTTTAAAAAAAATAATGTCACGTAAGTAATATTGTAAGTGTTATATGAAAATTGAATCAAAATTAAAGTTTTATATATAGAATTTACACTAGATCAAAGTTTTTGTATGATATTGTACATTGAATCAAAATTTATGTATACTTTTGATGTTTATCCCATAATAAAATAATTAAAATTTAAATCTAAAAACAAGACATAAGACAATACTTAAAATAGAATTTAAAACGAATCCAATTTCAAATTTCAAATAAAGTAAATCTCAGATAAACTCAAATTGAACGAAATTCAAACCATTCCACTTATTCCAATAAGCTATTGCCTTAAAGTCAATTTTCTTCTTTATCAGACTAATATGGAACATTAGATGAATTTTGACATATTTGAGAGTTCTAGTGTGAGTTTGGATGAACGGTGCAATGCAATGCGGTTCTAATTTGTAAGCTACAGCCTACAGGTCCAATTCTTTGAATCATAGTGTAGGGTCCAAAGTATTTGAGATTCTTTCTTGAGTTATTAAAGTTTTATTGTAAGGTTGAATCTTCAAAAAAACCTCATCTGTAATTTGAGAGTCTCTCTTAGACATGTTACTCTCTACATAATACTTCATCCTTTGCTGGGTTTTCTCAAATTGCTCAACCAACATTTTGCTAAGCAGGTCTTCAACAATAACTACTTGCTTCCCATGCAAAATCATGGGGTTTATAACCATAAAGAGCCTGTAAGGGTGTCATACCTATGCTTGTACGGAAACTGCTACTATACCACCATTCAGCTAAAGGTATGTATTTAACCCAATCCTTTGCTTTCAGTTTGTCCATCAGACTCGGGATGATAAGTAGTAGAAAGGTGCCAACTGGTGCCTAAAAGCTTCATTAGCTCTTACCAGATCAAGCTGGTAAAACACCTTATTCCTATCTCATATGATCGCCTTTGGAGTACCATATAGCTTATAAACTTCTTTTAAGTGAGGTTTAGCTATATCAGCAGAGGATATGATTGTGACAAGGGTAAAAACTTAGCGTACTTGCTAAATTTGTTTATGATGACCATGATACAACAATACATTGGGACTGTGGAAGGGCTTCGATGAAATCCATGGTGATGACTTCCCAGATTTGGTGAGGAATAAGATTGGTTGCAATTTCTTTGGATAAGCTACATGTTCAAGCTTATTTCTTTAGCAAGTGTCATATTGCTGAACAAGTTATTGTACTTATTTCAGCATGTCAGCCAAAAGAGATAAAGTTCGAGCCTCTTATATGTTGCCTGGGACCTTGAGTGGCCTCCCTATGGTGAGTCATGTAGTGTCTGAATGAGTTGCTAGCTCAAATCACCATTCTGCTCAATGTAGACTCTATTTTTGAATCCTAGTATCCCTTGTCCAAAAGTGACGGAAGAACTCTCAGTATCTACTGCCAGGGATGTGATTTACTCTGCAGCATATGCGTCCCCCATGTAACAAATTCCACTTCTTGAACCCACTTAGGAATCACCATAGTAGTTGATAAGACTTGATAGGACCCCAGCTCTTCATGTTGTATAGACAAGGTAGCTGCAGCAGCATTGGTCTTAACTCTTACCCTTGTTCTCGGTGAATGTGCCAAACAACTGAATGAGTAAAATACCTAAAGCAAATTCAAAAGTTTTTGTTACTGGTAAACGGTTGACTGGAAGGCTCACCAATCGTGTTACACATCTTTTATTGTTATAGTACATTAGCCGCATGAGATAGGCCAATGCCTTCATCAGTCAATTGCAGCGAAAACAAATCATCTTGTCAAATTGACTAACATGGCAGGAACCAATTGCACATAAGTGAGACTGGATTCGACGGTATAGTGGATCTCTTTCCATGTTTTTGTGGCAATAAGATTCATCCCTCATTGTTGCATACTGAGAGATGACCTTGCAATCTCAATGAAGAGGCAACCATTATAATGTTTCTAAATTTAGGTTTGGAGTTTTGAAAGAAGAAGGAACACAGGATAGTTTAGAATATATAATGTAAGGATTTTTTTTATAAAAAATAAGATTGAATTATTTGTAAGGTTTAGAGTTATGGTCTCATTACGGAATTTAAAGAGATCTTGACTCTTGTGGGTGCTGAAGGCAACTTAACTTTTTCGTACTTCTTTATTTTCAAATTTTGTTTAGGTTTAGGGTTGACATCCCCTTAGACCTCGATGTTTGTAGGCATTGAGACTTGATTAAGTTATCCATAATTTTCTACAATAAAGAAGGAAAATTTAAGATTAACAATATATTAATGTATATAATTGAACCTCGGCACTCATGAGGCTTGTTTAAATTTTAATAAACCCAAAATTTTGACAAAAATTATAGTATGAATATTGGTCTTTAATTGAGGTTTTTTTAAATGGCAAGATTTCATCCATTAATCCACTCACCAACTTCAATCACCTCAAAAACTGACATTGCAACAAAGATATTGTCAACAAAGATTTCATCCATTAATCCACTCACTAAAATTAAGATACTTTTTAAAATAATAGTCATTTTAAAAATTTAATGGGAACAGAATTAAAAGATAAAAAAAAAAAAATCAAATTTAAGCATTTGCAGAATGAAAATTTTATAATTGGATGGATGCAATCTCACATAGATTCTGGGTGAGGCTATTCTCAATGGGAAGATACAAAGTTCCAAGTCTTGAGGAAACCTTTTGTTCATACCACACAGTTAAGAAGCACATAAAGAGTTTAGAAGCATGAGTAACATCCGAATAACGAGTGTATGCGTTTGCATTACAGTCACATGTCAGCCTGAAAGGTAATTTTCCCCCAAGGACCACTGATTAGGACATTGTCAACAACCTGCAAAACAAACGCACCAAACCTCTTTAGCCATAACAACTGAATGTTAGTAAAAGCTTTATGTCACATTGCAACGAAGATATTGCCAACATTTAGCAGCATCAATCAGCCATCGAGAGTGTTAAATGGCTCCTAAAATAGTTAAGGGCAGTGCCACGCACAAATATGTGAATTACTATGTTTTTATGCCAACAAACCTTGTGGCTCAAAAGGTTTAGGGTTTTTGTTAGTAGACTTAGGTTCCTAGTGATCCTAAACTTGGGAAGGTTCAGCAAAGCACTCTATTGATGATCTGAAAGATGTGAGGAACTACTTACCAGAAAATGCAAATGCATCACTTTGGATAGAGAATGTCATAGTGGCCTGGACGATATAGCAAGGTAATAAAAGGCTTGACAGGAACAGTGCTACCACCTTTAGCATTTGACTTATTGCCCGAATTAGGAAGAAAATCATGATGGTTTACACTAACACCACCAACGTCACAAGAGCTCCGATCAAGGTACACAACACGAATTGGCACACCCAGAGCGTCTGAAAGGGCAGTAATGTGCACATGATCACTCTCTTCACCCATTGGCTCTACGGATGATTTGCAAAACTACAAAACAGATCATATGATGAGAAGGAAATTTACAACTTACCAGAATGCATTAGTATTAAATGTGATCATGCAAAGGAATTTTGGTATGATCGGAAGAAACAGTTGATGTAAACTGTTTAATATTATAAACATTATCACAATACACGACTTGGAGAACTGTCAAGAAGGCATAAGGAAACAGTTGCTGCATGTATTATGTTAGCATGAACCAGTAATCAAACATTGTTCAACCCTGAAAGGAAAAGAACAAAGATTGCATCTGTAAATAGCATGCTTATAAATAAAGTCCATTCAAAACCCCATTTCTTTAATAATGCATGAAGGCATGTCATGTTCTTGTAAGCATACAAAAAAGTTTTATTATATTAAACAAACCTGTTCCACTGTTGCATTTGTTAATCCCAAAATAAAGGGTTCGAAAAACTCTGATCGCTTTCGTATTTCACCAGAGGTAACAAACCTAAAGAACATTACAACTAACCAACCAAACTTGTTATGAAATATACCAAGGAGAAAGACACATTAATACCTCAAAATCTTATAACCCACTCACCATAGTCGGAAATTGACTGATCTCGACTCTTTAGTATTAACTCATCCTGACTGAAAAAGGGGAAAACCTTGTTCAGAAGATCAGTCTAGTTTAATTTCCAATAGATGTAGGCAACTAAATTCAAGCTACGCAGATATCAGTTGGTCCTGGTTATCAGTACATGTGGTATGGAAAGAGAAAGCAACTTAAACAAGGCAAATATCATGGCAATGTAAAAATATGTACATACCTTATGGAATCTTCATTTCCTTGAAGAACGCATTCCAGCTGCTCAAGGAATAACTAAATTTTTTTTCACATGGAAGCACATATACAAAAAATTAGTATTACAGATGAGAAAACATAAGCAAGGTGCTTCATGAAGAAAACTGTTGGTCACAATACACCCAAAATAAGTAAACAATATACAAGACACCATTTCTTCTTAAAAACAACTCATGAAATAGAAAGAAAACTTTGCACCCAAAAGCAACACAGGAAAAGTAACTCTTCAAGTGCAGGAGAAAATAAGCTGCAACCCAGAAATTAAAATATTTATAGCTTCCATACTCTCTACAGACATTAAACCTAGAGTTAAATTAAACAAGCTAAATACTAAGGGCTTCTGTCCTGAAAAAAGAATGAAAATGCATGAGCAAGCAGCATTAAAACATCTAATAAGAAATTGTAAAATAACCCTGATAATGTGTTGAGTTAATAATTCATTTTTGGAATCGTAAAGTAGGCTCCTATGTTTGAAAATAGTAAAAGGGATTGAAATACCATGATGGCTAAATATTTCCTGATTTACCCTGTCTCAAACATTTTTTTAAGCCAGAACTAAAGCAAGACAATTAGGTGGAACGAACCAGTGTTACTGCAACCCAACACGCATATAATAGGAACCGGGATTCCCACTGCATAAAAGTAACATCTGACAAATCTGTCAGAGCTGGATTTTACAAGGAGTGCCTTGAAGAACTTATAGTTCCCTTTTTTACCCCTACCCACCCCTTTCAAGAGGAAGCTTCTTTTTTTTTTTTGGGGGGGGGGGGGTTGTAATAATAACAAATCTGGAAGGTGTAGAATTACAACTTGATGGTAATAGTGGTTTTCCAGAAAACCTTGCATGAGAAGGTATTTAAAAATGTCTACTTCAAGCATACACCTCAACATTTGATATAATGAGGCAAAATGAAAAAAACCAAGACATCTAATTGCCAAATACATAAGAAATGGAATAAAATAACCTATCAGCTAAGAAAGAAAAAAGATAGAAAGATATAATAGTTTACCGAAAAAAAGTCCTCAAATGTAAAATCTGTGTAGCCTAAGCTCTGAAGTGTCTTTCTACATTCTTCAACATTGCCTTTGATACGATCAACCTCAGCATGGTCTTGAGATTCCAAAATATGTTCCTATTCCATATTCAAAATTTTATAACTTACCACTCCTAGAGAAAATGATGTTCCTCCAACAAGAAGCTTGGAGATCAATTAGAAGAATATAAATAAAAGGCATTCATAAAAGGTACTATGGCATACAAGGTATGAAAACATAAAACTCCGGAAAAAGCAGTTTCCATCTCCTCGCGTTCTTCTAATGGCAGCATATTGCTGATCAAGAACCTGCATTAAAGATAACCACCAATGCCTCTTGTTTAGAAAAGTAACTAAATAAGCAAACTAAGCAAACAAATGTGGCACCAAGCAGTAAAAAGAACAAATGGACAGACAGCCATGAAAGCAAGATACCTTTATTTTATCTAGCAATATAGGACTTCCTGATTCATATTCAGCTGCCAACATAGAGAGTGGTTCCTGCAGTTCCGTATAACAAAATTTCTCAAACCCACATGTAATCAGTATAGCAAAAAGAATGAAAACTGTCCTTGCATCGTAATGATCATGAAACGCCAAAATATGAAGCAAGCGACAAAAGAGCCCATTTGGATTTTCGAATATCAGCTGAACAACAGCATGATACCAAGACTTGCACACTAGTTATTTAAGCTTTACAAAAATGATGATGCAAGTGATCCACATAAAAAAATGTCTCAACATGAACATACATAGAAATTACAATCCATTCTTCATTGGCATTGGATAATTGGTGTTTGATAAGGAAACAACACTCAAGGAATTGCTTTGGAACAAAGTGACAGCATAAAGCAAGTCGGATGCAAGAACAGTCAAATTGCAACACAGAAGATACTACTTATATGAACTGATAAATTCAAGAACAGAAAAATAGACAGACTGCTTTTTATATAATGCAGATTAGCAAATTGAATATTAAAAAAAGAAAAAAAAAGACCCAAAATATAATTCAAATGCAATTATGCAACCATGTTAAGTAATCTTGAAGAGTCATGTGTTTTTCTCACCTTGTCACCAACAAATGGAATTTTCTTGGCCTCCTCAGCATGAATGGCAGATTGTTGCTGCATGATATCATCATCTGCGAAATTTGCCCAGTCATCAACTTCAGAAATGGGAATGGATACAGCAGATTCCTTTTCCCTATCAGCTACCACTCCGTCCTGAGTTTGCATCTTTCCTTCACACAAATTCAAGTACTTGCAGTTTTGTCAATAACCTATGCCTCGTGGCGTGAATTTTCGATCTGCAATTCCTCAGAAAAATATGAAAAATACGCTTCAGAAAAGAAGAAAATTCCCAGCCAGACAAAGGGTTAATAGCCTCCACTTAAAGAAAACTTCACTGCATTAAAGTAATAATCACCTTCATATTGTATTATACACTTCATCAAAATAGAAGATCCCAGGCCCCATACATACCATTTGCCAGGGTTGCCAAAACAGCTAAAAATACATTAATATTACGATTTTATGATTCTAAAAGGCAGCAATGGAGCCTGAAATCTCCGTATGAATTCGTTTCATTTTCTTGTCTATAGTTACAGAGAAGTACTAAGCCTGTTTGTAGAGTGCAGAAATTCCACCACCACTGTAAATTATAAGTAGTACGGAATTTATAACTAGTAATCATTAAACCTAGAAATGGAAAATGGAAAATGTTGCGGCAATCAATCATACAATTTAGACATCCATGCATGATGAGTCAAAGTTCTTTAAATTACCGTGAAATTTTACAGAATCCATATCAGCTAACATTAGGTAGCGTGATTCTTATATTTCACTTGCCAGACCCATTAAAATGTTCTTTCGAAATACTCATTAAGCAACAAGATTTTGCTAAAAAAAATCAATAAGAAACAATATTCTTAGAAAAAGAAAAAAAAATCATAACGAAAAAAAACCCTTTCATTCTTCAGACAAAAAGAATTACAATAAGAAGTGTGGGGTAAGTGTAAAGAAAGCTGAGCTTACCAGAAATTGAAGATATAGGATTTGATTTCTCTTGGCAAATTCTCAGATCGAACGCAAAGTGTTTTACAAGGGAATTTTCCCCTTCATGGTGGTGAGTGGCGACTTCCTTGTTTTTATTTTTTTTAATTATTTACTTAGAATATTTAAACGATAAAGAAAGATAAGGGTGACTGTTTCCGTAACCGTAAGTAAACAACACGCTTACTACCTAGTTACCGGCTTCACTTTGATTTTCAGGTCTTCTACTTTCTTTGGGCTTTGGCCTTTGGGCTGTTCTGAAAATGAATTAGATGGATTTTTTTATTTCACACTTACGCTTTCTTTGGATTATTGATGAGATTGTCTTCACTACTGTAGCAGTGAAATGAGATATTGTAATAGTAACATTAAAATTAGTGATGAAATATGTATTTGGATTCGATAAAAGTATTATAAAAGTTTTTATACTAAAAGTAAAATTGTATTTTGTCCCTCTATTAAAAAAATAGGTAAATTAATCATTATACATTAGAACAAAGCCAATTGGACTTTCTGTTAAAAATTTCATCCATTTTTGTTGTAAAAAACGATCCTTGTATGTTAGTATAAGGTACACTTAGTGCTCCACATGTAATGTCTAGTAATTCCATCAGCCAGTTTCTAACAGTAGAAATAAATTAAATTTTTAATAAAATGACCAGTTTATTCTTTAATCTAACGTATAGAGACTAATTTGTCCATTTTTAACTGAAAGATGCAAAATATAATTTAACTTCTAATACAAAAACCTCCATGATATTTTTATCGTTTGGATTCAAATGCATCGATGGTGGTGTGATTAATGATAAAATAAAAACTATTATTAAAGCTATTAGATAAAATATGCATATATAAAATGCAGAATATATTATTAAAACTAATATTAAAATTGATTTTATTTTAAAAATAAATTAAGAAAACAAAAATTGAATATTTTTAACAATAATATATTTTATTATTTAATATTACGTGATACTAAACTATATTTTATTAGCTTATTGAATTATATTAAATTTAAATTATTTTTTTTAAATAAAATAAATTAGAAGCAACTCTTGTTATTCACTATTTACACAGATAAATTAGTAATAAGGACAAATTTGGAAAAAACACTTTCTAGTAGCAGAGCATTTTCTTTACTGATGCACAAACCCTCAGTCAAAACATAAGGGTCTAGTGAGATTGGAATCTTTCAATGGTATTGATACTATGCGATCCAAAGGCTGAACAATGGTGTGTTTGGGCTAAGAAGTTAACGATAAATACGAAAAATATTTACAATCTGATGAATATTATATATAAATTATAAATAAAATTATACATAAAAATATACAATTTTATAAGTAAAAAATATACATAATTATATATATAAATTTCATTAAAAATACATATGACTATATATAAATATGTTATAAAATAATACATAAGAATATACATAAAATTATCATACTTATTATCCTAAAGAAATGAACTTACCATCATAAATCGTTGTCGAATATATATCATGCATTACAAAAATAAGAGTTATATAACATATTCATACATAAATTCAATACATCAAGTTTGTTTTGTAAATCGAAAATTATAAATAAATCATACTTACACTATACATATTAATCATACCAATCATACATCCATAAAAAAAACGATGTGCATCATACACATATGTCACAATAAAAAAAATGAAACAAAATTGACTTGATCAAAATACATAAAATATAGAATCTTAAAATTAACAACAATACGGAAAACCAAGTTATTTCACTGTTTGGGTTCGAACATTTATGTATGTAAAATATGTATGTATTGTCAAAAAGTTAAACAAATATGAACAGATATTACAATATAATCATATTAGTATATTAAAAAATATTATTTCGTTGGTACTTTTTGCAATTTCAAAATTTTAAGAATTAAAATAATCAAAGGATTAAAATTAATATTTTAAAAGGTGAAGAAGAAATAAAATGGGAAGTCTTTATTTAAAAATTGAATTTTCAAAGTTGAGTTAAATTGAAAATGCAAGAAATTATGATCATATCATTTTTCTTAAACCGACGTGTTCTATTACTGAAAAACCTAAAGAACTTCGATTGCTGGCGACAAAAACTACAAAAAATTGTCAAATAATAATTAGCTATAAAATCTTTGTAAAAAAAAAATATATGGAAAAACAATTACAAAAGGAAAAAGTAATGTGAATAATAATAATAATAATGATAATAATAATAATGTTAGATAGCAATAAATAGATAAATAAAATATAAAACAAGAAAACAAAAAAATTAAGTTAATTGTCATTTTTCCATGTCAATATCACATCAATTGCCATGTCATAATTTTTCACAATAGTTATCATGTTAGCTGCCACCTCGTCATTATTCAATTACGTATAGAAGTTTTGGCCCTCGAAAACTACATTTGAAGGTTTTAATTGAGTGCAATTGTTTGTTTTTTTAATTCTTCTGAGGTTTTTCTAGCATTTAAGTCTACATATGCATGCATATAAAATTAAAATAAGAAATGTTAATGTTATTGTGAATATTTGGCAAAACATATAAGTTTTGGAGACTCTTTGCTATCTCTTTCAATATCCATTAATTTCAGTTACTCGATGTTTTTTTTTAGATACGTATGATTTTAATGGATATTCGATATGATATTTTTATTGTAATCGTTTAAATGATGTTTTTCTTTTATAAAAAAAGTAAAATAAGAATAAAAATAAAAATAACGTTATTAAGAAGAATAATTACGAATATGAAAAATATCGGAATTAAAAAAAATAATAAAATAAGAAAAAATCAAATGAAACACAATAATTATGAGAAAAAATAACAAAATGAAACTCAATAATTATAGGAATAGCGGTTTCAAAATCAGATTTATGAATCGAAAATTCTTTTCTCCTTCTAGATCCTAGAAGGATCAATAATTAAGATTTTATATTAAAACTGGAAACGTCCTAAATAATAATATCCCTCCTCCAAATAATTTTTTTTTTAAAAATAACATTTTATGATACATAGTTTGAAAATAATAATAAAAATCACTATTTTAAGGAAAAATATCTTTTGTATTCTTCTCCTACAAATTAAATGAAAAGCAATTGAATCCCAACCACATGTTAATATATATTTTATTTACATGTATCCAATGTAAGAGATCGGGTGCATGTGAGAAACATGTGCACCGTTGGTTTCCGTTGTGTCACTATTTAATTCCTTTATTTGTCTAGCTTTTGTTTACAAGTGGATTTGTAATTGAAGTGACACAGTTAATATATGGGTAATTTTGAGCCCCAAAAGGACTGTCCAGTGTCGGATCCAATCAAACCCGGAAATTTCCTCTTCTAAATATCCTCCCCCCATTTCCCCCATTATATAGTTTAACCCAAATATATTGCACCCTCACTTCAATCTCATACTCTTCGATCCCCTCGTCTTAATCCCGCACATCTCTCCATTCATATACATTACCCAGGCATCTAGCTATCTAGCAATCCATTTTCTAACATATCTGCTAACTATACATAGTATTAGCAGTGTTTTCTGGGGGAAAAAAGGTGGATCGAAGGCATGGAAAACGTCCGCTTCCATCCGAAACATCGGAGGAGAAAAGCAAAGGACGCGATGAATTTGCAGCAGCCGCAACTTCATGGACTGAAGCCGCGGACATGACAGCCATGGTTACAGCTCTTACTCAAGTGATGGGAAGCGATGAACAGCTTAGCTTCCAACAATCACCGAAGCCCTCATCAGTACAATCTGAAGTGAAAAATGAACCTGCAGTTCAAGATCAAGGTATATATATACACATCTATGGCTACAGTGAAAGATTTATCTATTTAAAGGTAGGTGTAGCAACTAGGGTTGCATCCAGCAAGCAAACAGATAGAAAAAAGAATTACGTGTTAAAGATGGGATTGTCAACATTTTTCAGCCGGTTGTGCTCTTTTTGTCTGTCGTCTTTCTGATATTAACTCGTTTTTGTTCGTAGCAGTCATGATCTATCTCTTTCTCAAGTTTTCCTTTCTTTTCTTCTGGTCCTTTAAAATTTTCCCCTCTCTCTATATATATACATGTGAGAGAAAGAGATCTACCTGTCCCGATTTTACCTTTATTTTTCCTTATAGTCTGCAAGCGACTACAGGCTCGTCAAGAGACGAGAATGGATATAAATGGTGTCTCCACGCTAGGGTTAGTCAAGTTCAATGTATCCAGCGGCTAAGGCCAAGCCTACTTTCCGTAAACAAGTCTCTCACTCTCTCCGCCAATAAAATAAAAATCAGTGTATTGTACTGCGTTTACACTATATTTATATATTCTTTCATGCTAGCTTTTTCTGACTTTTGTTTCTAATATATATGTCGATTGGATTGTAGATAATTCCAGTCTTCTGGTCGAATAGCAAGCTAGATGTAACTTCTTCTTATCTACATGTTTACTACTGGATAAGCCATGGGTATTCCCGATTCAAAATTTTCAAAGAAACAAACAAACAAAAAACAAAAGCCGTGGTCAATTACGTGGGATGCTTTCATTCCTTTTTATTTTCTTCTTTGACCTGCTGAACTTATCATCTCATTTCCAATCTTACATTCTTTGCTTTTAAAGTGTGCCTAACTTTGAAAGTAACTAGTGCTGATAGCAAATCTGGGTTTCTAGTTTCTTTCTCAGTTCACACCTGTTTTCCTTTTTTTTTTCCTTTTCATAATTCCTTGGGACATATGGCCACGACGTTATGCGTTGTAAGCTCCATTTATAAGTTTCTTCTGCTAAACACTAACTATAATAATAGATATCTCTTTCTGACTAATGGGGTTCAAGTCTTTTAGCTGGCTACTACTTCTAAACTTGTTAGCTGATTTTTGGAAGAGAGAAAGTAGTGATATAAAATACATTGAACCGTCATGATTGCATGTATCTTTCCTTCTTTTCCATTGCATTTGCAAAAGGTACAGTGAGAAACCATTGATCTCAAGTAGTGCAATTGCTTGTTAGTATGTTTTCTCTTCTTTCTTTTATGGCTTTGGTCAGCAACTCTGGAATTAAGAAAAGGAATCAGATAACTTTGGTGACCGAGTTACGACATGAAACTACTTTCAATATACATTATGTTATTAACATAATATCCCACTACTTTGCTGGTTTCCGTTTGTGCAGTGATTGCATGCAAAGTACCATGCAGAACTATATAAAAGTATTATATGCTAAAAATTAATAGTGCTATTTCCCTTTTTTGCTTTTCTTATATCATAAACCTGGTTAAATTTGGAATTATTTTGTATGTGCTATATATTATGCTATGCCATGTCTTCATCCATTGCCTTTTTGCGTGTGAAGAAAACACGAGGAAAAGACATTACAGAGGAGTGAGGCAAAGGCCATGGGGCAAATGGGCAGCTGAAATTCGTGATCCAAAGAAAGCAGCCCGAGTGTGGCTTGGCACTTTTGACACAGCTGAAGATGCAGCCCTTGCATATGATAGAGCTGCTCTAAAGTTCAAAGGCACCAAGGCAAAGCTAAATTTTCCTGAACGAGTCCAAGGGAATAGGGAGGTGAGCTATTTAACTGGCCCCGGAGAGAGAGAGAGAGAGAGAGAGAGAGAGAGAGAGAGAGAGAGAGAGAGAGAGAGAGAGAGAGAGAGAGAGAGAGAGAGAGAGAGAGAGAGAGAGAGAGAGAGAGAGAGAGAGAGAGAGAGAGAGAGAGAGAGAGAGAGAGAGAGAGAGAGAGAGAGAGAGAGAGAGAGAGAGAGAGAGAGAGAGAGAGAGAGAGAGAGAGAGAGAGAGAGAGAGAGAGAGAGCACAATACTACCACCAAGACCTTACAAGATTTTCAACAAATTATGACAGCTCCTCTGGTCCTGATTATCCTCACCACTATGGGAAGGACTTCGATCCTAGTAACAGAAGCTAGTAGACAAGTTTAGCTTCTCCAGCTCTACATCAAGGTTCAGGAGGGCATCCAATATTCTACTATATTTGCACCAAGCAAAGAAATAAGAATGCCCCCATTCCAAGTCCCTTGCTCCCTCTCCTTAATCTCTACATATGCGCTTCCTGATTTCTTCAATTCTTATGACAAGCATGCATGATTTCAACTGGTGCCACTCTTTGTAAAAGAATTACATATATACGCTGTAATTCACATGTATGGATAGGGAGTGGGAGGAAGATTCATATTCCTATCTCAGCACCATGATTTTCAAGTTTTATGATTTGTTTTGCTTCTAGTTTAATGTCTTTTAATGCATCAGAAGAAGGAAGAAGGAGAAAGACATAGAAAGGTTAGCTTCCAAGTTTTTCTTGATATCTAATTTTGATGTAAACTAGCTAGTGAAGATCAGTTTGCTTTAATTATTGTCTCTCTTTCAAGTAATTTAAATATATATATTCTTATTATTGTGAGAAATATAGTAGTTAGTGATAATGCAAGTGCAGAATGTGTATATAATATTATTCCAATCTTCAAAAGGTAGTTTCTTGGCAAAGCAGTTCCTCTCCAATGAACTTAATGTATGTCTTGTGCTACTTTTGTCTAAACCTTTTAATCTAAGCTAAGGTGGCGGTCTTCACATCCAGTATGTATAAATAATTATATATATATGTTAGTATTTGATATTAGTGAAATATTTCCATTACTTCATAATCACATATGCTTAATATACTGACACATATATCGTTTTGTAGTAGTTACTTTTATTGAAGTTAGGGGAGGTTTATGGAATGGCTTTACTTGTTTTAATAAAAAACTTCGAGGTAAACATAGCTGATTACATTTAAAATATAAATAGGTGTGATGATTTTTTGCCCCATCATTTTGATAGAAAAAAAGTGATTTTTACCTTTCATTTAATTTTTCGTCTTTTTTACACTTTAAAATTAATTAAATGTTATCATTTATGTGGCAATCCACGTGTATGCAACATTCAGTGAAGTTAATAAATTTTGAGAGATTTAACCGAAAATATAAGTTTAAGGGCTAAAAAAAACGAAAGAAAGATTAAAATGATTTTTTTATATAAACTAGTTGAAGGGTCAAAAAATTTATTATGTCGTATAAATGAGATAAAACAATAATTCAAAACTTAAGATAAAAATAGCAAATGTATTTAAATCATTCAAATCTTAAGATTATTTTATTATTTTTTTGTTTTCTTACTGCACTCTGAACAAAACATTTGAACCCTATTTATGGAGTGAAAAAAATGAATTAGAACATTTATTTATCACCCGTTTGCATGCATCCATGACCACAAGTCCTCCGTGTGTTTGACTGTGTATACTGCACATCAAGTGGCAGTTTCTTTTACATGACCATAAACAGATGCACAGAATTAACGAATTGGAAAAATTGACATATTACCCTTGATAGAATGGCCGGTAGTAATTGCGTGCCTGGTTTTACTGTTGATAGATCTTGGATTCTTTTAAAATGCAGTCAAATACATCTTCAAATTTTACATGAACTAAAATGTTGTTGTTGTTTTTTTTTTTTTTTTTTTTTTTGAATTCACTCAAAACTGTAAGTAGTAATACAAATTCACTCGTGTCATTTTGAAAGGTGGTATTAGAAACATATGTTGCATTTACTAAACATGGCAAATTTTGACTAGGATATTCACAGACATGTGCAACTAGCAGACTATATATGTAGAATGCGTAGTATATGAATAAAAATGGTACATATATGGATTAAATTAAGGTCATCAAAAAAAGGAATGTCAGAATTGCTAGTAGAAATGAAGTTCCCAATGAAGTATGTACATATGTAGTAGCTGACTGCAGGAAGCAGCTATCTTAGCTCCTCGGGACTTGACCAAATTCAAAGGCACTTGGGACTTTGACAATAAGCTATGGGTAGCAAATTAGGCGCCCAACCTTGCATAGAGTTGGATAAATCTGTCATGAAAATACCAATTAATGAAGTTTGAACTTGGAATCTACCTTTTTCAATCCTAAGCTACCATCGCTTTTGTATATAAAATAAAATACTTATATAGCATAGGATAGAAGTAAAGTAACGATGATCAAGGGAACATTTGCATCTTAATTTATTCCAACTCCATTGTTCCATTCTTTGCTGCTATATAGATAGATATCTACAGCAGATGAACATGCTCCTCACTTTCTATTAATATTTAACTTATATTGCTTAAAGACACCAAAATCAAACTGAGTCAAAACAAGAACATTTCTCTTACGCCACGCAGCGTTGCTCGCGTTTCCTCGTATGCTTGGTTTGGACCATGATGCCATCCAATGGATTATTTCCAAAGCTTGATATATAGATCACCAAGTGTTTAGCTAATATGTTATAGAAAGAAAAGATGCAAGTCATGAAAAATATCGGTCGCACATAATGCTTTCCAATCAAATAGGACTAGGAGTTGTGTCAATCAAAATCACTTCGCTTCCTGTATGTATAATATATGTGCAATTAGGCGCCTGCCTGCCTGCATGTTGCCTCTATTCATTTTCAATTGTGTTAATCATTTTATTTGTATTTTTCTTACATATGAGATGTGATTATCAAGGAAACTTGAAATTGTCCAAGATATGTCATTACTAATATCACATGATTAGTATCCTCAACCTATTACAAACTACACGACAGCTACTTTTCCATGGATTTTAGTAGTGGGATTATTAAGGATGTTTTTCAATTTATTATGTGTAACTTACTCTCGGTAACACCTTTAATTATTTTTATTTTCATGCTATAGCTACCTTAAATATTCTCCTTTTCAACTTGAATGGCGGTGATTTGAGTCTGTCCCAATCTCCCATTTGCTCCTCTTTACCGAAGTGGGCAAGTGCTTGAAGTGAACCAAAAAAGTAAAAAAAAATTTAGGGTCCACATTAATTATTAAATAACAATTAAAAATATAACCCGCATGAGAATCTTGAGTTCTTTGCATGCTTTGGAACATGGGTGACGTGTGTCCGGATAAATTTAATTTGAAATGTTTGAAAATAATTAAATATTAAAATATTTCATTTAGTTACTAAAATACAATTTCTTTTCCTGAAGAAAGCGAGATCCAAGTGGTTTTTTTTACTGCGGTTTACAAGTTCAATTCTTGGAAAATTTTTTAATCAGGTGTAAGAAAAGAGATTATTCAGACTTGAGTGTAAGATATGATGTCAACAATGACTTAAACAACAAGTCAAAATTTATTTTTATGTTGTGAGGAACGAAGACGTAAGTTTTATTATAGATTTAATTAATCACAATGGAAGGAAAATAAAATAAAAATAAATAACAAGTTTGTGGCCCTACATGTAAACGAGATAATAATCATTATTCCGAAAGATGTCGGTTTTAATGATGAATTGACCATTAAACAAAACGCATGCAGAAGCCAAAGTGGGCCTTGGCCTAGTTGCTGAAGGAAGGTAGGTTTAGTGGGCCGCCCAAGAACTCACAAAACGACACCGGAAAAGCAAAAAGAAAGAATAAAAGGAGGAGAGAAGGTTCTTGGCATGGAAATTCCGTCAGCCGCGTGAGAAATGACGTGAGGGTGCGGCTCCTCTTCCCGATGCCACGACAAAGACTCTTTTCAATTCAATAGGAGGTAGGGGACCATACAAAATGCAGTGCGTTTTCACCATCCTGACGTGGCCTACCATGCTTTCGGCTTCCGCTCGTCAATTTTTGCGGCTTCTCATCTCTGCGGCTCTCTTTTGTCCCTTTCTTGCTTTTCTATACATAAATATTCTCTCCCTCTCTCTGTACGTATTTCTAATTTTTTTTCGAATCATTCGACTTAATTTTTTTTTATTTTGATAAATTTATTTATCTTCTATATCTCTTACACATTAATTAGTAAAGCTTTAAAATCTTTTAATAGATATTATGATCTGTCTTCATTCCTTCGGAAAATTCAGGCCCTGCCACCCCGCATGCAGATCAAGCTTTGACCGAGTCTTTTCTACTATCCAAGTAAATTTCATTATTTATATAATTTTATTAGAATTTTAAAAATAAAGTTGAAATGATGCGATCGTCATTTCCCTTTCTTATTTGCAATCTATGGGAACTGATTTGATGAAAACGATTGGGTGTGGCTTCGTCTTGACTAAAGTGGCAAATTTTTTAGTTATATGATTTTCTCTGTTCATCATGCGTTAGAGGGGAAAAGGTTTGAAATAAAGAAAATCATGCAAGGATGATTACAAAAGGACATGCGTGAAAGAAACACTAGCAAAAAGAGAAAGCGAAAAGCAAATTGGCAAGTGATAATCTATCACTTAGATATGAAATCATCATGAAAAGCTGTCTTCTCTGTTTGTCTAAGCCTGTTATGAACTATAAAGAAATGGGTGAAGGAGATTGGTTTTGAGCTTTTGTAAAATTAAAAGTACGTGAATGGAATTCCAATTTATTTAAAAAAATCTATATAAAAATTAAATAAAATTTAGGTTAAATGATGTTTTCTTTTAACGAAGAAAACAAGATAAAACGACACCCTAATTCAATACAAACCGATTAGAATCCATCATAAGCATTTTCTTTATTAAAAACGGAGATCCTTCTAATAGATGCAATCTCTAATAATTTTAGATCTACCATTGAATTCTGTGCTCGAAGAACATATTTGACATGAACCTCTCAAGATCGAATAAACATGTTATGTATCAATCTAAATACCGTCAGGTTGTTATCTATAACACCATCAACAAGAATAATCTCGATCAACAAAGCATGTTATAGCTGAAATCATGTTGAAAAAGTATAAATAAAAACAATTATATTTTTAAACTAATATAATAATTTTTGATAATTTATTAATTGAATTGAGATTCGATCAATATTAAAAATTTATGTATTTATAATTGTGATACGAAAAGAAATTAAGATGTAACAATCAAAAAAATATGAAAAGTATAAAACGAACCTGAAATGAATACAATAATCTCTTAAAATTTATATAGATATAGTATATTTTAAATAGGGGAAAAACGCAATTGCCCTGACTGGTACGTAGTCTTTCTAGTTTTAGCTTTCTGGGAGCTTCCAATCCCAACTAAACATGGGAAAGAATAAAGTGTAAGTTTGAAAAGTGAAAACTATAGTTTGGCATCCAGCGGTTAATGATGGACAATGCTGTGGTTCTTGAAATAAAAATATTTGTACTGGGGATACGCTTCAAATAACGAATCAAAGTTTGAATGGACTATATACTGTTAATTGATTTCATTTAAAGGGGATTTGATTCTTTTCTTGGATTAATATGAAGTTTTTGAATACATTGATTTGGACCGTAAATAACTTGAGGTGTTCATATTCCGTTTTACTTTTAGATTTTTTGTCGTTTTACTTTTAAGAGAGTTCCAAGTGATTTACAAGGTTTCGCTAGAGCTCTCAGGTTTACCACGAAAATGTTTTGTCGTTTTGGCTTTGATGGGTTCAAATCCATGCTTTTAAAGGGTAAGAACACTGCCATTTAAGCTTTTTTGTCGAGGAAGAACTGATTTCTTTAGTTACATTCTATTCTCATTTCATCATTACATGTGCATTTTAATTCAAACACACATCTAATATTATCACTACCTCTATAATTAAATTCACCGATAATTAAAGAATTCGATATTGTATAGCAGTGACGGAACCAAAAGGGGTTGGCAAGAGTCCCAACCCTCTTAAAATAAAAAAGGTTCTATTTAAAACCATTTATAATTAATAATGATAAAATTATAATTCCATCCTCAAATTTTTTTTTTTGACTTTCCAGTTATCTAAAGGATTCCTTAGAATCCAATGGCACCCTAAGTTGATATTAATACTTGTAAACACCCAAAATTAATAATAGAATAAATCTCAACTGGACAATTAGATGTATAATTTTAGTTGGGCTACGGACTAGCCCATTTGCCTGATTGGTTAGATATTAGATTTTGATATTTAATTGGGCCTTAGACCCAATTTGTTAAAACCAATTAGTTTGAGTTTAAGCCCAATTGAACTATTGTTGCTTTGAACTTAAAAGTTTTTAAGCCTACTTTTTATTGGATTTAAGTCCAAGCCCAATTCCATTGGTGAGTTCGTTTACTTTCATTTTTATTTTATTTTTCTGACATTCATTTTATTCTTTTTTTAAGTTTCGATTCTCGCCCTGAGTATGGAGTGATTTTAAAACTCGTGGTCAACATCTATCCCTTTAATGAGTCTATATAATATGGAGAATTAGTTATTGGGCTCGTCCTTGTAAATACCTTGAGAAATAAAATAAAAATTATTAGACACACTGGTCACACTCTCAATAGACTTGTTCATGTATCAGGTTACCCACCAAGTCTGAAGACCCGCTTGAAATTTGAAAGGATTTGGACAAAAATATTAGGCTTGAAAAATGAGTTTTGGCAAAAATAAGCCCAATTAAAAAATGGATAGGGCTCGAATTTAAACATTCAAATTTGGCTCAACCCGTTTTAAGTTTATAATATTTTATATTGTGTAATTTAGAATACATTTAAAAAATAAAACATATAATAAATATATAACACTATTCTAATGTAAACATTAAAATAATGTCAAGTTGACTATATAAAAAATTTCAATAAATAAAAAATGTATAAAATTATTAAATATTAAAATAAAGTAAAATGTTTTAATAATGGATAGGGCAAGCCTGTAATGAGCATTGTCAAGTGACATTCAACTTCATTCTCCACATCTTGCCTCAACATCTCCTTTTATAAAAGGGAACAAGTGTGCAGATGCTTTAGCACTTATGGGGAACAATTTACAATCTCGCTTCTCTCCAAGATGTTTTTTTTTCTTTTTCTTTTAATGACTATCTTTTGTGTGTTTCTCCACCTAATTGTTTACTTCGTTTGCTTGCTGATGGATGATCCCCAAGAACAAGTTATGTATCAAACTTTATTTTAGCTGTTAAATACTACATTTTCCTTCTCTAAAAAAAATTGAGAACAAAGGAATGGAGAAGGAAAAATGAAATTTGCAAATGCACAAATTTCATTGGCCTGTCACGTCTTTAAAGGAACAATCGAATTGATTTTGCATTTGCATTGAAACTGAGATAAATAATTTTAGAAACCGGTATGCCTACCTCCGATCGTTTGCATACTAACAAAAAGAGATAAGTTAAAGCCACAAAGATGGCCTACGCTGACCTAAACCTTATGAAGCCCTTGTCCAAGATTATCCTCTTCCTCTTCCTCTGCCTCTTTCTCATTTTCACTTCTCCACTCGGCTTCTGCAAACCCACACTCGAAGAAGACCCAACCCCAACCCCATGGCCGCTCCAATTCCACTCCATCCTGGTGATGAACAATAGTGGAATTCTGGAGGTGATCGACCTCTGGTACGACTGGCCCAACGGAAGAAACTTCAACATAATTCAGCACCAGCTTGGTAATGTCCTCTATGATCTTGAGTGGAACAACGGCACTTCCTTCTTTTACACCCTCGATTCCTCCAAAACCTGCCGTAGTGCACAGCTTCAGGTTGGGATTTTACGCCCCAACTGGCTAGAGGGTGCTACGTACTTGGGTCAGCAAAACGTGGATGGGTTCCTCTGCAACGTGTGGGAGAAGGTGGAATTTATCTGGTATTTTGAGGATGTTGTCACTAAGAGGCCCGTTCATTGGGTCTTCTACACGGGTAATTCCCAGTTTTTTAATTTTCACTTTTTTAATCTTCTCTTCATTTGTGGCTGGGATCGATAAGCTATAATAAATTAAAACTGTAGGGAGGGAGGCACATGTGATGACATTTGACGTGGGAGCTGTTCTTGAGGATTCCAAGTGGCAAGCCCCTGTCCACTGCTTTCACAACACCACCGATCCCACTACCAACAGATTGGTGGATGGAGTTCTCAAAGGTTCTACCGTCCTTTGAATTTTCCTGCCCCCATTTGTATCCTTATTCACCCCTGTACTTGTGATGAACTAACAATGATAATAATTGATTTGAACCATCATTCTACTTTTATTATTACCTAATTTCTCGAGCATCATCGATTCCAGGCTTTCCCGTAATTGTTTCCTCTGGAATGGGTCTTCTTCAATTCATATTTGCTTGCAGTTTTAGATATAGATTCTTCCTCATTTTATTGCCTCCATGTTACCTGTCAACAGTCTTTCCATGTATTTGGCATAAAGAATCGGGGGGAAAAAAGAAAAGAAAAATGGGCATGCAAACTATTTGCAGCCTTGAGTGATGATCACGAGCTCATCAGCACTATCGAATGGGCATGTGCGTTAGTTTCGAGGGAAATTTTCTTTCTGATTTTGTTGTTTGTGGCAAAGATGCCAATATGATAGGCAAAGGCTGAATGGAAACATAATTAACCTGACCACATTCTCTTCAAATTTGCAGAGGAATCTTTGGATAAAAACTACGCTAAATGTCGAACATAATCTGCTCTGCTCCCCACATGGATTGAATTAAATTGGTCCTTTAATTTCCCAGTCTTCAGTCTTTGACGTTTTGTAGGAAAACATAAGGAGGAGCATATAAAGTTTTTTCTCCCTACAATCAAAGAAGGGATTTAAGTTCACTGATATGCATATTTTCTAGTGAATAGCTTCACAACTACTCCAAATAAATTGCTGTGAACTTAACAGTAAAGGAGACGAGCAATGGAACAAGTTGCAGCAAACTCAACAGTAAACTCATGGTTCACTTTATTACAGGATTTAAGTTAAGAGTTTGATGGAGGAGGAATGGAGGAAGAGAAATTCTATGGAAGGTCAACACGAAGATGCAACAACCTTAAAACGTGCATGAAGAAATTTAAGCCGACTTCAAAATTGGTACTTCTACATGCTGAACTCAACTCCTACATTGTTCAAAGTTGTCTATTTCACTAAATAATTCGATATCTCATCTACTTAGATAAAAAAATACCTATTATATATATGGAAAAAGAACCAACGAAAGAAACAATGGAATATAATGAAAAATACTAAAAAGCCGAGAAAAAATAAATATGTAATGGTTGGTCCGGATTTCAAGTCCTAATAAAATTATTTAGTAATTGAGCCCGATATTATTTAAAAGCTCAAAAATTAAAATTTTTGCCGCAAAAAGTGGAAAAGAAAATTAAAGAAAAAACATTTCAGGCCCAACATGCTGATTAGATTCTAAGTTAGGCTTACAAACAAAATTTGATTCTGTATGATAAAAGGGGACAGACAATCCTGGAGAGGGAGATCTTCTTCTTCTCCACTTCTGGATCTCCCGGATCAGAATCCTCTCCCATCTATCCCCACATTCGTTGATCATATGTATTAACACATATAATCCAATTTATACCTTATTTTAGTGAATAACTAGTTAATTTTCCATTTCTTCGATCTGCAATATGATGCACAAGGTAGGATAAGAGCAAATACATATTTGAGGAGCAGAAAGTGTCTATATATATATACTCATTGATCTTTCATTAAAGAGGCATCACGTGTACAGAAGCTTTTATTCTTTATCTATCACTACTGAATCTACCTTGTAACTTCTTCCTATGTAAAAAAAAAAAAAAAACTAATAGTTATATGAAGTTATATTATTTGCTTGTAATCGTAATGTATCATGGATAAACTCAAATGATGTGTAACTATCAATATCATTTTTGGTATGACAAAGGTACCTTTAATGTTCCGTTTTATGGTGTACGAAAATTAATCTTTTCAAGATTTGTGTCTGTCTCTTTTAATAATGTCGTCTTTAGGGTTTGAATCTGAATTCTTTTCCTAAGAGTGTAACGTACCTTATTACCATACCCAAAACTTATCGGTTGTGTAACTATCAATATTAGCTTTAATTTGTTGCCTGTTCTAAATATGATGATGGTAGGACAAGTAGGAAGATTAGGTTCAACTTCAACATCACGTTGTTTTGTGATTCTGGAGCCAGCAAACTATGGTTTGTTGAAAGGCAAGATTATTGTTATTATTAGACAACAAATCATAACTATTTCTTTCTTATATGTATAAACACTATACTTCTAAGATAAGTTACAAGACTAATCATTCCATTGCAGTAAGCCATTATTCTTGATACATGTCTGAATTATAGGTTATTGTTATACCAACATCACAGTTGAAGGAGCTGATCTTCCCATCCATGCCAGAGTGAACCATGTCTTCTTTAATCTTTTGTGCTTCAACTTATTGAATTCCAAAAACAGTTTGAAGAGTTTAAACACTCTAGGGCCGGATTCAGTGTGCGTGGATCACTTGAATCACTGGATTCAATTAGATATGAACAAGTGGAACTCATCAAAAGGAATTCCAAACTTTAGACTCAAAAAAGTAATCTCTCTCTAAAAATAATAATTAACGTCTTCAATCTGAATATAGACTAATTGAGGTCTAACACCCAACCACCATCTGTCAGTTGTCTTTATAACATGGGACCCAACATTAACATAGTGGCCAAACCTGTTATCGATTAATGGACACAAGAAGAGAGAGGCTATGGTAGGGTCATACAGAGAGCAACTTCATTTAAATTATTTTTATCTTCTTTGTTAAGAGAGGCTCTTTAAAACACACAGGGCGCATGAGCCATCTGCCTCAGCCTGTAGCAGTTGAAGAACGCAGCCCGCACAGCTGGCGGTGGGCACAAACCCCTGAAAGCCCCATGCAACCAAGCGACAACCGACCTTAGTGAGATTGAAGATAAGCATAAGCCGATGCCGCTATTAGCATTAAGAATTCTAGTACGTTAAAAAGAAGATTTTTTTTTTTTTTTATATATATATATAAGTAGCAGCTTATTCACGCTGTAACATAACGGGTATGAGGAGCAAATAACAACAATAATGAATAAATAAAGGAAACAGTGATTGACATGGATCAGAAACTTGTGGAACTTGTATTTTAGAGCATTTGCTCCATTGCAAACCCAAGAAAAGAAGCATAAATTTTAGATACTTATTTAGCTATCCTCAGCCAGAATGTTTTGTTTGGTTTCCCACGCCTCAAATCTCTGCTCTGTTCTGTACTTGTACCTACGTGCTGAATACAGAAAAATGCAGAAATTGATTATAGAAAGAACTGTAAGCAGCCAGTAAAAATAATCGAATTTTGCCTTGTTTATATTTTGAGAAAGCCAAGACTGCTGCTTGTTCTCTGGGTTCCTTGTAACCGATTTGACGATACTGTTGATTATACTGGCAGCGAAACAACCCAAGCCACCAGCTATAGCAGCATATGCAGAGCCTATACTCTTCATTGCATCCGGAGCTTCCTCGTACAGGAACTCCAATAGCCCCACTATGGAAAACACTTCAGCTATACCAATCAGGCAGTACTGGATCAACAACCAGTATGCACTTAGATCAGGCATGGGAGTTAGGAAAGTAAAATCGTAGCCGTGTTTTATAGCGTAGCCTCTTCGAAACCTTTCGAAAGCCCCACCCCAGGCTACAGATAAGATGGAAATAAACAGACCAATGCCTACTCTCTGAAGCTGAGAAGCACCGTGTGGATGACCAGTGATGCGTCGTGATATAGGAACGAATACGGAGTAATAGAGACACAGTATAAGAAATATGCTGAGGCCGGGAAATACAGGCATGCATGTTACTGGGAGTTTGAGTTTACCAATGTCAGTATTCAAGGTGTAAGCCTGCTGTATTGAGAGAGTTATAAATTCTGTTAAGATAACATTGAGCATAATCGTGCAAGCTGGTATTGGAACAAGTTTAATGAGTATCTTGACTTCCTCTACTTGAGTCACTGTGCAGAGCCTCCAGGGACTTGGATTGCCCCCGTCTTCCTTCAATTGGAGAGATGCCTTATCCAAGCATCTGCAACACCAAAAACAATTGGAAATCAGATGTAACAAATAAATCAATTTGATCTGCAATTGAGAAATGGAATAAGAGCAGCCTATACCTGAAATCGTCGGTATGAGGTATCTTTCCACTGCCCTTTATAGCAGAATGTCTTCCAGGGAGCTCATAGAGGCCTACTAACTCGCTTCTAGTAAAAGGGACATGTCTTTTCTTGAAGGCGGCAACGAGGACCTGAGCAACTCGGGTTAGGGGGCTGCCTCCAGGCAACCTATGCCTGTATAAAGGAGTACCAGCAAAGAACAACATGTTGGACATTCCCATAGCTATAGCTAATGAACCGAAGGCGGCTCCCCATCCACGCTCTATCTGGATGTAGACTACCAGAGTGAACGCCACAATTGCCCCAATAGTAACACAGAGGTAAAAGAAGTTGAAAAACTTATCCAGGTGGGTCTTGTAATCTTTACTTCTTTCATCAAACTGATCAGCCCCAAAAGACGAGACGCAGGGCCTTATACCCGCGGCTCCGAAAGCAGTTATATAAAGGACAACATAGAGGTAAAGCATCTGCCATGGTTTTGCAGGCTCGCAACTACCCAAAAGCAGGGACAGTTGATCGCATTGATCTTGATTTGGCACGAAAATTTTCATGGATGCACATAAAGTTATCCCTATCAAACCCTGTAGGAAACAAGGTTGACAAGTGAGGAAAGGAAATTTCCAAATTACTTAAGAAAGGGTTCTATAAATAAGGGATATCTCACCGCAAGATAAATAGTGGTGAAAATGGCTATCGTCAAATATCGACCGAGATAAGCGTCGGCTAGAAAACCACCAAGGACAGAGGATGCTTGAGATATCCCCAGGAAATTGTTAACTGCATTTGAAGAACTGGAAAAGGGTCTATGCATAACATAGAACATAAAGGCCACCATGTTTACCGATAGGCCAAAATAAGCCATTCGTTCGGCCATCTCATTTCCTGGAAGGATAAAGAGTTTAGTTTTCACAAATCCCACACGTGCAAAGTACAAAACAGGAACTGTATAGATTGTAACCTAAAGTAGAAGAAACTGTGTTATTTTACCAAAAATAAATAAGGCGGCAATCCATCCCCCAGTCTTTGAAAGATCTGCAATAGGCTTCCCATGGATGTCAACAGGTGTTGTGCCCCCAGTATAACCACGCCCAAAAGCTGTTCGTCTATTATCAGACTCGATAAAAAACACCCCCAGTTTCTTCCTGGATCTTCCATCCACTTCCAAACTAGCTGGTGTCTCAAGCATATCTTCAGGAGATTTGATTTCTCTGCTATCCATAACTCCTATCTCCCTGAAAATAAATTTAAAAACCCTCCCAAATTCAATGGATTTTTCAAGCTTACTGCCATCAAACATGCTAGGGGAGAAAGATAAGCTTCTAATAGTTATGGTCAAAGTGGGAGGAACCTTATGTCAAATCATTGGGTTAGAAAATTTTCAAATCTGACGCATACCAATTAATGTTGAAAAAGAACGTGAAATGCATGATCTCTAAGTTCCACAAGTGATCACTTTAATCGAATGACCAGTGAGAAAGGGAAACAAAAACAGGCTACTTACCTCAATGCTAAGGAACTTGCAGTGTTAATTCACAAACTGTACTCTCACATCACTGAGATGGAAGAGCAAGCAGTGCTTCCTTAATCATAAGTTGATAACAGTGCAAGTTATGGGAGCTTAAAAGTGAGAAAGAAGAGAATTCATGTTCTTGGGGGGCAGTTAGTAATCACAACCAATTCAAATACTTATTAAATGAAATGAGAACACACTCTCACACACCATAATAAAGGGAGGTCCAACCGTCCACAAGGACCAATCATAAATTGGCTAAAGACCTCATAAATGGACAGAGAAAAGTAGAAACGAATAGCAATAGATGGTGTGAGCTGTGAAGCGGCATTAATGGCTACAAACGTAAGATTTGTACTTTGACATCAACTCCATGTTTTGAAGTATCAACATGAAAATGGTGGCCTTTGTATCTTCAAATTCAAGGCCTAAAACTCTACCTATAGCTCTCTCGCTTTCTCTGGCTACCGCTTAAGTAGAAATATGAAAATGGTGGCTTTTAAGTTTCGATTAAAACGAAAGCGTGAAATATAGGTGCAAGCATATCAATGTCCACCTTTTTGGCGGCCTTAATGTTTGAAGAAATGGCACTTTTTGGCTCCGCTTTTTTAGGGTTCTGGTCAACGTCTTGTTTTGGTGATATCATGCAGATTCGTAGAAGGTAGTAGCAGACCATAATGCAAAAGGTTTAATTGTCGCTATCTTAATTCTAAAAGGCGGAACATAATAACTATGTTTGTGCTTCATCATGCATTAAAATTACTGGTAACTTGTTATCTACTTTTCCAATATCAAAATTTTAATTTTGAGTACATAAAATTTCATTTTCTTTAATCTAATTATTTTTAATATTTATAATTTTTAAATTTTAAAATCCATTAACTCTATTAATTAAAATAACACGTGAAAATATTAAGTTTACATAACAGTATGTTTTCCGCATGGAATTTTAAAAATAATAAAATTTAACTTAAATAAACTTAGCAACTACCTTTTAAATAAAGATAAAAATTTCAAAACTCGAAAATGAACAAAAATATATGAACTAATAGTAAAACTTGACAAAATAATCAATAATTTATTTTTTTTAAAAAAATATTATTTAAGTGTTTGGTACTTTAACATTACAATAATATATAGAATTTAACGTTACAATGTTTGGTGCGAAAAAATAATAACACTTAAATTTTACGTAAAAAATTCTTATCGGGAAAAATCACTATGTTGAAAAACACACAAGACAAGAGAAGTTCGATTACATTCAATGTTTAATAGAAAAAAATATAGTTCTATACGAATTCAACTTATGCGGTAAACCCAATCCAGTTTAGTGCATGGTAGGGATATGTGGTGGGTTACGGCCGCCTCTCTATTTTATTTCTTTAACAAGTGACGGGGTTCAGGTGACACAACTCTAACATATTTTATATTAATCCTATATCTATTCTTTTTGGTACAATGCTTAGAATTACCCATAGCTTATCTCCAACCCTTAGATAGGAAGATAATGTACTTCGGCACACTCAAACCCACATTCTCCTGCATTGACAACGATATCAATGCCAATCGAATTAAAACTCAATCTACTGTTGTTGTGAATTTTAAATTTTATACATAATAATAAAATAAATTATTAAATATTATAGTGTAAGCAATGATTTTAAAATGTCTATCACGTAATTAAATTTTTAGGATATTAATAGCAACAAGATTTGTCACGTAATTTAAATTTCTAGTTACTAATCCTAACAACATAAGTTGTTGTTGCAAATTCTTGATTTGATATGCAACGATTAAATAAGTTGTTATTAAAATTTAAAATATTATTAACGACTTTAAAATATCATTACGTGATTTAATTTTATGATTATTGATCACAACATAAATTTTTGTTGTGAATTTTTAATCAAACACGTAATGTCAAAGTAAGTTGGTGTAATTTAATTAAAAACAACAATGTTATAAACATTAATTATACATTACGAAATCAATTAACAAAGTGGGGAAAAGGGTTAAACGACCGGCTACAAAAGCTTGAAGACTGAGGGAGTGAGGAATAATAGAGGGGCTGGGTTGCTTTTTAGTTTTTACATTTTTGTGTGTAAATTATAAAAATAGTCATTTCTGTTTGCATCAATTTACATTTTAGTCATTTATATTTGAAACGTTACGTTTTAATCACTTGCGTTATCGTTTTGTTACGAAATGATCACTCTGCGCTTAAGTTTCATTACCTCCCTAACAGCAATCTTACATGATAGTTCAAATGAGTTTTAAATGCCAACTTGAATATCTGACTGGATTTTTTTCAGTCGTAATTAATTTAAAATTTTTAATTAATTAAATTTATTTAATTAGAAATTTATTCTCATCCCAGCTGGACATCTAAGTTGGCATTTAAAACTCATTTGAACTGTCACGTAGGATTGTCATTAGGGAGGTAACGGAGCTTAACGAAAAAATGATCACTTCGTAACAAAACGATAACGTAAATAACTAAAACGTAATATTTCAAATATAAGTGACTAAAATGTAACCTGAAACCAACAAAATTGATTATTTTTATAGTTTACTTTTTTTTTTTTTTCCTATGTGGGAGACTAGGAAGGATTGACTAGTGAGTGGGTGGGTGCCTAGCGACTAGGGTAGTGGTTTTTATTATCTTTTTTTTCTCTTTTGGGTCAAAAATTACAAATGTTTGGGTTTTAAGGTTTTGGGTTGATTGGGCCTATTATTTTTTAGATTGGTCCAAGCAATGCTAACCTGAGTTTCCCAAAAACCAGTCCAAATGGTTTTTAATTACTCTCTGAATCGATTTATGGGTCAATCTGATTTGGTTCAAAGATCATTGATATGGAGTCAACAACCATGATAACAACCAAAATCTTTAAGTTAAGGCCTAAATGCAACAGCTAGAGATCTTTGATCAGAGATCCAAGCAATTTGGTGACAGACTAAACGCGACAAGACAGAGTGGCGATGTGTTTGGACTCAGGGGTATTGGACAAAGCTCATAAGGGGCTGGCGTGTGACAACATTATGCGATGGTGGACTAAAACGATAAAGGAGCAAGACAATGAGAAGGTAGGAGCAAAACACTAGCTGTTTGGGATGAGACACGAAGCCGGCAGAATTTAAATGCTGGGCAATTGAGCAAAGAATCTACTTCGAGGAGGAAGTTGAGCACCAAGAAGGAAATAAAATACTACCCAGGAGTTGCAAAACATGGTTTTAAAAATCAGATCAATAATCAACCAGTCATTAAAATTCATAAAAATAAAATATTAAAAATATATAAAACCAACATTCCGAGATGTTTACACAAAATTTGGTTCAATTTCTGTATTCAAACTGATATATATTGTTCAATTTTTGATTTATTTGATACAACCAAAGGATTCGATATAATTATAATCGACAAATTACAAAAACAAGAGAGATTGTGTAAGGTAAAAGAAATTATTGTTCTTTATTTTTCATCAATCTCTTCCATCTATCTTCCTTATTTTCTTCTTTATCGTTTTAATCTTTGAACTATTATTCTATTTTATTTATTTTAATTGCTTTCTTTAATTTTTTTTACTTGGATTCGTTTGCATTTCAGGTTGTGTCAAAATATAAAATTTTTTCCGAATGTCTAGATCCGTTAGTCAAACCAATAACATAAAAAACCTTTACGATCTCCTCTTCCGTGATTTTTTATCACATTCTAACAATCTTTTCCCACTTTCATTATGTTTCCCATTCATTGGCAGATTTTTTCAACCCGTTGGCGAACTATTTTGCCTCATATTTCCACTTTCCTTTTAACTTGTTTGCAACACTTCCCATAATGATCGCCTTGATTGTTCGCCGTGTTTATTGTCCCAACGGACTACCCCATGTTTAGTGTCCCAACGGACTCCACAAGCTGTCGTAACTGAGCTATGGTCTTACTCGTCAGACCCCATGTTTAATGTCTTGACGGACTCCATTGGTTGTCATAACCATACTATGATCTTACACCTCGTAATCGGTGTTTACTATCCCAATAAATTATCCCCTGTTTACTGTCTTGACGAATTATCCTGATTGTCATAATTAAGCTATGATCTTACACCTTTAATCTATTGTAGGTGTCGCCCCGAAGGATCTCCCCGCCATCGCGATATCTTCTCATAGAACTTGTTGACTGTCGTCGCGGTGTTACTTTATGGAACCTTAAAGCCATCAATATCGTCTTATATTGTATCCATTGTGATAGTCGAACACCAAAGCATCTCTCCACAAGGCTAGGAGCTTCGCATATCACGATTTGCTCCCAACAATCACAGATGGGAGAATCTTAAAGGACTTCCAATTTTCTCCTATTCCTCTACCCATTCCTCCATTATACTATGAACACTAAACCATTAAAGAACTATTCGGATCCAAAGAATTGTTGCAACAACGCTAAAAAAGCACATGCTAATGGTGGATCTTAGCCTATTAGTTGCTTTTCCTTTTCGTTTATGGTGTGTTTTGTTACCTTTACTTGCTTCTTTTGCGATGTGCTCAATGTATTGAAAAAAAAAGTAGAAGAATTTTTTTTATTAAAAGTTCATTTCATTCTATAAAGACATGTACAAGTCAGCGGGAACAAACGTCCGTACAAATAAAGGCGAACACAACCACAAGCCAAGATCCATTGAACGAAGAAAGTGGTTGAGGATGTTGATCTTGTCTTAGATAAAGCATTGAAAAACTAGAATACCTAAACTTCATGATGAAGAAACATAGTTGCCCTTGCTTGAATCAAGCCTCCCTGTCAAAATTGGGAGCAGTGGACCCCAACACGTTATCATGGTCCTCTCAGCCATCAAGAAAAGCAAATTCTTAATGCCAAGAGTCTCTATATAATTTCTTGCCCTATAGTAATGGAAACATTATAACTTGATACAATAGATGCAATGGAATCCTAACCAAAACTAAGTTTCCATTGAATGTCAAATGACCAAAATTTCCTAAGGACTAGGAAAATTTGGGTCACCATCAGACTTGAGCATAACAAAAACATGTCCTATGAAACCAAAGCACGACTCGACCCGTGGACCACACAAATTTAATTTTTTGAAGGTTTGTCCACATGCTATTGAAAATTAGGCCAGAATTTGGTATATAGAGAAGGCTAGGAGCAATAAGGGGGCTAGTGGTTATAAATCTTTTCAAAAATAGACTAGTAGGTGAACTTCTTGAATCACCAATTTTTTATTCAATCAGTTCGATCGTCGATTGAATTGATTTACTATTTAAAAAGAATAATAATTTTGAAAAAAAAATTAAGAAAAATATAAGAAAAATTGTATAAACTCATTTAAATAACAATAATGTTATAAACATTAATTATACATTACAAAATCAATTAACAAATTGGGCAATTTAGAAAATCTACTTTTAAAAAAAAGCTCAAAGATCGACAAAGGAGGAAGTTGAGCACCAATATGGAAATAAATAACTACCCAGTAGTTGCAAAACATGGTTTTAAAAACTAGATTGATAATTGAATCCATCATACCATTATCAATTCGATTATTCATTTAATTTTAATTAAAAATTATTTAAAATTCATAAAAATAAAATATTAAAAATATATAAAACCAACGTTTGGAGAGGTTGATCCAAAATTTGGTTCAATTTTTATATCCAAATTAATATATTAATCATTTTTCAATTTAATCCAACCAACGAAGATCCCACTGAATTGAATTGGGTCTATGAATCTAAGAAATAGTGAGAACTATTAATCTCTCTCAATTCGAAAATCCAAGATTTGAATTGATGTCCTTTCATTGATTCCTCCTAAATTGCATTGATTCCTCCTAAATATTTCATTTCAATTAGAATTTGATTATTCACCATGTACGAAAATCGTCGCTAAGCATCCATGGTTGAATGGTTAATGATAAATGCCAAAAGTAACATGTTTTAATCTTATTTTTAATACGTTTTTTGATGATTAATCGATTTAAAATAATAAATTTTATGTTCATAATCCTTTAAATTCATGTTTCTATACTTAGGAAAACATTTGAAAGCGAAAGGAGCAAAAAAAAAAAACAAAAACCGTACAAAAAGAGTAGATTTTAGTAGCCACACGAGTTGGACACATGGCCATGAACTAAATCGAAGATAAAAAGGAAAATTTGGGGCAAAAGTGTGAATGTGGAAGAGTTAGGAAGGGATTTATTGGACATAAGACTTTATTTAAATTTAAATTTTATTTTTTAGGATTAAAATTTAGGATTATTATTATATTGTTTATATTTATCTTTTAGACTTTATAATTTAGAGTTTAATTTGGATCCAATTAGGGAATTATTATTTAGATTTAATTCAAATTATTTTTTTAGAATTTAATTTGGATCTAACTAGAGTTTTTTTCATATATTATAAATAGAGGATAGAGTGATACGAGAAAAGATTGCCAATTTTCTGTAAAATCCTTCATTCTCCAAACTCTAGCCGTTAGAGATTATTGAAGGAAGCAACTGAAGAAACACTATAGAAGCCGTCTTTGAAGCAGATCTTCATAAAGATTGAATATCTCTTTCTAAATTCTTTTGATTTTACTATGAGTTTTTTCTCATCTTGTGGTTATATTGTTTCTGAGATGTTTCCATTTATTAGCATGAACTAAATTCCTAAATACCTAGGGGAGATGAACCTTAGCATGAATTATATCATTTGATTTATGATTTTATGCAATAAATACTTAGATTTTGCTCTCAATTATGTGTGCTTAATTCTTGATTTAATATTCTTGAGATATTAATTCTTGTTTGATGTGCTTAAATCAGAGAAGGAATAGACCCTGTTTAAGAGTAGATCTAACATAATTGAGTGGAGTTGCATGCAATTCTAGAAATAGGACGACATAAATCGACTGGATTAGAGTAAAATCTAATAGGAGAATCCATAGATAGAATTAATGCGACAATAGTAGTTTTAATTAGAAAGAAATTTCAATTAATTAACCTAGAATCAGTTGCTTTTATGCTTAAATACAGGTATTAGCATAATTTAGGGATTTTTACGAAACAAAATACTAAGTGAATAAATTGCTTAATTCAGAATGATAATGACAGATGAAATCTAGGTAAAATCTTTCCTGAGTATTGTTTGCTTTTTGGTATAAAAACACTTATTATTTCTCGTTTTAATCTTTGACGCACTTTTTATTAATTTAGTTAAATTAATTTAGAACAATCACTTTATTCAACCGATTAGATAGTAGGAAGACATTTATTACTAGTACTTTTGATCATCGTGGGAACAATATCTGTGCTTACCGTAACTATACTATTAATTGATAGGTGCACTTGCCTTAGTCATATTTTTAGTTAAATTTTGATTGCATCAGTTAAAACATCCAACTCATAATTGGTGAATTCGTAAGTTCAATTCCTATTGGATGCATGCCAATGGGAACCTCCAATAAGTTTATTAGAATTGGCTCTGTATTAATGGAATCTCATCATCTATACATAACGAATTGGTGTGGTATATATATATCATACCATATGAACGGTAAGAACTAGCATTCTTATTGAGACTCGAACTCTTAGGGAATAAAATATATTTATGGATGGAATCTAAAATAGGAATTGTCTTTATATGATTTCCAACGAGATTAAAAAATAAGGAGATTAAAAGGAATCCAACGAAATGCTTTAAATGAAATGGAGTTCCCTCGAGAATGAACTCGGGGAAGCTAGAGTAAAAATTAATATGATAAAAAATTCTGATTTTGATAATATCATCAAAACAAGATAAGCAAAGATGCTCAATAAAGAAAAGATTTTTTTTTTCTTCCCAATCGGATTCGATTTATTTATTTATTTATTCTTAGGACACAACAATTTTGATTATCAAATTTTTTGACTAAAGATTCAATCTATGTTTGATAATTTTGAATCAATTGAAAGGATAAATATATTTATTTCTAATTTTAAAAATAGTAATTCTAATGGTCGACTCGCTTTTTGGTTACAACCACCATATTGCAAAACGAGACATATTTTGTTAAGGTAAAAGAAATTAAATTCTTGATTCTTAGGATCAATTTGGAATAAATTAATTGGGATGAATAAACTTGGTTGATTTCATATTCGGATCTTGAGTTTTCTAATTTGGGTCTGACACCTAAATTTGTTCCTTTGCCCTTAATAATGTATCAAATTTCTTTCCTCCCGACTTCTCACGTGTTATCCTATGCAACCGAGCAAAACACCAAGGATTTGCAACCAAAGTCCTCTCATCCAATTATAAGACCCCACGTCAACATCAAAGCTGCCTCTTCGGCACCCACAGGTTTTACCAGAATCAACGAGCGCCCATGCAACTCGGCCTCCCAAGCCGGCTCCGGATAAATCTCGGCTCGGTTCGATTATATAAACACTCCTTACTTCCACTAATCCCTCACTAAAACCACCTTTGTCTAACCTTTTTTAATTTGTTCCCTTTTTTTCTCGGTGCTGTGAAATTCAGAAAGAAAATGATTCTCCCAGTTTGTTACTTTTCTCTTTAATCTACGTGATTCTCTCTCTTTCTGTTCCTTTTTCGTTGCCGATCTCCTGCATTCTGCATCTCAAATTAGGTGCTTAATCTTCATTTTTTAGCTTTAATCTCTTCGTTTTTTATCTTTAATTTCTTGGGTTCCTACATTATTTATAAGGTTTATTTTCTTACATTTTGGGTAACATTCATTGGATTCTCCGTCACATTCTTGTTGATTTCCTGCAAAAAATAAATTTATATAACGAAAGATTGCTGCAACGGTTTGAGCTTGTGCTTTTCTTTTTAGTGACTCATGTTAGTCAAACTTTTGACTAACAGTATAGATTAAAGATTCTTCTCCTTAGCTTAATTTTTGCATTTAAGTTTTATAATTATTACTTTTATTTGATTTTCAGCTGAGTACTGATAGGAAATTATCAAATCCGAGGCACAATGGAAGTAGACGACAAGTTTTTGAACATGGGTATTCTCATAGTAGCCACTCTAGTAGTGGCCAAACTCATATCGTTCCTCATAATGCCCAGATCTAAGAGGCGAGTGCCGCCAGTAATCAAAAGCTGGCCGGTAATTGGTGGTCTCCTTCGATTCATGAAAGGGCCCATCGTGATGATCCGGGAGGAGTACCCAAAGCTCGGCAGTGTTTTCACGTTGAACCTGTTTAACAAGAAGATAACTTTCTTGATCGGACCTGAGGTTTCAGCACACTTCTTTAAGGCTTCAGAATCAGACCTCAGCCAACAGGAAGTTTATCAGTTCAATGTGCCGACTTTCGGCCCTGGTGTGGTGTTTGATGTGGATTACTCAATAAGGCAAGAGCAGTTCCGGTTCTTTACGGAGGCCCTTCGAGTTAATAAACTTAAGGGTTATGTAGATCAGATGGTTACTGAAGCTGAGGTGAGTAGTTTGCTATAAATTTGGTTCGTGTTGTGCTTGTTTATATATTGTGCATTATTGGATGATCCCGTATATGACCCCTCATAAAGAAGCGACAACAATTCCATGGTATCTGACTAGGGAAAATGAAGTTTTACCTAACATGGAGTTTGCATTTATGTTTTCGAGTAAATTGTAGTTTGGTGGGTGATAAACGAACGCAGTTGAGTAAAACTGGTTTGTTTGTTTCATTGTGGAATGTGGATTATGTGAAGTACAATCTGCACATGCTTATTAAGTTATCTTGAACATTGATATTGCTTTCTTTAAAATCAATGTCATATTTCGTGTTGCTGTGATTCGTGCAGTATGTTTCCTACTTTTTCCTTGATGAGTGTGAAGCGTCGTTATTTCTTGATGATTTGTTGTGCATAACATGCTTAAAGTCTACTCCTATCAACACTTGCTGCATTTGAAGATATATGTTCTGTTACCGAGTAAATGGTTCCATGTTACATATGTTCAATGGTGTAACTTCATTATGGAATTGCGCAGGACTACTTCTCTAAATGGGGGGATAGTGGTCAGGTGGACCTCAAATATGAGTTGGAGCATCTGATTATCTTGACGGCTAGCAGGTGTCTTTTGGGTCGAGAAGTACGTGATAAGCTTTTCGACGATGTGTCTGCACTCTTTCATGATCTTGATAACGGCATGCTCCCTATCAGTGTTATCTTCCCTTACCTGCCTATCCCTGCTCATCGCCGTCGTGATCGAGCTCGAAAGAAGCTTGCAGAAATCTTTGCAAATATCATTTCCTCTCGTAAAAATGCCTGCAAGTACGAGAATGATATGTTGCAATACTTCATTGACTCTAAGTACAAAGATGGTCGTCCAACAACAGAGACTGAAATAACTGGCTTGCTCATTGCTGCACTCTTCGCCGGGCAGCATACCAGTTCCATTACCTCAACTTGGACAGGTGCCTATCTCCTTCGTCATAAGGAGTTCCTATCAGCAGTGGTGGAGGAGCAGAAAAAACTAATGCGAAAGCATGGAAGCAGTGTTGATCATGATGTTTTATCCGAGATGGACACCTTGTACCGGTGCATTAAGGAAGCCCTGAGACTTCACCCTCCACTGATTATGCTTCTGCGCAGCTCACACAGTGATTTTAGTGTAAAAACACGAGACGGGAAAGAGTATGACATCCCGAAGGGTCACATAGTTGCAACATCACCAGCATTTGCAAACAGGCTTCCTTATATTTACAAGGATCCAGACACATATGATCCTGATAGATTCAGTGTTGGGAGGGAAGAAGACAAGGCAGCAGGGGCTTTCTCATATATTTCCTTTGGAGGCGGCAGGCATGGTTGCCTTGGTGAACCGTTTGCTTACCTTCAGATAAAGGCTATATGGAGCCATTTGTTGAGGAACTTCGAGTTAGAGCTTGTGTCACCTTTTCCTGAGATTGACTGGAATGCTATGGTGGTTGGCGTGAAAGGGAAGGTGATGGTTCGTTACAAGCGGCGACAGCTTTGTGTTGAATAGCAAACATAATGTGCCTGGGTTGGTTAGCAGTTTTAATTCATCTTCTTTAAAGCGTTGGCGTATTTTGTTCTGTTTTGGAACTTTTGATTTTATTTGTGAGCATTCTCTGGATTTTATTTTCTAGTTAATATAATATTCATGAGGTTGTGACATACCTTTTTTTGCAACCAAGGAAGTAAACAAAAAACATATCATAATTAGGCGTAAGCAAAATTTGATTTGATTCGGAAAAATCGAAAAAAATTTCTAATTTTGAGTTAAATTAATCGAGTTAATCGAATTATTCGAGCCAACTTGATATTTTTTTAATTTCGAGTTCAAATCGAGTTATCGAATTTGAATAACTTGAATAAATCGAATATTAAATTATAATATTTTATATTTTTACTCTAAATTCCAACTTTTTTTCACTTTTTCTCAAAATTTTTACTCCTACTTTCTCCCTAACAACTTTTATTCCCCTCCCATTCCATCTCACATTTACCCCAAATTCATTTCCCTCAAATTTCTTTTAACATTTTCCTTCAAAATTTTATTTTTCCCAAAACTTCTCAAAACTTTTTATTTTCTTCAAAACTTTTATTCTTTCTCACTTTCTCCTTAAAACTTTTACCTCCTTCCATCCTACCCCCATCTACCTCAAACCCATTTCCCCTTACCAATTTTTTATAAATATTTTCCCTCCAAAATTTTAGTCTCGTATTTATTTTTCCTCAAAATTTTACTTTCCAAAACTTCCAAAACTTTTTACTTTTCCCCTAAACTTTTACTCCTCACCCTTTACCCAAAAAAAAAAAAAATCAAAATCATTCAAAAAAATCCTTAAACCTAAATAATAATAATTTTATTTATATCTACTATTTATATTATTAATTAAAATTCATGTCTTGTACTATTTATATTATTGAATTGTTTAATCATATTGAATATTTATATTAAAATTAAATTATTAATGATGTAATAAAATATTCTTGTTAAAATTTTATGTTGATATCAATTTTAAATTTTATTTTAAAAATAACTTTTATTAAAAAATCACAATTTTACATTTAATATATTTTTTAATTTCAAAATATATAGTAACAAGAATTAGAAGATAATTGAAGCAAGTAAAGAGGTTAATCGTATATAAAATATTAATAAATAAATTATGAGGTGATGAAAATTAATAACAAATTTAATTACAATGAGTGACAGTGGTTACCAGGATTCAAATTTTTTTTTTTAAATTTAACTTGAACAAATATATTCAATTCGATTCGAATTCCATCACACTCAGGGGCAAAGCTAGAAAATTCTTTTAGGGGGGGCCGAAGTTAAATTGTAATTTTTACGATAGTAAAGGTGTAATTTTTAAAAGATTAAATTAAATTTTTATCATTTTTAGAGAAGTCAAAGTTCAATTTTACCTTTCCTAATTTATAATTTTAAAAAATTTTAAGAGCTTAAATGAATTTTTTTTTTCATTTTAGGGGGTTAGGGCCCCTGCCAGCCTTTGGTTTCACCTTTGATCACACTCGATTTGATTCGAGAAAATTTCAAATCAAGTTAATATGACAAAATAAAATTCGTCAACTTGATTAACTCACAATTTTCTCATTCAATTCAATCGAACGCTTACCCTTAATTGTAATGTAAGTATCATTTAATGCCTGCCAAATTATCTCCAATGCTTTCTAAGCTAAGCCAATAATGATGTGGATCCTGAATCCTTACTGGCAAAATTGGGATTTTCATATTATTTTGATTCTCTTTCAGTCGATTTAGGAATTCAATTAGGGATATATACTTACTAATTTTGATTTTGAAACTATTCGGTATTTAAAAATTTATTTGATTACTTACTAATTTTTTTTTTTTTAAGATATTTATTAGAGCGAGTCTAATAATTAATCATTTGTATTATGTAAGTTCATTAAAGAACATACTTTTAATTTTAAATGTATATATATTTAGCAAATTTAAATTTAAATTATTTAATTAATATGAATTCTGGATAATAATATTTAAACTGAAGGCGAATAACAAATAGATTCGAATTTTCTAAAAAAGGCATAAATTTGAGTTGTAGAATATGTATTTTTTTAATCATAAAGAGAGGGATTCATTTCAAAGGCGTAACCATAAGACCACTGCTCCAAACGAGAAAGAGATGAAATTGAGGAGGAACATAGCCGACAAAGGCAAATAAAAATGGATGTCACCAAAAACACGTGTGATGGAGGGTGATAGAAATCATGCGTAAGTTCCGGCTCCATAGAAGGCCAAAGAAAACACCCAAGTCAAGATAAAAGAAAAGAGAGGGATTTTATTTTTACTTTACGTCTCCCTGCTGCAATAGCATGGTATTGGAAAAATGTAATGTCATCGTCCGCTTTTATGTACAGAAACCTAGACGTAAACATAGTCGCTTGCTATCTATCGGGACTTAAATGAATTCCTGTAGTTTCTTGTTAAAAAAATAGTTGAAATGGTACAAAATAAGATCAGTTTTGAATAAGATGAATAATTAAGTTAGGTGGAACCAATTCACAAGTTCTATTTCATTCTAATGCATCAAACTTTGATTGCATTGCTGCTTTCCAAAGAGGATTTTTTGAACCATGTTTACAAGTCCTGGGAGGGAGGGATGGAGGTGGTAGCATTCGCATTGTAGTCAACAGGCTTTTTGGGTTTGAATATGTTGTTTTAGGATCTAGTAACTGTGGGACGGGAGGGGCATGTTTGCTGGATGTCTGGGTTTTGGGATGATGGAGTAGTGGATTGAGGCACAATGGATGTTTCAGCTGAAGGGTTGATTTGAGAGGATGTGGTTCTCAGGTTTTAGATAGGTGGTGGTCGATTTTTCCGGGTATAAGTAATGAGGGAAGGTGGAGGAGATGGAGGAGTAGAAGAGGGAAATATAAAATTCGACATACTTGATTTTGGTAGTTCCAGTGGAAATGCGACAATGTCGGCGTAACATGAGGAGTATGCAAATTATGTAATTGATTTTGATGGGTGGTACCATATTCAATCAAAATTCCTGGAAGAAGTTCAAATTTGGAAATATCTCAAGAGATATTTGAGGAAGTAACATTGGACAAACATTTTTGACTATACTCAAAAATATTTTCCATGGATAAAGGATAAATCCAATCAACTTTTGAAGTTTTTGTACAATCAAGTGGATTTGGTGTAGTGATCCACAAAAATGTCATATTAACCCAAATAATCACAAAGGGATGAAATGATAGTATTTAGTGGCAGATTTGTTATTTTGGCCTTCCACTCTAACCAACAGAGACGAATTCAATGGATGAAACCAGATGATGGTGGAAGGTGATATGAAGGTTATATGTAAGCTTAATTTAGTTGGAAAACAACCATTGCTGATTTTAACGAGGAACTGCAAGGCATCATCCCATCTACACCCATATATGTATTTCCATATGTAAGCTTCTACACAAAACTTCAAGAACTTTAAAGAAAATTTTAGTGAGGCAGTGAGTTTCAAATAACACTTGCAGCAGCATCACCACGGTTTCAAGTCCCCAACTGGTCCTGCTGTCCAGTTCAAAATCTTTTCACCAGGCTTCAAGTATGTACTCTTCTGATGCGGCAATTTACGAGCTAGCCCATTCAATATTTGATGGAATGCATCTCCTGGCAGTGCAGGCTGTGGGAACAACATGGCTCGTTTCATCGAAGGATTAGCCAGAAGCCTCTGTTTCCTTAATATTACTCCGGGTGGTATAGATGTGAGAATCGTATCTAACTTAGGAACATCGTCCTCTGCAACAAACACTCCTATTTCCTCCCATGGAATAGCATCAGCAAAGGGTAACACTATATCATCAGCAATGATGACAGGAATGCATCCAAACACCACAGCTTCCACTAGCCTAGGACTCCAGGGTGCCCACCCTAGGGGGCACAAGCAGAATATAGCTCGTTGCATGTCCTCATAGTAAGTAGTTGGATGTTCAGTGGAGATGTCGAAAAGTGGATTGTTCTTGAAGTTCTCCCAAACAGCTGCCCTTGCACCTCTGCCATTCACCATAGGAGTCAGTGAGGGTCAACAATCAACCTAACAGCCTCAATAAAGCAAGCAACTTGATGCAAGGGATGAAGCCAAAAAAAAGCACGAGGACATGACATCAAAGCTAGATATAGAATAAAAACTCTCATGTCTACTTCATGTAGTCATTTGAGCAAACAGTCAACCTGAACTATACTCTTGAGCATAAAAGAAACATACCTTGCGTAGTAGCCACCTTCAGGGTCATTATTCACATCATAAAACAATCCACGGAAGTAGACAAAAATAGACCGTGGAGTATCTAATGGAATCTGGCGCGCCTGCATCTTTTGAGGGGGAGCATAAGGAGGAATTGTGATTGAACCCTCGTTCAAGCACACATGGTTTCGTTGTCCAAATGTCTGAACCAAGGTAGCACGTTGCAGGATTGGAAGGATCCCCCTCTCAATTGCTTTCTCTTCCTGGAGAAGATTCAGAAAACTGAAACAATCACGGATAATCAACTATAAACAAAAAGAACCAAAATTAACATAGAGCAATCATCAGTTCATTACTTCAGTGGGTACCAATCATCACATGTTTTAGCTTCTTTGCTTAAACCACCTGATCTAGGAGTCAAAGTTCACATTCCAACATACATGTTGCCACATATTTCTTGCTGATATTACACTATCTAGTGAGTACCAATTTGGTTGCGTATGAAGATTTATGCCAAAATGGATTGAAGACATGTTTAAGTATATACCATGCACGGTTACGTAAGTTGCCAACCTCAACAATACCTGTAAATAAGTCAACAAAGAAGTATAGAACCGGTTACCTGATAATGAAAGCATGCTCCAAAATCATGGGGTACAACAAAGAAATGATCAGCACCCTCTGTTCTATTCCAGTAAGGCCAGCTTGAGGAAATAAGCTGTATAGCACTTCTCACCATCCGTGGAGACTTGAAGGGCAATGGCAAGCCAGTAGGTGTAAGATCACAAGTGGCATAGATTGGGGTATAAAACCAATCAGCTTCCTCTGGATTGAGGGTTCGAACAGGACTGGATAAAAGGAACCTGTGCATGTAGATCTCAGCAGCAAACATGTGTGAAAGACATCTGGGGTCTTTCTGAAGGATTTTCTTGTTGTATTTGCTCGGAAGCTCGTATACATAAACTTTTAACCTCCCTACTGGATCGTCTTCCAACACATCACCAGCACTTCCTACATTATTCAAAACCAACTACTTTAAGTGATTTTAAACCTAACCAAATTTGAACAAAATTAAAAAAAAAAAAAAAAAACAAGAGATACCAGAAATTCTCTCAGTGCGTGGGTTGCGCTCAGCGGCAATGCTGCAAACAAAACCAAAAGCAATGAAAAGAAAACCCCACAACCATTTCCTCATTTTGGCAGAATCTGAAGCACCCGAGAGAAAGATGGACAAAGAAATGAAAAGGGGCCCTTTATGAGATTGAAAATAAAAACATGCATATTTAAGAGAAACATAAATGGCGTATGTTTGTTCAAATATGGTGGGACGTCATTAGGAGTAGTAGTTGAGTGAGATTCCTTGAAGTTGAGGCTATATTGGTTTTGGGGGTCTGAATAAGAAATGGAAATTTCCAGTTAGGGAATTGAAAGTGAAAACTCGGAGGCATTGCTTCAAGAAACAGGGAGGACATTTTCCTTTCAATATGCATGAATGATGTTTGAAGTTTGATCTGTAAACAAGAAGGTATAAACTTACGTGGCTGGCTTAGTAGCAAACTTGGGTTTTAAGTTGATTAACATGAGTTTTAGAAAACAAAATTAAGTGAAAGCAGCGTTTGTTTTGCCGGTTCGATGACAGGTCCGTGTCGTGTTTTCCAATAGAAAAATGGACCTGCAAATCCAGAAATCTGAGAAATTATTGGGTTTGGCCCTATTTGCTCTTTGAGAAGTGGTTGTTAATACTTACTATTAGCACTTACTTCTCTCTAACTCGTTTTGGGCTAAATGAGAATCACAAATCACATCCATGAGTGATCTTAAATTTAGGAATAATCAGAACTCTATGTTGGCCAGATAGTTAAGATATTTATCGTCTCAGGTATAGTTTAGATTCGAATTGCGTTAATCGTATTGTTGTTAGAACTTTACTCTCTTCTTGTAATTCATAAAAAAAAAAAAAGAATAATCACCCTGTATGCTTTCATTTCTATTTTAATCACTTAATTATTATTATTATTTTTTTGTTTAGTCATTTAATTTTTTAAAATTAAATATTTTAATCACTTCCCTGTTAGTTGTCATTAGATGAGTGATTGATAATTGGTGTGAGCTTTTTTATTGATCTAAAATAAATTTAGCCCTTCAATTTTTACACATTCTATCAATTTAATTCTAAATCTTAAAACTTTTTAAAAAATTAACCCTCAATTTTACAATATTTATCAATTTAGTTCTAAATTTAAAAAAATGCAATAATTTTAGCCATCATTATTACAAAAATTTTCAATTTAGTAATAAATGTGAAAGTTTCAACAAAAGAAAAATAGTTAAAAAAATTATTTTTGGATAAAATATTAAATTTTTTATTTAAAAATATAAAAAGTATAAATAAATTATAAATCAAAAATAAAAATAAAAAAAATGAAAATACATCAAATGGTTCAAAAAAAATGAACACTAAATGAATTTATGATTATTAGAGAGAGATTGTGACACACCACACCTGATCCAGTCATCAGATCTGAATGCAAGATATCAAATTCGTTGCTGAAGCAATTGAGACTAATTTTATACTTTGCATCTAGATATCAAACATGAGATCATTCATATCAAACCAATTCAATTAATTCAATTCGTTGTTGAGACTTTTAAATCAAGTTGGAAGCATTTCAAAATAATTCTTAGGTGTCCAAAGGTGAACGGGATCAAGTACGTGTTGTAAAAATCGATTAAGAAAACGGTAATTTTAGGTACAATAAAAGTTTAAATTTCTTTATGAAATTGAGTAGTTGTGTTATTTATAGCAATAAACCTATTAACCAGAATAATAAATGTGTTTTGTACGAGGCGATTAAGTCGACCCCAACTTTCAACTGAACGACCTTCTTCGCTATCCTCAAATCATGAGTTGCCTCGAGTGAGGGCTCAAGCAACACGAACTAAATCACAGAATGAAAACTTTTAATTAACTTTTGTGATAAAATCTTGAACAAATGAGTTGAGTTTTGACTTCAACTACTTAGATTTGGATCTCATGATTGAACCTTGATGAAAATTAAGCCCATCTCCATTAAGGGCCTTGAATTGGGCCAAGTTACTCGTATCAATAATTACTACATCGGTTCTTTTATTTTGATAGGGATTATATTGTACCTTACCCTAATTTATTCATGAAAATAGAACATCATTATCGGTTGTTCTTATTTACTCACTTTTTAACAATACAAGCATTAAGTTTCTCCATTTGTTTTGAAAGGGATTAAATTGCTTTTAACCCTATGATAGAGGTAGTGCTAAAAAAAGAGAGAAACCAAAAACCAATCCGAACCATGGTGTTTGGATGAGTTTTGGAATAAATATTAAAAAAGTACACTTAAATCAAATTCTATTTTTTTATTTAAGTTATAATTATTTTAATTTTTATGATGTAAACATATATATTTTTTATAGTTGAAACAATGAAAATAACTTCAAATTTCTATACAATTTTTTTAAAAAATACTTATTTTTTATTTACCTTTAAAATAACATTTTAAAAATATTTATAAAAAAGACTCATCAAATAGTGTTCAAAAGTCATAAAATAAATCTTGTTTTGTTAAAATAAATTCAAAACTCAAAATTCAAAATTAGTGTGAAAAAAATTAAAAGTTAAATTAAATCGAACCGAATAACTATGGATGATTTGAAAAATCTAAAAAATCCAATCCAACTAAATCGAATTCCCCAAAACTCAATGGTACTGATTCCAAAAGTAATAGTTGGGCCAAAGCCTAATGTCACTATCCACAGTACAGCTGAATGCTTCCGAGTGCCATGTTATCATCGTCTGATGAGTAGGTACTATATGGAAATGATGGCCTTCCAAGGTTGCAAGCATGTTTAGAGCATGAAAGAAAATGGGAAAGTAACAAATCTGAAATCATGTCCCTTTACCGGTTTGGGTGGATTGGGGAGAGCCTCATGCACATGCAGGATGGTAGGTGTTGGCAATGTTCATTCACCAAACTGAGAATGGTAAAAAGCATGAATGACCCACATCCCAGTCCTTTCACTTTCACCCCCGCATGGCGCTAGGGACATTGCCTTATCCCCCAATTACACAATGGAAAGGTCCCAATCTCACTCTATTTTGATTTTGCATGCAGGCCCATTTTGAAAAACGACGCTCAACCCTCCAGGTTTAGGGTCAAAGACAGCTAGTCTTTTTCTCCAAAATGTCTCCAACATGTGTCCAGCACACGAGTGCCCGGTCCGTTTTATCCCTTTAGTAGCTGCCAATTGCAGCCACATTCACAATATTTCGGGCTGAAGAAAGACCACATCCCGATCGATTCCGCTTTAGACATTGATTATACCACACCTTCCCTTTAGCTTTTGTATGTAAACTTGTAAATGTCCAAATAGCTAGCTAGGATCGCTATATTTATCCATAGCTTGGGATTTATTTGAACTCTTTTTGTATTCACTAAATATGGCTTTGTATTTTGAATACTTTATTGCCAAGATGAAACGCAGTTGGGGTTCTCTCCTTCTGAGAGTGAGAGAGATGAACCAGAAATAAAAAAGGGAGGGTGCAATCCCATCTGATAGGGTGGAGGTGCTGGTGGTTAAGGCCACATGTTTCCCCATAAATGCACGAAAACCCCAGGGGCCTGGCCTGCGCATACAGACTCCTCCCTTTTGCTTGTACAGTTTTTTATGTCCCCTTGTGTTGTTTTCATTGTCCCCTACTGCCTTGTCCATGGTTCATGGATCCCCGCCTAACTTCCCCCTTTATAGTCGTGGCTGCATGTTAGCCTTTGCCTGCTTTCCTACAAAATGGTTTCATCTTAAATTAAAAGATGATAATATCAATATGACGACGCCATTTCTGACTCGTCTCCCCGCTGTAAATTTTCTGGCACCATCGGCATATTGACCCATATTTTTTGAGTGTCAGCCACGCAATCTTGTTCACTAACAGAACCATCATTAATGTCATACATGTAATATTATTCACCCTTTTAGATTACCGGAAATGGAGACAAATACGGAAAATCAGCTGTCATCTACACATTTAATTATTTCACCTTGGATTCATTTTCCTATTGCTTCCAGCTCCCATATTTTGGCCTTCTATCTGATCTTCGTTCGTGCACTTTATATCTCTTAGTATGATTTTTCTTGTAAATTACTCTCCGGACAACGATAGATTTTGACAGCGATTGCAAAATGACAGTTCAGAAAGGCACAGCTACACTTGAGCCATTTACATTAAATGGCTGATAAATGGGATTACTCCCCCTCCACATGATGAGTTTGAGGTGGCTGGTGAATCAATAATGTTTACCATTAATTATTCAACCTTTTTCAACATTTTCTTCGAATGTGCATGTGAACATGAAAGCATTTATTATGATTCCATGGTTATTAGGAGAAGAATTATCTTTGATTGTGGACTAGACAGAGAGTCGTACAAAAGGAGATAGAGTTGTCTCATAGTCTAAATGTCTAATTTTAATACAGAAGTAGCAGACACTGAAGGGAAGAAAAAACAAAAAACAAAAGAACGTCTACAATACAATTTCTTTTACAGATTCCAGGAGGGAAAATGCAATATTCTACTTCGTTTTCTTTATTCAGTTTCCATCCTAAACAGGCCCCCCAAAAGGTGCCTTTTGGCTGAAAAACCTTGCTACCACCCTAGAATCTAATATGTTAATGGCCTCCCCAGATTTGATGCATCTTGGTGTCTTGTATTGGTTAACAGAAGATCCTTGAGACACACAGAAATCCATGAGTGCATCAAATGCTCCATGTTGCACCACTCTTATCTCCAATGGTCCAATTGAATTGTCCTTTCTCCGACATCTTCTATAAACAGAATCAAGAGATTCTTCCACCGTGGAGCAACACTGCTGCATTATCTTAGGATCAAGTACTGGAAGATGATTATTCCCTTTGCTTGTGAGCTCCCAGAATAGCACATAATGGCCTGGTATGGAGGAAGTGTCGGCATAGCTAGTGTACTCGATCAAGAGGATACTAAGCGACTCAACAATGACCTTTGCCTTTGTCACTGCCTTTAACAGGTCTTCCTCACTGGTTTTGTCTGTGTCAATGCTTAAAACGACATTCCTCCGATGCACGAATCGAAATTGAGGAGCTTTATTGTGGAATCCAGTTACCATTAGAATGTCTCCAACTCTATATCTATACAGGCCTGGAAAGCAATTATATTAATAGATGTTCAGTTCAGTTTCCATTTTGAATTGGATAAGTTTTCAGTTTTATTTCATATAACAAGGCAAGAACTAACCTGTAAAAGTTGTGACAACGAGTTCATAATACTGGCCAAGCTTAACATCCACGAGCTCAACAGTTTCAACATCTTCCTTTTCGGTCTCTTTTTCCATGCAATTTTCTTTGCAAACACCATTGCATTGGACATATTGAGCTCCATCTTCGTTTTTTTCCTTCACAGGTAAGAACTCGAAGTAAGCCATATTCGGGATAAGGGTGTAAGAGACATCCCAAGGCTTGCTCAGTGGTTTGAAATTGATCCCAAAGTAACATTCTGAAGAAGCATACATTGTGGAAACCAGAGGTAGCCCACCACTATAGTATTCAAGAGTAGATACATATTGTGCCATGGAACCTGTAACAATAACTTCAATGTATTTTGTTCTAGGCCAGAGTTTCTTAATTATCCCTTCCCAGGATTTACTACTGCATTCATGTTCGATCAAGTCGGCTAACTCCGGTTTGGGTTTGTTTAGAACTAGTGATACTACTTTTCTGCAACTGGGATCAGTGATCCAATCACTGACATGACCCGTTCTAATGTTTGAGCAGAGCTCTTTCCAATTATCTTCCAAGAACTTGATGGCCCGTAGGAAAGCAGAAGCAAAAACTGCACCAACTCTTAAAACCTCTTGTCGTTGTACTAAACCGCAAAGTAATTGACAGTACATGCTCTGCTTGCTGTCAGAGCACAAGATGGTCTCATCAGGACTAGTGTAAACATTGAAGCGGTTGAAGGGTCGATTCTTGAAATTATTACTCTTATAGTAGCTTGTTAAGACAGGCCTAGCCATTAGACCGGAGGGAGTTTTAGTCTCCGGCTTAACAAACAAAAGATACATTGCTTTTCCTTCGTCCAAGCCATCTACATACCTGCAATTTAATAAGTTGGGATCTTTTGTGACAAATGAAACCAAAGAACGGAATTGGAAGGAGCTAACCTTCTTTTTAACAGGAAAAATATGTAAAAGAAAAAGAAAAAAAGAACAGAAATGGAGGTACTATAAGCTTCTTACTTGTTCATCACTGGCACAAGCAGATTATAAAAGAACGCCTTTCTGTGCAAGTCTTCAGCAGTTGAAGGCATCATCTTTGGCTGCCCACCCGAAGTGCCGGAGCTTCATAAAGAAAAAGATAAATGGCATTCACGAGGAATTTAAGTATCAAAATATATGATAATTTAGATTCTTCACTAGAAAACAGATAAAAAAGCAACGACATGTATGTATACCTTGTGAGCAACTCAATGATTGGTTCAGCAGAAATGATGTTTGATGAATCCCCATTGGCAATTCGCTCAATATAAGGTTTGATTTCTTCGTAATTCACCACTGGAACTGTCTTTTTGAAAGCTTGCTTGTCAAACTGTCCATCCAGGAAGCCCTTAAGATAATCCGTACGCGCATTTCGTGTTATTATCTCCTCTAATACCCGCTGCTGTATTTGTTCAACATTTTCCGTCAGGTCCTCCAGTATCTTCATGCCAGCTTCATTATCGTTAGGATCATAATTCGGCAACATCCCTGGCAACTGGCAAGGATTACCTCTTGTCATTTGATTAACGTCTTTGGGTTTTCTAGAGCATGTGCTGAACTGCTGCTTGACCTATCAAAAGCAATAAAAGAAAGCTTAGAGTCATTGAAGAGATTAAGTAAAGAGATGACAAAGCCAGTAGAGCCATGGTCTCTTTTCTTTGAACTGAATTAAAAGCAACCTTATTAGCTTAAGCGAAGACAATGAGAATACTCAGAAAACACAGGCATGGAGCATACCGCTGTACAATTTACGGGGCATGCTCTCATATTTAAAAGCCTAGGCCCTTCTACTCTCTCTCTCTCTCTCTCTCTCTCTCTCTCTCAGCTGGAATATGTTTCTAGGGAACTGCAGATGAGAGCGGGAGGGGGGAGGGGAAATGATTAAATAACAGATTCTTGGAGGCTTTTTTGGAAATGACGTATAATAAAAAATCTCTCCAAAAATAAGAAGGAAAAAAAATGGAAATGTGAGGGAAGTGGAGACTGAGGTGGTCCTACACACGTGGTGTTGTCTACTTAGCTGTGTGATTAGATGCGGCTATTGCTGGTCAATACTACCTATAACTATAATCTACAAGTCCCTATTTTTCCCATCACTAAGTTATGGAAACCATTAAACAATTTATTGTGAGATTTCAAAACCCAATCACAAGCTTTTTTTTTTAGTTTTAGTTTAGTGTATATATTTTAATGCAGAAGGCCTGGTCAGCACATCCATTAAGATGAGGCAGATGGAATGGGAAGAAAATAAGATAAATGATTAAGAAAAGAAATCTAAGTTTCCATGAAAGAATAGGACAAAGTTGCAATCATGAATATCTCCTCTTTACAGATCCCCTAATACTGCCATTGCCAAGAGATCCTAAGGGACACACTATTTTGATAGGCTGGGGGGTCATCCACACATTATTCTATGATAGATAATAGTGGTATGCAAGTTGTTAGAATTGATTTTAGGTGGCATTACACATGGGGATATGCACCAAATAAGAGAAAAGGGTAGATTTACACTCCCCTCAAATGTATGTATTTAGCTGACGCTCCCCTGGTTGATTCCAGGCTGCCAATGCACTGTTTGCAGCTTATTATTTCTCCATAGGGTTTTAAGACAAATATTACAAGGAGGGAGTGGGAGTGGGAGTAGGAGTAGGCTGAAGCAAAACCAAGTTTGTTTCTTTCCATAGAAATTAATGATGATGAGAGTTGTGGAATATAATTGGATGTGGTTTCAAGGTCATCACCGCACAAATTCAACATTCGGGTTAAGCGAGGCTGGCTTGTGTTTTCTCGCATGACATGTTCAGCTGTTCACCACATATGTCCATCTTATCAATGGCTCCTAGAAACCAATTCTGTTAGAGATGATTCAATCCCTTCATGGAAAAGAGAAAAAAAAAGAAGATATAAATAACTGAAGTACATAGATATGGGTTGTCATGTAAGTGAATCATGTGTCTTGTCAGGGACCCTACCTGGAATCATCAAAATTATGATTGGAAACCAAGCAGTGGAACCAATATTTTTATGGGGATCTAAACCAGGAACTCTCTCCCACTGGATTGTAAATTTTAGGTAAAAAAAGTGTTTCCTTGCATCTGACACACCCGGTAATTGAAGGATCCAAGACACTCCTATTCTACACTATCTGTTGCTTCTTAACTACTACGTGTTACATATGATGCAAAACTCCATGACTGAAGCTTTGCATTATATGAATTAACATCAGTGGCCGAAGCGCAATGCACCGAAGCAGACAGCTTGAGTTTAATTAATGCCCTCGATCACAAATGTGAGGTTCCATGGCAACTATATTCATGATTCATCATCTTCTTTCTTCTTGCCTCCAATGTAATGTTATAATCATATTTTTAGTGAAGGAAACAAATGCAGCAGATTGGATAGCAAAACAATCTCTGAACCTTACGTGTTCAGACAATTTGATTGTGTCTGTTCCTTCTTTGTTGTAATCATCTTTACTGCAAGAAAAAGAAAAACAACGAGTCCTAACTGTAATGCATCTTACAGGGCAAGCAAAAAAATTGGTGGTAAAAAAACAAGTATTTAGTTTGGTTAAATTCTGCAGTTAGTCCTTGTACTATGCTTAAGTTATGAAGTTAATCTATGTACTTTAATTTGGTCTTTTTCAGTCTTTGTACTTTTAAAATTTTACTATTTTCAAAATATGATGCATCAAGCATATTATCGTATTTGTAATACCATATTAGGTGCAAAGACGAAGTCAAAAAGATGATTAAAGGGGTCGAAGAATCCACAAGATAAAAAATTTACAAATATATCCATTTAAATTTAATTATAAAACATATTTAGAATTATTCGAAATTTTTATATTAAAGAAAATCTTTATTTGCTGGATTATGCTTTGTACAAGTAAAATATTTTACTATCCAAACTTTGCTTGATCCATCCCTAAAGAATTTGAGTATGAAAAATATTAAATTTAAAAATTAAATTTGTTATTAATATTTTACACAATTTATAAATTTCTCATAATGAAATAAAAATTTTAAAACTTCAAGTGTTATAAATTTCTCGTTATGAACTAATTAAAATAGGCATAGAATTATTTTATATTGCAAAATAAAAACATAATGTTACATACAATAAAAAGGTAAAAAGCAAAATTTATATCATATAAATCATTTAATTGATTGAAAATGTAATAGAGTTATTAAGTTAATAAAATTAATGTGATTTGAACTAAATCATTCAATTTAAAAAATGTTGAAAGCTAAATAGAGGAAAAAGTAAAATTAAAAAATTGAGACGCCAAACATAAATTACCGTATTTTTAAAATGATAAGGATTAAAATAAAACTTCTTCAAAATTTACGAGGCTAAATTGTAATTTGACAGCCCACTCTAGATTCATGATTCATCCCTAGTCAAGTTTTTATTTCTCCATATTACGTAAAAAAGATAACAAATTTAACAATTGTTGTTAGTAATTAGATTGAAATTTTGAAATTTGAAAAATATCGCAAATAAAAATGATTAGTTGGAGAACATAAACAAAATCCATAACTTTACACATAATATAAGACTATAATGGTTGTCGAATCCTCCAAATATAAATATTTTTACTATAAATAATACAAATTAGTAGTATAATACAGTAAGATCGATTCCACAAGGACTGGTTGCTGTAATCTACTCTCGTGTCTTCCTTTTGAACGTCATTTCGAAGGGCGTGTCCACGACTTGTGATTGTGTCGCTAGAAAATAAAAAATAAATAAATCGGAGGTGATCAAAAATATTTAGAAAATAAATGAAACAACAGAATAACAGTTTTTAAAATACGCAAAATAAAATAAGAAAATAAATATTAATTTGTAATCAGAATTAAATAGTCTTAGCCTTAGACTCAGTGTGCTCTGGTTTTTTATTCGATCTGTAACATCCGCGTTCTTGAACCGGATTTGAGTGATAAAATAGAATTGAGAATTAGAAATGTTTGGTTGAAATAAGGAAGGTTAGAAAATTTTAAGGATTAAATAGTAAAGAAGAGAAAATATGGGGGACTAAATAGCGAATTATCCAAATTGAATTTTGAGTCATCATGGGAATTAGATTGATTGAGGAGGGGCAAAAGAGTAATTTGGTGGAAGATATTTTTGGAGGCAAAGTTTTGAGCCAAGGTGTAAAGTTAGAAGGTCTAGGGACTAAAAGTGCAATTTTACCATTTTTATTAAGTGAGATTTCTAGAGAATTTGAGAAAGGTTAAAAATCAATTAAAAGGCAAAAATATCAGTTCTTTTCATAGTTCAACCGTTCATGCCATTCTCTCTTCCATCCAACTTTTGATTTTATTCCAAATAGGTCCTTCCATCATTTTTAAGCCCTCCAAGCTCCAAAATCTCCTATTTTCTTTAAAATTTCTGAAAGAAAAGTATAGAAAGGGGTTAGTAGACACCTCAAACTTCTTATAGAATTCATTTTGAGGTGTTAGAGAGCATATGGACTAAATTGAGAAATTTTGAATTCAATGGTTAAGGTAAGAAATGGTTAAATTCTCATGACATACATGTATTTTACTGTTATTTAGCATGAATATTATTGAATTATAGCTTATAGCTTATATGTGTTTATGTGAAATTGAAAAGAAAGAGAAGAGAGGCAAGGATCAAATTGAAGATAAAGGAAAAGAGAAGAGCAAAGAGTGAAAAGAGAAAAGAGAAGGAAATCAGCCTTTTTGTTGTAAGTACTACAAGAGTTTTGAATTATAGTTTAATTTCTCTAATGGTATGTGAATTATTAGCATAAAAATTGTTATATAGGTACCTAATTTGAATGTTTACAATGATAAAATGAAAGGATTAATGTGTGATTTAGTAAAACAGTTTGGACAGAATAGAGGATTAACTTCGAAAATTCACCTATTCAGAATAGGTTTGAGTTCCCCTATTCAGAATTTGAAAAATCATAGAAAAATATAGAAAAATTATTAGATACTGAAATTTATATGGTTGAATCCTTAATGAGTCTATTTTAAATATAAATAGAAGGGAACATCATTTGATCTTTGTAATAAAAGATAGATTATTTTTAGTGAAGAAAGGTCGAAGCTGTCAGGCAGCAGTGAAGGGGTAAATTGAAAGAATTTACTGTAAAAATTGAATAAAGTAAAAATTCTGGAAATTTTATGGTAAAAATATGATTGAGTTTAGTTTCATAAACATCAAGCAGATGATAATTTCAAATTCTTTAGATCGAGATATAAATAATTTAGTAATTGTAACGCAAGTGAACATTTTTGAAAATATAAATGTGAAGTATTTGATGATGTATTTATGTGAGATATATTATTTATGAGAAGTGATGCTAATTGAGATTGTGCCCAAGTAGAAAAATTAGAACCATTGTGATATTAGTGACATGCCATTAAGGAACACTAGCGTGCTCTTTGTTTAGCACGTCTCGTGCTCTTTGTTATTAGCACTGTGTGTGCTCTCTGACTAGCACTTTGTGTGCTCTCTGATTAGTACTTTGTGTACTCTCTGTTTAGCACTGTGTGTGCTCTCTGTTACCCAGCACTTATGTGCTCTCTGTTAGTACTTTGGTACTCTCTGTTTGTTCCGTATATCCTAACGGTTCTATGATAGTGTACTATGGGCTAAGCTACAGAAAGTGGTTAAAAGTGTAAATTGTGCCATTGTGGTAAGTTACAGGTTACATGTAAGTAAGACAAGAAGTTTATATGCATGAGTACTAAATTGATCATTCATTACTTTTGTAGTGCTTACTAAGCCTTCACCGACTTAACGTGTTTATTTTAACGCGTAGGTACAAAAGCTAAGAGAAGTTGAAATCAAGCTAAAGGACCTCTCATCACATCACATCACTATTGGTAGACTTCAGTTTAGGTACATTATTTTTGGTAAAAAGGCATGTACAAATGGTACTATTATGTGTCTTCAGTGGATGGTTATAAATGTTGTTTTGGATTACTACGAGTTGATGAATTGAAATGATGTATTTTGAATAAAATAACTTAAAACACATCGTTAAATTTTTTTTTCTTATTCTTGTGTTAAAATCTCCTATACTGTATGTAATACTTCTATATCGAGTTTATACGTGTGAATCGGGTATAGGGGTGTTACACGATCCTTGAAATTATGTTTTCTCTTTCGATCAGTAAGCTGGTTATAGCAGCTAAGAACATCCTAGCCACCAATTTTTCCTTTCGTAGTTAATTCCGGTACGACCTGTCAAACCAACCCTTACCAATTATCTAACTGCGATACACATGTTCGTGATTTAAAACTTTGATAGCCTTACACTCTGAAGAACCCAACTTGGATTAACGACCTCAACCGCACGGGACGTTTAAACCCGATCACTATCTCCCTTGACAAAAATCCCACTAGTATAACCCCGCCAGGACCCGTCAATTTGTTCGAAGGAATCTGAATACAACATGGTCGATTCTTCTTCCCAACTGTACGTCAAAACGACTTCAACCCAACATGCACTTTGTGTTGAAAGCGAGTTAACCTTTAAGAGATGAATTGTACTATCCCCAATATTCCGAAGAGATGATGAATACCGTATGAAAGATATTTAACTCGAATTCGTATCTCACGATTCTTGACCAGAAAGATTACCGACCTAAGGCCAAGATGAAAGTTTAGTGGTGAATGATTTTAATCATGCTTAATGGATGATGGTGATGAATTGCTTGTGATTATGAAAGATGGAAGTGGGAAGGATTAAGAAAGCAATTAAACAAATTTGAGAAATGAATGAAAATTGGAATGAAAATGGCATACTAATCTGACGCAAAATACAAGAGAAAATGGAGAAGAGAGAATTTCTTAATTGCTTCACAAAATCCAAGTATATTTTTCAATTGAACCCAAAGAGTCTTATTTATACACAATTGGATTACTAAAAATAGCTTGACTCCTTCTAAACTAAATTACTCATTTACTTAAAATAAATAAATTTAGTCAAAATAAAATTAAGAAAATAACAACTTTGAATAAGCTTATTTGACCTTTCAACTAAGAACTTCTTTGCAACTAAGCCCTCAATGTCCCCCAAATTCGAATATAGCCCGTCTCTTCACATATGTCTTCAATTTAATCCACTTTTGTTTGCTTTTAGGTGAGGAAACACCAATTTGTATACCTGATAAGAAAATGTAGGAAATTAAAAGTACTGTCCTCAAAATTAATTCCAAAATACACAAATAATTTACTTATCAGACTAATAGCAAAATTTAATCAAACAGATTAAACTGCTACTATTTGGACAATAGTTAAATTTCAAAATTCTAAAAAGCATAAATACTAAATTGACCAATTCAAAAACTATAAGGACTAAAGTTGATCAAATTAAAGTATAGTTATTAAATCCCTAATGGAAAATTATTTGGTACACCAATGAAGTTTTTAAACTCCACAAATAGGATCAAGAGGTTGACAAATGTCATATATATAGTAAAATATTAAAAAAAACACAAATAAATTTTTGGGTAAATTTACAAAATAGTCACTTTTATTTGCCTCAAATTACATTTTAGTCACTTATGTTTGAAATGTTACATTTTAGTTACTTATGTTATCGTTTTGTTACAAAATGGTTACTCTGCCGTTAAGATATGTTACCTCCCAAACAATAGTCTGACGTGACAGTTAAAATGAGTTTAAAATATCAACATGGATGTCCAACTAGGATGAGAAAAGTTCAAATTTTTTTTATGAAAATAGAATACAAAAATTGTCCTAAAACCCAAGTCATTCAGGTTGGTCATCCCAAAATTTTGTATTCTATTTTCATAAAAAAAAAATTAACTTTTCGCATCCCAATTGGACATCCACATTGGCATTTAAAACTTGTTTTCATTCCCATGTCGAACTGCCACTTGAGAGGTAACAGATCTTAATGGCAGAGTGACCATTTTGTAACTAAATGATAATATAAGTGACTTAAATGTAACCTAAGTCAAACAAAAGTGACTATTTCAATTTTTTCTCATTGCATATTGTACCACCACGTTAGAAAAAAAGGTAGAGGGCAAGAGCAGAATGTGAGTCTGAATTAGGTTCTTTTTTTTTTTTTTTGGTTTTTTAAGTAAGTGGATTTAAGGAAGGAGTTAACATCTTGTGGACAATGATTTAAAAATAATTGCATGAGTCTAATTAAACATGACAAATCTGCACAATAACATGGCGAAATAAGTCAAACAGAGTGACAGCAGTTCCCTGTTTTGTTTTTATTCATGATATTGATATGGTGAAAGAAGTTTCCAAGTCATTGTTACTGCAGATCCATAGAGATGAGGAGGCCGTATCTAAGCACAAATCCTGATTCATGTGTTGGGGTTAGCACAGAATTAATATTAAAATTAAGACATACATATCGGGATTTGCTAGATATTGTTTCAGAGGTTTTGATGTTCAAAGGTAGAATACAAAATAGGTGCCCTGTGGAGGGGACAGCATGAGCAATTCAGGGAAGCTCTGGTATTATTTTATATCATTAGTTTTTGATGAGAGTTGAAGGCAATTGAAAGAGTTCAACCAGGGTATAGATTAGTTTTCAAAGTTGATTTCATGCTACTTAAGAGCAATCAAGCTTGTCATATGCCGAAAGGCAAGAGGGTTCGGTTGAGCCACCTTCTGATTTCTTTATCACCTTCACCCACAGACACTGATGAAAAATCACCAGATCCAAGACTAAAGCAATGCTCAATTCTGTGAAAACCAACTTGGGAAACATAGATTATATATGAGTATTACCAAATTAACATTTGTGCTTTTTGTCTTCTTCTTAATTAATTGTGTACCAAACTAGGATTTCTCACATCTAATGTATGGGTGCCACAACTTTCTTTTAAAACAATGGGTAAACTACAAAAGTAGTCACCTTTGTCTACTTCAAATTACATTTCAGTCACTTGTGTGTGAAATGTTACGTTTTAGTCACTTGCGTTATCGTTTTGTTACAAAGTGAACAACAATAACAGAGTTTAACAACAGAGTGACTACTTCGTAAATAATGATAAAGTAAGTGACTAAAACGTAACATTTCAAACATAAGAAACTAAAATGTAATCTGAGGCAAATAAAAATGACTATTTTTATAGTTTGCGCTAAAACAATTTATTTTGTTTTTAAAAAATACAATAAAACTTATTTTTCAAAAATGATTCGTAAAACGAATTTTTTTTTCAAAGAGTTGGTTTTTTATTTCATAAAATGGTCAGACACTAATATTGTAAAATATTATTTACTGACTCATAAAAAATGGTTATATAACTATAAACATAGATTATATTATAAGTAGAGATATGAATAATAATAATAAAAAAAAGGATCATAGATTAAAAAAACACAGGCACACATAGGATGACATGATGTTGCTAAGAGCGGCCCATTGCAAAAATTAATGGACAGGGTGATGCGGGTGGCGCCAGCGAAACGGATGAGATTAGATGGGCTTTTTTATTACCAGGACCGGTGGCATTCAATGCTCTCCACCTTTGACCGCCAATATCAGTCAACTTCTTGCTTTGTCTTTCATCCTTCACTAATTAAAGACAATTATTTTTGGATTATTCCATTTATTTATTTCTCCTACCAAGATTACATGTTAGCTTCCTTCAACATGCATGTGAGGTGGGTTTAATGCAAACATTACAGGATATTAGTGCTATAAAGCATTAATTATTGTGTTTTTTATTTTATTTTTATATTAAAAGACTGTCTATGACATTTGCCATGCGACACGTGTCCTCTTTTAATTTTGAAGGTGTATGACCTTTTTTCTTCTAGGAAAATGTTAAATTTTGATTCTATTTTTCCATCTCTAAATTTAAGATTTAATTTTTAAACTGTAGTTCTCGATTAAAATGTAAGTTAGTTATATATAATTTAAATGTTGTTGGAATCTTAAAAGTCAACATATATTTTTAGTTTATCTTGCTTATTATTATTATTATTATTATTATTATTATTATTATTATTATTATTATTATTATTATTATTATCGTTAAAGTTTAATTTTAATCTCCGTACTATGTTGAAATATGGATTTAAGTTATATATTTTAATTTTAGATATAATTCGATTCTTTATTTTTATAATGTCATTAGTTAGTCCAAATAGTTAATATTGTTATCTATTTCAATTATAATATTAATGTTATTTTTTCTTAAGAGCAGTATTCCAAATATATATATATATATATTATCATAATGAATTCGAATGGGTGATTTTAAGAAAAAAAAATTCACCTCAACATTTTCTACATTATTATTTTTACATCACTACCAAGTGATTTTTTTTTAATTTTTAAAATGTTTCACCAAATAAATTTAGTAGAAGAATTTTAATAGGGATAACAATTGCAGTTGAATTTATTCTTTGTTGACATATATTTTAAGTTACTACAATGTGTCAAGGGTGACCAGGGAAGTGTCAACTTCCTTCAGACAAAACAACTTGTCATATTTGGTAAATTGACAATTTATTGAACCAAATAATTGGGTTGTGATGACATCATGGGATGATTCAAACCCATCAATAAATATCAATTCACTTAGAAAAACATATTTTGAGAACAAGATCAGATCAAGTATATCAAATCCCTTGGATCGAGGATGTAACATCCTTAAAATTGATATATAATAAAATAAGTAATAAGTTGAATAATATATAATTGATTTTTTTTGGTAAGATGAGAAAATAATATAAAAGAGAAGATTGAGGTGTAATAGCCCGTTTTTCAATAGTGTCGAAAACGGTGGTTTCGAGACCACAAATCTGACCAAAATTTTTTTATAACGAGTGTTTAAATTAAATAAGTCAATAATAATTTTATCTAAAATTTTGAATTGAAGAATTTTGGTTATTGAATTAAAAGTTAGTCAAGTGATTTTAGAAAATGAGGTATCGAGACATCGTTTCTAAAATTAAGAGCCGTAAATATTTTTATTAAATATTTACAGAGTTTTATTATATGTGAATTGAAGTTTGGTTGAGTAATTTTGATGATTAATTGCTTAATTAAGGAAAAATGAGTAAATTGTAAAAGAGGTAAAAGTCAATTGCTATTGTTTAAAAATAGTAAAGGGACTAAAATGATAATTAAACCATGGTCAAAAAGTCCAAGCGGTGGTGACATGATTACCATCCACTAAATTTTGGGTTACTTTTCAATTAGTCCTAATTAGTTTAAGGTTAAATTGAAAATAAGTTTGTTTGATTGAAATTTAAAATAATTAAAGGACCAATTGTGAAAATGAATCTTCCTTAAATGACATAATAATAGAAATGATGTGAAATTCTTCAGATTTTTGTAAATTTCAATTAAATCCTAATTAAATGAGGATTTATTAATTATCCTATTTTTTAGTATGAGTGGTTTAGAGGCAATAGCTTTAATGTGTTCGACTATAAATATTAATTATTTAATATTTATGAGGTCATTAGTATAGTATTAAATCTTGGTTAAGAAATTTTAACATTTGGATGGTTAATTAAGTAAAAATGACTAAATTGTAAATATGGAAAAGATGAATTTATTAGTTAGAAGCAAAATTAAAGGCGTTTGGATGATAAATAAACCACCATTACCCATAATGGACGGTTTTAGCTTTCATTTAGCTAAAATTTCATTTAGTTAATTAAGGGTAAAATAGTAATTAAGTGAATAAATAAAAAAATTAAACATGTTAAAAGATGAAATTTAGTCATCTTCAACAACTTTTCTTTCTTTGAAACCTGAAACAGCCATGGAAGAGAAGAGAAAGCTTCCGTCACTTAGGGTTCCTCAGTTGAGTAAGTAAACTTTGCTCGTTTTTAGTATTTTTTTTTTATGTTTTTGAGTTCGTTTTAGCTTGATCTAGCTAACCCAAGGACCAATTAGTGATTTTGATAAATGTTATAAAATTTTCCATTTATGAATAAGTTTGTTCTTGAAAGTTTATGGAAGATTTATAAGCTTGGTTATTAGATTTGATGATTTTGTAAAGTAATTTTTAGTAATATTTATGTTAAAGGACTAAAATGTTAAAGAATAGATTTGTAAGGACTTGAGGTGAAATATTGCAAAAAGTGGGTGTATAAATGCTTTTAAACATTCGGCAAAGCTGTAATTTAAAATAAACTGGTTAATTTGCAAGTTTGAGCTAGAAGACTAAATTGAATAAACGTGAAAAGTTAAGGGAAATTTTGTAAAAATACCAAAAATACTTAATTGCATCAAATGATTAAAATTCATGTTGATTTAATTAATTTAGTGAAATTATTGTAATAGATCAAGATCATGCCACATCTCGTGGAAAAGGAAACATCTTCATTAAAACAGTTTGGACTGTAACAGTGAATTAATTTTGAAAATTCACCAAAAATTATATAAATTTAGTTAGAGGTTGAATTAAATATATAATTAAATATTACTGAGCCTAGTTTTATATAGAAGAAACGGTGAAAGAAACAAAATTTTATATTTTGTGATATATTAATTTTTGTGTAACAAGGTCGGAGTAGATTCGAGTTCCCTTGTTCCGAGTATGGAAAATCATAAAAAAAATGTAAAAAAATTTATTAGAGATTGAAATTTATATGTTTAAATTCTTAATGAGTTTATTTTCAAGAGAATCAAACATAAACATCGTCTGAACTTTGTACTAATATATAATTAATTTTTAGTAAAGAAAGATCGAAACTGTAAGCAACAGAGAAGGGGAAAATTTGAAGAATTTTCTGTATGGATTGGCTGAAGTAGAAATTTTGAAATTTTTATGGTAAAAATATATTTGAGTCTAGTTTCAAAAACATCAAGCAGATCTTAATTTCAAATTCTGTAGCTCAAGATATAAGTAATTTAGTGATTGTGACTCAAGTGGACAACTTCGAAAATTAACACATAAGTAAATAGTGGAATTATAGATAATGTATTGTTATATATAAGCATGCTATATATTAAAAGTTAAAGATTCTAATAAATGTATATATACATAAAGGATGTGGAATGGAGAGGACGAGGAGAATATATATATATATATAGTAGAGAAATGTTTTGAAATGGTTATAAGGGATGGAATGATTGATATATGTGAGAATGTTTAAACTAATTAATAATAATAAGTGAATAATTGTTAATTGATATGATATTGAAATCAATATTAAAATTTTATAAAGAATTAAATTGATTGTCACAGTTTAGAAATAATTATTAACTATACATTATGTAAGTAAACTACTTTTGAAAATGCAAGTCTTCCAATGGTCTTATTTGTAAAACTTAAAAATTTGTGTTAATTTTATAAATTTCGTTATCTTTGATTGAATATCATGTTTTTATGAGGACTTGAGATTAGAAATAATTGTAAGTGGATGATATGTAAAATGAAGTGACGGTTATGACATCTAAATACAGTTTAGGTAATTAAATAAAAATAAATAAATAAATAAAATGTGAAACTTGTAGGAAAATGGAGACGTCGTCATGTTGACAAATACGCCATGTCATGACGTGGAACCTCCAACGTCGTGACGATAGTCCAAAATTTTTTATAAACTTTACAATTTGGTCTTTGATCAATTATGGATGTTTTAATGAGCTATTTTAACTCATAATTAGTTCTGTCGTAGATTCAATATTCACTAAAATGAGTAAATGATCTACATTAATTAATAATATGATAAATTGATTCTGAAATTTTCAGTAGTTGCTCCGGCAACGAATGTGACATCTTGATACCTTGACTCAGCGATTGGGTCGGGTACAGGGGTGTTACAAAGGAAGTTAGATTGGATTGAAAGTAGAATACTTATATGCCAACAATCCATTTTACTTTGGCCATTCACATTGTATTGTATTTAGTTATTTTAACTATTGTTTAGAAGGGATTATGATTGATCTTCATTATGTTAGCAACTCTAAAAAACCTTTATATAATCAAGAGATTTGTACAGGTTGATGTACGGATTTTTTAGAGCACTTATCTGATTAATGAAGAACATTATTTGTGAAAGTGCATTTGAATTATAAAACTTATTTATGGTTGATTTTAAAAGCTAAGTTCTCAATCGGAGAATTTAAAGAGACCCAAATAAAGAGAAAATGGGCCTAATGCCTAGTGTAGAAATCAAATTTAAAGCCCAATAACTAATGAGGTCCACGTTTGGACTCTAAAGTCTGATTTATAACCAATAACTAATGGAATAGACATCCAATAACTATCTAAATTGTTTTTAAAATGGACAATATTGAATTTCTACTTTCTTTATATTTACTAGTTATATTTAAAATGTGAGTAAAAAAATTATTATATGTTAAAAATATTTTTTTTAAAAATTATTTATTAATGAATATAAATGAGATGGTAATGAGCTTGTATTTTAATACTATTAAATATGTATTCGATTTCTAAATTTGTTATTTTTAATTGATTTATTTAAAAATAGTATAAAAGTATAAAAATAAAAGTGTCATCATAATAATATTAATTATAATTTAAAACAAAAATATTTTTTTATTTTATAACTGAATTGATGATTCGATTAAAAGGAACATTAATTGAGTAAAATGCTTAAATATAGTATATATGTTGATATTTATTATTAATATTTGTTTTAATAATTTTAAAATTAAAATAAAGAAAGTAGACTTAGGTGAACTAATTATAATTTTGACATGTGACAACTCTCAATATATAATATCTCATCAATTATGATTTTAAAATATTAATTAGGATTAGGAGTGTTCATGGGTTGGGTTGAACCTATGTATGATATTAACGTATTTCATGTTTGTCCAAGTTCGGCCGACTCAAAATATGAGTTTAAAATTTTGCCAAAACCCGCTCATATTTCCAAAAAACTAAACTAAGTTCATTTTAAGTCCGCTCATATTATTTTAAAAAGTTATTAGATTAAAAAAAATTAAATATTATTTAAAAAAAATTAAAAGCATACTAATCTCTTTTGTTCTTAAACAAGAAATTCGGTGACGAGAAATTTAAAAATTTGTTGAAAAATTCATCCAAACCTAGTTCCGACAACAAAACTTAGATTTTGTTTAGATATTTAGAAATTAAAGTTATCTAACAGTTAAAATAATAGAAGACAGAATCGTGGTGGGGAGAAAGAGAGTATAACAAATATTTGAAACATCTGAATTTAATTTAATTTAATTTTTTTAATTTAATTCTATTTTTCACAAAAACTTTTTGAGGGTAATTTACGTAATATAGTATAGTTTAAGTAATATTTATGATAAAAAAAATTAAGTAAGAAATTTTTTTTAATTTAAGTATTATTTTATAGTTTAAGCCAAATTCAAATATAGTAACTATTATTTAATAAATTCTCATTTATTAAAAATATTATTAATTAAATAAAATTTTATATTAAATTTGAGAATCTCGACGTGGATAATTCCAGTATAAGTAAAAGATGAGTCAAGTTAAAAAGAAAAACTAAAATTACTATTTTTAGAGATGGGTGACTTTTCGACAAGTGTTGGAGGTCGTGTTTGGAAAAGGGTTCGACTGAGGGAGGATGAACGACCCGATAGTGGTGAAGGGGTCGATGGTTCAGATGGAGGCCCGGGTAAGCCTGTTTCCTTCCGTGATGTGGTGCTAAATTCGAATCCGAATAGTGGGAATATGGATGATGATTGGGAAAACGATGATCTCACATTGAAGGAGGAGGATGTGAAGAAATTTGTTGTTGATGGTATTCCCACCATTGATTTCTCTGATAGAGTTTATGGACTTATTGATGAGCACATGTCTTTGACTCTCATTGTTAAGTTGCTTGGGCGGCGAATAAGCTATAACGCACTTTGGAATAAAGTTTGTATCATGTGGAAACCGGCCACGAGATTTCAACTTATGGACATTGAAAATGGCTACTATTTAGGAAAGTTTGAGTCTGCCGACGATTATAACAATGTTATCTCAAAGGGTCCATGGGTGTTGTATGGTCATTATCTAACGGTAAAACCATGGTACCCCCAATTCACAGCTTAGGATGAGTTTCCCCAGTGTGCGGTGGCTTGGATCTAAATACTTGGATTATCGGGAGCATTTTATAAAAGGAGCCTTCTACAGGAAATTGGAAGTTTCGTCAGGAGAGTTGTCAGGATTGATGTTCAAACCGACAAGGGTACAAGGGAACAGTCTGTTAGGTTTGTTGTTCATGTTAATCTTAATCTGCCTTTGGTCTCCAAGGTGCATATAGCGAATAAACTCCATAAAATTGAGTATGAATCGCTACCGCAAATTTGCTTTGCTTGTGGGAAATTCAGACATCTCAAGGATGCATGTTCTGACTCATCCTTGGTGCAAGGGGTGGGTAAGCAAGATGGGGAGAATAAAAACCAGTTACCGATAGAGCAAAAGGTTCAATTGAGGGTGAAGAAGGAGAGTTACGGGGATTGGATGGTGGTGCACCACCAGCAGCGACAACAATAACGGTAAGGTAAGCGAATTTCGTCAATTAATGAGGAATCAAATCAAGAGGGATCAAGATTTAATATTCTTTCTAAATCGAATAATGTTGTTGAGTTGGATTCGATAATGGCTGATTCTGTTTTCCATTTTGGTAAGAAGAATATTGGTGTTAATGTGGGCATTAATGAGAATCAAACAGTTGGTGAGTCAGTTATGAGAGCGGGTGATGGGATAAATTATTTGCGGGTCAATAAGGGCAGTGGGCATGAGGCTTCAACGTTTGCAAAGCCAAAATCTATTAAAAAAGGTGAAGCTACAGACATTAATTTGGTACTTAAGAAGAGTGGGTTGGGCGTTGGGCCTAAAGGAAGTGGAGGTGGATTCAAAGTTGGGTCTGGTAGGAAATTAAAAGAAAAAGCAATTGGGTTTAAAAGTCTTTATCCACGGAACCATTCGGTTGTGACGTTAGATGAGAATTCTAATCCGTATGTTTTACCTTCGATAGACGGCACTTGTAATGTTGGTCCAGGTGTCCAAATTCTTACGTCTTAAAATTCTTTCCCTCCACCAATCGTTAATTTGTGCAAAGACAAAGGGAAAATGGGAGAACCTCCAGGGGTAATTCTCAAACTCCTATGGAGCAGTCTGTGCCTGTGGACAGTACTATTGCGAATATAGTGTCTCATTTGGATGATGTAGGGACAAGCTCTAATGGTAGAGTGGGAATGGTTATGCAAGAATTTGACGATGATCTTGAGGGAGGTCATGATAGAGATGATGATGAGTCGACATGGATGGATGTTCGGACTAATGAGCTGTGTAAGGTTCGTTGTTTACTTTTTCTTTTTTATTATGAAGTCGGATATTTTAGTTTGGAATGTTTAATAGGTAGCATCGCCAAATTTCCCGAAGGTTATGAAAGAATATATGTGTGAATTTAATCCTGATTTGGTCGTTTTGGTTAAGATTAGGGTCAGTAGGGTTGTTGCCAATCGAGTTATCTCTAGCATTGGTTTGGCTAAATCTCATAGAGTGGAAATCCGTGGGTTTTCATGTAACACCAAAAGTTCGAACACCTTAGTCGGTTAAGATTTTCAGTGTTTTATTGTTCATTTATCACTAATCATCTTATCGTAATATTATACAACTTTATTTATTAAAATAATTCGCTTCACATGTTACACATTGTCATTTAAACAAAACCACAAATCAACAAGGGTAAAAATGACATTTCCAATATTTTGGGAGGCTTCTACCGGTACCTGATGGTCAAGTATCGGTAGTAGCCCTGTAATTAAACAATTCTAAAATGATGCGGATTTCTATCGGTACTTGTGCTAGTTCTACCGATACAAGTATAATTTTTACCGATACATGTTATGTATCTACCGATACTAAAAACTCCAGAGAGTAACAATTCTCACCCTACAACTTCTACTGATACATCTATGCATATAACTACCGATACTCACAATTCAACTACCGATACATCTCAAGTCAGTGAACAACCTCTCTCCTACCCTGTACTTCTACCGAAACATACATGAGATCTACCGAAACAACTATGCAAAATCTCAAGACTTATACCAAATACAAGTTCATTAATCTTCATTCATACACAACTTTAATTATGAATTTAAGTCAACACAAGTACATGATTTTTATGTCAAAAAAAAAGTACTCAAGTTTACTGTCAACATTTCATCACACATAGTAAGGTTTTTCACAAACTCATTATACATAAGAAAAAAGAGACATAATCCTAGTACATGCCATATAACCAAGTGATGTAAAAATTCTACCGAACAACTCCGCGATAATGTGATGCTTCAAGATGATCCGATCTCTGAACAGTAAAAATTGAATCTACAAAACATAAGCAAATCCACAGGTAAGCACTTTAAGGCTTAGTAAGTTCATAAAGTTAAATAGATTTATCAAACCTCAAGAGTTGTAAAAATCTAATTAACCGAATGGAATATTGTGTACATCCGAGGTAAGTTTCAACTCGCATTTGATACTCACGATGACACAAACTCATCGGACCCTTAATCCACAATGGAACTAATTTCATTTAAAACTCACAATGACATATAGTCATCGAACCTTCTGTTCTGTAAAGGAACTCATGTACTCACGATAACACTTAGTCATCGGACCTCACAATCCGTAAAGGATTCATATACTCATGATGACACTTAGCCATCGGACTTTATAATCCGTAAAGGATTCATTTACTCACGATGATACTTAGTCATCGGACTTCATAATCCGTACAGATTCATTTACTCACGATGACACTTAGTCATCGAACCTTATAATCCGTAAAGGATTCATTTACTCACGATGACACTTAGTCATCGGACCTTTATCATTTACGGTTCAATGTCCGTTGCCTTTCTTTTTCTTTATTCTTGTCTTCCAACTTTTCACTAAAATGGTTTACAATACAAGAATATAAAATTCAAACTAGAATTTAACCATAAGAACTTACCGAACTAGATTGCGGTTGTGAATGAATTCCAAGGACTACTCCGTTAATTTTCTTTTTCCTCGATCCGTGGCACGATCGTAGTCTACATTCACAAATCATTCCATTTCTCACATTAAATCACACAATCAATTCATTTAACACAATATAGTCCTTTTGGTAAAATTACGATTTTACCCCTAATACTTCCCTTTTATTCAATTTAGTCATTTCAACACAAAATATGCAAAATAACCATTTCCTTTCTAAACCTTTAGCAGTCGAAAGTTCCAAGTCCTCAAACAAGTCCCTAAATTTCATTTATTTCATACCAAGTACACCCAATTTCATCATTTTAACATTTTAGTCCTTAAACCCTAATTTCATAAAAAATCACTTCACAAAAATATCAAATCCAATCATCAAGGATACAAATCCATCAAAATATTTCAAGAGAAAGCATAGTCAACAATGGAAAAATTTATAACATTTGACATATTTACAAATTAGTCCTTACATAAGCTAGATTAAGCTAATATGGACTAGACAACATAAAAATTACTAAAAACGGGTGAGATTTCACTCACCAAATCAAAGACTAAGCTTGGTCGAATATTATTCTTTCTCCTCTAGGGTTTTCCTTTGTTTCAAGGTTGAAGAAGATGATTAAAATCATCCAAATTATCTTTTATTTAATCTTTACTTATTTATTTGCATTTTACCAACATACCCTTAATGAATTAACACGATTTTCACCAAATAAGGGTCCATAACAATTCACTATACCTTGTAAGGTATATTTACTCATTAAGGACCCTTCGTAAGTCATTCCTCTACAATTTAGCATGTTTGGTCAAAAATTCCTACATTTTTTTTACTTTTACGAATTAGTCCTTTTTACTTAATTAATTATTTAAACATTAAAATTTCATAACCAAATTTTAATACGATGCTAACGAAGTCGTAATTATTTAAGTAAATAAATTTTTGACTCAACTTGTCGGATTTGTGATCCTGAAATCACTATTTTTGACAACACTAAAAATCGGGATGTTACATTTCAGGTGGGATTTGGGTGCTGTGGAAGGAATGTGTTGATGTTGAGGTGCTTTCTAGTAGTAGTCAATTTTTTCATCTGAAGGTTAAGTTTCCTGCTTTTTCGGATTGGGTTCTATTTGTAGGAGTGTTTGGATGTCTGTGTGGAAGTTTACGCAGACAGTTACGGTCTAAGCTAGAGTTGATTTTGAAAAGTGTTCATCTTCCTTGGCTTCTTGCTAGGGATTTCAATGCTATGCTCTATAATGGAGAGAAATATGGGGGATCGAGGATTGCTTACTGCTCTTGTCGATTATTTCAAAATTTTTGCTTAGTAAGTCATTTGAAGGATTTGGGATCTCAGTAACCTACTTTCACCTGAAATCGAGGTTCTCTTTTTGAGAGGCTTGATCGTGCGCTTTGTAACATTGAATGGGAGGAACTTGCTCCGATGATAATGGTGCATAATCTTCATAGGTTTAAATCTGATCATCAACCTTTGACGATTTGCTTTGGAGGGTCTGCAGCTCATAAACAGTGCCTTCCATTTCGGTTTCTCAGTGGGTGGCTTTCTCATAGTGCTTTTGGGTAATTTGTTTATGATAATTGGGTTCAATTGACTAGTTTGGAAATGATTGTGAAACCTTTTGTTGAGGGTGCTAAAAAATGAAATGAAGAGGTGTTTGGTAATATTTAAAAAAAAAGTTTTGATAGCTCGTATAAAGCGAATCCAGAGGTTCCTTGAATGTTACTGCTCTCGTAAGTTGGTCATCTTAGATTATATTTTTCCAAAAATATGAATGCTATGATTTGTGGTTTGGTGGGCAAAATCCTTGGGTTCCAGCATACAGAGGATCTTGGTACGTATCTTGGTGTCCCTTTGCTTCATTCTAGAGTAAGGAATAGTACATTTCAATTTATAATTGATAAAGTGAAGCAAAAGCTTAGTGGTTATGATGCGAAGTTGTTGTCATTTACGGAGAGAGTCACTTTGGCTAAGTCAGTATTGTTGATTATCCCTGGTTACTTTATGCAAGCTGCTTTGATTCCTATTGGAGTTTGTAAAAAAATTGAGCAGGTTGTTAGCCAGTTTGTTTGGGGCAACTCAACTGAATCTAGGAAATCGACATTGGTAAATTGGGATAGTTGTTGTCAATCTCTGAAGGTGGGTGTTCTAGGTATTAGAAAATTTAATGATCAGAATTTAGCTTATATGATGAAACTTGCGTATCATTTTGTCATCAAGACTGATGTGCTATGGGTTCGGGGCTTATGTGTGAAATATAAAGTTATGGAAGTTTGCCCAGAAAAAGTGGATTACACGGTTTGCTCTTATGTTTGGAAGTCTTTGTCAAAAGTTTGGTTCATTTTTCGTGAGCAAATTGTTTCGAGCATAGGGTGTGGGAATAATGTGAGGTTTTTTCATGATAATTGGATGCCCAAACTGGGCCCTTTGGTGGATCATCGACTCTCGAGGAAAATATGTTCGGAGCATGGAAAGGTGATGGATTATGTGATAGCAATAGGGGGATGGAACTGCAAGCCATTTCGAATTTTTCAGCAAGGCAATTCTTGAACATATTGCCTCTTGTCCTACTCCTAATGCTGATTTGGGTGCGGATCAATGTTTTTGGAAGTGCTAAGATAATGGGAGTTTTTCTCTCCGGATTGCCTACAAGAGTTTAGAGGTTGCTACGCTTTTGGGTGCTGTTGCTAATTGGGATATCATTTGGAAAAATCCATTATCGCCTTGTGTGAAGCATTTTCTATGGCTTGCTCAGCGTAATAGGTTGTTAACTAGCATGGAAAGGGTTATGAGATGTTTTACGGATGACGCTAGTTGCAGCAAGTGTAAGGCGGTTCACGAGTCTGTTCTACATGTGTTAAGGGATTGCAGCTTTGCAACAGCAGTGTGGAAGAGAATTCTCTTGATTGGTATGCTTGATACTTTCTTCAGTGGGGATTTCTACACTTGGTTTAATGCTGGTTTGTGTGGAAGTTTTCGTTTGGAAGGTTCTACGGGTGAGTCTATGGCGATTTTTGGTACCATCTGTTAGCTTATTTGGAAGGCCAGAAATTTGCTCATTTTTCAACAATACATGGAGGACGTAGGTGACATTATTCGGATAGCTGCTGCCATGATTAGAAATATCTAGTTGTGTTACATCAAGGGGAAAACTGAGAGCTCTAGCAATTTTGTTAATGATGTTTGGCAGCCTCTTGAACATGGGTGGATGAAGATTAATATTGATGGTACAGCCAGAGTTAATGAGGGATGAGTGGCTGTTGGGGGTGTTATTCGGGATTCGAGAGGGAATTGGTTTATGGGATTTCAAAAGTATCTGGGTCGTGGATCTGCATTAGTGGTTGAGCTATGGGGTATGCTACATAGTCTGCAAATCGCGAGATTAGAAGGCCATAGTATGGTGATTCTTGAAAGTGATTGTCTTGAAGCAGTGAAGATGGTGAATGAATGTTTGAATGGATCGTTGGCAAACACTATTGTTAGACGCATAGCTGCTTTCTCAAGGCAGTTTGAGAGGGTCCGATTCCAATATGGCAATAGGAAGTGCAGTATGGTTGCTGAACGTTTGGCTAAATCTTGCGCTTCTAAGAATGTGGATATTCGTATAGTTGATGTCCCTGATGTTGCTCTTCGATCTTTGCTATTACAAGATAGTATGAGTTTTAATGATGGAATCAAAGCGCTCAAATCATTTTCTAAATAAATCTTACTTTTTTTAAAATGAAATGAAATTATTTTTATTTAATTTATAATTAATTTTGAACTTTAATAATATAAAAATAAATATTTTATATTTAAAATAATGAAAATAATTTAAGTTTTTATATAAAAATATTTTTCAAAAAATACTATATATTTTTATTTACTTGAAAATATAATTTTTTAAACATATTTATGAAAAAAAACCTTTAAAACTTTATCTAATAATTTTTAAAAGCCGTAAAATGAATTTATTTTATCAAAATAAATAAATAAAAATCAAAATTAACATGAAAAATTAAAATTCGAATCAAATAAAACTGATTTATTATAGATAATTAAAAATATATAATAATAAAAAAAACCTGAATAAATTAAATTGAATTCACCCAACCAATCTCCATAAATGATGAGAATGGTAACGGGAGGGATATACCCTATAAGGTAGTGGGTAGGATGGAGGGAGGGAAAGTGTACCTATCTTCACATAGATACATACTTGACCATGTCAAGCTTTTCAGTCAAGGGTGGGAGAAAAAGACAAACCAAGTCTTCTTTCAATATCAAATTGTGATGTATCCTATAAAACCACTCAACTTGTTCTTTTAAACAAAATTATAGTATTCTCGGTCAATGCAATTACTCATTCTAGTCTCCCATCTTTGAACATTAGTCAATTTCGCAAATTATTATTCAACACTTCTCAATATTTACATTACTTTTCGCTCCTCAATTGAGTTTTTACTCCGTTTGAAAATTATTTGTATACTTTTTTAAATGATGAGAGAATGGAAGAAAAACTTATAGTGGTTTGATTTCCATTGCTTATCTTCGCTACTTTAGTATACTTCAATTTAGGATTTTCTAATTCACAAGATTAAGATAGAATTTCCGCCCGATTTTTATGATTTAATTAGAATCCTCTAGTTTTTACAAAGTGCAACTAAAACTCTTTACAGAAATACTTAAGGTTTTATACCTTCGAAATTTGAAGTAGCTCTATACAACAAAGATGAAGCATGCAAACAAAGAAGGCCTCTCAAATGTGTGTTTTTACAAGTGTTAAGCTCCCTTAAAGTATTAAAATGAGAATGATAAAAAGATCTAACAATAAGCACTTGTATCTATATCAAGGAATGAGTTTATATATGTTTATGGTCGTTGGGGATGAATTCTAGCCATTACAAGCATTAATTTCAAGCTTAAAAACCCCTGTAGAGCTTTGGGTGCGATACCTAACCTTTGGGGTGTGGTACATTTCTTCAAAATTTCACCATTAAGGCATAGGTATTGCACCTCAGTTGGAAGGGTGCGGTATCTGTGTGTCTCTTTTTACACTAATTTTTAGGTACCACATTTTTGGTCAAGGTGTTGTATCTAATTTAAAAATACTTTAAAAAAAAATCTTAAAAAATATTTTTCAAGCCTTCAAATTATTTTAAATATATTTAATAAATTTTTTAACCATATTTTCACCAAATGATTTAGAAAATATATTATTTTTCAATCATATATAAAATCTCTGGACATCAAAGCTAACAATAATAGTTTTTTTTTTTTTTTTTTTTTTTATATATTTTAATATAAGATTTTATACATTAATTTTTTTATAAATATATTTCTTACATAATTTTTTAATTGTAATTTCTTATTGATAGCAATTTTTTATGAAATAAATAAACTGCCACATGCTCTAATATTTCATTTTTTTATTTGACCTTTTAAATTATTTTTTTTACCATACTCCAACAATGTGTTATTTTTCTAAATTTATTTGTCTATATTCTATAATGAATAACCCAACACCATTCATCCTCAAAGTTAGCTTAGGTTAGGTATATTGATTTCTTTATTGTTACTACTACTATTACAAGTTAGATACTATGGGTTCAGGTAACTTTGGCTTCATCATTTTTATAGTAGCCTATAAATTCTACTATCTCCCTTTTATCTCTATCAAAATTTCTCTACTCCATGTGCAACAGTAGGATCTTTTCTCCCTTTTATTTGTTTTTATCTCAATTCTCAATTCTCTCTTTTTTTTTTTTTTTTTTTTTTCTGTTTGCAATATCTTAAAAAATTGATTCATTAATAGATCCATTTTTTATATTTTTGGGTTTTAAGCGAAATAATAGATTGGACCTCTTTTAAAAAAATTATAAAATATAATACAATAAAAAAACATATACTAGTAATAAAATAAAAGCATCAATCAGATGATTTTCTTTTTCACGTTAAGACTCGGAAAAAAAATTTGAACCTCTTTCAATCTTGGACCCTGAACAGTTGCACTCTCAAACTACCTCCAAGGTTAGACCTACTCATTAACCATTAAAAAACACACTTAAATACGATTAAAATTAGGCCCTCCTAACTGTTACAATGATAACAATATATATCAACCAAGTTAAAGATTAACAACTTAATAAATTTAAGGAACAACTCTCATCTCACCAAATTTTAAAAAATATGAGTATTGAATCCAACAAGTGGCCCCAATGAAAAAGAAGATGTTGTTCATCTTAGGGATCTCGAGTTCGAGCGCCTGTGTGTACAAAGTGTGTGTGCATTGTCAAAGAGTTAAAAAAAATATGAACAGATATTACCATATAATCATACCAGTATATTAAAAAAATGAGTATTAAATCTAGATTTACAACATATGGAGACAAAATAATGGAGCTAATGGGCTCCGGAAACCAAGAAATTAAGTAAGAAAAACCATATTAATTAAAGAGATTAAAACGGAAAATGGAAGACAAATGAACAAAGTGACAATTATTAGATGCCTGAGAAGATAGTGCATGCATGCTCTTCAATCCAAATCCCAACGCATTTACATCAAATTTCTCGCCCCTCGTAATATTTTATGTATCGTCTCTCCACAAAAGTCTTTGCTTATTTTTGACCTAATTCTATTGGAATCAAATCTTGCCAAGTTCTGCAATTTAAGGATAAACATTACACTGCCTCTAAAGTCAGCATTTCTAACTTGGGATACGCACTTTTCCCCATTTCAATATACCTATACATCATACGCACATCGGAAGGGAAAATTGTCTGTTTCCTCATGGGTCAGATTGTATATATGGAGTTCTGTTGATCGAATAGAACAACTCTTCTTATATTTTCTGTGCTTCCCCCTTTTCTATTTTCTCTTTCGGGGTTCATTTATTTATTTTGACTTCAAATCTCCTCCAACACCCCATTTTAATCGGATGCATGTTTATTTCATGATCATAATATTTTAATTAATATTTATCAAAGATTGTGTGACCCAAATTTCGTCACTTGTCCAAAAAATAAAATACATAGATAAAATGAGATGATTTATAGGGACAAAGGTCCGACGGTCAACCAGGGGTGCGGACCATGCTATACAAGTTGAACCCGTATAGAACCACACTCTTCTATTTGACATTGATTAAAATAAGGCTTTTTAACCTTTAAATAAATGCAGTCGAAACTCCTCTCGTATCATTCGTTTTTCAACATTAATGTATTTCCCCTCCTCTACCCGTGGTTCTTTTCGAAAGAGTTTCCCATCAATGTTTGTTATAACAATATCCAAGAACATAAACATGATAATAAAATAAATATACCTTCTACTTCGTAAATTAAACATATTATTGTTGGGTTAAGATATATAAAACAAGGAACCAGATGAAAAGTTGGACCTTTATATAAACAATTGACTTTACATAGATTTTGCCAGATGATCATGTATTTATACAGTTAATTTTTTTTCATGTCCTGTATGTTTTGTTATACCGCGTTTATATCATTCGATTGAATCATAACATCATATCAAAATTCAACACTAATTTAAAATTTAATACCGCTACAGTATGGATTCGAAATGAACATTTTATTGAATCCAATGTGATGGCTTGATGATCAAGGGTATTCACCGTTTCAAGTGTAGTTTGAGTTCGAATCGTGTTAGTAGCGTTTATTGTTCGGACTTTACGCTATTATTATAATTCACCAAAAAAAAAAGAAAAAGAAAAAAGTTATTAACATGTTTGATGCACAAAAGATATAACCCATATGCCACTCCTATCATATATCACATCCTTCTGTTAAATTTTCATAATTTAATAGGAATGATTGTTTATTCAGCTGAATTACATCCTGTGCCTCAAGCCTGCTTTCGTTGTTTTTTTCTTTTGACTTGCCAGTTGCCATCATGATCAAATATATTGATTTGTAATGAGGATACTTTGGCTAAAATTTAGAAAACTAGGAAGGAAATAGAGATCAGGTGATTCATCCTAGTAGTAGGCTATAAAGATTTTATTTTATTAGTCACATGGAATTCACCTCAATTTCCCGATTTAAAAGTTTTACTTTTTCTTATATAAGCCTTTTGATAACAAATGTTTTTACGATATCTTTTTTAAAATATTTATGTATGATAATATAATTAAATGCAAATTGGTAACTTCTTAGTCATCACTATTTTTGTATTGTTCAAATTCATCTTTTAATAAAGGGCAAATAACACTGAGGCAAAGACTTGTAGTATCAATATAATGTTATAAGTGGGACCCTTTAGGTCAAAGCATGCTGCCAGTGTTAATTAATCACTAGTAAATAGATAGGTCTTCCTAGAGAAATGTTTCGTTCAAAAAAGCATGCCTATGTGTCCTTTCCACATGCAACCCAACATGCCTCCCCCTTCATTTCATTTGAGTGTGCTTCTACATGCTAATGTGAAACAAGAATGGGTACTCCCAAAACTTCAAAAGCAAGGCAGGAAAGAAGAAAAAAGAAAGAGAGAACCCTCTGAAAATAGGGAGAAAAAGGCATTGCCCCCATGGGATTGAAGAATATCAAGAAAAAGCTGAGAAAGATTGTGGAACTTATCATTATATTTGGCTTAAATTGGATGCACATGGCTGAGAATATATTTAAGAAGGCTCAGTCGTATTAGTTAGTCCAAGGGCAACATGGCCTTTTTCTATGTGTTTAGAGGACTACACGTAATATATAGATATATTTTGTGTAGATTGTGTTCGTTTTGCGTCAAAAGAGAAATCTTTTAGACTTGTATTCTAAGACTGGAGATCAAAAGGTATACTTGTGGAAATGATGGGGACTGACACATGAAAATGATATTTGGATTGGCAATCATATGGTACTGCAGCAGCTTTTATATATTCAGAGTCATACAGACTCATAAATACTAGTGACTTTATTTAGTAGTACATTTACATGATTAGTTCCGGATTCAGCTCAGACTCTCTCACTCTCTCTCTCTCTCTCTCTCTCTCTCTCTCTCTCTCTCTTCTCGCATGTCGGAATCTTTGAAGAAAGATATTAGAAAATCAAGGCAAAGAGAATTTGATCATTAGGAAGTCAATGAAAAATTTGCTAGAAAGTTCATTCAAAGGAGCACTTGTCGATCATGGGAATCATATTAAGCTGGTGATGAGCCCATGATTGCACTTATTGCTGGAGAAATCATCAACTTGTTCAAACTCATGGCCCAATGGAAATGATTGAACTCAAGGTAGATGAATCATCACTTGTACTGCTAAAATCACCTGAATATATATAACTTTATACTCTCTCAAACCCATAAATATTACAGCACAATCACTTTGATATCTTAGCTAAATTCATGGATTAATGTGTTAAATGAATTAATTTAGTTCTTACTTATTTTCTTATCTAATTATTGAAAAAAATAAGCAAGTATACACTTATTTCCTACTTTAGATACAAAAGAAAAATAACATGGAAAATACAAGAAACAGGAGCGGAGATGTGTGTTTCTCAAACATCATATGTATCATCACAAATATTAGGAAAAGTGGCTTTGTATTGAGTGACTCATCATGAAGGGCAACTGTGCTCATGGGAGTTTATGAGGGTCCAATCAGCAGCAAGGGCCCACACTAGGATCATTATGCAAGCATGGGACATTGTTCTTTTGCTCACTCCTAATTTTGGATTTTACAAAACTGTGGATGGCATTTGAAAATTTTCTCCTTATTTAAACCCCAATGCAAATGGCTGATAAACAAGCCTCAACTAGCACCCTCCTAAAAATCACTGAGCTATATTATTGTTCTATTCCATTCCCAAGACCAAGAATTTTCTCCCTTTGTCCTCTCCCTTTCTATCTATCTAATCAGAAAAAAAAAAAAAAAAAAAGGGAAGAAGCATTAAGAACCCAGAGAGACAAACACTAAAGGAAACACAAGTTATTGTTTCTTTCATAATCTTCATGGATTTCAACAACTCAAAGACTGACTCTCCTTCTTCTTCTAAAAACAAGAGAAAGCAGCAACAAAAGCAGCCTCAACAGCAACAACAGCAACAAGAGGCAAGGTTCTTGGGAGTAAGGAGGAGGCCATGGGGCAGATATGCAGCGGAGATAAGAGACCCTTCCACGAAAGAAAGGCATTGGCTTGGCACTTTTGACACTGCCGAAGAAGCAGCCCTAGCCTACGACCGTGCCGCTCGCTCCATGCGCGGCTCTAAGGTTCGGACCAACTTCGTTTATTCCGATATGCCAGTTGGCTCATCGGTCACCTCCATCATTTCCCCTGACGAATCACAGCATGACATGTCGTCAATTTTCCCCATTCACCCACCGTTCCACCAACAAACGGATGCTAACCAAAACCAGCTTTTCTTCACTCAAGACCCTTTCAATGCCTGCCACTTCTCTTCTGGATGGAACCAAGAGAGTAGTGATACACTAGTGTCTTACACCCCCATTACTGGCGTCATGGATGCTACTGGAAATGGTGGTTCTCAACAGTTCAGTGATGACTGTGAGCTGCCACCATTGCCTCCTGACGTCTCTTCTACTTGTTATGGCTCTGGAGTTGATATGAGTTATACTTATGGATCGTGGTGTGACACAGGCCTTCTCGGGTCTGCAGATGGATTTGACTCAGGAGTCAGCCAACCATTTTTCGACTTTAACTCTTACGAACTTATGCAGCACACCCCAGTCTTCGGGAAGATACCATCGGTTCCTGATACGGTAGCTGAAGGATTTGATTTGGGTTCATCATCTTCGAGCTACTTCTTTTAATAGCAACTACAACTTCTGTCTTCTGTTATAAAATTTCATAATTAAAAAAAAGAAAAAAGTGTCAGTTTTAGTTTGGGGATGTTGCTTTTAGTGGCTTTTTGCTTATTTTGATGATTTTGGGGCGTACGTAAGTACGGGTTTCATGGGTTGTTGTTGGATTTAGGGTCCAATTTGGGAAAAAGGGTCCTGCTTCCAAGCCTGTTTTTATGGTTCATGTCATTGCCTTTTTCGGTCAAAGGTGTGCGGGGCCAAGATATATGGCCTTTTTTGGTTTGTGAGTAAATGTAAAATGTGTGATCACAATTCACACCATCGCCAGCAGCTTGAATGTTTTGCTTTTTCTTTTAATGGATTAACACGTGTTCTTAATAGACATGTGTTGTAATAGGGTGCCGCAATCTAAGAACTCCAAAGATTCATATTATGACGTCAAAAAGTGCTGCCACTTACTTTTGAAATTAAACCAGTTCAGCTCCAATTTATTAATGGGAAAAAAGAAAATCTTTATTTACGCAGTCCAATAAGAATGAATCCCCAATAGACGCGTTTGAATTTTTTTGAAGGGAGCCATCTTGGAGATGCAAACGCCAATTTTGTAATACCCCACTGAAGGCGACTTTACTACCAAGCACAGTGGTTGCCCTGGCATTTGAATATTTCCTGGTAATGACGACGTCTTTGACATCACTACACACCATGGTCTTGGTGATGAGCCAACGTTATTAGTGCTGCTTATATTGTTGATTGTGGGGTGTGATCACTGGGTCTTGTGTGGTTGTGGGTTCAGAGAACCTGTGCTTGTAAGCCGCGTATAGTCTGCTTGAAAAGTTCCAACATCCAACGCGGTCCCATTGTGTACGCTAACAAGACTTTGTTCACTCAAGCTTGGCTTTTTCTTTAAAATCTTCAATCTTCCTACCATAAAAACTATATCTTCCCTTATGTCACTTGAAAGCGTCAACGTATTCTTATGGTCTTATTGAAACAATCTGTTGCTTGGAGAGCCCGGCAACTTCACCTTCAACCTCCTATTGGCCCCAAGAATCAACACACCAGGTTTCAAGTTCAGCTCGTTTTTTTCTTTTTCTTTCTTTTTTTGGTTAAGTCCTATTAACGAATTTTAGGTGACCCATGAAGGAGATATCATATCATTAGCAAAGTTCTTGCATAGGGCAGTTATTGTTTATTAGTAATCCTGATTGAACAACATAGGAATAAAGGCCATTGATAAGGGCTTCTTTTTGTTTTGTTATTTTGCAGGGGTTTACTATTACATGCCAAAGCTGTAGCGAGCAGCTGTGGAAGGAATTTACATTTTAAAACAGGACTTAATTCTTAAGGCTCCTTCCAATGTCTTGGATGGACTTTAGAATTGGAATTGAGGATGTTGGTGGAGCAGTATTAGAGGAACTGTGGAAGAGGGTGGGGTTGCAAACAGTGGAGCTTGCTAAGGAAACAAGGGATGTTGTGCTTGAGAAAGACAACTTCCGAGAATTCTCCACTAGTATCTCTGAGCTGGATACTCTTTTGCAGGCCTTAAATGTGAACCAAATTGAAACTTCAATGGGTTCAGAATTCACCAAGGCAGCATTGGAGAAACTGGACAGACAGCTAAGTAAAGCGCACAAGATGATCAAGGATTATAAATCCGGAAGCCATCTCTGGTTCATACTTCACTCGCATTCGGTGCTCTCGCAGATGCAATGTTTAGCCAAAGATATAGCTGCAACCGTTTCCACATTTGAGTTGATTAATCTTGATATGGCAGTGAACTTGAAGAGTATGAATAACCGTATCATCGAGCACCTGAGTTCAATGGAGTTCCGCATGTCAGCATCAACACAAACAATTGCTTCAGAAATAGAGAATTCAATATCCCGGAGCTGTAGAAACAGAGCGACTGCTGTGCAGCTCCTGGAGAAAATCGCGGAAGCAGTCGGTGCCAATGCTGATGCATCTTTGGTAAAAAATGAATTGGCACTTTTGAAGCAGGAAAAACAAGAGATGGAAGTTCAAAAGAAGCTGGCGGAGGCACTTGAGCTTTCTCAATTGATACACTTATTGTACAGTACCGAAATGGTTTCAAGGCCACTGAACGAGGATTCCTCAACATACCACAACCAATACCCTATCGCTTCCTTCATATGCCCCTTGTGCGATGAGATGATGATAGACCCGGTTGCAATTATCTGTGGCCACAGCTTTGAGAGGAAGGCTATTCAAGAATATTTCAAGCGTGGAAACTATGATTGTCCCACTTGCCGACAAGAGCTTCAAAGTCTAGAGCTTACTCCTAATGTTAACCTCCGGAGCTCTATACAAGAATGGAAGAAAAGAGATATGGACTGGAAATTTCAAGCTGCAGTTGCTGGTATCAAATCCGATGATTGTTTTAGAAAAAACAAAGCCTTCGATGATATGCAGGATCTGGTGGAAATATCTGAATATGCAGTGAAAGCTGCAGAGGAGGGACTCATACCGAAGTTCGTCGAGTCGTTTAAGGACACTAGGCTTAACAGTGTGGCTGCAGAGAAATGCCTTTATTGTTTAGCTAAATTCTGTGAGGACCATAAGGTAAGGAAAGACTAGGTTTCTATATCTGTTTAAATCTAACCGATTAAGTATGTTCTTTTGTTATTATATTTTTCATTGGAGCAAGCATTCAAATATGATGATGAAGACTTCTTTTCCGGGAATTGCAGCTACAGATTGTTGAAGCAGGAACTGTTCGCTGCATTGTGAAGCGCATGTACAACGGTGAAACAGAAGCCAATTCAGTTTCCATCCTGTTGGAACTGTCTAAAACAGAAACTCTCATAGAGAAAATAGGAAATACCAAGGATTGTATCCCTTTCCTGGTTTCTTTGCTCAGTAACCGCAACCCTGATACCTCGTCGAAAGCTAAAGCTGTATTGCAGAATCTTTCTTCCGACACACACTTTGCTGTGAAGATGGCTGAAGCTGGATACTTCAAGTCATTTGTTGGTCGATTCAACAAAGGTGAAGTAGTAGATACAATCGAGATAAAAAAAACTGATAGATATGTTTATTGAGTAAATTAACTTACTTGAAAGCCTGTTCTTGCAGCTGCAGGACAACAAGAGACCCAAGCATTGATGGCTGAAGCCTTGGAAAAGATGCAGTTCAAAGAAAACAGCATCAATGACCTGAAAGATAAACAATTTGTTCACAATCTACTTCACTTGCTATCCTCAAATTCCCCAGCATGGAAATCTGCTTGCATCAAATGTGTCAAGAAGCTTATACGGTATCCCAAGATGGTAAAGCGGTTTCTATCAGATCCGGAAACTATACCACTTTTACTTAATCTCATTTCATTCAGGTCAGATCCTCTCCTTAAACAAGAAGCTGCTGAGATTCTAGCTCTACTGATAGAAGCATGTCAGCCTCCTCAATTTCAGATGTATCAAGGGCTCCAGGAGCTGCAATCACAGCATAATGTCGGTCTCCTTTTGCAATTTGTTGCAAAATTTGATACTCAATTTAAGGTCAAGTTCTTGCACCTGCTGGTTGAGCTAGGCAATAAGTCAAAGACAGCTCAAAATCTAATACGATCGAACGCAGATGCCGTGGATAACCTTTTTTCTTGCCTTGGTAGTGATCATCCTTCAGTTAGAAAATGGGCAATGAAGCTAATACATTGTGTGTCTGAAGATCATCCTGACGGGGTTCCTCTCCCTCCATCCCCTGGAAAAGAAACTGCCATCAACACCTTAGCATCCATCCTAGCATGTTCGCCTAATTTTGAAGAAAGGTCCCTTGCTGCTGGAATTATTAGCCAACTTCCAAAAGATGATATAGCTATTGATGAAGTACTCCGTAAATCAGAAACTTTAAAAGCCATTCATGAAGTGATTTGCCATTCGGATGAAGAATTTGGTGTGATTGGAGCACCCATTAACCAAGACAAGTCCCTACTTGAAAATGCACTAGCTGCACTTTTACGCTTCACGGAACCCTCCAAGCCTGAACTCCAGAGGCAAGTAGGACAGGTTGAGCTATACCCATCTTTAATTCGACTGCTTTCTACAGGTAGCTCGCTGGCCAAGCAGCGAACTGCCATTGCTCTTGCACATCTATCACAGTCCACCAGCCTGTCAGTCGCAGAAACAAGCATCAGGCTAAAGCAAGAGAACTCCATGCCACTGTTTAGCATGAAGAAGCTCTTCCCTAACTTGTCTTGGTGCTGCTCAGCCTCAGCAGACAATGAAATTTTATGCCCCCTCCATGGAGTTGCATGTTCAAAGAGACGTACTTTCTGCCTTGTCAAGGCTGATGCTGTGAAGCCGCTATTGCGAACTTTGAGTGATACAAACTCGGGTGTGGCAGAGGCCGCCCTAATGGCACTTGAAACAATGTTAGAAGATCACAACACATTGTCACATTCAAATGCAAGTGCTGCCATTGTAGAGAGTGAAGGTGTTGTGGCAATTCTGCAGGTCCTAGAGAAGGGATCCTTGTCTGCCAAAACAAAAGCCTTGGACTTACTCCAGAAGATCCTAAACCATTCACAAATAAGTGATACATTGTTTCAGAGGTGTGAGGGAATCCTTATCCAATTGCTCCACGAGGATGCACTTCGAAAGAAAGTAGCTCTGGTGCTTAAGAACATGAATGTTCTTCCTGAGCAATCCTCCTATTTCTGAAATTGTTTGTTTTCTGTAAATAGGGAGCCTGAACCAGAACTTGTTCAGAGTCCTAATCAATTCTTTAGATAAGGTCAAGGGTTGAACTCAGCCCAAAACCAAAACATAGCATATTCATTTTTCAGCTGATCAGAAATAAGAAAAAGATATTGTTTAGAACAATGCTTACTGACTTAATGACATACATCACCATGCAAACAGAAAGGTCATAGGTAGATCTGGTACCTTTATGTGTAGCTATACGTTTGACTTACTTTATTGTGGATTCTTCAGAAAAGTAGAATCTATGAAACATCTCTTTGTTTTATGATTTCACCATGTGATCTGGTTTGGTACCCCCTCTTACTCTTAAAATTGGTTCGTGAAGCTCACATCCATTTCTTCCTAGATCTTTCAGTGGCTTCAAGTTTGCGATATCACCTCTCATGGAGTAAGAAACTTCTATACAACCTTCACTTGTGCACCCTAGATCAAGGAATTAGCTTGTCTTCAACATCTTGCCCAATTCGATCGGCTGAGGCGAAGCCAAAAATTTTTGTTCGGGAAGCCAAAATTAAATGGTATATTTTTAGAATAATAAAAATATAATTTTAATATTATTTTAATAGTATATATCTTTATAATTTTTAATTAAAATTATAATTTTATTATTACTAATTTTTTTATAAAATATAAAGGGATTAAAAATGAAAAAAAAAATCATTTTAGAAGGGGTTGAAGCCCTTGTCAGCCTCTGGCTCCACCCCTATATCTAATATTTCTTTTTTAATGATCATGATCCATCTATCTTGTAATTTTTATTTGCCATGTACCAGAATATAATAATTTAAAATCATCATATATTTTTGTTTATAAGTGACTAATATTTGTTGTGAGATAAATTACACCAATAACCACTCAATTTTGATGTAATGGATAGAACAATTATTTTGATTATAATTCAGTCACTTAATTTTTGAAAAATAACAAATCAATCTTACGAACTATTTTTTATTTCAGACGTAACGGAAACATAACCGATTATTCCACTGTATAAACTGTCCCAATTTAAAATCCTAACCGGGCTGGGCAGTAAAAGAAAAAGAAGTAGAGAAGAAGAAAAATAAGAAGAGGAAAAAGGGAAGAAGAAGAGAAAAATTCTAGAGTGGTTCAGCAGCAACATGAGGTTGTGGATCTCAGTGACGACGGTGGGGCAAGCTTCACAAAGAACAATTTCAGTTATGAGAACGGTCGAGATCTTTTCTTCACCGTATCCAGCCAAATATCATCTCATCTCATCTCCATCTTTCTTCTTCTTTTACTGTTAACTAGCCACGTCGGTATCTCGGATCGTAAAGTATTCGTACCAAATGCTTTGGATGTAGAATCTTCCATGGTTTAGCGATAAAACGGTGAGGTTGTTGCTATCGCAATCGAGTTTGAACCGATGGTCGCCGCAGTTGGGAAGTTGGGTTGGTAATCGAAAATGGTAGCTCATTGTGACATTCCCACAAACCGTTGGGTTGCAATATTTGTTTCTTGTTTTGGAGACATAAGATTGGAAGCTTTGGTTTGGCAGCACAACAATGGTGGCAACGAGGGTACAGATTGGAAGTTGTAGTTTGGGTTTTAGTACTGCAAAATCTAGATGGGGAGAGATTGGAAGGTAGAGAAGGAGACAAAAGAGATTGATGGTATATTGAAGCAGATCATCATCTGTGAAAACAAAGATTGTTTGGATAGAGAAGAGGAAGCATAAATATATTGGATCATTTACGCAAAAGTAAAATTATTGGGTCATTTATTAAAAAAGGAAAAGGAAGGATGAAAAAAGCACTCACCCAATTTTGTTTTGTTCAACATGGTAAGTTAATGGACTACGTCAGTTAATTAATTCGTCACGTCACCTGTCCCGTTAGATTTGTAACAGAAATTATTAATGAGTGATTGATTTGTCACTTTTTGATAATATTAGTGATTGATTTGTTATTTTTAAAAAGTTAAGTGACTGAATTAAAATTAGAATGATTATTTTATCAATTACATCAAAGTTGAGTAGCTGTTAATGTAATTTACTTTTAATTTGTGAAAAGAAAAGGAACAGCATAGAAGGCTGATAATATTAGATTATTACCCATCCACAATGTATAGTAACTCTAAAAATAATAATGGGAAATACTCAGAGGCCTTATTAACTAACCTTCAGCCATTAATGGAGGAAGATAGAAACAAAATCAAAACCGGAAATCAATCAGAAAAATACCTACAAATTCTGGTTACCTTCAACGTGTCATTTTAATCTTCCCTTAATTAGTTTCCATAATTCCAAGCCCACCCCCACCCCCTCCCCCTCCCCCTCCCCCCTCCTCTTAAATCTGATCCGTCATTGCCAATCAAACTTCCTTTTTACTATCCACTTACTGCATTTGAATTTGGATAAAATGGCTTTTAGAGCAAAGGTATACATGTATGTTTGCAACATTGGCCTCCCTTATATTATTTGTTGTTGATAAGATGAAATTTTGTTGCAGGGTTACTGGAAATCAATGATCAGTCAATTGGAATTTAGGAGCCCGAACCGATTATTTGCATCATCCACAACTCAAAAGACGAAGCAATATACCACTGCTCCAAGTCATCACCCTCCCAACAAGTAAATTTTTAATTCAATTGACGTCCACGTGATCTTTTCTCTTTTTTGGTTTTGAATTGAGTAAGAGGGAAATGGTGGACATTTGCAGGCATTGGGACCATATGCCAATTTACATAGTGGGGGGAATGGTTGCCGCGGCAATAATGATCGCGGCACACACAGCAAAGCAGCAGTTAAGGCATCACCCTACTGTGGTGATCACCAAGCAGAAGAGGGCATCTATATCAGAGCTTGACAGTCCTAATCAAGCTACTGCTTCTGGCAAAAAGTTCTTGAACAAGTCTTTCCTCAGAAAAGTGGCTCACATTCAGGAACCCAAACGTTGAGCTTCTAAATCCATTACGCATGTATGGTGTTGCATTTCAAATAACTCTTCTTCTACATGTTAATAGCTTTCTTGTGTTCATTCCAGCCCACCCAAACTATTAAGAGGCTCAGACTACATCTTTATATATTAATCGGTATTACTATTATTCTTTTATTTAGCTATTATTCATTTCACACTCACTACAATTTAATTTCATCATTTTAATAATCTGTGTTTAGGCTCTTTAACTTTTATCATTGACATATAAGAATGTAATTCTTTTAAGATATTTCAACCAAGCTACTAGTATAACGGTAAAGAACTTGCATTGATTTTAACTCTTCAATTGATAATTAATTTAGGATTCAAACTCTAAACAAACCCTACTCTCACCTTTTATTGGAAGAGAGAAAAAGAACATTATTGCAAATTCCAAGAATAACAATAGTAATAATAATAGTCATCATCATGATTCCGGCTGATGAGGCGTTTGAGTTATACCAGTGCTGGCATCTCTTAAAGTGTTAAATTCAAAATCCTGAAAGTTCAATCCATAGATATGGCCGAACTCAAATTTCTTACAGAAAAATAATAAACTTCAACGGATCACTGCTAAGTTGAAGATTTCAGCTACCTTGTCCACTAGCAAACCTTAATTAGTCTGATGGTTTTCAGATCCACCTCACGCCATTCACGTTATACTATATGATTACCGTCAATAATTGCATTGATTTTCATTCAACCAACTTATTCTGCTTCATTAGTGTGGTACGGTGGTGTTCATGGGTCGGGTCAGATCGGACGAGATTTGGATTAAGTCTAAACATGATATTAATATATTTTATATTTATCTAAACTCGGTTCGATCCGAAATATGAACTTAAATTTTTGTCTAAACATGTCCATATTTAAAAAAGACTAATCAAAACGCATTTTAAACCGCCCATATTATTTTAATTTTTTTAAAATATTTATATTATATTATTTTAGTATTTAATAATTTAATAATTTTTTATTTATTAAAATTTTTATATAGCTTTCTTAACATTATTTTAATGTTTACATTAGAATAATATTATATACTTTGTAAAGATTTGTTTTTTTAATGTGTTTTAAATTACATAATATATAAAAATAACATAATATAAAATATTATAAACTGGTTACGTCTAGTCGAGCTCGAGCCTTGAATGTTCAAGCTCGAACCCTATCCATATTTTAAACAGACTTAATTTTTTTATCCAAGTTCATTTCTCGGACATAATATTCTTACCCAAACCCTCCCAAATTTTGGGCAAGCCTTCGAGCCTAATCTAGTTTGGTATTTGAGTTTGGCAATTTTTTTTTAATGTGGTATTTGTATTATTTTTTGGTCCAATCTTATACATGTATTTGACAAAAGTTATCTATTTTGGTATCTAAAGGTAACAAAGTTAAATTTTTAATATTTACTTTGGATTTTAAGGTTGATTTGACAAATTTTAATTTTTTTTTTTTCAAAAATGGAAGTCAATTTTTAGTATTATTAAGTTTAAATTTTTCGTGATTTTGTTCGTAGAATAGATTTAGTATTAATTGTAATATTTTTTAATTATTTATCAAACACCGTCCGATAGATATGATTTAATTCGGGTTTTAGGGTTAATTTAATAAAAATTAATTGTGAATTGTGAATTTTCATCGTATCAATTTTAAACTCCGAATTGAATCATCTAATATATTTAAATATCAAAATATATAACTTTTGAGAAACACAACACAATTAACAACTTACTGATCTTCAGGGGATTGTGAGGAAAACTAATTCTAGCAATTCAAAGCAAAGCAACAATCAAGAATGACAAACACAAATATGCCAAATTTGAGATGAGCGGATCACGGAAGCAGGTAAAAAAATTAACGTTACATATGATATCACCCTTACAAAATTTTAAGGGAAGGCAAAACTTGTCTCTTTATTTGGATTTCTCCTTTGGCATCCTCTACACTTTTTCCATTTTTAATTTCTCTGCAACTCTTTCTTTTTGTCTCATTAATTACCTGTCTCAACTAATTCTTCATGTCCATAACATATACGGCAAACAGCTTTTGAAGTACCACTTCCACACCCACTCATGGACTTCCTTCATTTGACCCTTGAAAAGAAAACCATTGGGGATTTGCGACAAGTTCACTTACTTCTCACATACATGACAAACAGACCCAACTTTTAATGTATAGTTTATTCATGGATGATCTTAACAAATGTTGTTTGATGGAATGATGTTGCTATCAAAGAATTCTTATTCCGGATTAGTTAACAATACATGGACCATGGTCTTCCATCGCGGTTGGTAATGGTATGGAATTTTTTCTTCCTTTTGTCGGCTAGCCAAGTCCCCCACCTTATTGTATCATATATTAACTGCAGCTTAATATTGTATTAGTATCAACTATCAAAAGGCCAGTTAAACATGTCAAACTTTGTTCAGGATTTTGAAGAAGATGAACATCACAGCACTGTCATCTCACATCCGTCTAATGAGAGTCCCAATCCTATTGAACATCCTATCACCACAAGTTCAAAGAAGAAAAGAAATCTTCCAGGGAATCCAGGCAAGCATGCATGCATACCTATCTTTTCGGTACAATTGTTTTAAGTAAGTTACATGAAGGTATTGTAAGATCACTAAGTTTTCAGTTTTTGGCAAATTTTCAGATCCTGATGCGGAGGTGGTAGCACTGTCTCCAAGGACGCTTATGGCAACCAACAGGTACATATGTGAGGTGTGTCATAAAGGATTTCAACGAGATCAGAACCTTCAGCTGCATAGAAGAGGGCATAACTTGCCTTGGAAACTGAAGCAACGAACAAATACAGAGGTTAAGAAAAGGGTTTATGTATGTCCTGAGCCGAATTGTGTTCATCATCATCCCAGCCGGGCTTTGGGCGACTTGACTGGCATTAAGAAGCATTTCTGCAGGAAGCATGGAGAAAAGAAATGGAAATGTGATAAGTGCTCTAAGAGATATGCTGTTCAATCGGATTGGAAGGCACACGCCAAGATCTGTGGCACCCGAGAATATCGTTGCGACTGTGGCACAATTTTTTCGAGGTATGTAGCATATATTTGTTCTTCTGTAAGTAATCCAAGGAGTGAAGGGTGATACTGAAATCATTATTTTTCAATCCATTTGTGTCGAACAGGAAGGACATCTTCGTCACACATAGAGCCTTCTGCGATGCATTAACAGAGGAAAATTACAAGGTGAACCGTAACAAAGGTGCCATTGGAGGATCAATTTTGCAGAATCAAGCAGACGAGACAATGTCCATTTCTGACAACACGAAGATGAATCTGGCGATTGGTAATGAGAGCATGGACAACTCACAGAGGCTATTGTCTTTGAAGTCTACCGGGATCATGAATATCTCCAGCAATTTGGATCAAATTTTCAATCCAACAACATCCCTGGCTTCTACACTTGCGATAGGGTCTGCTTATACATCTGCAACAGCCTTGTTACAGAAAGCTGCACAAATGGGCGCTAAGATCAGTGACAATACAATCGCCCCAATCCTACTCAGAGGTTTTACCGGATATTCAACCAGTAACATGAACTCATCTGGCTCAGTCCAGGACGGTTCGAATGGCGCCGGTACCAATGGTTTGTATGTGGGAGAAGAAACATCTCACAATCCTCTTGCTCCAACTGCGTTGTTCGACTCTCATTTTCTACAGGCAGAGAATGGGAAAGCTGCAAATCTGTTGGGACAAGTGTACATGGATGGTGGCCAAAAGCTTACAGTTGATTTCTTAGGTGTGGAACCGACAGGGCATCAGAATGTGGATAACGAGAGAAGCTACGACGGAAACATAATGAACTTGGGCTACTCCAGCGCGCAGGAAGGGCTGAACAATTTACGTGCTAACTGGTAAACTGCTGAACTAGTTCCAGCCTTCAAGTTATTAGTGATGTTGTAGTAATTGCATCAAGGAGCGATCTCATTTCAATTTTTGGTTTAACATAATCGGAAACAGATAGCCATGCTAGCAGTACAGGTAAGATGGTGTAACATATATGTAGTTGCTGCTAATATCGTTTTAACTAGCGGTCAGTTGAAGATACTGGGAAAACTTGAAAATCAATAAATCAAAGAATATATCATTTCTTCCATCAATAATTTATTTTAGCCAAGCATCTATCAAACTAGTTACTTACAAACTGGGACGAAAGACATTTACCAAGCAAGACACCAGTGGACTCACGTCTAGGATCCGAAGATGGAGACATATTTACAGGGAATTAAAACCAATTAATGTGGTTTGATTGGAGGATATTTTTAATAAACGACAGCACTCTTAAGAATTTAATAAATTTAAAAGTGATAAAGATCAATCCTAAGAAATTAAAAAATACAAAATATCATCATTTTTAATTGCCTAGCACAAAGATTAAGGGTTTGGGTTAACCAAAAAAACAAAATTAAGGGTTTGGGGCTGTTTAAATGTTGTTGGAATCCACCGATAACAAAGGAAAATAGCTAAAAAGAAAGTTTTGATTTGAATGCTCATATATCCTTTCATGAAAGGAATCCAATGCATTAATTCAATACGTTGAATGTCATGCATAATATCCGATACATTTATTCCCAATATATTAACAAAACATGAGTGCATTTATTAACTTATCCAAATTCGCCCTTTAATTAAAATTATTTTAAGTAGTATGAAACAACTTTAAATTTTATTTTTTAATAGAGTGGAAGATAATCATTAGACTCTTTCTGATAGATATTTTAGAAAACCTAAAATTATTATAAATACTTCTCGTAAAAGAAAAATCGTCATCTTTGTCCTTTTTCAATAGGAGAATGACACATCAAAATTTTCCTCCTGATTTTTAACATTTTTAATTGGATTTGAATTTTTTTAAGAGAAAAAAGCTGAAAATTAGGAGAAAAATATGATTTGTCATTCTCCTATTGAAAATGAATAGGGATGACGTTGAATCATAATTTCATACAATTCATTCTCTTTTAAAAAGATATTGTTTAACGTATGGGAAACTAGATTTTCATATCTTTCCATTTATATAGACTAGGAATTATTGCACATATAAATCAATACATTTAGGGAAGAATTGTATGAAACAACGACGCCTCATCACTTCCCAATCATTTAATGATATATCAACTAATTTTTACACGTCATTCATATCTCATTTAATTAATTTTTTTAATCAATAAATCCCTAAAATCTCAATTAAAAATTACTTAACCCTAACTAAAATTTTCTCTCCACGTCTCTGCAACCCCCTGCTACTATTTTTTCCCGACAACTGCTTTGCTATTTTTCTCTTCACGTCTCTACAATCCCCTGCTGCCATTTTTTCCCGGCAATTGCTTTGCTATTCAATTGTTAGCTCTTCACGTCTCTGCAACTGCTCCCTACAGCTATTATTTTTTGTTTTTCGGCAACTGGTGGCTGCTGCTCTATTGCTGGCTCTTCACATCTCTACAACTGCTGCTATGGTAATTATAAGCGTTATATCAAAAAGAACAGATATGATAAGAACCTATAATATGCGTTCCATTGGATTTTGTCCCATTAGGTTTTCTTGATAAACTTTTTTTTAATGAGGCAACATGTTATGCATATTATAGATACGTACAATCTTTTTCCTTTCAAAAAATGTTTGTTAATTAAGTTAGATTTTGAACAAATATTTGAATATTAAATTATAAATGAGTGCAAATTCATGTTTAAGGAAATTTTACTTAACCCATTATATAAAACAAAAGAACCAACTATTCTTGAATTAAACATTGAATTGTTGTGTCATTTAATAACCTATTATATAGAACACAAGAATAAGTTATTTTTTAATTAAACATCGAATCTTATTTTTTAAAAATCTATCATATAAAATATTAAAATCAACTATTATTGAATTAACGATCACATAAATTTTGATTTAATATTCATGTTCGAACTGATACATCTTCCAATTTTTTATTTGATCGACTTTAATTGAATTGCAGTCACATTATATTTGACCTGTGATTTATATAATCAATTATGTTAAAAGAATGAATTATTCAAATTGTATAAATATGAATCTTTAATATACTATTTTTAACAAAACACATTGGTGTTTGGATATATATAGAGAGAGAGAGGACACTCACCTTCATGTCTAGAAAACATAGATAATACAATCTTATTAATATTTATCTTACAGTTGAGAAATGCATATACAGTGAAAACCTAGCTTTTAAGCTTTATGAGAGGAGAATAAATTCGTGTTTATCAACCAACCTTTAGTCTCCCACTAGTAAATCAATTATTCATTTTTATCGGCTTCCAGGAACTAGAACTGGATTCTAACCTTTTAGGGCAGAAAGAAATACTAAACATGATCACCACAAGCGTAGCCAGAAACTGAAACGATAATGGCTAATCCTGATTTGACTGTACTGGTTCTCAACCTGTCTCCTACAGTCTCCCTTGGAGACCTCAATGCATATTTCTCTAACTGTGGCCATGTCGAGAAAATCAAGCTTTTGGGGTAATTTATTCAAACTTGTATAGCTTAATTAATTGCTTCATATCTTCTTCTTTTTTATTTGGTTGTTTGAAAGCAGTGCGAATAGAGACCGATCACTCTCAGCTCTGGTAACCTTTAGGCAGCCATATGCTTACCAAACAGCTCTTCTCCTTAATGTAAGATGTTTGAAATTTTTTAATATTTTCCTCTGTTTGTATTTGATGTGTGATGTAAGAGCTTGGTTTGCAGAATGCTAATTTTGCAGGCCAACCAATTCGAATTCTGCCAAAGAAGGATGCTGCAGATCCTCCAGTCTCATATAGAGAAATTCCTATTGTTACTGAGGTAATTTCCTTTTTCCTTATTTCAAACATGTATGTGAATGAGCATTTAACTGTATTTAGTTGCACTGGACACTGCTACATTTAGAAACGCAAGCACGATGTGCAGAGCAAGAAGACAGGAGGAAACATGCCGGGATTGCAAGCTGTAGTTGGGGCGATAGCTTCAGAAGGGGTTGAGAAATTGAACCAGGCAAGAGATGAACTGAATCAAAAGCTCAAATTAACAGAAAAAAGTAGAGTGGTAATGGACAAAACCAGGTTAGCAGTGTGTGTTGCTGATCAGGCAATTTATGCAGCTGAGGAAGCAGCAAAAGACGTGGCAAAGAAGATCAAGAATACCGATTATGTTGCAGTAGGTGCTACATGGTTGTCGGGTGTACTTCAAAAAACATCCAAGCTTGTCTTGGAGCTTGGCCATAGGAAAGGTTGTAGTCCCAACTCTAGGGATCGTTTATGATCAGTTTGTTTTTATTTGGATAAATGGTAGACAAATATATAATAAGCAGTAAAGGTAAACTCTTTAAGAAATTTAGGAGTTTCAACCAGTTCAATTCTTAAATTAATCATTGCAACCAAACACTGGAAACTTCAAATAAGAAAAAATCATTTCAATCATTTTAGTAAATTTAATCTGACTTCAATCCCATTAATGATTTCGGATAAAAGTGGGTAATTACAAAATCATTTACATAATTAGCAGGTTTCCAAAGGGTTAATTAAACCATCTAAAATTTCTCACTAATTCTTAAAGCAGCGGGAAGGTTCATAATCTCATGTAAGAAACCCCAAAGAACCACGTTTGATCTCGGCAGAGACAACTGATGCTTGTTGAGTATTTTGTTGTGTGTCCTCTTGATGAGTAGAATCGGTTATTTATAAGATATGATTACCGTTTATTGAAATGACATCTTAGGTAAGTTCCATGAATGCTAACATGTATGTTGTTCTAGACTTAACACGTATTCGTCAATCGACTTATTGACTTGGCATTCTCTACCTGTGAACACTCAAAAACATGCAATCTTGGCTTACGAACCCCATCCCGCGAGCCCTTAATATATCTACTTTGTAAAGCCCAAACTCGAATCGCAGGTTGGTAATTTAGAGTTATATCCGAATTTCGGGTCAATAGCAGGAAGTATCATTTTGAAATAAATTAGTGGCTAAATAACAAACAAATAAAACAATACTCACATTTTACAAGGTAAAAAATATGGCAAAGCTTTGATCATATGACAGATATTTCCAAGGCAACGATGAAAAACATAAATTCTGCCCAACTACGTACTAATCAGCGCAAACACAAACTTTCTTTCCAAGAATGGACGCTGATGGGTTCTAAATTCAGCAAGAAATGGAACCGGGATAGCATTGTCATTGGTGGCCACCTGATCATGTCTCCTACGAATTAATTTTGCAGCCATTCAACATCAAAAGCTTTGGAAATTGACATTCATCAGCCCGTGCAAAACTCAGCAATTGTTTTTCTTTGTGTTACTTGTTGCTGATTGGAATGTCAAGAGTTATCGGACAAGATTGTTACCTATTAATTGGATTACGAATCTTTTCGAAACTTTAAAAAACCTTATGAAGGATAGAGTTAATAACACCTTATTTGAAACCTTTTAATTTTGATATATATTTTTTAAAGTAACTTAATCGTTGTCAATTTTAAAAATAAGCAATAAGGACAATTAATTACAACAATAATGTTTATCATCAATTTTACTTGATTTTTATTCGTATAATAATAAATTTAGCTCTTAAAATTTATACCTATTTATTTATATATATATATATATATATATTTGTTAAGCTAAAGTTGTTTATATTCTTTTATATATTTTTTAGATTTCTTAAAAATTTTATATTTTTATAAATATTTTTTTAGAATTAAGATTAAATTAATAAAATAAGTAAATATTAAGGGTTTAATTTATTATTATATCAATCAAAATTATGTACAATGAATAGGAAACATTAATTGTCCTTATTGCTCGGATTCAAAATAGGCATAATTAAATTGTTCTATTTTTTTATAGGAATCAAATTGTTTGATATTGAAATTGAGAATGATTGGATAAGTGGTTTTACCTAAAATTTAATATCAATAAGGTCTTGTGTTAATTTTTTTTTTATATTTTTTTATAGTTTTATTATAATTCATGTACGAGATTTGTGATTACACCTAATAATAATAAATTTTAAATTTTATATTAATGATAATCTTGTTATAATTCCAATGATGTTATGTAAGTATTTAGATGTAACTTCAAAGGTTAAATTAATATAAAAGAATTTTGACTTTACGATAAAATCCATCGATATTTCCAATTCTATTTTCTTTGTTTTTTAGGAATAAATTGTGTGCGAAAGATACAAAAAGAGCCTTTTATTTCAATTTGTTCATGTTTGGATTCCATTAGGGAACTAAGTAAGTTGATGTTACCCCCGGCGTTCCCGTGTAAATGAGCCCCACATTTTAAAACGCTCGAATCCTTCCTTTCATCATCATCTTCTTCTTGTTGTTGTTGTTGTTGTTGAATTTTGCCCAATGGATCGAGCTTTTCAAAGAACCAAAATACTAACCGATCATCTCCTCCAATCCTCTCCTTCTTCGCCTGTCCAAACATCTCTTTCTTCAAACGCCTGTTTAAACTACACTCCCCCGGAACTTTCCGAAAAGTACGCATTTGACACCAAGGAGATGCGGCGGCTAATTGACGGGCACCACTTGGAGGTAAGGGACCGGCTTTTTGGGATGATGAGCCAGAGCAAGTTGTTCAACCCCAGAGTGAGGGGAGGGAAGGTGTTCGTATCGCCTGACTATAACCAGCCAATGGAGCAACAAAGGGAGATAACGTTGGAGCGCCTCGACTACTTGTTCGACAGAGGGGCGTTCAAAGGATGGTTAACGGAGCAAGGTGAAGAGATTGAGTTGAGGAAGTTCGCTAGCTTTGAGGTTTTTGGTATCTTCGATCATTCAATGGGAATTATGCTCGCAGTTCACTTCTTCTTGTGGTGTGCTATCCCTTTCCTGTTTATTTCAAAGCTTGTTCTTTCGTTTTATTAGCTTTCAAACTGTACAATTTGATGTTCCCAGGGGCGGAGCCGTCCAAGTTTTCGGTACCAAACACCATCATGACAAGTGGCTGAGGGACACGGAAACTCACGTCGTCAAGGGTTGCTTTGCCATGTCTGAGTTGGGGCATGGAAGTAATGTATGTCTGAGTCGAGCTTTAATCTGAATTCTTTATAGAACCTTCTGCTCTTTCATTTCCCTGATTATTCCGGTATTTTGCTTTTAGGTTCGCGGTGTTGAAACAGTAGCAACATATGATTCACATACACAGGAGTTTGTGATTAATACTCCTTGCGAATCAGCTCAGAAGTTTTGGATTGGTGGGGCAGTCATTGTATGCTTCTCTTAGAACCAAATACCATTTCTTCCTGTTCTGTCTTTTAGCTTCTGTTGCACATATGAAATTTTTATACAACTGTTTTTATTGTTATTTCCCCAGTTTTGCCTATATGCTGACATCGTATGCTTCTACTGTTACTTTGCTCTATAGCATGCAACACATGCAATCGTGTTTTCACAGCTAAATATCAACGGAACCAATCAAGGAGTTCATGCATTTATAGCCCAAATGAGGGATGCTGATGGTAATCTATGTCCAAACGTTCGGATTGCTGACTGTGGTCGTAAAATTGGTCTAAACGGTGTTGATAATGGTCGAATCTGGTAACTCTAAACCTACACTTCTTTTTCTATGGTATGAACTCTAATATTTTTGTTTCCTTGGAAAATTCTAATTTAAAGGTTTACATTTTCAATTTCAGGTTTGACAATGTCCGGGTGCCCAGAGAGAACTTGTTAAATTCAGTAGCTGATGTTTCAGCTGATGGAAAATACCTAAGTTCAATTAACGACCCAGATCAGGTACTCTCGTATCTGCTTCTAATGTTGTGTACTGTACCACAACAGGATCCTGTTTAGCTTGTAATAAGTTATTGGTGGCTCTTAAATGGTTGCTGCTTTGATTCAGAGATTTGCTGCATTCCTGGCTCCTCTGACAATAGGTCGTGTTAGTATTGCAACCAGTACCGTTTATATATCAAAGGTATCTTTAGTAATTTTTTTATTGGTAGATGAATACTGCATATTTTGGCTTTCTGGGTGTGGAGTGGCAGGCCACTGATACCCAATGATAAGGTCATTGACTCATTCATATCATGTAATTTCTCTGTGTTTTAGGCTGGCTTAACAATTGCCATAAGGTATGCGCTAACAAGACGGGCCTTTTCTCTTAAACCAAATGAACCCGAGGTCTTATTGCTTGATTATCCGAGTTATCAACGACGACTCTTGCCTCTCCTTGCGAAGACGTAAGTATATCTGCAGTTTATCTTCTGAAATATGTATTCTACTGAATCTCTTATGGAGATCAGTTTTTGTTTTGCACTTCATGATGAGTCATGCTACAATTTCTTTTACTTGCTTTGTGGACAAGTTATTCTTTTCTATACATATAATAGAGAAAATGTATGTTTTATGGGCATTTTGCTAAGCATTTAATGTCCTAAGGGAGTAGCACAGGTTGATCATGTTATCTTCTTAGATCTTTGAGTGTAGCTTTAGTTTTGAAGTTTAGATAATCAAGACAGGGTTATTTTTTTGGCTACTAACAACATATATTTCTTTGCCCTTTTGTGCTGCAGCTATGCTATGAGTTTTGCATCACATTACTTGAAAAAGCTTTACGTGAAGAGGACACCGCAGTCATACAAAACCATTCATATATTTTCAAGTGCATTCAAAGCTACTTTTACTTGGAATAACTTGCATATACTTCAGGTGAGCAACAAATGATCATGAATTAAGTTGGATATGTTAACAGTAAGTGTCATTACAGAGGTTCAATTGTTGAATGCTTCAGGAATGCCGTGAAGCTTGTGGAGGACAAGGGTTGAGGACTGAGAATCATGTCGGTCAATGGAAAGCTGAATTTGATGTTCAATCCACTTTTGAGGGAGACAACAATATTTTGATGCAGCAGGTAAATTTGTTTTTCGTTTCATATTCTATTCATCTAGATCATACGCATCAAGTTTATAAATATTGAAACTATTGCAAACTATGGTCAAAACAATGGAACTTATGGATTGAACATGTTAACTCAGGTAAGCAAGGCTCTACTCGCTGAATATGTGGCAGCTAAGAAGAGAAAAAAGGCTTTCAAGGGTCTGGGGTTAGAGCACATGAATAAGCCCTGCCCTGTCATTCCATCACAGCTTACTAGCACTGCTCTCCGTTCCAGTCAATTCCAGGTAAAATAATCAGTTGTGCCATTCTTAATGTTCCATATTAAAATTTGTGGCTATCTCTGACCATTGGTATATATCAGATGGATGCCTTGTGCTTAAGGGAGAGAAATCTTTTAAATCGTTTCGCTGCTGAGGTCTCACACTATCAAGCCAAGGGACTAAGTAAAGAGCATGCCTTCAATATGGTAAAGAAGCACTTTATGTTTATTTAAATTGCTATTCTTTTCTCCACCATTTAGTCTAACTCTCACAGCACTTCTGTACACCAGAGTTATCAGATAGCAGAGGACTTGGGCAGAGCTTTCACAGATCGATCTATATTTCAAGCATTTGCTGAGGCAGAAGCAACTTTAGCTGCTAGTTCATTGAAGGTGAACCTAATATGAGCGTCTGCTTGATATTCAGTCTAATGTGGTATTTTGTGCATTATTCAGGTTCTTCATTTTGTTCTTCTGCAGGATGTCCTAGGTATGGTGAGATCATTGTATGGCTTGATTTGTGTGGAAGATGCTTCGTTTCTCCGATATGGGTATCTATCAGTGGAGAATGCTGCTGCTGTAAGGAGCGAAATAACGAAAGTCTGCGGTGAACTTCGACCCCACGCACTTGCTTTAGTCAGTTCCTTTGGCATTCCTGATGCTTTTCTGAGCCCTATAGCATTTAACTGGATTGATGCAAACTCATGGTCTTCAACTCAGCAATGATAGGGCGTTGTTCTACCAATTCCAGTTAAACCAACGGTCTTCTACTCATTGCTAGCCACTCTTTTAATAAGCTAGCCTTGATCAGATTTTATAGCCAATGCAACAGTGTGTAAACTGTTTATTGTATAAATAAATATATTGGTTACTATTAAATGGATTGGTGTTTCATAGTTTATATAGTTCTATGAATTTATATTTGATGCATTGGTAGGAACGGTAACAAAGAAAGGAAAGGAAAACCTGAAAAACAAGCCAAGTGTGAATTTGCTGGTCTACTTCCCAAGGATATAATAAATAATAGTTGGATTAATTGATGATATAATAATAAATTTAGTCGCAAATATTTATTTACTTTTTCATTTTCGTTTTGATATTATTTTTTATCACTTCGACTTTTAATTAAATTTTAGTTAAATTATTTTTTTATGGAAAACTAATTAAATTATTACAATTTTAACAGTACTAATGTGATAATTTGTGATAGTTTACAAGTACTTCATTATTAATATAGGTATTTTTTTTAATAAAAAATATGAATTTTTTAAATCTGTGAAATTCTTTAATATATTTTTTTTAATTTTTTATGAAATACTCATGGGAGTTATCACATCAATGCCATTATAATTTTAATGGTATGTTCAAATTTTTAATCTAAAAAAGATAATTTGACTAAATTTTAAAGAATGAGGGCTGAAGTGATAAAAAGAATTAGGACCAAAATGAGAGGAGTAAATATTAGAGACTAAATTTGGAATTATAACAAAAATAAATCTCTTACAATATCTCAATTTAGACTTGATCATTTTAGGAGTAGCGTCACTCACACAATCTTGAAGATCCGTCCAAAAAGTAAAAGGGTCTAGGAAAAAATATAGGTCCAAAAAATAGGTTTGAATAAAAAATAAGATTTATTTTTTAACTGGGTTACGCTTTGGGTAGGATTTTTTTTTAATCCAAACCCGGCCCGAATTAGTTGTTTTGCTGTTGTTTCGCAACTATTTTGCAATCATTTCGCTATTATATTGTTATTATATTGTTATTATTACTTGTATATTGTATAAAACTTATTTTATTATTAATTTTACTATTATTTTAGAGATATTTGCTTGTTAAATTGTAATTATTTTAGTGTTAATTAAGTATAAAAACATTTTTAATGTATTTTCAATTTGTTGAGACACATTCATTTTAATGTTTTTAATGTATTTGATATATTATATTTTTTATATTTATTTTTATATAAAAATAATCTAAAAATTAATATGGTACAAATTTAATATTTTTAATCTGGATTAAATTTAAATAAAATTTTAAAATCTATTTTTCACTTAAAAAACATAACTAAAATTTTGCATGGAGCAGATCCATAAGCAACAACCCAAGTAACATGGGTTCAAAGAGGACGGAAAGGATCGACCGTCCACAAAAAGCCCATACGCCCACACTACAGTCACTACCCTCTGCGTTCTCACTCTTTAAATCTTTTTTCTTCTGGAAATGTATTCCTACAGTTTGAATCAAAGCATCGAATGGTATATGTCTGTTCTCTGATGACTGAATCAAAGCTTAAATCTATCTTTCAAAATACCAGCAACAGAATTGAGAAAACTAAAAGTTAGAGTGAGCGGGTAGATGAGATGATACTACCCGTAGTAAAGCTAGGAACTCTTGCGCTGAAAACCGCTTGCAAACCCATTGCTAATCGTCTCAAGAAAGAAGCTGGTTTACATCCCAGATTCCGCCAATTCATCATCAATATTGCCCAGGTTTCCCTCCCTTCTTTTCTTTTCACTTTCCTTCAATCATATCTGGGTTCGTACTTTATTATTGTTTTAACTAGTTTCTTGTTTGCTTATTTTCGATGTTGTTTCTCTTTGGCATTTTTTTCTTACTGATAATTCTATGATCTCTGGTTAACGTTCCCTCCACCCATCAGTTATATTTGATCTGATATTAATAGTGTGTTAAGTTTCTATGTTGTATAATTCGTAGCATTCCTCTTATCCTCACTGAAAGGTTTCCATAAATTTCAACACTTCCAATTGAGTACATTTTAACTTGTCAGGGCTTTCGTTGCTGTGTAATTGAACTTTTGAAACCTGATTAGATTCTATTTAATTGCATGCTTACTCCAGGCTCCAGCTGCTGTTTGTCATTTAACAGGCTGATAATTAGTACATTTTGGCCATTAATTTTTTCTCTGACTTTGATGTGTTACTGGTATGCATTCTACATGCAGAGTGTCTTGTCTATAGTTCAAAGGTATGCCTCTTTTGGGATTTCTTCCCTGAGTGGGAAGGATCAATTTTGCATGCTGGAGGGGCATGAGCTTTTTTCTTATGTTGTTAAACTGCCTTGACTGTTCTATTTTGTCTTCAATGATTCAGACTTAAAGTAAGATGTATTATCCAATGATGGAAAAGTTCTGATCAATGATGCTCATACTTGTTGTTTAGTTCAATTTTATGTTGTTCCACCACTCCCCAATGAAATTCAGGAAAATGTCTTTTCTTACCTAGATTTGCATAATATAAAGTTTTTTTTCATTTTAAGGATGTTTTGTTTTTTAAACTGAATCAGGCAAATCATCGATTTACAACCACGATGCAAAGACGAATTTACGGTCATGCAACTGATGTTGCGATACGCCCTTTGAATGAGGAGAAAGCTGTCCAGGCTGCTGCTGATCTTCTGGGGGAGCTTTTTGTATTCGCGGTACTTTCTCTGTTTCACTTTACTCTCAGCATCTTGTTCAAGCTTACTAGGGTCTGTAATTACAATTCCTCCTCTGCATGGCTTGGGTTCATTTCCTTCACTACAGAAGTGATTGTTAAAAGACAGACCCCCTTCACTTTTGTGTTCATAAACTGCTGTTGCTTTTTATTATTGTTTAGTTTCTGTTTGCTTAATGTTCTGATGTAGCAAATGAATGAACAGTTTCAAAAGGGTGGTTGGTTTGTTACATGAACCATAATTATGTGTGGTCTGAATTTTCTGCTTCATTAGTTTACTTGCTAGGGCTTTATGAAAACTGAAGATGGAAATTTATTTCCAAGTTTTTCATGGTGCAGTGTGATAACTAAAGCATGTATTTTCTTCAAATTGACCTAGGAACCATAAACACTTACCGGTGACTTTTCCTTTATTATCATCCATCTCTTTAGGAAATATTACCCTCTTTACTCTTAATGAGAACACATGGTCTGAGATGGGTCCATAACTTGATTGAGCATATCAAAAAGGGCATATGAATGTTAAGGTTGCTCTTACAAGCAAACTTCTAAGGAAATTGCATTTAAAGTTAAGAAATCTCCGAGAGATGCTAATAGAGCTCTTAGTATGAATGGAAACACCGGAATATAGATATTACCATCTTCAGTTTTTGTTGATGAATTTTACTCTCATACTTAGCTTAAGGGTGAAGTATCTTTTACTGATACATACTTTTCCCACTTTAATTTTACATAGCTTATTGCACCAAGACTTATCATACTGCAATTGAGATTGAATGGTCCTTATTCTCTGTCTCACTTTAGGTTGCTGGAGCCGCTGTTATTTTTGAGGTACAAAGAAGCTCCAGATCAGAAGCAAGAAAAGAGGAGCAGCGCAAACAAGAATTGGAGGTATTTGTTTATCTCTGATTGATGCTACTACTTTAATGGATCCTTTTGTTTCATACGGTGATCTGTTTTATTGTTAAATTAAGTAAATTATATTACCAAGACTTCCTTGGAGCAGTGATTAGAGCTTCTGTCTGGCACCTAGATGACACGGGTTTAAACCCTATCATCCTCCTTCCCCCTTTTCCAATATTGTAATGATAAAAAAAAGTAACTTATATTAATTGGTAATGACTAAATCATCCTCCAATGTCTTGTTGACTTTGAAGGTAATTAGCTTGTAGTACTAAACAATGATGGGTTCACTCTTGTGATGATGCATTTTGAAGTGATTAATTTTTATTCTTCGCATGTTACGTGCCACCATAGCAAGGCAGATGCATTTGTACTCCTGGTTTATTACAATTCATCATTTGTCCATTGTCTGGTGTCTAGGCAATGAAACAAAAAGATGAAGATTTAGCCCGAGAAGTTGAGCTGATTAAGCAAAAAATCGAAGAGCTGGAACAACTAGCAAGAGGACGAGGACTTGCCGGTTTATTCAACTCCAGGCATGCACATGGTGCTGAAGGTGTAAAAGCCAAACCATCTTGATTATTTCAGGAACCAAGCTCGACTCTAAATTTCGATGTAAGACCTAACTTGACCTCAGTAACATTTTGATTTTCCAAAGAAGTTGTTCAAACTCCAACAAAACATTTGAGAGGGGAAAAGCAAAACATATATGCTAATATAATACAATTGGGTATAATTCTCAGCTTCTGCTGAATTGTAGTTAGTTTGGACATCTGGGAATTTGAAAGCTCCAGTTTAGATGCTTATAGCTGCCTTTGAAACATGAAAGCTTGATGTTGGTATTTTACAAAATGTTTTAAAACATTGCAGATCATTTTCATATAACATTGTGATTCTTGTGATTTAGTTATAGGGAAGTGGAGAGACAAAGGAATGTCACAATAAATAAATAAATCGCCCTAACAAAATCTAGTATAATTTTAAAGTTTTAATTGAAATACTGCCAATGATTTTTTTTCGAATATTGTGATTCACTTTTTTTTCATAACTAGTTTTTTAATTTTATACTTGCATCCAAAAATGAATTTATTTCAATCTTTTGAACCTCCCTGGTGCAGACTAAATATTTTCCTTTATCTATTTTCTAAAATAACATTTAATTAATGTCAGTAGCAATGCCAGAAATTTTTGTTAAGGAGTTGAAATTAAATTGTAATTTTATGATAATAAAAATATAATTTTATTATTTTAATAGCTTATATTTTTATAATTTTTAAATGATTAAATCAAATTTTTATCATTTTTAAGATGTCATAGTGTAATTTTAAATTTTAAAAATTTTAAATAAAAATTTTTTATTTTGAGAAGATCGAGTCTTGTCAACCTCCTAACTACACCCTTAGTTAATGCCTATTTATTTTCTTATCCAATTTAACGTAGTAATATACTGATAATAAACCTTTTAAATTTAATTTAAGAAAAAAATACATCTCATCAAAAGGAATGGATAGTACACTATAAGGATAATAAACATATTAGACTTTTTTTTTAAGAAAAAAATACTTCTCATTAAAAGTAATTATAAACAATGGATACATAGACATGACATATAGTGCATGCAATCCATAAAACACAAATAAACTAACATAAATCGTAGTACTAAAAAAATTCAAAAGTAATTTAAAGATACATTATTTTTATTAAACTGTTCAAAGAGTTTGAAAAATAACTTAACTATACTCGCAACATTAAAAAGATTCAAAATCATCTAGAAATGCATCATCTTAATCAAACTATTGATATTTGTATCTTAGCCTTGAATCATCAGACCAATCAAATGACAAACTTCAGTCAATCAAAAAATCATTATCAAAAGCTCAAGATAGTCATTGCATCATATAAATTATATAATTATGTAATTACAATTTGTATTACCAAACACAACATAATAAATTATAATATAATTACATTTTGTAAGTCAAATACGCTTAGAAAATTACGATTCTTTGTAATTACAAGAAAATATAATTACTATTCTAATAATTCTATTTTTATTCAATTACTTTGTACTTGCCAAACAAACTCTAAATATTTTTATTATTAAACCAATAAATTACTATTTATTACTAGTATTTATATGTTAATAAATTATTATTTTTAGTAACCTACTTATTATTAATAATAATAATTGATTTTATTGACAATTTACTATTTTTTGGATAAAAACAATTTACTATATAATATCAAATCATATCTTTTAGATTTTAGTTATTATCCAATCTTGAATTCAAACTACAACCAACACTTTTAAAAAAATCTCATCCCAAATTTTGTTTAGGATAAACTATATCCTTAGTGACTAAACTATGGTTAAATTTTTTTAATCACTTAATTAAAAAAATTACAATTTGATTATTAAATTATTCAAAAATTTTCATTTAAGTCATTGAGTTATTAAAATCGATTGATTACTAAATTTAGTTTTTTTTAAACAATTTTGGACGTCACGAATCTACGAATCAAAATTTAAATAAATTTTTTTTTCGATCTTCAACAATGACTGTTAGATAGACTTGGATCTAAGGTATGCTCTTATACTCATTGATGAATACTAATTCACCGAATTGATCATCGAATCATTGTTTAGAACTCCCTAACGGAACTTTAAAATAAAACTTAATTGTCAAGTGACAAAAATAAAAAAATTTAAATAGCTCATGACTAATGTAATTTATTCTTTATTTATTGACGGGACACTTAAAAAAGAGTTAGTCAGTGCTGTGATGCATGCGGGTAAACATAAGTAGTTGGGGGGCGGTCTTTTTCGTATTTGTCGCGGTTGCCCTTCTGCTTATCTGGAGACTGCGCTGGACCCTCACTCCTCTGTTCTTCCTCGTTTTCCCATTGCATGTAATATTTTCCTCTTTTCTTTCATCTTTTCTCTTTTCTTTTTAGGTATTTTTTTCCCTTTCCCTTTTTTTTTCCTACTTCTGTTCTTTTTTTTTTACTTAATTCATTTAAGGTTGTAATTTTGGGATAACATTTGTGAGATCAAATGTGTAACCCATTTTTTTTCTCTTCTTTAAGTCGTCCCTTTGACTTGATTTTTTGCTTTTTTGTTTTTTTAAGTTTCAGGGGTTTCAGTATTCGATTTGGGAAGTACTTGTTATGTTTTAGGGTTCTTGGGTAGGATTGAAACTGTGAAAACTAGGTGGGTTTGGGATCACTAAGGAAAAGGGTTCTTATTTATGTCCCCGTTAAACATTATAGGATTTGTCTTCAGTTTTCTCATTGTTTTGTTTATTTAAGTGTATATTGTGTGTATGTATGTGTTTTTGTGTTCAGTGATTAAAGGGTCGAAATTCTTAGATATGTTAGGTTTTCTAAATTCTTCCATTGTGGTTTAATAGGGTTTTGGTGTTAGGAGGCAATGCAGAATAATTCATCAAAGAACAAATGTACATCTGCATCTCACCAGCAGATGGTGGAAAATGCCAAGAACCGGCTAAATTTTCTCCAACAACTGTTCACTGACCTTCAAGCAGCTAGGAAGGATGGTAGAGCCGATGATGTTGCATTCTTAGAGGAGCAAGTTTATCAGAATCTTCGTGAGTGGAAATTTGAGCTCTGCACACCATCCCCGGCCTCTTCTTTATTGGTTTGTATCTTTCTATTTTATCAACGCCAACTTAAACTCTTTGCATCAATTACCTGTAAATAAAATGGGGGTAAGCTCTGTTTTTTAACTTATTGGATAGTGTTTCTGTGCCTAAACGTTAAGTGACTTTGATGAACTTTATATAGGGTAGTCTTGGATCATTCTCTGATGATATAAACCGATTGTTGCAACAATATGAGGAGGAAGATGACGCCACTAGTCCATTAAAGGGGCCAGCTGTGCTGAAGCCTGAGATTGATGATCAAAGACTAAATCCCAGTAGTTTACCTGTAACTCCTGAGGTGATATCTTTATCCCCAAATGTGATGCTAATATGGAGAAAGACTAACTTGTTTGCTTTAGGTTTTCTTTTCTCCATTCTTTTCTTACTAAAACACTGCTACTCTGAAAAGAAAGGAAATTAAATGTAAATTAAAATTTATGTTCAGTATTTTATGTTTGTGTTTACTCTATAATATTTTTCCTTATTGTTGGTTCTATATAAATATATATTTATTTCTTTATAAAGTAAAGGTGAGTGTAGATATCCTACTCTGGCGGACACTGGAGAGTCTGTGTGTCAAAATTTTAATTTCATTTGATAAATCCATTATTGTTGAATATATATCCTTTTAGGTAGCTCTTGCATGTTGATTTTCTTTCTCATAATACTACCATTTTATATTAAAAGCAAATTAGGTGATGATGGCGTCGGTTTTTGGATATTTAGCTGAACTTAAGTAAAATTTTCATTATGCTTCTGATTCATACTAGTTTAAAGCCAAAGTATGAAACATAGATTTGTTTCAGTGACTCATTGATCCGAGCATAAAACATATAAATGACTCGTGGTGTTTTCTTGATTTGAACTTCTGCATCACTTTCTTTTTCCCCCCTATTCTGCCTATTTTTGGTTTGTTTTGTGAGTTTCCAGTGGTTCATTGCTCATCCTTTGCGCAATGTTTGCCTGGAAGTGGCTGATGAAGACTAACACATTTTCTTTCTCAGGACTATTTGGTGAGTCATGAGCCACAAGAACAACCATTTCAAGGGTTTGATTTATGCAAAGTTTCTACCTCAGCTAATGCTGACATAAATTATCAATTGGATTATCATCCATTTGATTTACAACAAGACTTTGACCATGGGCTTCTCCTCGGTGCCAATGGCACTGAAGATTATGTGAAGGATGCTAACTCCAACATACTGCCAAATATCTCTCCTCCACCATCTGCTTTCATGGGTCCAAAGTGTGCTCTGTGGGATTGTACAAGGCCTGCTCAAGGATCTGACTGGTATCAGGACTACTGTAGCAGTTTTCATGCTACCCTAGCTCTGAATGAAGACCCCCCTGGCACAACTCCCATTCTACGCCCTGGTGGAATTAGTTTAAAGGATAATTTACTACTTGATGCAGTTCGAGCAAAGGCACAGGGTAAGAATGTTGGCATCCCTCAATGTGAAGGTGCCGCTACCATGAAATGTCCTTGGAATGCTACTGGTAAGCTAACATGGTTTTGTCTCTCTTTTTTCGTTTCTTAAAAGAGAATATTCTTTGTTATCTTGGAAGTGTAGTAGATAATGTGGTTTGTGGCTACGTATCTTAAATAGTGTCTAGTTTTCTCTGTGCAATTTTGCTTTTGGTAATTCTGGCTTTTGCGTATTTGACTTTGAAAATAATAATCTTGCTTTCTTTTGTCCTTTTCTTGCCATTATATGTCCTATAAGAAAGCCTATCTCGTCTATTGCAGAGCTATTTGATCTTTCTTTACTCGAGGGTGAAATGATCAGGGAATGGCTCTTCTTTGATAAGCCTAGGAGGGCATTTGAGAGTGGAAACAGAAAGCAAAGGTCATTACCAGATTACTCTGGACGTGGTTGGCATGAATCGAGGAAGCAGGTGATGAAGGAATTTGCGGGCCAGAAGAGGTCATACTACATGGACCCACAACCTTCTGGCAAATATGAATGGCACTTGTTCGAATATGAGATATATGGTTGTGATGCTTTTGCTTTATATAGACTGGAGCTGAAGCTTGCAAATCAAAAGAAGAGTCCCAAAGCGAAAGTTCCAAAGGATTCGCTTGCTGATCTACAGAAGAAAATGGGAAGGCTCACTGCTGAAGTCCCTGGAGATGACAAACCTCCTGGTAAGGGCAAGACAAAGGCAAACAAGAAAGCAGTGATGGCTGCGGCTGCAAATGTTAATTCTGCCCAAGATTAGATGAGCGGTAAGACTGACGAGCTGAAAGAAGAAAATTGACTAGTTGTGCATTTGGCATCCAGTGTTATTCTGCATCAAGCTTTGCTGTAGTTGGTCTATAGATAGACCAAAGATTGCAGCGTCATTTTCTTAAAAGAACTTTTTTCCTTTATTCCTTCTTCCGTTGCTGCTTGGTGGCTTTTTAACCGCTTATATGGTGTTTATGTACAGTGAGAGTAAGTGGAAACCTTGATTATATTAAACCAGGGTGGGAGGTAAAATGGTAAATTGTAGATGAAGGAAGTTCTATATAGGTAAACATGTTAATTTCTTGATGCGGTTTATTATGAATCCAAAGTAGTGGATTGTTTCCTCTCACACTCGCCCTTCTGGTTGGTTCATACGTACAAATCAATGGGTGCTCATTTGCTTGGTTTTAACGTATACAAAGCCCAGGTGAGTGAATGAGAAAGAAAAGGCGTGTCTGGGAATGGATGCTCCTTCCCTTTCACTACCATTGTCAGATATATGTTTATTTTTATTCCAATTCAAAAAAAATTTGTAGTTATCCATAAAAAAGCACTAATTTCGATTCAAATCTAGGTGAATGGTAACTTAAATCGACTCAAGCCTAAAAAATCTAGTAGAATCTAGGAGTATAATAAAATATGCAGTCATATGTACGAGACTACGTTCATGTTTTTGTTCTTTGTAAAATAATATGCATGTACAGACCACATTTTCAATAATAATTATAACAACGCATACTTCCAGTTATTTTGGATGCTTTAGTCAGTGCCTGAATGATGAATGCATGTATTAATTATTTTGTAGATTGAGCCCAAAGTGGGCCATCTCCCTGTGCTTCTTTTTTATTTCCGAGGGACACGACCAAATACTTGTATTGTAAGCAAGGTAGAGAAGCTGCATTACTTTTTAATTTATGAAGCAACAGTAAGTGATGCTTGAATTCTAAGTAATTACTGTCTACATGATAATAGATGAATCCTGCACTGCTCCATCATATCAGTCATTGCAAGGAGCATCGAATAGAATTTTATGGAATTCAAAGGATGTTCAAAGTACATAAAACATGGGGGGAGGCAACATTTAAACCCCTCCTCCAAAACAACACTTAAAGTGGTTGAACGGTTAAAACAACATAAATACATTCTACACTCCATATCAACCCTTTTTACTCTAAACAGTCACCTAATTTCTGAGCTCTCAAGGGAGTTTGGTCCTCAAAACCTTTTTTATTATTATTTTAGAATAGGGCAACTCATGATGTTCCTCAAGAGCTGCCCACCCTATCTGTAATTTTACCTTCCACAAAATCAGATTCTATCCACCTTCCGAAAAATTATGCAATTTACTAAGGGACACAGACGGCAGCCATTCACAATACAGCATCCATCTATGCCTTCAACAAAGTTACAACTTCTTCAGACCAATTCTGCAAAAAAGGGCACTCGTTTAGTTGGCAATTTGAAGACATAAACCAAGTAAAATCTCACTCCAATCACAGCCACATGTACCAACAAACAAGAGGTGCAACTCAATTTGAAGGCAAAATTTAGAAAAACCAAAAGAAGAGTAATAATGTCAATTTTACACAGCTTGGGAAGGATGGCAAATCCCCAAACTTGTTCAAAGGATGGGGGTAAATATGAACCCTCCCTTCAATTCATTTAAAGTTTCAAGCACCATTAATCATCTCATTTGGCTACCATAAAACCTCAAGCCCCATACCCAAGCTTCAAGCAGTTTCCATATAAGTGGCATATGTATAAATAAAATGTATATTCACAACTATATTCAAGTAAAAATGATAAAAATATATATTAAGTACTTGACTGACAGAACCTATTATCTTTACCCTTTTTCTTGGTAAGAAGTGAAACAACATTTCAGCAACCCCATCAAACACTTAAGCATTCTAACACCCAGAAATTTCAGAAACATCTAGGACCAAAATGCTTTAGCATGTTTGGCTCAATTGTTTCAAAGCGGGATGAACCTTGTAGATCCTTAGATGTACATCTACGTTCAAATCTGAGCAATAATTAAGAAAAAAGAAAAGAAAACAAAGAAAGGTGACAACAAATTTTCCTTTAGAAAAAGTTCCAACAATTTATTGTTTGTTTCTCCACAAGTCTTGCAAAAGGACCAAAACGTGAAATTCAAACACCCAAAGATTAACAAGGCTTTTTTCTCTCTCTTTAACACCCTTTTTGATGTTTTATTTATGTTAGGGTGAGGTGAAAATGCTACAATCAGACCCTAAATGCAATCCTAATAAATCCATTTTGACCAGTAACAATAACACAATCCATCTTAGTCGTAACAAAATGGATTATACAAACACAGCAGCATTATAAGTGCAATTACACAGCCCTGGTTGCTTACTTCAGTGTTGACTCAATCTAGAAAGGGGACCAGAGACCAAGCGATATGTTCACAAGTACAAAGATTAAAATCAGAACAAAGTACTTGTCGGGTGTAAAAGAAAAACAATAAATGTAAAAAACTAGCTTTCATTTTACAATAAAATTATGTTCAAAAGGACATACACGCACATGCATACACATATAAATAAACCTTAACAAGTAGCTATCCCTGCAAACGAGTATCTGTAGTGAAATCAGGCATTTGGGTTTTCTTTTTTTCGTACTTTAGAAAGCTAATAAATTGTTTGTTTTCCTTAAAATTAACCTGAAATTGGATTTCAATATCATAACCAACAAGGAAGGGGGTTAAAGGAGAAAGGAAACATGCCATCCACTAGAACTAGGGCGATTTCCACTGGATCTGGGATGGGGAATCAAACCCAAATCTGATTCAGCGCCTTTCCTGATCTTCTCGTAACCGCCAGATTTGGGCCGCCTATCTTCACCATAATGACCCGACGACCCAAAATGCTTCAACCCCTGTTCTCTTCCACGCAAAACCTTGGTTTCGGGTTTCTCCTCTCTCCCAACAAATCCCGGCCTAAGATGAGGTGGAATGAATCGATTTGGCTTCAGCGGTCCAGAAACGGGCACACCTTCTTTCTCCTTCTCTAGACCGGGAATTGATGTCCCAGAACCGGGTCGTAAAGAAATCTGATCAGACGAAGGTGGTTGATCTGGGACTAAAACAGAACGAGGTTGAGGTTGGGGGTGTTTGGGCAGTGTTGGGGAAACGACAGGAGGAGTGGAAAAAGGCTTAGGGGAAGGACGGGTCAGGACGAGCATACGGCCATGGGTTTTGACATTGCCTACGGATGAATAAGAAGCAAAAGAGGAATGGGTTTGGTGATTGGATTGGGGATTCCTGCTGGAACCAGATGAGGAAGAAGGAGTCAGATTTTTCTCGAGGACATGGTTGAAATTAATGGAGGTATATTTGTTGGTTCTTGCCATCCACCACTATTTCTCCGCCAACTTCACCTCTTTGGTTTCGTTTATAAATTGATATACCATAGAACCCAATTTAGAAGGAAAAGTTGTTTCTTCAAAACCATTAAATTCAAACAGGTGTTTTTATATTAAGATATATATTTGTCTGTGGGCTGTCGTGTTGATCTGATGGCATTCACGATGCCGATGGGATTTAGATTGGTGACCTTCCATTTACTCATTTGGACAGATCTCAGCCGCTACATTTATGCCTTTTTCCTTCTCTTTTTTAATTATAAATATAAAAAAGAAATTACAATTTTTCTCACTTTAATTTAAAAATAAATATACTTGATTTCAGTGAAAAAAATAATGTTATTCATTTTAAGAGTTTCGGTTATAATAATACATAAAATATATACGATATTAAAATAAAAAAATATTGAAATGAAGTTTTGGTTAGAAGGTAAATCTAAATTTTTAATAATCCAATTGACATGAGTTCAAATCTCATCATATATATATATTAATTAATTTATGTTAAAATAAAAAAAATAAAATATTCTCAAGTAATATAATTTTTTAAAATTACAAAAAAATATTTTCTTAATTTTTTTATTAAATTGATAATTCTATTAAAAGTGAATCAACTTAATAAAATACTTTAATAATAAGCGTGACTAAAATGTAAGCGTAAAATTCAGATAAATTAAAATAAAAAAAATTAAGTTCTCAATTTTTCTAAAATAGAAATAGAAAACATATAATTATACTCTGTAAAAAAATCTGAGTGAATTTTTTAAAAAGAACAATTAATAGTTGAGCAAGTTAAAAGGAAAAAAGAAACCTTCATAATGGGCCCATCCAGCCCATATCCCATTCCCTTAAAAAAACTAGGCCCATTTCTCTGTAGGCTAAGCCTGAGGAAATTGTGGTAATAATTACAAGGCAGCATCGTCCTTAGATTTTCGCCACGTATGATCAAAACATAAAAGATGATAGTGGCTTCCGAATGCGTCGTACACAGTGAAAGAACTTATAAATATTAGCTTTACAGATGGAAAGAGAGGGGACCATCTTCTTTTTTTTTTGCTTACCCTTATTATTATTTTTTGGTAAATTACATTAACAACCATTTAAATTTAAATTTTAATAATAAAATAATCACTTATTTTTAAAAAAATAATAAATCCATCATTAATTTTATCAAAAAATAATAAATTAATCACTTATTAATATTTTTCAGTAAAAACTTAACGAGACTGATGATGTGAACAATTAACTTGTCAAGTTGAATATTTTTTTTGTCATCCCTCTCACACACCACCATTAAACGGCCAAAAAAAAAGAGAAAGAGAAAAGAGAGGCTTTTTCACCATTTTTCTTCATCTCTCTCGGCTCCCTCACCGCCACCGTTGACCCTAGCCATCTCCATAAGCTCACTCTCATTTAATCACAACATTAATATTCTAGACTCATGAAATCTCAACCAAAAATAAAAATACCAATAATAATTATCCAAAATCAAACCAACTAAAAAAGAACAAGAGTCTCAAATTGGTCTGCATAAAAAGAGAGAAGTAAAAAAAATTAAAAAAGAAAGAGAATCAAAAGAGAAGAAACCCACACCCATTTCAGGTTTTACGGGTTTGAGAACTCAATCCACCAATTTTATGATCCAAGCGGTCAAGAGTCATGGTTGGTTGAAGAAAAGTTGTGGCCGAAATCCGACGGTGGATGACGGACATCCGTTGAAGCCTTGTTGAAGCTTTGAGGTTTTAATTTCAAGATTTTGATGTGAGATTTGAGAAGAGACAAAATGGAGTCATTTGGTGATGACGGTTGACCGAAGAAAGCCATGAACGGTGGTGACTAGAGTTAAGAAAAAAAGAAAAAGAAAAATATAAGAAAAAACGGATAGAGATTCAATAGAGTAGTTTGAGGGACAAAGATTCAAAGGGATAACAGCGAATTGGGTGGTGGCTCTACTTTAGAGGAACAAAATGGCCAGAAACAGTAAATGGTTACTTGGACTGGTTTATTATTTCGTGAAAGTTGAGTGATTGAATTGAAAGTTTAGCAATTATTTTATTATTGAGATCAAAGTTGAGTGATTATTGATATAATTTATTTTTAAATTTTAAGAATTTTTTTAATTTTTCATTAGCAACTTGGAAAATCATTTTATTAAAATATAGAAATAAAACCAAACAGTAACAAAATCCTTAAAGAACCGACAGGAATCAGAAAAAGTACTACTTTGAAAAACACCCACCCATTAAGATTTCCGGCTTTTTTATTAAAATAATACAAAAAATAATTAATTATCAAAATAATACATTTTTCTATTATTTATCAAAATAATACATTTAGGGAAGTGGTGTCATTCTTTATTATTATTATTATTTTTATGCTAAAAAAATATAAAAATATATAAAATATTGAATGATGCCTCTTAGAGTGACACCATTCAATTTTTTTTCGTATATTGTAAGAAACTCTTACATTACTTTTAAATAGTAAAGTATAAAAGGATACTACATTAATAATTTTATTAAAATTTTAGAGACAATTTTATCATTATTGCATTTGTTTTTAAATGAAAGGATATGATTGAAATCTAGTAAAAATCTTTTCATATTAATTTAAAATGGAAATTGTGTATAAAAAAAAGTTACGAATTTCAAATATGATGTTGAAAATTGAAGAGTGTTTTACTCAATTAGTTGTATTATAATTCAATCAAACCAAACATAAAGAAGATAGAAATAAGCAAACTAATTTTCAAACTCATCTCCACCATACATCAAACTTGTTGAATTACATGTGTAACATCCACGTTTTTGAACCGGAGTTGGAACGGTAATAGTGTCGTGTTAAAAGTTAGAATATGTGGTTAAAATAAGAAGATTAGGAAAAATTAAGAATTAATTAGAAATTGTGAGAAAGTATGAGGGACTAAATAGCAATTTAGCCAAAATGAAATATAAGTCATTATGGGAATTATAGTGATTAAGGAGGGGCAAAAGAGTAATTTGGTGGAAGATATTTTTGGAGGCAATGTTTTGGGCCAAAGTGTAAAGTTAGAAGGCCCAAGGACTAAAAGTGCAATTTTACCATTATTAAAGAAAAATATTTTTATAAAGAGAAATTGATAGAAAATTCTAGAGAAATGAAGAAAAGAAATGATGAAAAAGCTATAAAAGCCATCAGCCATTGTGTTTCACGTTAGCCACCATTTTTCCACCATTTCAACTTTTGCTTTTCTTTCAAACTAGTCCTTTTTCACCAAATACAAACCAATTAAGCTAGTTTCTTCCAAATTTCTTCAAGATTAGTGAATAAAATTAATAGAGAAGTATAGTAGTTATCCAATTGTTAAAATAAATGCATCCATACTTGTCTTGGAGGAGAAAGAAAATGGGAATTAGTGTTGAATACAAGTGATTAAGGTATGAAAGCTAAACTCCTCTTTAAATACATGTTAGTTTTGGTTTAGAAACATAGATTATGATATGTTAGAGTGATTTTAATGTGAATATATGTGTTTTGTATGGAATTGAAGAGAAAGAAAAGAATGAGAAGGACCAAATTGAAAGAAAAGGAAAGGACAAGGCCATGGAGTGAGAAGAAATTATCTACAAGTGTTGTAAGTACTACAAGTATTAAAAGGTTTAGAATTAATTAAGTTAAAGTGTTTAGAATTTTAACATATATGATTAATTATGATAAAAATGATATGTTTAATTATAAGTGTCAATTATGTATGATTGAATGAAATTTAGTATAAAGAAACATGAGAAAAGAATTATTCTCATTAAAATAGATTGGACAGAATCAGAGGACTAACTTCGAAAATTCACCAAAAATTGTATAAAAAAATTTAAGAGTTGAATTAAATATGTAATTAAAGCTTGTTGAGTGTAGTTTCATATGGAAGAAACAGTGAAAGAAAAAGAATTGTACATTTCGAGATATACTAGTTTTAGTGTAATAAGATCAGAGTAGATTCGTGTTCCCCTGTTCTGACTTTGAAAAATCATAGAAAAATGTGGAAAAATTATTATAGACTGAAATGTATATGGTTGAATCCTTAATGAGTCTATTTTCAAAAGAAACAGACGAGAACATTATTGGATTCCTGTACTAAAAGATAGATAATTTTTAGTGAAGAATGGTCGAAACTATCAGATAGCAGAGAAGGGGTAAATTGGAAGAATTTACTGTACAAATTGACTAAAGTAAAAAATTCTGAAAATTTTATGATAAAAAGATATTTGAGTCTAGTTTCAAGAACATCAAGCGGATATTAATTTCAAATTCTGTAGCTCAACATATAAATAATTTAGTGACTATGACACAAGTGTACAGCTTTGAAAATTAATGTTAAAAAAAAGAAAAGAAAAATTGAATAGAATTGAAAAATTGATGCATATAAAGTGATATGTGATGAAATTGAGAAATGAGAATGAAATGGATAAATTAAAGGTTTCCAAAGTTATTAGTACCTAATTGTTTATGATATTTGGTTAAATTGATTTGTTATTGATTTGTATTACTATAATCTGAATTATTCATTATTTAATGTTTATTTCGATATTTATATTTAATAAGTGAATATAAGGTAAGCGTTAATATTGAGATGAATGAAAATTTATATTGAATTAATAATATATTTGAATTGAATTTGGAAGATTTGTGATCAAAATTAAAAGTGAAAGTGAAAGTGAAATTGGAATTGTAAGTGATATGAATTGTAAATTGAAAATCCCTATTAACTAGTTGAGCTACGTCGAATATAGTTGACTGTGAGCTTACTGTCTGTAACAGCTCTTTTGTTCTGTTTTTGTGGCTTTGGTTGTGAGCTTGCTGTCTGTAGCGAAATAATATATTTTCCTATTATTTTCAAAAATGATACATTTGGGGTTGTGTCCCTTAGGCTTTGTTTGGTATTATTTTTTTAAAATATTTTTAAGACAAAAAGCATTTTCGAGATAAAATTATTATTAAACAAAATATTTTTAAATTTTTTAAAGTGTTTTTGACACCAAAAATATTTTGAAAAAACAATTTTTTTTGACCAAAAATAGATAGAAAACAAGTAACTGGATGGAAAGAGATGAAACTTTTTTCATCTCCCATCCTTGGCCGAATCTTCAAGAAACAAAAAGGGGGAAGAACTCTCTTAGGTTTTCAACTTTTGCTATTCAATTGGTAAGTGAATTCAAGCTCTTTTTTTTAAATATAATTTTCATGTTTTTGAGATTTTGATAGTTTGATTTAATTAATTCGTATATTATTTTGTAAAATTGTTAAAGTTTATTAAAGCTGACATTGATGAATATTGAAGCTTTTGGAACTAAATTGATAGACTTTGAGCTTAGTTATGAAAAAGGATTATTTTGTAAAGCGAAAATTGTTAATTTTGAACTTAGGGACTAAAATGCATAATACTCAAAATTGATGATATAATTCTGTCAATTTGGATAAAATAGGGTTGTAAAAGGATGAAATTGAGATTGGTTTCGAAATTGAATCTCAAATGTAAAAGTTAGGATCGTTTCGGTTTTAGGGACTAAATTAAATAAAATGTAAAAGTTTAGACAATTTTTATAAAATAGAATTGAATTGTCATGTGCATAAAATAAAATGTTATAAGATATTTGCAACTGATAAATTGAAATGAGTTACTGTATAGATCAAGATTTGAATCAAACAATTATAATTAAGGAAAAGGAAAATTTGTTGAATAGTCCTTACAACTCAACTCGTTAGCAATTTCTGCAGTTAAGTTCATACAGTACAGATATATATATATATATATATATATATATATTTTATATTCATGTAATGTATGTGTTTGAATTATGAATTTGTATTGCGTGAATGTACTTTGAATTGTATACAAATTCGTACAAAAAGGTGAGAAAGGGATTGAATTGTAAAGAGTGGATATGATGCGTTAAATGTGTCTGAATGAACGTTGACATGCCAATAAGGTTGTTTACGCGTTGTACATGATATGTAAGAGAGATGATATAAAGTATACAATTGTACAGAGATGTCACTGATTATATCGGAATCATGCATTTGTTACGGATTATCAAGATATGTCTTTACGGTGACTCTAGTTTGGTGGAGGGATGTACTGTTATATGATATATGTGTCTAAAGGTTTTGCACTTCGATGCTCTAGTGTGGTGTAGTTTAATACACTGATGAACTATCTAGTGTGATATAGTTACCTGAGTATTTGTATCTATTTATTTTAGTTCATTAGGCTAATTGATTAATAAAGAATAACTGAATGATAGTATATGTTTCGATAAAAAATGACTTTATGTGATTGGAATAATGTAAATGATGTATATGTTAAATTATCATGATTGAATGGCATTGAATTGAATTGCATTGTATAATTTGAAATGTTATAAGACTCGTGTGTGGTGATCTCACTTATTGTTGTTAAATGTGAAAATGGGAAAGTTGTATAGTTAGCTTATTCGTTATGGTAATTGTGAATCGAGGTGAGTTTACTATTTTAAAACCTATGAACTTACTAAGCATTTGAAATAATTACTCTGTTTCGTTTTTTGTTTCTATAGTGGTCATTTTGCAAAACGCATCGATCAAATCAAAATGATTTTTTTATGCAACGAAAAATAAAAAATTTAAAAATCGAGTTGGTTTGTTATATTTATAACAATAAACCAATTACCGAATTCGCAACAATTACCAAATTCGCAATTGTGGTTTTGGCTATACGGATCCTTGTCGTTCTTGGCTTTCAACCAAACAACCTTCTCTGTTATTCTCGTACCACGAACTGCCTCAAATGTAGGCTCGAATGGTTTGAATCAAACACAAAACCAAAACTAATTTCTTAATCTTTTGTGTGAAAACGAAAATTCTTTTCTCATATAGAAACCAACAAAAATTGTTATTCCGGAAAATAGGTTTAATAATTGAGAATATATGCTCTCTATTTTAGGGTAGAGTAACAATATTGTGTCATTACTTTGTTTGTGTCATCTATTTATAGAGAGAGGATGTAGAACCTTTGTTGAATTGTAGAGGTTTATTTCATTTTAAAAAATGAACTCCTAGCATAACTAGGAGTATAGGAGATGACAACTCTAATTAGTAATACTAATGTTTGTCGTTCCCCTCATTAACATGAAAGACTTTTGGATCTCTTCCATATCGAGTTTAATTACAAACATTTCTTGAGCTTTTAACCTAGTACTTTATAATTGGGTTCAACCTGATATTTGTTTTTCTATTTCTCAAAATAAATATCTCAACTTTTTTCCAATTAAATAATTTTCTCACCCAAATTCTAATTCCATTAAAATCATGATGACTTTACCGTAAAATAATCTATAATAAAATATATTTAATATTTTTATACTCATTTAATTTAAAAACATAAATTCATTTCTAGGTCATTTTCACTTTCATTTTAGAGAAAACACATTCATTTCAAATGTTTCCATTTCTCCATTTTCATTTTCATTTTCATTTTGAAGGAAATCACATTTAACTTCCAAATGTTTCTTAATTTTCCATTTCCACCGCTTCTATTCATTTATGTTCTTTTGATTTAACATGCAATTTGTTTTTTATCTCAACGAGCTAGTAGAGGGATCGATTAGACATATATGATTGAGGCTCAAATTATTTATAATTAAGTTTCGACTTTTTGCCTAATAATTATAAAGTTATTTAGTCACGAAGTCACCCCACTATAGTATCGTGATTAAACCTGTTCATGAGTCAAGCTATCCGCCAATACCCAAAAGCTCACCCGAAATTTGAAAAGATTTGGACAAAAGTATTAGGTGTAAAAAATGAGATTGGACAGAAAAATAAACCCATTTAAGATATGGGTCGAGCTTGATCTTGAATATTCAAAATTCAAGCCCGATTTAACCCGTTTTTAAGTTTATAATATTTTATGTTATACTAATTTTATATATTATATAATTTATAACACATTAAAAAATAAACTTATATTAAATGTATAATACTACTCTAATGTAAATATTAAAATAATATTAAAATTACTATATAAAATATTTCAATAAATAAAAAATAAAATTATTAATATCAAAGTAAAATAATATAATATAAATATTTTTTTAAAAATATTTAAAATATAATATAGTCAAATATAGAATAAATTTGAATTAATATTTTACAAATATAAATGAGTTTGAACAGAATTTTAAACCCATGATTCAGATCAACTCAGACTTAGACAAGAATAAAATAAGTTAATATGATGCTTGCAAGAGTCGACATTGTTAGACACATGATTTGGTTGCCACCGCCAAGATGGCTCGTATAAACACACTATTCTGGTAGCCTCGGCCAGATATTTCGGGAGCTAATTTTAGTTGAAGCAATTCAAATAAGTTTAACAAGAACCAACAATGGAGTACAGTGGCCAACCAAACCATAAACCGGATCAAACTATCCGATGCTGTTTCAGGTTATTTGGCAGGGTCTAATAGTTGAAGCAAATTACATCAGACAAAGCCGAAACACCATGCGGTTCCTATCATTCCACAACTCGACCTTGACCTTAATCCAAGTTACATAAATCCACATCCAACAGGTCCATTAGTTCCATTGGGTAAGGTATTAATTTGAAAAAAAAGATAAAATTGCCCACTACCATATATCCAATAGCTCTTCTCTACCTCAAATAAACAGAGCCCCATATGGATGAACTGATAAGATGTTTGAACACTGATCCTTTAAGACAATAAATCCTACCAAAATCTATGAGACGACAGCAAAGCCTTCAAGTTTGTATTTAACGTTCTCACAATGGAAATTATTGAACCAAGTGTGAAATAGAAGTAACCATTTTACTTTGGGTGGGATTCAAGATCCATCTCCTGAAGGTTCAGCAACAGATCCTTTGAGTTCAAGAAGACTTTGTTGGCTGAATTTGCAATGGTCTGTGCAATCTCTCTAGAGGCTTCAATTTTCCTCAATGTAATGAATGCTGGGTTCTTTGCAATTGCTTGACCAATGAGTTGGGCACTCTTGGCTTCTCCCTGTAAGCCAGAAAAACAAATAAATTACTTCAGAAGAGAAAAAAGATCAATCCATTTTATCTTATTAAGCCAAATATCAGAATTTTCTGAGAGAAGCTGAAACTGACATTCTAGTATGTTTCAGATTATCTTCTAGAAAGGATCTTTTTTTTTTTACCAGATCTACTTGATATTCTCATTGAGCTGCATTTATCAGCTAATATTATAGAAAAACTCGTACATTTTACCACCTTGGCTTCTTTTTTGGTCCTTAATTTTACTTCCTTGTTTTCCCCCTAACATCCATAATTACCAAGGCCATAGTGTGTGGGTCTATTTTATGTATCTCACCTGTGCTCGGATGACAGCACTTTTCTTGTCCTGTTCAGCTTTTTCCACAATAAATTTAGCTCTCTCAGCTTCTTGTGCAGCCACCTGTTTCGCCTCAATTGCAGCAGTGAATTCCTTCCCAAAAGTCAGACTTGTGATGGACACATCATCAAGTTGAATGTTGAAGTAAGCTGCCCTTTCAGTCAGAATCTTCCGGATTTCCTTACTGACATTCTAAAAGCACAACAGTTCAACTTCAGACAATTAATCCAAACCATCTATGCTATTACTGGGGCATCTAAAATGTATGACAGGATATCTACCTCTCTCTGAGTAATGAGTTGGCTAGCATTGAATTGAGCAACAACAGCTTTTAAAGTTTCATGAATGATTGAAGGCAGGACCCTCTCATTATAGTTCTCACCAAGGGTTCGATAAATTTCAGTTAACTGAGTTGAATTAGGGCGAGTGAGAACTCGAAGCCCAATCTTGACCTGTAGAGGATATAGTTCAGAAGCAGGTTTAGTGTCTAATTAAGGCATTACTTCCTGTAACATTTTTCTATTTCAAGTTTCTACCTACTATAACTCTCCAAATGCATGTATGCTGTAGCATCAACAAGAAAGGGAAAAGCATAAAAATGCCTCATGGTTACTCTGTTATGGATCCCTTTAAAATGATTGGATGAAATGTAAGCATTTCACTTGGCGTAAAAAGAATGTAAATCTCATATATTGTATTCATAGCTCATATGTCCATATCAAAGGTTAAATATACACAAATAAATAATTTTTAAAAGATGGAACAACCATTACATAACTTTTAAAAATTGAAAGCTTGATAGGAGGTATGACATAGAAGGAAAAGAAATGATTACATTTACAATTAATATGTACGCAAAATATAGCAATTAATATATAAATTTAATTGATGTTGTTTGTTTAGTAAGCCTTGATGTACCAAATAGTAATGAAATATTCATCTGATTGACTGAGAACATAAGTTCATAATTTAAGTATTTAAACCCCATGCTTAGGTTGTGTTCGGAAAATTAGATTAAAAAATAGTGTAGCTGTGAGATAAAACAACTATAGATGTAGCATTTATGATTATTTCTCAAATTCGTGAATTTGTTGGATGCATATTTAGTCGTGCATTTGAAATTCATAAGGATATTTGTAGATTTAAAATTTTGAATTCCCGTTTAGGATCATTTTAGATTTAGAGAACTAAAAAGCAACAAGGTAATGATAGCAAAAAAAAAATTCTTAAGTGAAAATTGAAAAATAGCATTTACCATCTGGAGATCACGACTACCAGAAGTACTCTCAACTAAATGAGGTCTTGCACGGACATCATAGATGATAGGCCTCTCAAACCATGGTATCATAAGGTGTGTCCCCTCAGAATAAACCTGCAAAATCAATCATTAAACTTTATGGCATACTGCTAGACAGAAGCTAAGCCTGGAAAAAAAATTGTAAACAAGAATGTCAAAAAGACGGCAGAAAAAATCTGGTCATTCAAGAAAGGATAGCACAAGGCTACTAATTAATCAATTCCATAGAAGCCATAGTATGCAAGTTCTGTAAAGCACTACAATATCCACAAACAACAGATAAAGGGAAGGAGATGCATTCTAAAAAATATGTCAACCAGTAAAATTATGACCTTATCTTTGATGCCCAATATCCGATTGAAAACAATTGCTCGGTGCCCTCCGTCAACGTTGTAGAGACTATTGGCAACTCCATAGAGGCCAAGCCCACCAATGACTCCAATCTTAAGCAAAGCAGGAAGTGCTCCACCTCCAGGCATCTTAGGAACTTTGAGGTTGTTGAGATTCATTTTACTCAATGCTGAAAAGTTAAACATTAAATGTCAAATTGCAGAAGACCCCAAAGGTCAACATTAAACTCAATATGAGATGTCAGAGAAATAGTTTAAGTAACTCTAAATCAGAAAAAGCAATTATCCAAACACAAATGTATTCACACATGACAATCCATGTTTACACTCTGTATAGGAGAGAGGCCCCAAACATTTTCCACCTATATAATTAGGAATTATAAACAATATCTAGCAGAAAGTAGTATAAGCACCCAAACTATTTCCTTGTCATGAAAATACAATATACTGCCTCCACAAAGAACATAACACAGCTAAAATACGTTAATTCATACAATATGCCGCTAAACGATCTATAAAGGTACAAAATTTAAACAATTTATATATTCCAGCATGATCGAGTCTTAAATCTCTATCTTTAATTACAATGCAAATGGGTTTCCCTCAACAGCTTAGAAAAGTTCAACAAAACCCAGTCATTTCATCAAACCGCAAAACAAGTAAAAGAGAAAGAGTAGGACCCTAAGACCCCCAAAGCTGACAGCTCTAACAATCTAGCTAGCTCTCAAGAAAAAGAGGCTGCCGCTTTTGACAGTGGCGCGTAGCACTGCCCCGGCCAAGAGATACGAATTAACGAGAAGAAATGCAATGAGGGGAAACGAAACCGCTCAATTTAGCACCCGGAAAGCAGATCACTTCCGCCCAAAATTTCTATGCAAACAAAGGCAGCAAATATAATCTAAAATTTTTCTTTTGGGTAAAAAAAAAGAGAAAGAGAAAGAAAGAGAGAAAGATGCAGATCGAAATACCTACAAAATGGCAACCTTTGAAGAGAGGAATAGAGGGATTCCGGGGTTAGCGAAAAAACAAGGAGAAAGGTAGGGTTTAGGGTTTTATATTTTGGTTTTGTTTTCAGTCGACCCGATATACTCTTGGGCTAATTAAGCTTATTTTCTTTTATGTTGAAAAGTATATTTTCTTTGTATTTTATTTTTTTGCTTAATGCTCAATTTCATCAAACATACTTAAAAATTTTATTCGCTTTTTTTAATTACAATAATAGAATAAAACTCAAACAATTAATATAATTAATATAATTCGAATTTAAATTACATCAAATTTATTAAAAATTAAAAATATCAAATTGAAGTAGAAAAAAAAAAAGGAATTAAAAATTTAAATATAAAAAAAAATTACTTTAACTTACCATTGTCCACCATGTTGATTGTCGTTGATTACGTTAACCTATAATAAACTTTAAATTTTAAATATTTTTCATAAATATATTTTTTAAATATATATATTTCATCTTTTTAAATTTTATACGTTTTTTTAATGTTAAACTTTTTGTTTTTATTTCTGGACTTTATATTTTTTTAGTTGATTTTTTTTTAAATATGATTTAATGTTTCGGATTTTTAAATTTTGAATTTTTTTTGGAAAAAAATAAAATTCATTATGAATTTTCTAGAATATATATTTTAGAAATTTTAAAGTTTTTCTTTCAATTTTCTAAAATTAAAATACTTTTAATTTTTTATAAAATTTTAATTTTTTATATATTATTTTCACTTTTTTATAATTATATATTTTAGAATTTTATAAAATATTATTTTTATAAAAAAAATGAATTATTAATTTAATTTATGTTTGTTCAAGTCCGAAACTGCTCGAAATATGGATTTAAAATTTTATCTAAATTTGCTCGTATTTATAATTTGCAAATGGTTAACTCAAACTCATTTTATACTCACTCGTATTATTTAAAAAAATAAATTAAAAATGCATTTATATTTTTTTATATTATGCATGTCTGTTTAATGTATAATAATTTTATATATTTTTATTTATTAAGTTTTTATATATAATTTGTCTTAACAATTTTTTAATGTTTACATTATAGTAATGTTATATATTACTATAGATTTAATTTTATGTGTTATAAATTATATAAGATATAAAACTATTATAATATAAAATATTACAAACTTAAAAACGGGCTCATATTTTAAACGAATTTAATTTTTTTGTCTAAACTCATTTTTCAACCATAATATTTTTGTTGTAACCCTTTTAAATTTCGAGCAATCTTTCGAATTTGGATGGATAACTCGATTTATAAACAACTATAACATAGCGCATTCTAATAACGCTACATGGCAGGTAGGTCAAGTTGGATAACGAATGATAGTTTAAGTATTAAATTGAGGCAAAATAAAGGCATCATCAGTTACGACATTTGAAAGACTAGTGTACAAAATTGGAATGCACTGACTTAAATATATCATGCACTCTTTTTCCTTTAACTAAAAATTTATCCCACTAAGTCGATTGAGTGTTAGCTCGATTGGTATGGGATTGTTATCAGTATAAAATGACGTAGATTCGAGTGCGATGAAACGCATTATCTTTTTATTTATGACTTTGGAAGAAACTATAGATAATTGTAAGTATTGTAAAAAAATAACAGATATTATCAAAAGTTTTTAATGAGTTGACTTTTTATTTTAATTACTTAAACGTTAAATCTTTTATAAATATATCAGGATAAGGATAAAAAATAAGCACAAGCTTTATCCAAAAAGTTAAGTTGATCTTTACTTTCTTTAAAACTACAAAATTGACCATAACTATGAAGCACAATAAATCTCATCCATAAACCATGTCGTAGAAGTTCACTTGTATGTGGAAACATCACAAGAAAAAACAGAAGTCAAATAAGCCAACAAAACACCCAGGTGGTCTTAATGTCTTGATTGATCAGGTGATTGATTAAGCATCGAGTTCATGATTAATCAAGTGACTGATCAGACATCGAGTCTTTAATGCTTAGACAACTTTGGTCCTAACAAATTTTATCTTCCATTTAAAAAAAAACTCATAAGTTTTTTTCACTTCTTTATCCAAACGAAGAACAAATTAATTGCAAATATTTATTTTTACTTTTAACTTACCATGAAAGATTTATGATTATATAATAAAAAATTTAAGTTTCATAAACAATTATTTAATATGAATAATTTGAGTTCTCCTTAAGGATAATCTAAAAACATAAAATACAAATCTGAAATTTAAAAAGATACTAAATTAATTAATTAATTTTAATATTATAGTAACAAATTGATTGACATTAGTAATGGATAACAATTTATTCAATACATTATGATGTTTTGAAATTTAAAAATTCAATATTAAAAAATAAGTAGAATTTCTAAAGTGGGATAAATAAGTACAATTTGATAGTTTATGTGTATTATTTTAATTTCATTTTTTTTCACTTTAATTCTTGATTTTTTACCCTAATCAATACTTTAAAAAACATTATTCGGGTGACCAAAATGAAAACGACTGAAAAGTTGAGTGATTAAAATGAAAGTATAAACATGACATGGTATGTACAATTAATTGTCACTTGTGTGACTAAAATGAAAATGCCCTAAAAGTTGGATGACCAAATTGTAAAAATTTCAATTTGAGTGACCAAAATGTAAACGACTTAAAAATAGAGTGATCAACTAGGGAATTTACCCTTTAAAATGAAACAAATATTTATTTTCCGCCCTATTTTGGGGTCAAATCCGGTCAATAACTAACTAGATGTAGGGTGATAGGGTAGATACGTAGCTCATGCCAACTTGTTTCATAGGGTTACCGTATGGCATTAAAATATGCAAATTTTAAAGAAATCTTGAATTTGGTATTTTATTTTTTTTTTGCCGGAAGAACTTTGGTTTTAAATGATGAAATGGAAAGTTGTGACGTCAAGTTCGAAGATGTTTTCCAAATTCTTGCGTTTGTTAATTGTGTAAATATTAAATTTAAAACCCAAAATCCGGCGTTAAGCATATACCTGATTTATTCTTTATAAACTCTTAACTAATTTAATCAGTTGTTAGGATAAAATAAGTGATATTTATTGTACAACAAAAGTAGTTGAATAATTGATGGTGAGAATAACACAGTTACCTTATCCATCAGCGACATATGTAGTTGCGTGATAAATTGACAACATTTTGTTAATTGAAATGAATCTTAGGCGTTACATTGCTTTACGCTATGAGTTTGATCCAAGAAGTCCGACCCGATACCAACAAGGCAAGTAAAATAAAAGGAAAAAATCTGGGACGGTGCTCCAGCTCAGCCGCTTCCCAACAGAGATCTACACGCTGAAGCAGTAGATAACAACAGTACCTAAGGTGGGGGTTGGCTGACGACAGGCAAAGAGGGGATAGCTGGCGAAACCCCAATTTATTATGACGTCATGTCTCCCCAACGTTCTCAGTTGGGGAAGGGAAGCTCCACCTCTTATTATTTGTTTATTTATTTTTTAGCCCCAAATCAGGGCATTTGTCACTTTTTCAGAAATAACCAAAATAAATTATTTATTTATGAAAATTACCCACTTGCAAAATCATGTATGAAAAATGACACATTTTGAACAGTGAGCCTCGTTGCCGTCGTTGTAATTGGCGACACCGCAATAACCCTTTTAAATTGGATAAAAAAAGGATCGACGACACTCAATTAGATGGTTTTAAACTTTTAATTTATTTGGATATCATGTTTATTTCTTTTTGAAATTAAATTTAAATAGCTTTTAAAAAATATAGGAGTGATAAAAATAAATTATTTTTATTTTTTTGAATATACTGGTGTGATTATATGGTAGTATCTGTTCAATACTTTCTTAACACTTTGACAACGCACACTCTTTGCACATACAGGTGCTCGAATCCGAGATTTTTAGGATGAAAAACATTTTCTTTTCCACTAGAGCCACTTGTTGGGATGACTATTTTCATTTTTTTTTAAAACAATAAACTTAAAAAACTATATAAAGTTCTTATTTAAATTAACAAAATATATATCTCAAGAATTTTCTTCAAGTAAAAAAATTATTTTTTAAAATTTGAGGAAATTTTTAGGGATATATTTGGATATTTTAAATAATAATTTTATATAATTTTTTAAGTTTATTGTTTTTTAAAAATAAAAAAAATTAATTTTTATATTTTAAAAGTTATTTAAATTTAATTTCAAAAGTAATAAACTTAACATGCAAATAAACTAAAAGTTTAAAAACATTTTACTAGGTACCGTCACTTTTTTTTATCCGATCTAAAAAGAATAATTATTTCATTAAAATTCTAAATATTTTATATAATCAATTTAATTCAATACCATTAATAGTAACAATAACATATAAAAAAATTATTTTTTTAAAATCAACCAATAATTGATCTATTATGAAGGATGATACTACCGCCAATGGCAACTAAGGCACCAAAATTCATTCTTCAAAACGAATTATTTTCATACACAACTTTGCAATTAGATATTTTCAAAAATAATTAATTTCTTTAGGTTATTTCTGAAAAAAAAAAAAGAAAAAAAAAACCGGCATTTGTTCTCCTCTTTCACACATGGTGGGGCCCCACACGTGATATAATAAAACACGTTTGTTGACGTAAGTTGGGCTAAGAATAATGAGTCAGTCAGGTCAGAGCTGGCACTTGGCTGACCTACGCTTCCCGCATCGTCTGCCGGCAACCTTTTGCTCTCTTAATGTGTTCATCATTGAACTCACGGACTAGGCGTGTGGGGCAGACTGACATAATTAAAAACCAAGGACTCGTTACATGCATCCATCATATGATGTAAATGCAATGATGGCGTAAGATTACGCAGACACGAAGCCTGGGATTTTTCTAATCAAGAAGCTTCTCTCGTACATTGTTTTCTTTAATTTTGGTAAACGTCATTCCCCTGTTTTCTTCCTTGAAATCCCGGCTTGCAACAGTGTTTTTCACACCCATAAATATTTAATTTCTTCATTATACATTGGATCTTAAGGAAAAAAGAAAGACTCGGTAACACTGTACTATTTCGCTGTTTGTATTTGGACAATTGCAAAAAATGACACCAGATATACGTCACCCACTAAGCTGAACAACCCAGCCGCGTAAGCCTAACTGCCGTTGACGCCTGACCCTTACGAAATCCCCTTCTTTACCTGTACTTGCTTATATATATACAGACACACCTATATGTGTATAAGTTATATCCTCTTTAGCTATCTTGCTCACGTTTCTGGTGTCTAGTTCTCTGCTATTTCCTTTAAAATTTTCAGGATGCAACAAGCAATTCCATACAAATCCTGGCCTCTGCCATGCATCGGCGCAACTTCCCAACGTGCCCCATCAACAACAAGACTTGGCCACAACGGCGGCGGAAAAGACGTGCTTAATATAGTGTCGGAGAACGCTGTGATAGTGTTGGCCAGGAAGGGGTGTTGTATGAGCCATGTAGTGAGGCGTTTGCTGCTGACACTGGGCGTAAACCCTGCGGTTCACGAGATTGATGAGGAGGATGAGGCTGGTGTTTTGAATGAACTGGGGACGATTTGCAAAGGTGCCGAAAACAATAAAATGGTTCAGCTTCCGGCTGTGTTTATTGGTGGGAGATTGTTTGGGGGATTGGATAAAGTCATGGCTACTCATATTAGCGGCGACTTGATTCCGGTGCTGAAAGATGCCGGTGCCTTGTGGCTTTGACTTTGACTTTGATTCATCCCGTATTTTTTTTTCCCCTCATCTAATAGGTTTTGGCTTTAGAATTAACCCAATTGGGAATGTAACATTGTTACATGAATACAGAAATCAAAATGGGGTTTCTTGATTTTATTACAATGATTCTCAATTAAGGAAATGGAAGACCTTTTTTTTAATGGATCAGGGTTGGAAATCTGTTTCCAGGGTTTCTTCAATGAATATTTGTTTGTTTGGTGTTAGAGATGAGATGTATGGTCCATGCATCATCACATGGAAGTTAGTGATACCTCTCTGTTGTTGGTATGACATAACACCTAACGCTTATTACGATAGCACATGAGCAGATGTCGTGTTCCTGTCAGTCTAAACATAGGATAAGGTACCTAAATCCTAATTTATCCCAAGACAAAATAAAAAGACAGGATCGACCAATTTATGGGTCCCCTTGCGGAACACAACATGAGATAAGCTTGTATTCTGTGGTGTTCGATGGGTCTCGTTCCGAAACCAGCAGAGTAGGTGGTAGATGATAGGATTAGGAACTGAACATCCCTCTGTTTGCATGATCTCAATCCTTGCAATGGATGCTAGAAGGCATGCCTAAGCCAAAACTCCAAAGGCCACACTCAAATCAGAGTACACAGCCACCAAAAGCTTTTCGTGTGGCGGCAGTGTCGTGGTTTGAATCCACACTATAACAAAGAAACCCTACAAAACAACATAGGAAGAAGACTAGAGTAATGAATGACCTCTTCTTTCTTTCAAAAGCGCCCTTACAGCTTCATCCGAAACCCATTCCCATAAATGCTTGAAAATCTCCTCCTTAAACTCTTAGTTCTAGGACCCTTGGAAAGAAGGCAAAGAAAATCACACGAGCAGCTCGAAAATATTGTGGAAAGAGAAGCTAAATCCCCAAATCAGTTTGTAAGATGAGATGGGAAAGAAAAGTAAAAGGGAGCCCAAAGGCTTTGTAAAAACCAGACCTGTTAATGGCCTGGGTTATACCCACTCCCAATGTCTGCCAAATATTTAATAAAACCTAGACAAAATAATTAAGCACAAAAAGTACTCCGAGTGAAATATGAATTAAATGAAAGTTCAAATATTTAAGGCCTAAACCTGACACTTTTCTTAAGTTTGTAGTGTATATCACTAAAAAAATTGAAGGCTTTGAGAATAATTAAAATTGTCCCTATAATGCTTCAAAGTCGTCCCCAACATGCCTCCTTCAAATTCATGTTTCTAAAAAGTTCAAGACGACTACAAACATTTAGCACATAAAATTTAACGACAAACATAAAATTAAAAACATTCATGCATTTTACTGCTCCTGCTCCAACAACAAACATCTAGCACATAGAATTTAACTTTTTATGAATAAATAAAATTATAATGTAAACATAATAATTTTTTTTTAATAAATTAAATAACTATTTAAAATTATTAAATATTAAATTAAAAACAATATACATATTTTTCAACAATTTTAAAAAATAATATGACTTGAGTTAACTATTTACAAATATGAATTTTAAAAAATAAATAAATTTATAATAATATATACAATTAAAAATATATAAAGAAAACCTATAATATTTTGAAAAATATATAAAAAATTATAATATAAAAATTTTATAAATTTATAAAAATATATAAATGACTAAAATCACATCTACAATGAATCTGGAGAATTTGTTGTCTAGATTCATTTCAATTTAGACAACCGTTTGTCTAAGTTCATTCTTGATGTAAATACTTTTTTTTATTTTTATCAATGTATATATTTTAAACTTTTATATATTTTTAATTCAAAATAACAGTAACATGATATTTTATAAAATAAAAAAAATAAAAACATATAAACTTACTAAAAATGCATCAGGAATGAATATAGAAAATAGATGTCTATATTTAGATGTATCTAGACATTTTTTATGTGAAAATAATATACCTTTTTTTTATTAATTTATATATGTTGATATAAGGAATCAACATAGAAGAGACTAGGAGAAGAAGGTGGTGGTTGTTCGGAGGTCGATTCACCTGTGACAAACAAAAAGTCTAAGGTAAGGACTAAAAAGAAAGGAGAGGAGAAGAAAAGGGCAAAGAAGGTTTGGAGAGTATTAGGTTATCAGGTGGAATTCTTAAAGGGAGAAGGGAATCCTTGATATCTTGTGTTAGGGGATATGGAATGTAATGTTATGTCACTGACAATATGGAGGGTACACTGCCCGTGCGATCGACTAGGTGGCAAGTCTGTTGCATGTTAATTGTCATCATGTGTAGTATTGTATGGTCTTACTCTAAGATTCTCCTTGTCGATATAGTACGAGATTGTTATGCTTTAGTGGTCAATCAATAGTCCCCTTAGGAGGATTAAAGCGGGTGGCCCATTGGAAACCAAAAGTGGCTGGCTTCTTTGCGGGTGGTGTGAAATACATGGGTGGTTGGTCATGAAAGACCAACCGGAAGGTCATCGTTGAGGGGTACAAGATGGAAGGCCATCCACGAGTGCTTGCTGTGCGATTCCTCGTGTCCAAGTTGGGTAGGGGTACAACAATATATTTTTAAAGATTTTTTTTATTTTTAATTTTATATCATACAAAAAGGTTATCATGTGTCATCACCAAATTAGTCACCAGTTACAAAGTAACAATGTTAGTGAAGAAGTATCAACCTAGGTGACATAATACAAGTTCACGTACCAACTAGATACTTTTAGACAAATTTATGGGGCAAACTACATATTAACTCCAAAAAAATTATAAAGTCTAAAAATTTAAAAATTTGAAAAAGTTTAACTTACAAATTGAAAATTAAAAAAAAAAAAACATATATAAATATAAATTCTGGAAAAAAATTAATATTTTTTAAAAAATTTGAAAAAATAAGTACATATTTATATTTATATATTTTTTAAAAAATTTAAAATTCAAAGGAAACACCGGTCAACGATTCATCAACATCAGTCAATGATGATTAACGACTAGTCAAAATTAAAGGTGTTTTTAAAAAAATATTTTTTTAATATTCATTTTATTTTTAATTTTAATAAATATGAATGGCATGTTTTGATTGGGTGGATTCTCACATGGCACATTTTTATTGGCGTCACATGTCCATCGGTTTTTTAACACTGTTACAAAAATTAGACCAAACTGAGTAACAAAATGGTAGTTTAAGTACCAAAGTGAGAAGAAGAAAAAGTTAAGCACCAAAGTAGGAAAACATGTATAGTTCGGAAGGGGGGCAAAGTGAACATTAAGTGTAATAAATACTATGTAATTTAATTAATTATTTAACAGGTTAAAATGTATGAAAAATTATCTCCCATTAATAAAATTTTTAGATTATTTAAACGAGATTAGTAAAATTACATATAGATATATTTTAAAAATAAAATACTATTATTATTATATAAAAATCTTTTAAAACTTAAATCATGTACAGTGTAATGGTTTTTAATTATCAGTATAATTAATCAAAATTTTGCTCTTTTCTCTCTCACAAAACGGAAGAGTATAATTGAGATGCTCCAATTACACTCAATTCAATGAAATCTACTAATTACGTCGGTTACACATGCAAGTATTTAATTACAATCAATTATTCTCAAATCCAACCATCAAGTGATTTTTTAATTGCGACTTAATATTTTCATCATTAAATAATAAGTACTATCTATCAACTTATCTTAATATTTTCATCATTAAATCCAACCTGTCATATTTGTAAAAAATCAACTCAAGCTCATTTTAGGCCCGTTAATATTAATTTTTAAAATTTTTAAAAAATATTTATATTATATTATTTAAATATTTAATTTTATACATTTTTATTTATTTAAACTTTTTATATAGTTATCTTAACATTATTTTAATATTTACATTAAAGTAGTATTGTATATTTAGTATATATTTATTTTTTTAATTTGTTCTAAATTACATAAAATATAAAAATAACATAATATAAAATATTATAAACTTAAAACGGTCGGTCGAGATGTTCAAGACCGAGCCTGATCCATATTTTAAACAGAGCTAAATTTTTTATTCAGACCCATTTTTCGAACCTAATATTTTTGCCCAAACCCTCCTAAATTTCGGATGAACCTTCAGGTTTGAACAGATAACCCGCCCGATAAACAATTCTAATTATGATTACAAGCATGAGATAGATAAATTAGATTCTAAATATTCACTCCGAATAACAAGTAAACTTAATAATCTCTAAATTAAAAAATTAAAAAAGTTTTCACAATATAATTTTTTTCAATATATCAAAGCATACTAATAGTATCTTGATAAGTACGCTAATCTATGTATTATTATATATTTTGAATATTTAATATAATAATGAAAATATTAATATAAAGTACATATAAAAATTAATATTTAATGTAATAAAACTTCAATGCTAATAGTATAACAATAAATAAAAAAACTTTTAGTTTATTTAATAAAAAATCAACATATAATATTTGATTTATTCATTTTCTTTTAAACTTTAGATATGCATATCATTAAAAATTATCATTTCATTAACATAAAAGGTAAAAATTAAATAGAAATTATTTGGTACACTGTTGGTGGAGTTTTTAGATTTCATAAGTAGAGTTAAGAGTTAACAAGCAGGGGCGTAGTTAGGGAGGGTTGGCAGGGCCGAGCTCTCCTAAAATGGAAAATTTTTCATTTAAGCTCTTTAAAATTTTTAAAAATTTAAATTAGTAAAGATAAAATTACACTTTGGCCCTCCTAAAAATAATAAATTTTTGATTTAATCCTTTAAAAATTATAAAGTTATAGACTATTAAAATGGTGAGATTACATTTTTATTATTGTAAAATTATAATTTAATTTCGGTCCCCCTAAAAATATTTTTTGACTTCGCCCTATTGACAAGTGTTCTATAAGAGTATAGTAAAGTATGAAAAAAATATTTGAAAAAAAGAGACACATTTATAATTAATTAAATATTAATGGTCCTTTATAAAAATAAACGAAATTAATAATTGATTTTTTATTTTAATAAAAATAGGATATAATTGTCAACTTAAAACTTATTAGTGTACTTTTATATATAATATATAGATTATGAATTTATTCTTTTTTTACTTATATATGTGAACTTTTTAATTTAGGTGATAAAAAAAATAATCTCAAGATTTTATAATAATAGAGATATGGAGCAAACACAAATAATGAAGTTAACTATTCTTGCACTGCCCATTGCATAATAAAATATAAGAACACTTTTCCACCAAATTACCTTTGTAATATTAATTAGTGCATGCTTTTGTTCCACTTTATACAATTGGTGGTGTTAGAGTGGCCTCTTTTTTTGGTGAAAGGAAGAGACTTTGAATGAAATCGTTTAAATCCTTTCTTCCTTCTATCTAAATATGTGTATTGTTGTTAATATAGGAGGACGCGGGTTTAAGTGTGTTGAAGCGTATTATCTTTCTATTTATGAGTTGAGGAGAAATTATGGATAAAATTTAAAAATTATTTAAAAAAATCAGATATGATCAAAACCTATAATGATTAAAACAAGTACAGTTCCCAACATAAATATCCTCTCCCCATATCACATCATGTCTTCTTTAATTTGGTTAGTGGAACTTTTAAGTGCACAAGTTTGATGGTGACATTGTTTAACCAAATTCAATAATCTTGGTATATGATCACTACTATAATATTAATTAGCAAGTCTTAGCTAGGTGTTATTTGCTCATGCATGTACTAAATTAAAAAGAAAATGAAATGGAGGGTTGGTCCCTACCTATTCTCTTCAAATTTGTACATAAATCAAAAGGATGATAGCTATCTACAAATGATGGTCCTTTGTACGAGAGAGAGAGAGAGAGAGAGTGGAGGGGTGTGTGCTTTAGCTTTACTTTTCAAACCCAAAAACAGAATCTTTGATCTTCATGTACATGGCATTATTTTTACGAGTAAATTGTTAAAATAGTCATTTTTGTTTTCTTCAAGTTATATTTTAGTCACTCATGTTTGAAATATTATATTTTAGTCATTTACGTTAACGTGATATAACATTTTAATCACTGAGCTGTTAATTACTGTTACACCGTTAATTGACGTTCAGTGACTAAAATGTTACAATATGTTAACATAAGTAACTAAAATGTAACCTGAGACAAACAAAAGTGATTATTTTGATAATTTATCTTACGTTTACCAGTAAAATTTTGAGAATGCAAAACCTTAGCTCCACTCAACAAGCAAACAAGATAATAGAATAGATTAGTGTCGACAACTCACCCTAATTAATAATTATTACACACTTAATCATATAAAACCTGCAGATATATATATATATCGAGTCGAAGAAGCACTTTGAGAAATTATTGCAGTTGTTTTTATGTTGTTGTTGGTATCTGCATTCATCCTTGTTTAATATATATCTTATTTGGCACATTCAACAAAATGACACAGCTGCTTCATTTGTGAAGTGTGTATATATATATATATATATCTATTTCCCTCAGCAACAACATTGATTCAATAATTCGATGATTTTTCCTCAAAACATGCTATAAATAGCAAGAGGAGACAGCAGTGAAGGGAAGTTAATGGCTTGGTCAATATATCTGTATATCTATCATCCAGTTAGGTAAAAGTTGAAACATTATGAATTGCTTTAGTCTTCATCATATGTGTATGATGAGAGAAGAGTGAGCAGCCATTTGTCGTCTTCCATATTGAAATATCTTTTCCTGTTAATGGCGGATTAAAGGAATGCCCTTTTTATCACCACTACATTCATAAATTAACTTGAAAATTAAGGTGAAATTCTTTTAATGCATACGTCCATAACAAGTTGCATGGCTTCTTCTTCTTTTTCGCACTATTCACTACTATTTTTAGTCTCACCACCCATCTAAATTCCGGCTATATGGCAGTAGCTGCAGGGCTGCAACATTACTTCATTGGTGTTCCAGCATGCTTGCTTCGAAATATTTGCATTTGGTCCAATACACTTTCTTCTTTTGTTTTAGTTTGGGAAACTGCAACATTTAGTCTCTAAACTTTACAATTTTTTCCAATTTGATCATTAAATTTTTTTAATTCACGTTAGTCTCTGAATTTGACTACCTTTTAAAGATGACGTGATAACTTTTTTATATTAAAGTGTCACATCATCATATAAATCAAAACTGAAAAAAGTTGACAAATTTAAAGACTAATGTGAAAAAAAATATTCAAATATCAAATATCAAATGGACGCCATTATGTAAAAAAATATTGATGATCAAACAAAATATTACTTTATTTTTAATTCATAATGTAAAATATTTAAATTGGAGGGTGCCAAAACATAATTTTGCATTAGTTTCCTACTATAATCCATAATTCAATATCAAAGTGCTAAGGCACCTACCTCCACCCTTTCCCGTTCTCTCATTTTTTTTTATTTTAGTTTTTAATTATCCATTAAATTTATTTTTAATATTATCTATAATTTTATATTTGGTAAATGTCAATTAATTTTTTATTTACAAACTTTTCTTATTTATAATTCAGAAAAGTTAAATAATTTAAAATAAATCATCTTAATTAGATTATTGATGTCATTGTGTTTTTATAGTATATTAATTTGAATTAAAATTTGAAAAAAAAGGACTTGAATTGGAGATTATTCTAGCTGTTTGAAATTATGAAAACATAAAGTAGCAGCCACTAAGCATCCAAGAATATTCAGATATTTGTGTTATAAAACGGTTAGATTAAATGTAAGAGACCATCTAGGTTGTGCCATACGTACCCCAATTTTTATATTTATATATAAAAGAGAAAGAAGAAAATTAAATAAAAAAAAGGAAAAAAAAAAAAAAAAAGAAAACTGTGTTTGGGGGAAAAAGGCATATATTCTCCAACTTTATAAGCCAAAGCATGTGGAATTCTGTAATGGATTCTTAGATCCAATCTGCCAAGTGTATCGTATTTTTATTTATTTATTTATTTATTTTCTAAAGTAAAGTGAGTGAACTTAATTACCTCTCCAAAAATTTCTTCTTACAAAACATATAATTACCTCAAACACAAATTAGATATGAGTAAAACTGTTGTGAAAGTTATTGTATTAAGAGTTAGATTGCATTTTATCCATTTTACTTTAAAATAGGAAAATTAATCTTGTACATTAGATCAAAGAGAAAATTTGTCAAAATTCCATCAATTTTTGCTGTTTGAAACATGTGCCACTTGTTGATTATTCTGTTTAACTCGTCAGTTTTTAATGGTACAAATAAACAATTTTTAACAAAAATGTTCTTTAACTTTACATGCAAGGAATCATTTGCCCATTTTTTGAGTTGGGAAGATAAAATGCATTCTAACTCTTAATATAAAATCTTTCGTGATAACTTTACCAATGTTCTAGAATTGTGCACCAAGATGAAAAAGAAGTAATTTGAAGAGGATGTAAATGAAAAAAAAGGAAGAATGCAAGTGGTTTTAAAGAGTCATATGCATGCCTTGAATTAGGAGAAGTATAGGGATGACTGCTTGATTTTCAAGGTTCAAAGAGAAAAAAAAAAAAAAAAACCATGCCCTTGGCCTCGGTTACAACATTTTGGTCTTCCCCAAACAATTCAAGAACACTGTCTATATGTGGTTTTGTAACACACAAATGTAATAAATATACATAAAACTGTCGGGATTTAAAACACAAACCGAGAGATGTTTGAATAGGAATCTATGAAGGGACGAAACCTTGAAAGTTGAAGCATTGGGTTTATTTTAAGGGGGGAAGGGGGTGTTGGGGAAGGAGAGAATATTCTGGTGCCGCCACAGTTCAACAGCTAAACTCCAAAACTTATATTCTAAATAAAGACAAGATGCTATCACATAACATGATTACATAATTATGATAAAAAGAAAAAGTCAGCCCACAAGTTGACCACTGCTCTCCCTTCCAAATATTCACTGCCTTTCTCTGCCCGCTGTCCCTCACCCTCTTCTCCATTTTATATTACTGCAATCCCTTTTAGCTACAGCTCGTTCCCATCCCAAATTTTCAATTTCGTCCTTTATTTTTCCTAAATACAGGAGCCAGGCATTTATTAGGTTTAGTATGCTACTTTAAATATGCAGCAAAACGAAGTATTGAGTTAGGATTGGGGATGCAAAATTAAAATTCTCTATTTCTAAATTTGGGCGGAAAAGCCAATATCAAGAGTCTGAATAGACAGGTAGGTTGGATTTTTAAATATGGTATACAAGAAAATACTTTCTTTCATACTAAATAAAGTGCATGCAATACACCCAATGGATGGATGACCCAAAAGAATCCATCAAACGAAAAGCAAGGTTACATGTAAGCTACACTATAAAGTTACCATTCAAGTTAAAACCAATGATGAATTATTGGAGTAAGGGTAAAAGAAGGGCAAATGGCTCCAATTTTAGCTAAATCCAAGGACTGAAAAGAGAAAAGAAGTTCTAGTTTTCGTGGAAGATGAGGAACACAAAATGAAGGGTTGATGACAAGTTTGGCATCTCTTTTAGCAAGTCATTTCATTTAGGGTCTCTTCCATTGTTAACTTCATCTCTTTGACGGAAACAGCACACATTGTTGTTTAATGGGAAAATGGTTAAAGCAGTCGGTTATCATAAGTGGATCATTGTATACCGAACCACCTAGCCTTTTGTTTTAGAATTTGATTATAAATCTGTAACCTTTTCACTATGCTTTTCTTAATCACTTTAAAGGAAAGAAAGCAACACAAAGTATTAGTTAAATACGCATCTCATCTCATATGCACTAATTCACGTCTTTGTATTTGTTATGATATTTCCCGTTACCAATCCGAGTTTGGGTCCTACAAGGTTGACACATTAAGGGCTCATGGGGAGGATTCGCAAGCCAAGATCGCATGTTTCTGGATGTTCGTAGGTAGAGGGTGCGAAGTCAAGCGAGTGGATCGGCGAAAACGTATCAAGTCTAGGACAACATACGTATTGGCATGCATGAAGCCTACCTAATACGTCACTTCAATGAAGAGTAACCATGTCTTATAAATTCCTGGTTCCTCTCACCAAGAGGAGGCACAACAAAATACTCGACAGTATTAAGAGTCAAATTGCATTTTATCTCCTCTAATTAAAAAAAATGGACAAATTAGTCCTGGTATGTTAATTAAATACCCAAAGTATTGGAATGATTGATGGAATAACCAGAAAGTAACACATGGCATGCCATGTTTACCTTATGTTGATGTACAAGGATCAATTTATTATCATAGAAATGAATGAAAATTTTAATTAGAAGGACTTGTTTGCTCTTTGATCTAACTTCCAGACACTAATTTACTCATTCTTTTAAAATAAAGAGAACAAAATACAATTCGATAACAACTTTTACGATAGTTTTGCCACTAATTCTCGTATTATTTATATGGTTCTACCTATAACAAATGTTATTACAATCAAATATGATAAAGTCAAACATCACACTGAAATATAATTGAGTGGTGCTTACAGTCAATGGAATCGTTCTCAAACATTTCCCCAAGCTTGGTTTTTCAGAAGATATGGAGCTATAGTACCTTTGATTTATTATATAAATACATAGGGAAATAGAAATAAAAAATTGCAGGTTGGAAGGCAGCAGAGAATAGAAAAATGGTAAAACGAAAAAGCATACAAATTATGAGATAATCATTCCAAATGGAAAAAGCATGGAGATTAGCTTTCTACGGACCTCATCATATGTGTCATTATGCACCTTCGGCCTTCTCTCTTTCTTCAACCTCCTTCCTAACCTCCCAACTTTAACTTTTCACCGCCTCTCATTAAAAAATATAATGTTATATATCAGTATTATATTCCACCCAAAAGTGAGTAATTATAATTAAATCAGTGCATATTTGAGAGAGAAAGAGAGAGGAGATCCATTCCTTTGCATATATCAGTTTATGTTGTTAGGGTTGAGAAACCATTACCCAACACCCAGCTGTCTCTTCATGAGTTTTTCTCTTAATCACCACATTAATATAGACACTCCATTTTTTGGTTAACATTTCTGGGTTTTTGTTTTTATTCTGTAAGCTTTAACAACATAGATGCTAGAGACGATGGCAGAAGAACCGGTTTCAAATGGTTTTATGCAGAATCCTGTACCTGGATCCAATAACCCTCCTGTTGCAAAGAGGAAGAGAAACCTACCGGGAACACCAGGCAAGTATATATAGTTTCCTCTTTCTTCATGGTCTCATGGGTGTATTTATATATGTTATATAATCAAAAGTAATGAATCAAGCTAACTAATATACCAGATCCTGAAGCTGAAGTGATAGCTTTGTCCCCAAAGACTCTGATGGCAACCAACAGGTTTTTGTGTGAAATATGCGGCAAGGGTTTCCAAAGAGACCAAAACCTTCAACTCCATAGGCGAGGCCATAACCTTCCATGGAAGTTGAAGCAAAGGACTACAAAAGAAGTGAGAAAGCGGGTGTATGTGTGCCCTGAAAAGACCTGCGTCCATCACCATCCTTCCAGGGCTCTCGGGGACCTGACTGGCATAAAGAAACACTTTTACCGGAAGCACGGGGAGAAGAAGTGGAAGTGTGAGAAGTGTTCAAAGCGATACGCTGTGCAGTCAGATTGGAAAGCTCACTCAAAGACCTGCGGTACCAGGGAGTACAAATGCGACTGTGGTACTCTATTTTCAAGGTAATCCTTTACTGTACCTAATTCATTTTTGTGGCTCTTATAGTTTTTGACCGAGTGATAGGCTATACAAACACCGCCCTCTGACCCTCTCTTCAACTATAGCTAGGACTTGAAATAATATAAAGTGGAAGTAAGGACAAAGAACGTATTGTCATTTCGTATCTACTGAAATATATTTTTATTAATTGATGCGTTGACTGTATGAAATTTTTTGTTGAGCAGAAGAGATAGCTTCATCACGCATAGGGCTTTCTGTGATGCTTTGGCTGAGGAAACAGCTAGAGTAAATGCAGCTTCCAGCATGCACAGCTTGGCCACCACCAATTTCAGTTACCAACTTATGGGGAATCCATTAGATACGGGGATGGCACAACATTTTCCCTCTATCTTCAAACCAATTTCGAGCAATGATGAAACCATAGATCAAACTAGACGAGGTTTTTCCTTGTGGATGGGCCAAGCACCTCAGGGCCATGATTCGATTGGCAAAAGTCTCCAAGAGATTCAACAATTTGGTTCTTTGAATTCGGGATCCATGTACAGCGATCCCCTGGTTTCGACATCGAATCCTCCGGCATCAGACTATCAGTTAAAGTGGGTGTTTGGCAATAAGGTCTCATCGGGTAATGCTGAAGATCCGCTAACCAGCACTTCACTTCCTTTGAACAATAATGTCAAGGAAAATGGAACTCAACTTGTGAGTATTCCTTCATTATTTAGCATCCAACACCAGTCTCAGCAAACCCCATCTTTCAGTATGTCTGCCACAGCTTTATTACAAAAAGCTGCCCAAATCGGTGCCACTTCAACTGACACTTCATTCCTAGGAAGCTACGGGACCAAGTGTAGCAACAGGCAAGTTCAAGATGGGAGCAAGTACAGTGATCTGTATGTGTCAAACACACAAACGACTACCCTAGGATGTGACATGGAAAATTCGGCAAACGATATTTCCACGTTGAATCAATTGCAAATGTACCCTGCAAAACGCCGGCACTTGCAGAATGAAGAAAGTGGGGGAGGACAAACAAGGGATTTTTTGGGTGTGGGAGTACAGCAGGCCATCTGTCACCCATCTTCAATCAATGGATGGATATGAAAAATGAGCAGTAATTTGCATCTTTCTCTTTATGGAAAGCTTGGGTGATGGATAATAAAAGTGGGGTTAAAGATGGAAAGGGAGAGACAACATAATGACTTTGCAAGGAAGAAAAGTTGCAGAGATTAACAGTGCTCCTAGGGGAACTATTCAAGAGATTAAGGATAATGAGATCCATGCATATTCTCTTCAACCTTTGAGAACCCAACAATCCCTTTTAAAAATTATGCCTTTTTTTTTTTTTTTTTTTTTTTAACTTTGATAAAAGGGGATATGAAGTAGTGGGGGGAAAGCAAAAAAAAAAAAAAAACCTTTGGAGCTCCATTATTGCATTAATTGTTTCATCTCTATGGTGGTTGTTGTCCTGTCATACTAGATTTTAAAAAGGAAATTACATATCCATAAAATAAAAGCTTCCCTTATTCTAGCTAATAAAAACAACAAGCTATGAACTGTTAATCCAAAATAATATAATGTAGCTTTTCCCCTCATCAAACCATGCATGTATAGCTTTTCCCTCATCAAGATTACCACTATAACATGCAAACACAAATGGAAAGAAGGGCATTGTTAAAAGTTTTCAATTTATATTTAGAATTATATCTTCGGGAATTATATCAATTTAAGGTTGGAGCATATCACCGATTCTATAGAGAACAGAAAGTGATACTTACAAATAGTAAATCAAATAAGTTTAATGGTGAGATTCAAACTCAAAGTTTCATTAAATACTCAACCAATAAGACTGATTAAGATAACGGAGGAAGAGTTGATTGCAGCAGAAACAACCCAATGATGTCCCAAAACTTGAGCTAGGGACAGAGTCATATTCATATACAAGGGAAAAGAATAAAATTGTCATCAAGCGTGCACCATTCCTCGTGCTTTTGTCCGCTTTTTTTCTCCCGACGATCAAAATACGATGGGGTCAGGCAGACAGTGGACAATGGATAAGAGTTTAACTTTGTGGCTTATTTGACTCTAACTGGATATTGATCCTTGATAATATATAGAGTATTGTGGCCCCATATTATTTCGACCCCTATTGCTTACATTCTCAAGTTCTACCACATCTGATATATGATAAAAAATTATATGGAGTCGTGATTCTACGTTATTTTTATTATTTTTCAATAATGAAACGATAAATTAAATTTCTACTTTTAAAAAAAATCACATTCAATTCAAAATACTAAAAATCAAACCCATCAATGATTACATAAATTCACCAATGGAAGACAAGTAAAGCAAAGATTTTAGTTTCCATATTTATTTGTTTGTCTCTAAGCATTCAACTAAGTGCATAGCTAGGTAGGGAAGGGGCATGTCCTAAACCCCTTCACTTTGTTCGTGGTTTAACTAAGTTGCATCGAGATAGGGAAAAAGTAGGTCCTAGACTGATTGACCTATAAATGATTGAATGTATGCATCCACATCATCTTGAAATGGATCCCCCCAAAAGAGGGATGAAAGTTTCACATTCATAACCATATGCCATTGGTCTTTTTCCCCTCTTCTCAATAACAACTTTTGCATATCCATTAAAAGAAAAAAGTATGAACCTTCGTAATCCAGCTGACTCGTTATATTTTTTCTTCAAAACTTCAGTACTAACATATAAGATAGCAGAACCCCATGTGATGGTTTCATAATTAGGATGTTCACCACTCCAAACATAACTTAAATTCGAATCGCGCTAATCGTATTTATTGTTCGGATTTTATTTTGCTCTTAATTATAAGAAAAAAAAGGGGATCTTTTATGCCTTTGATAGGTAAAAGTTTCACGACAATCTTACTACTGTATATTTTATGTTGCATTTTGGCCCCATTTATTAAAAAAGTGAGTAAATTAATCTTTCTACGTCGGTCTCATTTATTGAAAAAATGAATCATTGTATATTAGTTGATGAGTAAAACTATCCAACTAGTGTTTTATGTGTAAGGAATAATAGTAAATTTAGCTATTGATTTTTACATTTTTATTCAATTTTTCCCTTACTCTATTTATTTGGATCAAATTGACCCTAACTTCTTATTGCTGACTTGACACTATTTTATCTTATATATCATGTCAAAAAATAATTTAATTTTTTAAAAAATCATAAATAAAAGTTATAGAAAAAATGGCTATTCAATTTTTTTAAAAAGAAAGTTAAAATTCCTAAAAGCATATCCCAAATTGTTTAATTTTGCCAAATAAATGCTTGAAATAGTGTCTGGTGCTTTTATTTACGATTTTTTAATATCTATTTTCTTAATTTTTGAAACTATAATTTTCAGTTATGATTTTTTTAGCTTTCTTTTATTTTTTATTTTTAATAATTTTTTAATTATTTGGTACTACAACATATGAGATAAAATTGTGTTAAGTCAACGATGAAAGATTGAAAGCTAATTTGTTTCAAATAAAATAGTAAAGATCAAATCGAATAAAAATGTAGATATCAAAGATTCGTAAACATAACATCAAAATAAATATTTAACGAATAAACTAATTTGGTCATTCATCTAAAATTAAGAGATCATTTTCCAGTAAAAAAAAATTAAAATGCAACGTAAAGTGTAATACAAAGACTGTGCCATCAAATACAAATGCATTAACATCATCATTTCTTATTTTCGTAGCAAGTTTAAAGGGGAGAAAAGGGGCAGGTAAAAAGAAAAGGAGTTGAGTGTGGTAATGAGATACTAGATAATAGCAAAGTGAAAATGGGTGTTAATTTTACTTTAGGTAAAAGCTTCCAAGAAAAAAAGATAGAAAGAAGAAAGAAGGTTGTGTGCTGAAAAGCAAAACATTTCACACTTTTTTCAATCACCCCCCTTTCTTTCTTTCTTTCTTTTTTTTTTTTTTTTTTTTTTACTAAAGACCATTGAAAAAGTAGCCAAAAATTATAAATTATACCTCGAAACAGATTTGTTTATGGGTCGAGCTACCCGCTTAGGTTTAAAAGTCCGTTCGAAATATGAGAGGGTTTAGGCAAAAAAATTAGACTCGAAAAATGGGCTTGAGAAAAAAATTAGGCTCATTTAAGATATGGGTCGGACTCGAGCCTGAACATTCAAAACCCAAGCCCAACCTGACCCATTTTTAAGTTTATAATATTTTATATTATGTTATTTTTATATATTATGTATGTGGATGAATCTGAACGAAATTTTAAGCTCATATCTCGAATTAGGCAAGGTTTGAACAAATATAAAGCATATTAATATCATGCTTAAGCTCAAGTCAAATTCGATCCAATCCATGAGCACCTTTAGTGGAAAATCATATTGCTTCTCTTTGAATATGGATTTAGATGGAGATTGAGCCCAAATCGATCCTATTGGATTGGGTCACAAACGTAACACAATTGATGAAACTTAAACCCGCACCCAGCCCTTGAAGAAAAATCATACACAAGCACCAAATTTATAGCTTTCAAACTCACTGAATTGAAGCAGAGAAAGAAGCAAATATGAAATTCACGGGCTCACCGGTGATACAGCTTCAAGTGCGCGATTCCCAACTCTCTATCCAACAAGACAATGGCTCCTTCCACGTTGGTACCTCCGTCTGGCCTTGTTCTTTGGTTCTAGCCAAATTCGTAGAGCGCTGGGCACCATCTTCGCCCACTACCACCGCCACCACCACCACCACCGATAACCCTTATTACGACCTCCTTGATTTTCACACCCGCCGTCGTCGTGCCATTGAATTGGGAACTGGTTGTGGAGCTGCTGGCATGTCTTTCCACCTATTGGGTCTCCAAGACATCATCCTTACCGATATATCCCCTGTTATGCCTGCGCTCAAGCATAACCTCAAACGTAATAAACCCGTTCTAGGTAAGAACATGAAGACCTCAATTCTTTATTGGAAGAACAAGGATCAGATCAGGGGCGTTAATCCTCCTTTCGATGTAGTGATCGCCGCAGATGTAGTCTACATCGAGGAATCGGTGGGTCATTTAGTTGGGGCTATGGAGGCGTTAGTTTCCGACGATGGGGTGATTCTGTTAGGGTACCAGCTGAGGTCACCGGAAGCTGATAAGTTGTTTTGGGAAATGTGTGAAAAGGTTTTCGTGATCGAAAAGGTTCCTCATCAGGATTTGCACCCTGATTATGCTTACGAGGAGACCGATGTTTATGTTTTCAGAAAGAAGAAGAACAATAACAATTAGCAGGGTAAGAATATGATTGGGTATGGATATTTTCCATTTTTCTTTTGTGAATGCCAATATAAGAATATAATTGAACTTGTAGTCATTGTTGCTTAGCCTGTTTGCTGAAAAATTGTGGGCTTGGATTGAAATATTGTCTTTTGCGATCTTCACTTGATCTTGTTATTTAATTATGCCTGTTCCTGCACTGGCTTTTGTTTGGTGAATACAAGCAAATTGAGTAACGCATGATGACTGAAGAATGATTCTATGTCATAAGTCATTGGTGAAGTCTAATTATCTGTTAGGGTTCACCTGTTTAAGCACTATGAGCGGTCGGATCTTCAACAAGTCCAGAATTGTTCTTGATCGAGGGGTTTATCACCCTATTTTACTAAGAGTTAGTTCAAATGGTAGCATTCTCTCCCATAAATGATCTATATGCTATAAGTAATGGAGTCTAGTCCAACCATGTGCTTAATCTTTAATTTCTATGTTTTTGCCTGCTATTGCACTTTGAAGCACTCTCACTCTCTCCCTAGAGCTAGAGGTTTCGGTAGAGTCGAGAGATAAGACCATACCAGACTTGTTCAGGGTGCGTAACTCTCAACCATGTATGTTCCTTTAAAGTACTTGTGTATTCTTGTTTGAACGAACTTATTTTCAGGTTATATAGATATAAGATGTAATCTTTCAAACGTATACAGATCCTTTTAAAAGGATTGAACATTACCATGTCAAACATATATGAACATCCAATATTCATATCATATTTAAAATGCAACAGCATCTTTTAATAATTATGACCAATGATGCCCAGATGTTACTACTCGACCTGTCTCTTATCGGTGCTAGATGTATGATGTGTTTCAGCCCAGCAGCAAGGCTTGGGACCTTTCTGGGCTACCCCTTGAGCAAGTTTTATACCATATTGGGAACTCTATTTCAAGCAAAGTTTGCTTTAAAAGCAGGCAAGGTCAAGCTTTCTTCTTCGATTGGTTGTTGAACCTTCTGAAACTCAAATTTGTGTCGGTCACGTTATTTCTTTCACTTTTTCCGTTCTACAAATCACAGTTTCAGAATTTGAATTCAATTTGTGTGGCATGGGCGTTGCATATCACTTTGATGCTTCTTAAACAGATAAATGGATGGGGGGCTATCCAGAAATGCATTTGTGGAGGCTAATTTAAGATGGCCTATGCAGAGTATTGAAAGGAATATTTCATTGCAGGTTCCTATTTCACTATTCTTGAACCTGGATATCACTAACTCAATGTTAATTTAAACTTTCTTCCACTGAGAACTTCTAAAAAAGAATCATATGATGGATTATTTGTGTAATAGTCCACCGTACAAGAAAAACGGATATTGCGTTCCCAATGAGAGTACTTATTGAGAAGAGTAGTCACGAAAAAAAATTATTAACCAAAGAGTATTTTTAATCTTTTACACTCTAAAAGGTTGTTCCAAGTCACTATATTTTAGTTTTTATTAATGCAAACTGTTTCGAAGGGTTGTGGTAGAAGGCCTATGAACGCATTTAAATATATATTAGTAGAGATATTTATGGGTTAGATTGAGTAGACATAAAATTTTATTTAAATTTATTTATATTTGTAAATGATTTATCGAATTGTATTTTAGGTTTACTCATATTAATTTTTAAATTTTAAAAAAAAAATGTTTATATTATTTTAAATAATTTTATATGTTTTTTCATTTATAAAAGTGTTATATATAGATATCTTAATATTTTTTATATTTTATAATATTATATACTATTATATATTTAATTTTTATGTGTTATAAATTATATAATATGTTATGTTTTTTTTCACGTAAAACATAATATAATATACATTGCAAACTTTCAATTCAAGGTCCCAACTTGATTTATATTATAAATAGGTATAATTTTTTTGTTCAAGTCAATTTTTTCGTACTAACAATCTTGCTTAAACTTACGAAATTTTGAATCGAACTTTAAGCTTAAATAAATAACCTATGAACAAATTTACATAGTGCACTTTTTTTTTTGGAAGGACCTTGAAAATAAAATAAAAAATTAAGCCCTTCCAAAAGACATAGCACTAAATGTAACCCTAGACTGAAAAATATATCAATTATTTTTTTTTTTGACTAACGAAAGATTGTTATTAATTGTTATTGTGATGCAGTAGTTAACAATATGATTAGGTTATTACTATGCTAATGTAGTGATTCACATCAGCAAAGATGTTTTAAAAAATTAAAAAAAAATTATATAAAAAAAATTAAAATTATGAAAATGATTGGGGGTGTCGAATTCATGTTAAAGAAACCATAGGAACATCTAAAATAATCTTTGAGCCTTTCCCTTTCAATGATCAAGTAAAATAATTTCACTTTTCTTTTTCTAAATTAATAAAAAATTTTGTTAGCGATTGAATCTTAACTTGATTAACATGACATTGTTCTCAATCAGAAAGACGTGGATTTAAATACGTTGAACCGTACTATCCTCTTATTTATAAGTTGAAAAGAGATTATAAACAATTTTAGACAACATAAAAAAATCAATATGACCAACTTGTTAAAAAAAATAAAAAAAAAATAAACCTCTTGGTGCAATTTAGGGTGAGAATTAGGTGGCAAATCTGAACTGCATTCACCTACTCAACACCATTATCGGGATAAGGCTAACAATTAATTAGGGATCCGATGTATAAGCACCAAACAAATATGACACGAAAAACAATGTAGAAAATAAGAGCAAGTCTTTGTTTATACGAAAATATTGAGCCTATCAACCACCACCAGCACCACCATGGTTGGAATGAAATGAGCTACTTTATATATTTAAAAAGTTAATAAATGAGGCAGACCTAAAACAGCCTAATGTCGATTGCAACGTCGCTCTCACCATCAGACATTTTGGCAAACCCCAAACGGTCCAAGACACAGATACAAGCCTTGGTTGGGTCCATCCTTCATTAGTCAATATTTTAAAAGCCATCCTATCATTTTCTTGTGACAACCACAGCCACGAAGGAGAATAACAAAGGGCCCATTTCACTTATGAAGGGCGGCAACCGCGGTTTGACCACACTGCTATCTCCTATTTGCTTACAGCTAACCTATCCTGTCACTCATCCACAAGAGCTGTACTTGAAACCATGGCTGCCAAGCATTTTAAAACAAGGGGAAGACGAAAGCCACTCTAACTCATGCTTCGATCCTTTTGGATCATTTTCAAAATTTTCACACACTATTTGTACAATTTGTCCTACACAATTAGTAGGTACAATTGTCAAAGTGGGCACCTCTCTTGTTACTGCACCATTCCCACTCCCCCATGAAACCCACCAGCATGACGAAATTGAAAGTTTAAATTAGTGTGATTCACTTGAAGATTTGAACTACTTAAAGCTACACTAAACTAGACTAGACTAGCTTGATCAGAGGCTTCCTCGTAGTAGCAGTAATACGGTGAGAGGTTTCCATCCTTATTGGCCTTGAGTTTGTTCTCCCCACCAGCTTCTTGCAACAATTTGACCACCTTCCGCATTGACAGTCGGTTAATGGGGAGAGCATCAGTGCAAAGGATACCAATATCGAGTACCCTGCAAATTTCTTCCTTGTACATAGAGTCCAGTCTCGGGTCGATTACTTGATCCGCTCCCTTTTGGTTGTACGTAGCACATACCCATTTCACCATGTCTTTCTCCCCAAACTCTGGATCGGTAGGGGGTTTACCGGTAACCAACTCTAAGATGACAACTCCAAAGCTGTAGATATCACTCTTCTCATTCACTCTTAGGGTATATGCATACTCTGCATACAAATGAAGACAAATTGAACAATAAGAGTCAACATAGATCTTACAGGACAGATTTCTAGTTAATCTTAATTTCAATGTCAAACAAAGTTCATGTAACAGGCCAATGTAGCCACTTATCCATGTTTAAGCTTAACCAATCAACACGAGTATTGTATATTCTAAATGAAAAGGGGGAAATAGTATAAATAAGCATCAACAAGGAACAAACCTGGTGCAATGTAACCACGCGAGCCTGCAATCACAGACATTGATTCAGCACCTTTCGCAACTCCTTTAACAATCTTAGCAACTCCAAAATCCGCAACTCTGGCACCGAATTCGCGGTCTAACAATATATTGTTTGGTTTCACATCCCGATGAACAATTGGAGGATCACAATCATGATGCAAATAGGATAATCCCTCAGCTGCATCTAAAGCAATCTTATACCTAGTGGGCCAATCTAACAAGCCCCCCTTGCTGCTATGCAACATACCCCCCAAGCTCCCATTTGGCATATACTCATAAACTAAAAGTTTGTCATCTCCTGTAATGCAACAACACCAGAGTCTCACTATATTCTTGTGTCTAATTTTTCCCAGCATTTCAACTTCAGTTTCAAACTCATCTCTCTCCGTATCGGCCTCACTCAAAGAATCTTCTTTCTTAATCCCTCCACTGAGTTTCTTCACAGCTACTGCATCACCATTGCTCAGCACAACTTTGTAAACTTTGCCAGAACCTCCACTTCCAATCACATTCTCTTCCTTGAGGCAATCTGCAATCTCGTATTCACTAAAACCGATCTTATGAAATGATCTCCACTTCGTTACAGTAGCTCTTTTCTTGTTCTTTTTGAAACTCCGGTACTTCATGAAGAACCAAACAACCCCTACAATAAAAACTAAGCCAGCCAGTACAAAAATGGATCTAAGAATCCACGTGTTGGTTTGGTTCTTAGATCGACTTATCTTCGGACAAAGACCTTCCAAGTCACGACATAATCCGGGATTACCCAAGAAGCTATTCTTGTAATTTTCCTTGGCATAAAAAGGAGGGAGCTCTCCTGAAAGCTGATTATTCGACAAATTAAACACGTTCAGCTTTAAATTCTGCAACTCAATTGGGATTTTCCCGGAAAATGAGTTACTTGAAAGATCAAGATAATTAAGTACAGGCAAGCTACCAATATCACCAGGAATACTACCGGATAGCCTATTGTTAGCCAAATTTAACTCATTCAAATTCGTACATTCCTTAATTCCTTCGGGGATTCTTCCATCAAGCTCATTTTCACTGAGATCAAGCCTGACCAACTGCTTCAGTGTTACCAAAGATTGAGGAATGTGACCGGTGAACTCGTTTCCACTAGCAGACATCTCTACCAGTGTCTCCAAGGACCCCATTTCATCAGGTAATGACCCGGAAAAACGGTTGTTGGAAATTGACAGAATAGAGAGATTATGAGCACTTGAAATCGACTTTGAAATTTCCCCGCTAAAGGAATTTTCAGCAAGCTCGAGCAAAAATACTCTGGGTAGCCCCCAGAACCCGTCTGGAACCCAACCCGACAAACGGTTGTGCTTGAACCGAACCCGGCCTAGGCTCTGACATTTTCCTAGACTTTCCGGAATTTCGCCCGAAAATGAATTGTAAATCAGAATAAGATCCCCTAACTGCCCCTTTGCGCACAAATTCTCTGGAATTTCGCCAGAAAACTGATTATAAGAGACATCCAGACTTTGTAGTGGCGAGTTTACACCAAGTTGACTCGGCAATGGTCCACTGAGTTTGTTGTTGAACAGTTTCAGCTCGTGCAACTTTTTCGACAGAGTTATGCTCTCTGGTAAAGTCCCTTCAAGCTGGTTATTAAAAAGATTCAATGACTCAAGCTGTAACCCGCATAAACTGGTTGGAATTGTCCCAGTTAACTCGTTCATAGACGCGTCGAATCGCTTCAACGTAGTTAAATTCCCCATATTTAACGGCAACTCGCCTGATAGAGAGTTGTTATATAACTCAATTTGTTCAATGCTTTTCAACTGGGAAATTGAACTAGGGAAGGATCCAGAGAGCTGGTTAAGGGACAAATCAAGGTTTCGGAGGCTAACCAACCGACCGAAACTCGACGGAATTTGGCCGACGAGGTTACAGTCGGCAAGAAAAAGCTGCTCGAGGTTCGTTAAGTTACCTAGTGCGCTCGGTATATGAGCCGAAGAAAAAGGGTTATAAGCGAGATCCAGTTCTTTGAGAGTGAAAATATTACCCAAAATATCAGGAATGGTGGCGTCGAGGAGATTTCCCGCCAAGTTGAGACACCGGAGCCGTTGGAATTGTCCGAAAGTCGCGGGAATTTCGCCAGAGAAGTTGTTCCCGTAAAGGATTAGATTTTCGAGGGTGGGAATATCGGGAAGGGAGTGAGGGAGAGAGCCAACAAGGAGGTTCTGGGAGAGATCGAGGGTGGTTAGATTTTGACAGGTGGAAATATTAAGGGGTACGGTAGAGTTGATGGAATTATTGGCGAGAGAGATGGAGCGAAGATAAGGGAGACGGCAGAGGAAAAGCGGGAAAGGCCCAACGAGCTGGAAATTAGAAAGGTCGACAGAGTGAACATGGGCAGTGGGGGACTGGCAAGAAATACCTTGCCAATTGCAAGGGGTGTCATCTCGGCGGTTCCAGGAGGCGAGGGCGTTGGTTGGGTCGGAAAGGCTTTGCTTGACCTGCAACAAGTACAGACCTTCCTGGTTTAGAGCAAAGGCATACGGCAGAGGATTCAAGAATAGGAGCAAGAATACCAGGAACATGGTTTGGGTTAGAGGAGAGTGGAGTGTCGTTGTATTTGGATTTACAGTGAAGGACGAGTGTTGGAGGGAGGCATAGAAGAGGGCAAAGCGTTTGGATATTTTAAGGGAAAACAGGTGGGTGTGGGTCCTGGTTTGCTACTGGGATTTTACATCAGATGAAGATGGTGAAGTGTGTTGAACCCAAGAGCTGAAGCGCAATTTGGATCAATGTTCTACTTGTTCTTTCTTTATTACAAATTTCAAAAGTGGTTTGAAACTTTAGACAAACGGTTCAAACACAGGGAACTTCCCAGTCAAAAGAGTTCAGTAGTGATCACTCCTTTTTGTGACACTCCACTGCATTGTTTTTACATGTTCAGGTAATGTCGCTGTTTACACTAACTCATCTAAATTTAGTTTAAATTATGAGTTATTACCTAATATAGAATAAACATTTATTTTATGAAGGTTTTTAAGTTTAATGATAAATCAACATTTGCATGTTTCATTAAAATGAGATGTAAATAATCTAATGAGATAATTACATGTAAAAAATAATACATTAAATCTAAAAATAACTCTTAACTTAAAGAAAATAAACGTTGTTATTTACAAAAATTAACTCCTAATTACATGCAAATGTTAGTGACCAAATTTATCATTAAGCCTACAATTTATCCCATCCATAAATTTTTAGTTGGTATCTCAACTTTTCTCTTTCCTTAATTTATAATTGAACTTGTATTTCGTCACACACATCATCTCAATTTAATCTCCTTAACTTTTAAGGGTTTGAGTATAATTTGCCACTTAGATGGTACCTACTAAACTTATCCAAAAAAAATACCTAAATTATATTTTTAAAAGATTTTATTTTATTTAATTTATATTTGACACGTGTCATATTAAGAGGCTATCTCATGTCACTATAAGATTGATCATTAGTGTCATCGTGTCACCACAAATTAATAGCGTCAGTGCGGAGGTACCAACCTGAGTGACGGAATACAAATTTAAGTATCAACTAGGTATAAAAATTTTCGAATACCAACTAAATATTTTTGGACAAGTTGAGGGGCAAACTACATATTAACCCTAAACTCTTTAAAATGATCAAATAAGAATCAAATCTTTTCAAAAATATCAAATAAAGACTCTTCACATATTTTATATCCGGTTTAAAATTATATTTTTATTTTATTTTCAAGTTACATATGATTCAACAATTATTAATTTCATTGTAAATACCTCAATATTTATCTAATCTTTTATTTAAACTGACCATTAAGAAAAGATTAGACTTGATTAGATCCTAAAAAAGTATAATGAATTAAGATAATAATTACTATGATATTTGCTTTTAAATTCAATTAAGATAACAAAGAATAGAATTAGAGGAGGTGATGAGGGGCCAAGTGCAATAATTACTGAAAGCATAGGCCAATGGAAATGAAAAGCATAAAGACGATCAGTGTAAAAAGTCTACTCTGGAGTCGATGTGAAACGATATAATTTTGTTATAACTTTATCATATAAAATCCTTCACTCATAGCCTGCCCTGCTGGGGGACCTCTGCCTGCATCTGCTGTCCACACATTTTGTTTTTATGACATGATTTTCTACATCAACATTCATCTTTTTCATTTTTTTTTGTGCCTAAAATTATTTCAATATTGTAATCTTTTATCATATCTAAATAAATCTAGAATAAGCTCTAATAATTATAATAATAATAATAAAATATATATTTTTCATATTTTACCTATACGTTAATATGCAATTAACCCTTTAAATATATAATTATTTTTTATATATTTAATGTCAATTTTATGATTTATGTTCGAAATTTATGAATAATGTATATGATATTTATAACGGTCTTCAAATGATACCTTAACAAATAAATAAGGTTTCGTTATTATTATTAATGTTGAAAACTACGATTAATAATTGCAAAGGAAACAAGTAGTGCTAAGAGAACTGCTAGCTGCAGTGTTCATTGATGGTGGCACAGCAATTCGGTTTTTTTTATGTTTGTGTAGCCTAACTTAATAAGATAATTCACTATCTTTAAATCCAATACAAAAAATTATTTAAATTCTATCATACTTCAGTATAGCTACCTCGCTATTGTACTAAAAGATTTAAATTATTCAGACTTAGATTATAAACCAAGCAATAAATTTATTTACAATTTCAATGCACCCTCAAATATTTAAGCGTTCGATACTTATTAATATAGTACTAGTAAATAAAATAGCATACACAATATATTAAAAAAATTCGAGGTAATATAAGAATGATTTTTATTTCAAGAAATCTAATTTTATTCAATTTTCAAAATATGTTACTTTAAATGTATTAATTTTCATAATGAGATTATCGTACTTTCATGATATCAGCAAGATCCATAACTCAAAAATTTTATTAAAAAATATTGCCACTCCAAAAATAGCAAGTTATATAGACTGATAGAGTAGTAGGCGAAATGACCACCACATGTAGCACTACATGAGTCGTTGCTCGAAATCATATCAAGCACAGCTAATGCATTAGGCACAGTAAATAGTAATAGGTGATTGAAGAGGTCAAAAATATGGGGCTTTGATATTTCAGTGTAGAAATTGGTTTCCATTAAGCAGATGATAGAACAGCTGATGCCTAACCATGTTATTGTCGTCACTTTCTCTACAGACTCATTTTATGGAATACATGTAAGTACAGCTAATGCATGAAGTAAATAATTTTCAAGCACGTGAATTAGCCAGCCCAAGTAGTTGAAGAATTAGCCTAAGTGCTCCCCACCAATCAATCAATCAATCCATCTCGAATTTCAAAAGTTCTGTGTTTCTATTGGATTGGTAAACTATTAGAGAATTTGATGCCCTCAAAATAGAGACAGCACCCACCACTCATTTTCCCAAGCTCCACTTTTTTGACTCTCAAACTACTGTAAGTTGATTTGCTGTTCTAATAATGTTAGCATTTGTTGACTGAAAGAAACTCTATCAAAAACTAAATTTAAGAAGAGGGAAAATTATAGATGAAAGATTTTAGTATTCTGGAAAATTAACTTGCTTTTTACATCCAATGCACCTTGAATTTATACACATATAATTGCACCTGTTACCTGTTAACTATCACTTAACAACTTAATAAACTTACTACAGCAGCTAACTACACCAGCCATAGTGTGAACAAACTATAACTATTCTGTTATGCCAATATTCACTCATTTACACGACTTTTGTAACTCTCAAAAACTGCTTAAGTCGACTAAATTGAGAAAAATGACAATGGTTTAGTTAAAATATAAGCTACCTGATCACAAACGGGAACTTCCCCAACAACAATTGATCCACTACTGACTTTCTCTCTTACAAAAAATAAATCTAACTCATCATGTTTAAACTTCGAATGCAATACTGGATTTGTTACAACAGCAACTGCACTCGAATTGTCGCACCAAACCGTCGGTTTATTAATTGACTGAAACTGTAACTCCCCTAATAACGACACAATCCAACCAATATCTGCAACTGCCGCAGCCAAGGCCCTATACTTAGCTTCAGCTGTGGACCGAGAAACAACCTGTTGCTTATTAGAACACCAAGACACAGGATTATCACCAAAATACACACAATATCCTGTAGTTGACCTGCGATCATCAAAATCCAAACCCCAATTAGCATCAGCATACCCAACCAAAGATAATCGAGTAAACGACCGAATCAACAAACCAAACTCAGCTGTACCACACAAATATCGCAAAACCCGCTTCAAAGCCACACAATGCTCATCTGTAGGAGCATGCATAAACTAACAAAGACGATTAACTGCATATGCAATATCAGGCCTAGTAAGCCTAAAATATTGCAAAGCACCAGCAATACTACGAAATTCAGTAGGATTAGACACCGGAGAACCAACATCCTTTCACAAAATCGAAGAACTAACCATAGGAGTACTAACAGCATTAACCCCTGACATATGCCATTTATCAAGTAAATCAAGGATATACTTTCTTTGACATAAATGAAGACAACCAGAACTTAACCGAGTTACCTCAATGCCCAAAAAATAATGCAAATCACCCATATCCTTAAGAGAAAACTCAGTATGAAGTCGAGCAACAAACTCATCAATCTCTCTAGAAACATTTCCTGTAATGACAATATCATCAACATAAACAAGTACATACATCCGAACATTGTCATTTATCTGAATAAACAACGAGGCATCAGACTTAGACCCAACAAACCCAAGAGACACCAGAAAAAACTTCAACTTATCAAACCATGCACGCGGAGCTTGATGCAAACCAGAAAGTGCCTTTTTCAGACGACACACAAGTGGTTGTCCATCATATCCAAGTTGCACATACCGAGAGGTTGTTGCATATAAACTTCTTCAGAAAGATCTCTATTAAGAAACGTATTATTGATATCAACCTGTCGCAAAGACCACTTTGACGATACAACAATGGACAAAATTGTCCGAATAGTAGCAGGTTTTACCACATGGCTAAACGTCTCTCGGAAATCACACCCTGGCACTTGAGAACAACCTTTGGCAACTAGACGACCTTTACGACGTGCAATAGAACCGTCTGGATTTCTCTTAATTTTAAACAACCATTTGCAACCCACAACTTTCTGTCCAAGAGGTAATGGTACTAACTCCCATGTCTTATTTCGTACTAGAGCATCAAACTCATCTTGTGCTGCCTGTTTCCATTCAAGAGTAACAAACGCCTCATGGATCGTCCTGGGTTCACGTTTTTGAAACTCAAAAGAATATATTTTAGGCTTACGGATACCTGCCTTAACTCGTGTGACCGTAGGATGAGTGTTTCCTATTAGAGACGAGGAGTCAGGATTAATCACCGGAACCACCAGAGTAGGAGAACCCGCAGAGTTCACAGAAGCTGACTCTGTGGCTAGAATCGCTTCGTCAGAAGTTTGACGAACTATAGACTCAACAGCACACTGTACAGGAACAGACGGAGTTGATTGTTGATTAGTTGGGACAAGCACAGATTCAGTAGATACAAATGATGGATACACTATCGGAACACACGTAGTAACTATATCCATGGGCTGAACAGCAGACATATTATCCTCGGAGAATAAAAATCTAGACTCATAAAAAACAACATGTCTAGACAGTACAAGCTTTCCATTCGGCAAGAGACACTTATAGCTTTTATGTTAAGTGTTATACCCCAAAAACGTACACGACTCAAACCTAAGCTCTAACTTATGAGTATTAAAAAATCGAAGATAAGGATAGCAACGACACCCGAAAACCTTAAGGTACCCATAATCTGGTTTTTTACCATATAAAGCCAAATAAGGTGACTTACCTTGTATGATTGGTGTAGGTAGTCTATTTATCAAATGGATAGCACAGGTAAAAGCATATCCCCCGAACCGCATAGTTAACTTTACCTAAGCTAATAACGACAGGTCCATTTCTACTATATGTCTGTGTTTATGCTCAGCAACACCATTCTGCTTGGACGTGTGTGGACATGTAACACGATGCACAATTCTTTGCTTTGCTAACATTGAAGTGAGTGAACGATACTCACCACTCCAGTCACTCTGGAACTACTTAATATCTCTTTCAAATTGTAACTTCACCATCTTTTGAAATTGACAAAAACACTCTAACACTTGTGATTTCTGACGAATCAAATACACCCATGTAAAACGACTGAACATATCCACAAACGACAAATAATACCAACTGGACTCACAAACCTCAGTCGCAGAGCCCCACAAATCTGAAAATGGTAATTTATACGCTTTCCCTTGTTGACAAACAGAACAAACATTATCAACAATTTTATTTGAATTATCAACATTACAAGACTTCAATACTAAACGTAAAATAGAAAACGAAGGATGGCCTAATCGTCGATGCTATACATCACTCAACGTAACACCAGAAGACGTAGACAAATTTGCTTCCCGACTACGATCACCTGAACCTCCTTGAACCGAAAAAAATCTGTACAAACCTTTATGAGTGTGGCCCTCCAAAAGCACCTCTTAAGTCTTCTCATCCTTAATCATGCAAGTAGATGAATGAAATTTAAAATAAATATTATTTTCACGCGTAAATTGAGACACAGATAGTAAATTTTTCCTAATCGTCGAAACATACAGGATATTAGATAAATGCAAAATTCTATTATTTCCAGTCATAGTTGAATGACCAATACCAGTAATACGAGCACACGTACCATCACCTATTAATAACGGAGCCATACCTGAGCATGGAGTAGCAGTATTTACACCAGTAACCTTCTTGCATACATAGTGAGTTGCACCCGAATCTGGATACCAAGCATCGGTCTCATTTTGAGGCATCGACTAAGGAACATACGGCTCAGTTGTGTCCACAGTATTAGAACAACAATTTGAACAATCATCATACTCCGGAGACCCATCACCAGAACTGGAAATATCAGTAACACGAGGTTGACCAGCCTATTCCATAATCGAACCTGGTATAGATGGTCCAACACCAGCATCAAAATTTGGTCCATCAAACATCCGTGCCCTAGGCTTGGTCCACATTGGTCGCATAGCCGAACCCGAACAGCCACGATTCCACGAAGTGTAATTCATATTACTATACGGCCCATACTTACTCCCAAATGACAACCATTTTACAGTACATCCACCAACATAATCGACATAATTAGCACATGAAAGTGTAAAAAAATTACCATAAGAATTAGCATGTGGCCCAACTCCCTTAGGAGCACTACAAGCCCACTTATCACATGGAGCAGCACTATTAACATTTTGTCTACTAGTGGCCCACGTGCCACTTGATCCATGCACACCATCATTTCCAATGCTTGACATATGGGTGCTTGGTAAAAACCCTGCAACAGAAAGACCATTAGATTGAAAATAGCTACTTCCATTATTCACCTGTCTCACCATAGGAGCTGCAGTGTGTACGTCACCAACATACAGTCGTGACGATGGACCTAACGCTTCATCGGTCGGACGAGCATACCGATAGTAGCACTACTGTGTTAAGTGACTAACGCGGTTGTAAATTTGACACTGCATCCGCCCACGAGGACTCCAACCCCGACCACGTCCAGATCGACCATCACCGGGTATTTTTTAGCCCCCAACCTCCTTTGATCCCACCGAATCTACCACATCCATTGACCGTTGAACTAAATTCGCGTGCAAAGAAACATCCTTAACAAACTTTCATTGCCTCACCTCACACTCTAGCAGAGCATCCACGATCTGCTCCATGGTCATCGAAACATGAGAGTAAGTAGCTAAGGAGATGACCAACTCAAACTCCGCTGGAAGGCCCGCCAAGATTACTCGGATCTGCACCTTCTCTGTGACACCATGACCGAAAGCCTCAAGAACATCACATAATCATTTCATATGCGCCAAAAACTCAACAATAGACCTATCACCTTTCTTCACCGAATAAAGCTCATGCGTAAGTCGGCTAACCTTCGCATCCGACGCTGCCGCAAACAAACGCGAGGCTTTGCTCCAGATTTGAGTAACCGTGGTAGACCCTGTAAAAGAAGACAACAAATCTCTACTAATCGTGAAGATGAGCCACGACGTCAACAATTTATTTTACTTCACAAACGACGCATACGTTGGATTCATAACCAACGTACCTACTGCACCCTCAATCGTTTGTGATGGTGCCACCACAATCCTTTCAACAAATCCAGTAAGACCATACGCATCCAACAATAAACACAATTGGTACTGCCATTGAACAAAATTATCAGATCGAAGTCCCACCGTATCATGTTTTGGAAACGACTGTAACATTCGATAGAAATTCTGTTCATCTGAACCTCCTGTCGCGCCAACCATCGTGGCCGTCAATGGATATCTTTGAGGCACCTCAGAAGTTGTTATCGGCACCGCACTAACAGGTACGTTTGAACTCATCTGATGCAAGAAATAGTATTCTGAAAAAAACACTAAACTCACACCTCACAGTCCCACGATCTCGGCAATGATACCATGAAAGAAACTCTGTCAAAAACTAAATTTAAGAAGAGAGAAAATTATAGATGAAAGATTTTAGTATTATGAAAAACTAACTTGCTTTTTACATCCAATGCACCATGAATTTATACACATATAATTGCACCTGTTACCTGTTCACTATCATTTAACAACTTAACAAACTTACTACAGTAGTTAACTACACTAGCTATAATGTGAACAAACTATAACTATTCTGTTACTTTAATATTGACCATCAAGGAAGAGATAAAGAGAAGTTGATGGTGATGATTAGGAAACCGGTTCACTTGAATCAGACGGAGAGTAAGCAGAGGATCAAGACGGAGAGAAGGTTGTATTATGTTTAAAGCAAAAAGTTTAAGAGAGTTGGGTGATAGTTTGCTCGTGTGATTCATCAGAGAGTTGGGTGATAGTTTGCTCGTGTGGTTCATCAGGTGAATAATTCGTTATATATCGATTGTCATCAAGTAAGGCTTGCTCTGATATTCCTTTTGCTAAGATAGTACTTGTCCTCAATAATCCCATAATAATCACCTTTTGAGGAATAAGAGCAACTCTCTAAAAATGGGTGACTAATGGAAGGCTCGCTAATGGTGGATGACACCAAGGATGAATGGCTTTTTTTATGAAAGCTCTTAGTTATGCAAGCATTCAATCACTAAATGATAAGTTGAGTGGTATAAATGAATAAAATCAAATTTAATTCAACATTAATGACATAAATTTTAACTTATTTTTCAAGTGAAATCTAAGGACATCATGTCATTGGATATCATATGATATTGTAAGAAATATAGTCTTTGTTTGGTTTCAGGAAATAGAGAAAGGATTGTATGAAACAGGGATATTATATCTTTCTAATAGTTTTATGCCACATCAATAATTTCATCTTGAATTTCATGATTTTAATTTTAATTTGATTTTTTTAAGATGAAAATGTTGACATTTGAGAATGAAAATACTGATGTGGCATAAAACTATTGAAAAAGAGACACAAATGATGTGGTGTCACTATTTCATTCAATCTTTTTTTTTTAGCGAAGAGAATAAAAGAATGGAAAACACTTAAAAAACTTATTTGGTAGAAAATTTTAAAAATAATTTTTAGAAAATAAAAATATGTAAAAATCATAAAATAATAAAAAAATATTTTCATAATTTCACTAAAAATATTTTGTAAAAATAAAAATGATAACAAAATTTTTTAACTTTAAATCAGTTGACTTTAATTTAAATCCGATATAAATATAAAAATGTTATTTTTTTCAACAAATTTTCAAATATTAAATTTATTACCTTGATTCAAAAACATATAAATGTTAAAATCTTTTTTATTTATCATATTTTTATTATAGAATAATAGGTGTCAAACATGATTTGATGTTTTAATTGTTAAAAACATTTTTTTGTTTATATTATATCACATCTCAATCGGGTGTATATATTTTTAGATTTTTTGATTTATATATTCATAATGATACCATGAATATTTTAAGGCGTTCGCAATATATGTTTTCAGATATCGTTATACAATTACAACATGTCTTTACTTAATAGATACAAAACACCCATACCTTAACACCTGGTGCAACAACGAGCACCGATTTAACTTAGGGAGGTTGTGATTTAGTGGCAGTAGGAGTTAAAGTTGCTTTGTTACCTATTCTATTAGGAATCGTAGATTTTTTTACTCATTACATTCATACATTTACGATTCAGGTGACAGTATTGATTCTCTTGAAAGGTATTCCATTTGCTCACAGCTCGCATTTGATACCAGATAAAGCAGATCTCAATTTTTGTTTTTCTTGTAACGGGTTGAAAGAGGGGGGACATGTCAAATATCCGTTTGAGATCATGTCTTCTTAAGTGTTTTTTATTTAAAAATAAAAAATAAGAAATGTTTAATTTTAATTTTAATTTTAATTTCTAAATTTACTTTCATCATCATAAAGAAGAAAACAAATTAGAAAGACACTTTCCACTTCTGTTTTAGTGAAGAAATATAAATGTGTTGAACCCTAATTTCAAACTTGAATAGTTAGAAATGAATATGGACAAAAACATCAAATTTCAGACAATGATGATGAATAAGTTGCATTCCTTGACAGTCCATGTTACATCAAGTAGAAGACAAACCCTAAATTTATGCTACTCTTGTTTACAACTTCCTCTTGACTGTTCGAATAGAATTTTACACCTTTTTAAAGCTATGAACAATGAATATGCACTTCAACTTAACGAGTGGTTTTAGTGAAAAAAAGGATAATATTTATTTTAAGAGTTTTGAGTTCGAGCATCTGTATATGTAAAGTATGTGTACATTGTCAAAATGTTTAAAAAATATGAATAGACACTATCATATAATCACGCCAATATATTAAAAAAAAAAAAAAAAAAGAGATATCCCCGAACATTACATTCTTATTTGTTGCAACCAATCAACTGCCAAAGAGGAATTTTTATTTTTTATTAATAGGAAAAAGGATTGGTCAAAAGTCAAAAACTTTCCTCAACCGTAGAAAAATGTGTGTGATAAAAGCAACGAAGTTAACTTGATTTGTATGATACAGTAGTGTAAACAAATTGGACAAGATAAGGTCAAATTTTCTTGGCCGAGATTAACTAATATTGCATGTGCCCTTCTCTTCCTTTCTTTCCGTCGCTTCTTTTGCTTTGAAAAAGTGGGATCAATTGCATGTGAACATATGGGGTACACGTAAAGAGTGGAAATGTGGAACTTTATTAATCATTTCTACAATATTACGTTTAAATTTAATTTTCTATCATTGGAAAATATTCAATTTAATTATTGAGTTAATTATTCATTTCAATATTTGTAATAATTGAATATATTAAAATTATTATAGTAAAATTTTGACACGGTTAACAAAAATAAATGTTTGTTTTTAATGTTCGAGTTCTACTTGGTATAAATCTTAATTTGTATCCAGTTGATCAAGATGATGAAAGATAAATATTATGGAGTGTGCCTTGTATTTATGAGTTGATTCTCGATAAGAAAGAGTTGAAGTCGTGACGAGACGACCACGACGTCCCTACGGGAAGATTGGCCATGTCCCGACGACGCGAAGAACGGCGTCTAGACAAGATGCATGCGACGTGACATTTCTCGATTTGTTTGACCCAACTTTTTTATTGGTTAATAAGTTTGGTTTTAATGTAGCTATATTTATTAATTTAGTCCTTAATGTTTGTATATTCTTTTGTTAATTTGATTTTTATTTTTTGAGTTAAATTTGATCATTAATCTTTCAAAAAGAGTCTAAATCATTTTTTTATATGAAAATACTAATTAAAACATTAATAGTATAGCAACCTGTGTGACAGTCCATGTATACTTTATGCTAATATGACACTATTTGTTTTATATGCTACGTCAACAAATAATTTAAAAATTAATAAAAAAGTTCAAAAGAATCATAAAATGTTAATAAAAATTCAAAAAAAGTAGTATGAACTATACGTGAATTACCATGCGAGCAATAATGCTTAAAAAATGAACGTTTTAGTTAGTCTTTTTGTTAACAAAAACAAATTCACTCTTTTAAAAATGTTACTGGTAAAATTCGATTCTTTTTAAAAGGTTAAAAATCAAATTGATAAAAGATGTAAATGTTATATCAAAGCATTTAACTGATCAATTGACGACTTTCAAGTTTAGGTAAAATTATGATATTATTTGAAATTTAATTTTTAATTTAATTTGACATGGTTTGATCTTTTTATTTTTATAACATAATTATTAATTAATTAATTCAAATAATTAACACCGTTAAAATTTTCAATTAAAATGTTAATGCTGATTAAACCCAACGAGTGGTTTCAATAGAAAAGAGGATGATGTTTATCCTAGGAAACCTGGATTCGAGCACCTGTATATGTAAGGTGTGCGCCTTATCAAAAGGTTAAAAAAATATAAATAAATACTATCATGTAGTCACACCAGTCTATTAAAAAAATGCTAATGCTGGTTTTTTTTTTCTTCTTAAAAGCCCATTCTAATACAAAAAGACCCACAACTATGACCCAACAGGGTACCCAATAATGAAAACCCCACATACCTAATAATAAAAACCCGAGTACCTCTGAGTCTGATCTGCCCAAAACAAGGAGATATATGCTCTTCCTATCAACTTTTCACAAGTTTTCTTTTTCAAAACAATTTTACAGTGAAACGTGCTTTTTGGATGGGCTAATCCCAACACAGGCCCCGGCACAGAATTTTTTTAGAACTGGGCTTCAGCCAATACATGGACAATTCTATAGTTTAAGTACCATATTAAACATTTTATAAAAGTATAGGTATCAAATATAACATTATCCCTATAAATAAATACAAATTATAATCAACAACATAAACAATTATCTTTACAAATTATAACAAAAAAATAAATATTTAAATTAGTTTTGACCCGGTTCTAACATTTTTAAATAGGGTTGATTGGTTTGATTAAGAAATAAAAAAAATTAAAAAATCGGTTTAATCAATTTAATTATTGGTTCAACCGATTGTACTGATTTAACTAGTTCAATGTCATTTTTCGGATTGCTTCCCAATTCAATTAACTAGTCTAGTCCAATTCAAACATCATTGATGATTATGTTTGATAAAGTGAAAAATTAAGTGCTAAAAAATAATTACTAAAAAATTAAATGTTGAAATTAAGTTATAAAATCTATTTGATGTATTACTTAAAATAAAAAGTTGATTATATTTAAATTGTTAGATAAAAAAAATATAATCTTAAATTAAATAGAATAAAACAAAAAATAATTGAATTTGTTCTCTATTAAGTGATACGTAAGTTTCTATATTTATTTGGCATGGATATTATTGTCAATGCAGGAGGATATGGGTTCGAGTGTGCTGAAACGTATTATTTTTTTATTTACGAGTTGAGGAGAAACTACGAATAATTTTAGGCATTATCTTAAAAAAGAACAAATTTAGTTAATAAATTTTATTATGAATTATTCAACGTGTTTAAAAATTAAAATTGCTAAAAATATTAAAAATGTCCCGAATTATCTTTTTCCTGATGGAGCGGAGTTTTAAAAGGTCAAAATGCGGAGCTCCCCCAAAAAAGGCAGGACTTGAATTTCAAGCTTCCGACCATTAAGCCGACAGATTAAACATCTAAAATCTTCCTTCAACATTACTTAAAACAAAGGAGTAATCACTACCGTCTCTTCCTAACTAACTAATCATCTCATCTCACAGCTATAAACCTCTTAACCTTTGCCACATGTAATCATGTTAAACCTATAAAATCTTCCTATATTCATATTTAATATAAGCATTCAAGTACGATTTCTTGAATATCAATAAAAAAGTAATCACGTGTTTTAAACACATATAACACAGTTAATTGAATCTTAGTTCAATTGACATGAATATTGTTGTCAATGCAAGAAAACGTAAGTTTGAGTACGCTAAAGCGCGTTATCCTCTTATTTATGACATATAGGGAAGGACTATGAATAATTTTAAATATTGTCTAAAAAAAAAAAGCAAAACCATGTAACATAAACATTTAACTAATTTAACCGAAACATTGCAAATCTTGGTTTCCCACTACCCTTTGATGAAAGTAAAAGGAAAAGGAGCCTTATTCAACTAAATAAAAGAAAGTTATACGAAGCATGTTACCTTTATTGACTGAAGAAAATCAAAGATTTTAGGTGTCTCAATGGCTGGACATTCACATGCTCCATGCCCTACTTGTCATCATTATTTTCTTCTCCCACTTCTTTTTTCTTTCCTCAATCCGCGCCCATCACCACGCCAACCATCTCCATAAAACAAACTTGGTCACTAATGCTAGCTTCCCACCATCAACTTACACTTGCATTTCTCTACTATGGCTTCCTTTGCCAACCACATTCCTTTATTCTTCTTTCTGCTGCTTTCTTTCTCTGTCCAGATTCAAGCTAGGGAGAGCAAGTTCTTTAGTAAGATTTTCCACCTTGGGGCCAAAATTTCTCCTCTACTGGTACCTACACCATCGCCAGCACCAGCACCAGCACCAGCAACGGCGCCGGCACTAGCACCGACAGTGGCACCTGCAACGGCACCGGCTAACGTTGGTATCCAAGATCCTTATTATGGCCTCTATGGTCATGGCTCTGGCATGTTTCCCCCTGCAAAAGAGGGTGTGACCACTAGCAACTCTCCCACCGCTTTTGAAAACGACCTTTTCGCCGAGGAACTTGCAGATGAAAAATATGAGAGTGGCTACGGGAACAACAACTACAACAACAACAATGGCTACACCACAAGTAAGTACAACAACAATGGCTACACCACAAGTAAGTACAACAACAATGGCTACAAGGACAACTACAACAACAATGGCTACACCACAAGTAAGTACAACAACAATGGCTACAAGGACAACTACAACAACAATGGCTACAAGGACAACTACAACAACAATGGCTACAATGACAACTACAACAACAATGGGTATGAGACAGAGAGACAAGGAATGAGTGACACCAGATTTGTAGAAGGTGGTAAGTATTATTACAATATGAAGAATGAGAATTACTACCCTAATGGATATGAGTTTTCATCAAGCAAGGGAACTACTAAAAATGAAGGTTACTATGGGAAAACAGAGAACTCCAATGAGTTCAACTCCATGGAAGAGTTTCAGAACAAGGAAGATCAGTACATGGAGAGGCAAGAAGAGTATGTGCCCTAGATATTTGATTATCATGATTCAAGAATGAAAAAGGAAAAAGGAGTTTCAGGAATATATTTAAAGAGGAGGAAGATTAAAGTTTATGAAGTCTTTCCTGTGTTTTATTATTTTATAGCCTTCACTTGTGTTTGCACAATATTTCATGCTTTACAAATCAAAATGGATCCAAGACTACACAGTTTCACAGATTGGACTTAATTTTAATTTTCTTGCAAGACCTAACTATTATTTGGTCTGATTCAAATCAAAGAATCATTTGTGTTGCTAAAATTTCAGAATCCAAATAACCCAAAATTTATTATGTGGTAAATTGAATAAGGGATATTGGTATAATCACATATGTGTTGTTCCATTCCAATTTCAGGTTGAGTGTATTCAGGTAAAATTTATCAATAATGATAATTTCAATATTCAAATTTAGTTTAAATGTTTAGAGATAAAATTATTGTTAACATATATTATAATTTATAAGAGATAGCTCCTACTTAAAACATATAAATTAATACGGTAAAAGTACATAAGAAAATTTGGAGATCATAATCTTAATATAATATTTTTGCATATTAATTTAATTTCTAATCAGCCAATTATTAATTAAAAATTAAATACTAAAGTATTTACACATATTTAACTCATACTTTATTTAATAACTAAAGCTCAATAAATCTCAACTAAATTAGATTACTTTTAATTTAGGCTAACCTTTTATGATAGTGGGATATGATACCATTTGAGAAAACGAAGTTAGACACAAGTATCAGGGATGGCTCGCAAATTGTTTAATGAGACATTTGAAGCTTCAAAATATGATTGAGAGAACATTTGTTATTCTAAAAAAAAAATTGCCCATACTAACATCACCTTGATATAGCATTCAAAAACAATGTTAGATCTTATTAGCATGTTTCATACTTCATAGCTTCATTCATAGGTGGATTTGAGATGATCCATTCTTCAAATAGTACATGAAGAAAAAGATCTTAATAATCTTAATGATAGAAATTCAGATTTCGATGATGGTGAACTCAGTCAAAGACCAATATTTAATGAAAATGAGCTTATGTTAAATATTAAAGAAAGAATAACTCAACAAATATGTAACATTAGAACAATTAGATAAAGTGTATACGCTGATTATTTTTCTTGTTATTTTTATTAGTAATCATATCAACTACTCTTTTGGGTAACATAATATATATATATAATAAATTAAAAAATAATAATTTTCAATACACTCGAATCCATGTTTTTCATTATTGAAAGCAATGCTAAGACTCAATCAACTAATAATAATTACATTTTTATTGGCATAATGACAAAATTAGCCTTTAACGTTTGGTTGTTTGGTCACTTTAGTTATTAATGTTTTTTTAGCTCACTTTCACACATAATCTTTGTTTTTTTTTATAAAATTGGTCATTTTTTAATGCTCTTGTTGATGTGATTGTTAGTTGACTAACGGTCAATATAAATCGTTGACGTGGTAATCTAAATATATTTAAATGTTGACGTGGTACTATTTTATCTTATATGTCACGTCAATAAATGATTTTATAATTATTATAATTATTTTTTAAGAATATAAAATTATTAAAATTATTTTTTTGAAATAATAAAATTATTAAATAATTTTAATTTTTAATTTCCAGATTTTTTCCCCCATCTTTCCCATTGTTTCTTCCCCATCTTTCCCCCATTATGTTCTTTGATGATTTGAAACCCTAATTTAAAACTTTGGGCCCTTACAAGTTGTGAATAAGCAAACACAACTTGACATAGTTGAAATATGGGTTCATAATAAAGCTTTTTCTGTTCTTTATCATCATTTTTTCATGACCGCACCCATTATTCCTTCCTTAAAATCTCTTAATCACCAAATCAAACAACTACAATCCATTTTTTGGAAATATGAAAATAATTTTCCCATTATTCTCCATTTTCATGTCATCAAGTCAGCATTTTTCTCAAAATAGTGAAACAGAGGAAGAAGAACAAGAAGATGAGATTGAGTTAAGTTTAGAACTTTTATTAAAATTATTTTAAAATCATCAATATCATCTCCATTGTTTATTTCCTTCATCATCCTCCTTCCCAATTCTTTCTTTTTTCCCAGCAAATAACTGAATGATACATATATCAATCAAACGATTCTACAAACTTTAAACTAATATCTCTTTTTTCCCAAATTAGAAATTATTTTATTCTATGAAAAAAAAAAAAAAAACTAATTGAGTTTATAGAAGAAAACCTAGACATAGCTTCACATTCTAAACTAAGCAAATCAACAAAATCTAAGACATATAAAAGAAAACCCAAACGATGAAATCGAGAAACTGAGACGAATTAATTTTTAGGTATGATTTTAAAATTATTTGAAAATAAAAAATTTACAACTCAAAAAGAGAGTAACAACTCAGAAAAAATAAATAAAATACAAGAATTTAGAAAACCCTAAAAATCGTATGGATCCATTGAACGATAGGGACATCTCTGTTGTTGCCTTGGTAATGGCATTGCTACTGCTATTTTTGGCTCCTCAACTTGCTCTCAGCATCACCAGAAGTCTCCTTAGCCTTTCATCAGTAGGTTTAAGGTTTTCAAAAAGCTTAAGAATCAAACTTTGAATACAATATTCAAACTCAAAAACAAATTTTGAAATGCTCAAGAAAAAAAACATGAAAAAGAAATTAATTGATTCAAAAGAAATTTTGAATGGGATTATGTTGGATGATGAGGAGCAAGAAAAAAATACAAAGAACAAATAAAAGAGAGGGACGGGAAAAAATAAAAATATTTTGTTTTAATTAACTGATTCAAAAGTTAGGGTTTAGTTTTTTTTGTTAGTGTTTAATTTGTTTTAATTTTTTAATTGTTTTAATTGTGGGTCCCAAATTTTTTTAATTTTTTTTTAAATTTTAATTAATTTTTAAATTTAAATTTATTTACTGATATGTCATATAAGATAAAGCATTGTCATGTCAGCATCTACATACATGTGGCGCCTAAGTGAATTTTTTTTTACAATTCAGCGTTGTTAGTCAATTAATGATCACGTCAGCAAGACCATTAAAAAATGATCAATTTGACTAAAAAATAAAAATTATGTATGAAAGTGAGAAAAAAAAAATTTAAAAACCAAAGTGATCAAACATCCGAAGGTTAATTTTATCATTATGCCTTTTTTATTTAATTACTCTGCTGTCTAAACAGACCCCAAAAAGAAAATAAAACTGATGGTGCTCGTATTGGGCTTTTATCTAACTGAACCCTGCATATCTAGTTAAAGTGAAATCTACTCACTGTTTGGCCCTGCTTTTCTCTGTCTTCTTGTTCTAGGGTTTTAGTTTGACTCTCCATTCCATAAGGGTTTTGCTTTCTGAGGACTGAGATTCTCCGAAGAAAGAGAGAAAGAGGAAGGGAAAGAAAATGAAGGTGAAAGTAATATCACGTTCCACAGATGAGTTCACTCGAGAACGAAGCCAAGATCTGCAGAGGGTGTTTCGTAATTTCGACCCCAGCCTACGATCCCAAGAGAAAGCCGTCGAGTACGTCCGAGCTCTTAACGCTGCCAAGTTGGACAAGGTAAATTATCAATTTCGGATTGAGTTAGTTTGATTTCAATTTCACTCAATGTTTGATTACTTAGTTTAGATATTTGCAAGACCCTTTGTTGGAGCTATGGATGGGCATAGAGATTCCATTAAGTGTATGGCGAAGAACCCAAATCACTTGAAAGCAATTTTTTCTGGTTCTGACGACGGAGGTAATTTATATATATATTATTTTCATCTCTTTATTACCAAATTTTAATGTCATCGTAAGACTAAGTTATTGTAAAAGATTCTAACTTCTCATCTCCCATCTTTTTGCAGATATCCGACTTTGGGATTTAGCTTCCAGGTATTCGTAGTACATTTTTCTTTACAATTTTAATGTCGTATTATAATGACTGGTAGCTGTAGTGGTTTCAAATATCAATTTTATTAACTTATCTTATTCTTCTCCTTTGATGGACTTTTGGTAGGTTATATATTGTTACATCATCATTTAAAATGTATTGCAGTTTGCATTTATTTTTTAAATTTTGATTTGAAGGCGAACAGTTTGTCAATTTCCTGGTCACCAAGGTGCTGTACAAGGTTTGACAGTATCAACAGATGGAAGCATTCTTGTATCATGTGGAAGTGATTGCACGTAAGACAAATTTTGATAGCTGAAGTTGATTTTTGATCTTTAGTGACAGTTGATTAACCTGGAACTTAAACACATGTACTATATTTAAGTATCACCTAAATTTTCTCACTGTTATATTTTGTTCTTTTTTCAGTGTTAGGCTCTGGAATGTTCCTGATGCTAATCTTGCATATTCAGATAATCTTTCTGATAATTCAGCCAAGGTATGTCTTTTTAATATTATTCTCATATTTCTGCAAAAGCAAAGATTTCTTCCTCTCTTCATCCTTTTCCTAAACCCCAACCTCTACCCTTTTTACTTTCTACCTTTTTTTTATCAAGAATTCCATTGTTATCATTCTAAAATATCTACAACTTGTATTGTTCAGCCGGTGGCAGTTCATGTTTGGAAGAATGCATTCCGGTAAGGATCATGACATTCAGAAATTATCAATATTCTTTCAGCCTTTTCTTCTTGCGTTTTTTTCTCCTTCTAAGGTGTAAATTGTAACGTTTATTTTTCTTCAGGGCTGTTGATCACCAATGGGATGGTGATCTCTTTGCCACAGCTGGTGCTCAAGTAGATATATGGAATCACAATAGGTTTTGATCTCAACTTATCTTAATCTTTTTCCTTCTGCAATATGCTGATTTATATATTTATTTTATGATAATGTGGCTTTCTTTAATTAGGTCTCAGCCAGTTAACACTTTTGATTGGGGAGCAGACACAACTATATCCGTTCGATTTAATCCAGGAGAGCCAAATATCTTGGCAACATCAGCTAAGTATGTGTAGATGCTTGTTTCTGGTTACAATATTATGTGGTTGATGAAAATGGAAAATGTATGTAGTGTTAGAACCTTTCAGTTTTCAAATCTCATATGTTCTGTCCCAAGAAAGTTAAAATAGACGATTGAAACAGAATGATGATGTTCATATGGATAAAACAAGTTATACTGAACATAATCTAGTAACTCATGTTTCAGCTTTCCTTACTTTACGTATGAATTAAAGATGAAATTGGAGGGAGCTACAGTGTAGTGGTCAGATCCGTAATGTCAACTAGCTTGGCTTTTAGAGATACCGAAACAGTGTAGTGTAGTCTTCTAATAACATATTTATCTACCATGGGGTTCCCATGACACACTGTACTTTTTAATTTCTTTCTGTGACAGCTGCTGAGAAAACACAACCATTTATAATTGATTTAGATATGATTTATGGTATTCTTTAATCTAAGGGATTTGAAAATGTTTTCCACGTTTTGACATCCTGAAAATGTATTTTCTCCTTTTCAATGTTCTAGTATGTATTTTAAAGAGTATATGATTATTTGCATATATTTTTCTGTTTTTAGTGATCGGAGCATAACATTATATGATCTGCGGATGTCATCCCTGGCAAGGAAAGTTGTTATGAGGGTAATTCTCGACACTATTGAGTATGAAAACATGGAACCGGTATTCTTGCTTGAGAGGATAAAAGTCAGATAATTTTTATTGCAAATCTAAACGTTTTTGGTCCTTTTTTATCTAATTATAAATTGTGGTAGTTTTCCTTAAAAGAGATGCATAACTTGTCAAATGTAAATTTCGGAAGAGCTGAGCAGAATACTTTCTTTTAGTGGTTGATATTCGGAACTTTGCTTTTAGTGATAGCTTTTCAGTAATACTGTAAAATCAGTGATTCGTCAAAGGGGATCTGACTTTTATTTTGTTGCAGACGAAAACCAATTCTATTGCTTGGAACCCAATGGAGCCTATGAACTTCACTGCGGTAAGGGTGACAAGTTGAAGTGTCCTTCCATTTACTTATAGAAGCTTCTTTTATTTTTAAGATTTCTGGCAAATCTTGTCTGTTAGTTGGATCTTTTTGGTAGCATTACTCCCCAACCAACCGAAAAAGAAAAAAATGAGAAAAAGAAAGAAAAGGAAAAAGGAATGAATTATTTGTTCTGAAGATCTCTTTTAAATGCAGGCAAATGAGGATTGCAATTGCTACAGCTATGATGCCAGAAAACTGGAGGAGGCCAAGTGTGTGCACAAAGATCATGTTTCTGCAGTGTATGACCTATTTTTAGTCTTGTTACTTTATGTTCAAGTACTATATTTTCTTGAAAATATTAAGTTCTTCCTTTTTTCTTCCAGAATGGATATTGATTTCTCACCAACTGGTCGGGAATTTGTAACTGGATCTTATGATAGAACAGTGAGTCTTTCTTTTATCATTTCTAATTCAATTGCAGCATTGTTTTTGTTCATCAGGGACACTGTTAGTGTCTAAACAAACTTTTTTCTACAGGTCAGAATTTTCCAGTATAATGGTGGTCACAGTCGAGAAATCTACCATACAAAGAGAATGCAAAGGTTTAGTTTTTAATCATTTAGATAATAATGATCTGTCTGTTTCTTGAATCTGTTATTGTTTGCTGATAAATTTTCCTCTCCTTTTAGGGTATTCTCTGTAAAGTATAGTTGTGATGCCAGTTATGTCATTTCGGGAAGTGATGATACTAACCTTAGGCTCTGGAAAGCTAAAGCATCAGAACAATTGGGAGTGGTAAGAATCTATTTATTTGACATGATTCATTGGAGTTTCTACATTTATGTCATATTTCCTAGCTACTGATAAATTTGTTGAGGCTGTTTTATCAATGGAATCAACATTTATAACAGAGAATATTTGGTCTATTTAGGCTCCAAGCTCTTCTCATTGGATTCCAAACTTTGAGATGTAGCTTTAGGCTTTGCTTCGTAGAGTGGAAAGAAAATTGGAAAGATGGAAAATTGAAGGAGTAGAAAGACTATACATTTTTCTTTTCATTTGGTGATTGGTAGAGTTGAAAAAGAAGAGGAAAGAAAAAGAAACTTTGAAAAATGCATAAATCTGAACTAACATACATCCCTTATTTTCTCTTTTCTTGTCATTTCAATTTGGCATGGTTTGTTTTATGCATTAGGATGGAAAATGGTTATCTCTCTAACCTTTTCCTCTCATTTCTCTTTCGTACCAAGCACTCTCAAAATTTATTTTCTTTTCACTGCTTCCTTCCAGCCTTTTACTTTTCCACTTAACCAACGAACACCATACTTCTGCCTGACAAAGTAATTTCTCTTATTGTATCTCACTTAAATATCTCGTCCATTCTTCTGCCTTATGCAGGTACTTCCAAGGGAAAGAAAGAAACATGAGTATCTTGAAGCTGTTAAGAATCGTTACAAGCATCTGCCTGAAGTCAAGCGTATTGTGAGGTAAATTGAAACTGAAGACTTGGTTCACATTTATAAACTTGTGGCAATGTCAATAAAATACCCTTATTTCCCTTCCTTTTCTTAGGGAGTTCCCCTAGGGTGGACGTTTTAAGGTTTTTTTGAACTATGGGAAAATTATCTGTTAAGCCCTATTTTATCAACTTAGATAAATGAACTCAGGCACAAGAGAATTAGTAGTGATTTTGTAGTAAGTTCTTAATGCTTCTGTATTGGTTATGATTATGCAGGCACAGGCACTTGCCAAGACCAATTTACAAGGCAGCCAACCTCAGACGCACTATGATTGAAGCAGAAAGAAGGAAAGAACAAAGAAGGAAAGCTCACAGTGCCCCTGGAAGCATTGTGACTGAACCTGTTCGTAAAAGAAGAATAATCAAGGAGGTTGAGTGAGTTGTCCTGAGGAACTACCTTGAACATGCATCAGCACTGCATATCTGCAGTTCTCTGTAGCCGAATGTAGGCTGTAGTGTGAGCTGAGGCAGCTTCTTTTTGTTTCAATTAACAGTTTTGTCACACAAAAAGTTGATAGATGTACTTGTAATTGTAATGAATATTATAATCTAGTTTAAGGCTTATTAACGAATGAAAAAGTGGATACTGGGCTTCATTCAATTGCAGTTGGCTTGTTTGCCCTTCTGGGCATTTTTTTTATGTCTCTCGGATAAACTAAATTTTCAGCCATCCAAAGGAGCAGGGCATAACTCGCTACATTAAGACTGGCAAATAACAATAGGAAAGAGTATATGACCTAAACAAGTGATGGATTATAGTAAACAACTACAAGTCACAGGCAAACTAAGATGCATCTTAGGACATTGTCCCCTTCTCCAGGAATGGCAACACTAGATACGTGGATTCTGCACCGACGTTCTCCTAACGGGACGGGTTCTCTTTTTTGGGTAAATATTTGCTTCGATTTTGCTTTACTTTGCCTTTTAAAATATTCAACGCATCTTTTAATATATATGTTATATATGTGTACTAAAAACACATATATACACACACTAAATTATGCATGTGTACTAAAAAACATGGTGTGAAATTGATATTTGTATTTTCACAAAATGTTCAATCATGTTTGATGTTCTCATAAAATGTTTAATGTGAGTGGTTCTTGAACTATCGATATGCGTTTATCTAATGTTAATACCGTTAGTGAATTGCTAAATCAGCCAATAAAATTTCGACAATAGAATTTATTTTTTTCAAATCATCGAGTCCACATGGATAATATAACATTATCTGAAAACTCAATAAAACAAATTAAAAAACAAATAATTAAACATATCATTAATAAAAAAGAAGTAAATACTAAACTTACACGAGGAAAATCTTCTCCATCAAGTAAACAGTCATCTTCTCCAAATAATTTTTCATTTGAAATGATATTTTAATCGATTTTTAAATAATATTGATTTTTTTATTTGTTTTTTATTTTATTTAGTTTTCACATAATGTTATATTATTTATGTGGACTTGATTTGGAAAAAAATTCTCTAGGTCGATTTTTCATTGTCTAGTTTAGCGATTCACTAATAATGTTAATTACATATTGATAGTTCAAGTACCATGTTAAACATTTTCAAAATACAAGCACCACATTGAACATTTTATAAAAGTACCAAATATAACATTATCTAATATGCATAATAAATATATTATAGGAATTAGCATAACAAATAAATTAAATTTTAGTTAAAATGATACAGTTAAGATGTTAAATATTATGACGTTTTGGATTCAACTTTAATTTTCATCATGTACATTTTTCTGTATTTTACATAAACACTTGGTACTTGCTAGTATTTAATAAAAATAAAAGGTTTTTATAATTTTACAATTGAGTTGAAATTCGATGACACAAATTTAATCAACCTTTCGAATAATAGTATAAATATAAATACATACAAAATATTAAATTGTGTCGCACTTATGATGGGTGAAGATTTAAAATATATTAAAATTATGTTTAAATAAATATTTTAAAAATATTAAATTAAAAACCATCTATGAAGCAGTTTTAGGTGTGTGTGAAGATGGATGTTTTTGACATCCATGCAAGTAAGTGAGGCCAAGATGGATAAAACATTCCTCAGGCTCACGCCTATTCTTCTACGTTATCATCCCCATCCATCTCGCATCAACATTTGTGATTCTGTAGCAATAACTATTCCATACAAATATCAGTTTATTTGGGATGTGCGGTGCAATTTTACCTTACCATCTGTACACGAGACTCGGTAGCCATGCCTAACACTCCATTGTTCCTCCGAAGTTAAGTTGACCGGAGATAGAATGCTTGGATAGGAGAATCCACACTTTAACATGTCCTTTGTAAGACAAAAAGTAAATTAAGCGTAACACACCACCCATCCAAATCTACCCTTAAACTCAGTGTAGTCAGTTTTGCATCAGTCCAATAGTAAACCAGTCAACCAACTCCCTTTTCCCTTTTCCATGCAGAGAATAAGAATGGCCTGCTGTCTTACATCCCATTTCATCTGTTGAAAAACAACACTTCTAGCCATGGCTCTCAATTGAAACGCAGAATCAAGGACGATATAACAACAGATATCACATTTGTTGTCAAAAATAATAAATTTAAAAAAAAAAGAAAAATACAATGCTTCACCTTTAAACATGCAACAAATGCCCAAAACCAACATCTAATCTAAAAGACAGCTGCAGCATACTGCCCTACGTAACAACTGAAGCGCTAAAGCAGCAGCATTTGGTGTCCTACGAATTGTACCAAGAAAACTCCTCATTGTTCTGTGTCTGGAGCACCTCTTAACAAATGCGTAAAAACACCAAACACTTGCTTCACATATTACACTTGATTAAAACATAATGTATCTATTAAGATCGTCGTTTACAATCATCTTCATCTTCATCAGAATCACCGCTCTCTCGGAAACGTGGATTCTTCTCCTGTTGAGTCAAAATTACGGTTTCAAAATATGCAACAAAAAGGATGGATTGTAGAAATTATCATAAGAAGTGAAGCATTACCGGTCTAGCGTCATGGTCGGAGGCTCTCCTGGATTCATGATCCGAGTTTCTCTTTGAGGACTCACGTGCATAGCGGTCATCTTCTCGGTGTCGCTTCCGATGGTAATCTGCTTCACCAACAATCAATTAAGTCTATGAATGGCTCAAGCGTATATCAATATAACAAGAATAATTAGTGCAATTCACAGGTAATACCTCTCCCTTGACGATAAGAACCACCGTGACCATGACCCCCACCATGCCTACCATCTGAAATTATAACATTTCACTGTGTTTAAATCCTGTCTCTGAGTATATTAACACTAACATGAGATGCACATTATGGACAGAGAAGCCCATGAACACATAAGAAGTTAAACGCCATCCAGGAGATTTGCTTCGGAACAAAGAATTAAACTATGCAGGGAGTAAAAATAAGACCTCACAGCCAAAAGCAAACGAACTATCTATCAAGAATATGAAATTAAGCCTACTTTTCCAAAAATGTTCATAAATTACTATAGGAGAGGGTAATTATGCCTACTTGCATGACAAATTGCATGCCATCCGAACTTCCTTTCAAGCATCATAACTAAAATAAATAGGTTTCCAACATTTAACCAAACTAACCAGTGAAAGCCTGTTTCTTCCCACTCAAGCATTTTAAAACATGGAGCAGAAAACGATAAGCAACATCAACATCGTGGTTTTACGAGTCAAAAGAAGGAAAATTTTAACCAACACCACCAAAACTAGAGAGTCTATAGAGCTATATATAAAAAAGTCTGCAGGAACTCACAATGAGGGGCCATAACAGGTGGGAATGAGCCCAGTGACCCAGCACCATAATCTACAAGCTGTCTTTGTGCTTCCAACTCTTTTTGAACTAATTTTCCATAACCACCTCTGCGTATAGCACATTAAGGAAGGAGACAATATATGGACAAGAAGACATTCCAAAGAGACCCTAATGCTTTATTTCAACAATCATATTTGTCTATGCATAGGAAACAAGTGATTATCCAAAATTGTGAGTCAATTTTAGGCTTTCAGTATCAATATACTTATACATGGTGGGTTAGTTTCAGAACAAGATAAGAAACTCTGAGCATTAAATTCCAAACCAACAACAGAAAGGATATCAGGATCGTAATCAGTTCGATATTCATCTCGCACCTGCATAAACCCATGAGAAACAGAAGTTTAGCAACACTCTCTCTATCCCATTTTACATATCATAAGTCCATTTAACACAAGTCCATAACCATACATCCAATTCGAAAAGCCAATGCAAAATTTCATTAAAATATGAAATCGGGGCAAGCATTTGCAAAATTGCAGAGAACTCACTTGGCCACCACTTCGACCACGGCCCCATTGCCTTCCTTCAACAAACCCCCAATCAAAATCTACACGAATCGGGCGGTCATCAAGGATTGTCCCACTAATGTATTTAACAGCATCCTCTGCATCTTCCCTAGAATAATACCTGATGCAAAAAACACACACCCAATAACCAATTAAGAGCTTTAAAATAAATATTAACATGATTTAGGGGAGGGAAACAAAAGAAGAGAGAGTTACAAGACAAAGCAAAAGCCGCAAGGCGTTTTAGAGTTCTTGTCAAGGCCCATAATAATTTTTTTGATTTCACCGGCTCTAGTGAAAAGCTCATAAACTTGTTCTTCAGTAGTGTAAAAAGACATGTTTCCGATGTAGACGGTTGTCGAAGTGAGGAGTGCTTGCTCGAATTCCTCTTGCGAACCATTGAATCTTCTGTCTCGGTACGCTGAAAGCTTAGCGGGGTCCTATAATTTAACAACCCCCAACCCCCCAAAAAAAGAGAAAATTTATCATTTAACTTATTCACATTGAAAGCAGCTGGGAAGCAAATATAATACCTTGAACAGAGAAGCCATTGCCTTCTTCAAAAGCTCCCAAAAATTCGTATTGCCTGCATATAACGAATTATAAAGGTCGAAACTTTTGCCCTTGCCCTTGCCCTTGCCCTTGATAAACAGTACAGTTGAGTCCGATGCCTTCTGCAGGCGAATTAAGTATTTATTGGGCCGTAGCTTTTACAAAGACAAAAGGGTTTTTTTTTGAACCTTTGGCCCATTATCTTTTTACCCACTTCCAACTTAGCTGGCTTCTCTACTTCGCCTGCTCTGGAAAGGCTTCCAAATCCGAATCTAAATCCTTGCAGCAGCAGAAAGAACTAAGAAGAAAATATATTTGGTTATCTAGAATATCTCGACTTCATCTCATTCCACAAAGTTGCCAATGGCATCGATTGGCACCGCCGCAAGAGCAGTTCTCCGATCAAGTTCTGCTCGCAAAGCTGCGGCTCGGCTCGCCCCACAATCTAAAGCTGCACCATCGCAGTTTCGTGTCTCCTCCAGGATTCCTCTTTCCAACTGCATTTTCAGGTGCCCCTTTCACTTTAAACTAGCAAAAAGCACAAAAAAAATCAAAGCTTTTTATAGTATATAAAACGGATTCTTGTTTTTGGGTGTTGAAAGGTGTCCAGTTGAAGCGAGTTTCTGCTTGGAATCGATGCTGCCGTATCACTCGGCGACTGCTTCGGCTTTGATGACTTCGATGCTCACTATTTCCCGCCGAAGCTATGTTTGGCTCTCGGAAGGTATTAAGATTTCATCATGTTACCTTATTTGCTTTCTGGGTTTGTTTATTATTGAGCTTCAAGGAAAATCGATTTGCTTTATCTTTTTGTTTTGCCTCGTTGTATTTTGCTCAGTCTTTTGAAACCACGTCGATACTTGTAAGAAGGGTTGATTTGAAAAACAAGTATAAAAACATATATCTGTCGCCTGTTTTTTGTTGTTTACTTGTGTTCAATAGAGAAGTGGTCTTGTCACTTTGTCTAAACCATGGACTTGCTATCTGGGATATTATTATTACCACCTTTTCTTTGGTTTGGTTTCTGGTGAGTAGCATCTCCAAGGTAAACTCATGCATTAGCCCAGATTACATCTTTTTGTTATTGTAAAGTTTCAGATATATAGTCCAAATGTTTGACATAAGCATTTCTGTTGATTGGAGTTGATATAAGAATAAATCCAATGCAATCAATAAGGAGCTTACTGATAATTTCTGTTCAATCAGCTTGCAATGATGATGTGTGACTAATGTTCAGAGGATTGGAGCAAGTTTAATGCACTCAATTCTCCCTTCTAAGAGTGTCTACAGATAACATAGAAGTTTCAATGAGCTGATGAGGAGCCAAGTTGAATTTCCTATTCTTTCAAACCTAGATGGACCAGTAGATGGCATTACGCTTTAGTTCCTAAAATGTGCTAATACTTTCCGTCAGTTATTTGTGTTGCCTTTTGTAGCTCATAGACAATTAATGTGAAATGAATCATAGATTATTGATAATATGATTTTAATGTATCACATTCATGCTCATCTTTTATGTCAAATGCCATTCTGGAAGCGTCTTATTAGTTCTCATTTTTGTCTTTGTATTTAGCCGAAGGAATGTGAAGTTGTTGTTTGGGTGACATTCTGCTTATATGTCATATCCCTACCTAGGTCATTTTCCTGTTTCAAAACAGTGCGTTTTAACTTTAGGTTTGTTTGACACATTTCTTAATTTTGGGTTCTTAATAGGCATTGCCCTCATTGGTATTGTCTTGTTGAGCTTGATAACTCTCCAGATTCAGTTTACCCCAGGAGTGGGGGGTTTTCACTCTTGTCCTGAGTGGTTGGATCAGCCCTTTGAAAGAAATTAAATAACATTTTATGCATTGGCATGCTTGCTCATTGCTGCCCCACTAACATGCTTGCTATTGTTGGGGTTGAAATCTAGTATATATATTTTTGTTGATTCATGTTATGCCATGGACCTCATATGGTGTCAAAGCTGACGTAACTTTTCTTTTTTACTCAAGGAAAAACAAAGACTTCTTTAACAGTACTGACACAATTTCTTCTTCTTCTTCTTAGGGCTGTAATATCCGCTTAATGTATGACAATTCCAGCTGAGAGAAGATATTCTTGTTATCTTATCAATTTTACTGTGTAACTTTGTTCTCAAACGTTTTAGTAAAATCTTGTTTCGACTACAACTGCAACCCCACCTGGTCATGGGACTTTGATCTGTTGTTTGTTCCATAAAGTATATATTTTGAGAAATGATTGTGTTTTGGATGAATTAGCATAGTGTTATTTAATCATTTCAATGCCAGTTTTCATTTAGAGGCCAATCTGCCAAATTAAGTAAATCACCACCTTGCAAGCCCAAGTGTCAATCGCATGAACTTGTAGATGATCAAAGGGAGAACAAAAGAAACAAATGGTTCTCTATTATACATGTCAAACTCAAACAAGAATGCATCTTGTTGGTGCTTATTGTTTTTATTCTATTAAAAATCTGATTAGCCTATTAAAAAGAATCCAACTTTATCACGGTAGTTTATGGTGTTAGGATAAGAGGAAAAAAACCAAATTAGTTTTTCTTTGATTCCTCTCCTGCTACCACCAAGGCCTTCTGTGACAGCTCTTGTTCCACTTCTTCGGCCTCCACTTCAACAGAGTCTTGCACCATATGTTGACGGCAATACCGGATTATCACCATAGTTATGAATGCTGCGAGACAAAAACTTAGCCAATGTAAGGGTGAAGAAAAAGATCTCAAAAACCATAGCCAAGGTCACTGTTCTTACCAGTAAATATACGGGTTTTAATACTAGAGAGATTCCAAAAGGCTGTTGCTGCTGAAGCTGCCACAAGCTTTTTATGAGAGCAAGCTCCCCATGTTTCCATGCCCCATTCTTTCATGTACTCGGCTGCACACCCACAAATTCACTTCCATCACTAATTTGCAGATACCAAAAAACAAATCTTCAAGTATTTTGAGAGGTTATTATTGTATACCCTTCTTGTTTATCAGACCAGAGTAGCGAGAGTACAGTTTTGGCAAGGAGAAGCTGATGAAAAATCCTGTTCCAATGCAAACAATGATTCCACTTGAGAATTTTTAGGTAAACCACAAACATCATTAATAAAGATGCATTGGGAGATAGTTTGGGTATATATACCAAATGCACATAGTCTCCTCAGGGTTATAATGTGGCCACACTCAGCTCCAAGGAGGAGCAATGGAGCTACCTGCAGGCAGAAAAAAAAAGAAGCATGCCTCATATAACCTTCTCCCATTTTGTTATTATCATCATCCTAACCCTAAGTCTTGGAATGGCATTTGAACTTTGGTGGATCACCTTGAGGGTCATGGATGGTTCCCCAGAGAAGAGTCTACTCATCTTTGAAATTGCAAAATTTGTAGCTGGAAGAATCAGTTTAGCTAGTCTGAGAAAATCTTCTTCCGTTAGCTTGAACTCATTCATCTTGTCAACATTTTGATATATGGAGTTGGAGAAGAAGGAAACCCCCAAACACAAAAGACCAATATGAGATATCACCGAGAAAATGCTACAGACATGAACAACAATATGAGAGTTAGGTATAAGCGTAGAACTCCAAAATGAAAAACAATGGAAGATCAAAAGCAGGTGGACATTGGCATATTACCTAAAAGTAACACCTTTGGTAAAGCAAGAGGATAAGAAACATAAACATCCAAATCCAAACCACAGACTTGATTTTGCCACATCCCTCCACATAACCAAATCAGTAATCATCTCCCCCATTCGACCAAGATTACATTTTTCATAACCATCGGCTTCTAAAACCATTAAAAAGAATCAACGAAAGATCAAGAATTAGGTAAAAAAAGAGAGCCAAAAACAAGATTACATAGAAAAAAAACTTAACGCATACTTGAAGAAGGAAGAGCAGGGACCAAACTGAGTTTATCCTTCTTTGATTTCCCGCTATTCCGCCTTTTCCTTGGTTTCCCCATCTCCTCCCCCAAAACCAAATCCCTATCTTCTCTTAATTCCATCTCCATCCTCCTCCTCGACCTTCTACTGTTCCTAGGGGTCCCACATCCCAAAACACCGGTCTGAGAAGCCCTGCTTTTGCATTTCCTACGAGAACCACCACCTAGCTCCGCCACACCAACTTCCTCCGCCATTTCGAGCCTATCGGCTAGTCGGGTTCTTGATCTCCTCAGAGGAGATGCAGGGGAGAGAAACAAAAGATCTTGGACAGGCAGAGAGTTGGTAGATGATCGGAGAGAAAGAGGGGAGGGCGAAGCTGGAGTAGTTAGTTTCTTGGGGGACGGCGAAATGTGGTCCAAAGAAAGCTGGGGGATGGTGGGTCTTTCTCGTTCTCCGGATTCAACAACAGAGAAGCCGATTCTTGCTAGACGTGAAGCAGATTTGGTGTGAGAAATGGGGTTTGAGCGGTGTGAAGGTGGGGTCGAACTTGGTTCCATTTTGATATCAAAGCTGGAATTAATTGCAAGCAAGATTTCCGGGGGGAGTCGGTGAGAGAAAATTTAGGAGAATTAAAAGAGGACGTTGATGTTGGAGGTTGTGCTGGAGAGGGAGGTTTTGATTGAAATTATTTAAGAAATGGAAATAGCCGTTGGGGAAAAGGGAGGGATTTGAGTGCTCTTTTGGATTTTTATTTACTCCACTCTTGCAACGGTTAAATAAATCGACTTTTTCCGTTCTAGTGGTCAAGGCCTATGTCCATAACCGTATAACTCCCTTTTTTGGGCTTCCTTATTTTGGATGGTTACTTGCATTTCAATCAATTTAGATCCGGTGCTCAATTGGATTAAATTCATACCAGAAATTTAGATCAATTTTTCAAGTTTTGGTTCAATCCGACTCGAAAATGTGTATACTTTTTTCTTGGGTTTGTCTTAATTTGAAAAAAAGTAAATTTGGGCTTAATTCAGTCCGTCCACATTTGATTTTTTAAATTAAGTTTTTTTTTAAAATGTAATATAAAAGTATTTATATTAAAAACACTACCATAAATATAATAAATATTTTATCATATTAAATATAATTTTTAAAAATTTTATATTTTGAGTTGGATAAGTTTTTTTTAGGTTTTGGGTAATGAATTTAATTGTTTTTAGGTTAGTGATTCAATATAAATGTATATAATAATTATTTAACATATATAATTAATATAATTTTTTTATAACATAATATATTCGGGTCAGACCGGATTTGAGCGAACATATAGAAAGCGGGTCTTAAATTTTATCTAAACTCATTTTTTAAACCTTATATTTTTATCTAAACACTCATTTTTCGAATAGACTTTTGAATCTGAATAAATAATCTAACTAATGAACAAATTTAATTCCATCATTTAAGTAGATTAATCCATTTTTGGTATGATAAAATGTAATTAAGTAGGGTTTAAATTTCTTTTTTAATTTTATATTGTAAACATATTTTTTATAAGGGATGAATAAGAAATTTAGAAATCCAATCCAAAGAATTAATGTGAATAAAAATTTTATTTTAATATATTTGAAATGTTTAATATAAATCCTTAAACGTACACCGTGGGCTCAATTGTTTGTTATAAACATATTTAAAATAAATAAATAAATAAAAATAGTATTTACCAAAAAATAAATAAATAAAAATAATATACATTAAAATAAAAATTTAGTTTTGGTTCTATCCTCAGGATGAATTTTAAGTTGCCAAAAGCCTGCTTTTAGATCAAACTTTGAAAATATTTTTGCTCTTGCTAGGCTTGAAAACAAAGAGTTTCTGTTAGGCAATGGAAATTTATCACCTTGAAGGAAAAAATTGAGAGGTTGGTAATTGATTCCTTCAACTAATTGGTTCCCTAATATAAAAGTTGGGCACCGACTAAATTAGTTAAATATGTTCGGAAAATTTTGTTAATTAGTTATATGGGTCGATTTTTTTTTATTTAAAATTTAGATAAATGGATTGTTTTTGAAGTGAGAGGATGTATTTTCCGTACAATTAGCAGGAAAGTTTGTTCAGCTAGACAAGTTTTCACGCACTTTCTCCGAAAACAGTCTATTTAGTCAATTAACAAAATTTTTGATATATGTGGCTAATTTAACCTAAAAATTGGCTTCGGAAATTAACAAATTATCATTATTTTTTTGAGAAAGTATTTATTAAACTAAATGTATACCAAACGTTGTGAAATAATTTTCGTAACAATCACATTTCAAGAATACATTACATTAGAATCATAGCATTAGAAAGCACCAAACGTCCCCAAATGTCAATTTCAATACGTCATGGAACATATTTAAAGTAGGCGTTTCTGGGTTAATTGCACTAAATATCTCCAAATTATTGGTCAAAATTTGAATTAATCCCTAAGCTTCAAGATATTCTAATTGAGTCATCAAATCTTTCTATTAGCTTAGCTGAAAGCGAATCCATAATTTTTTTTAGGGGAGGCAAACTTGAATTATAAAATTTTGAAATGTCAAAATATAAATTTTATCACGTATTAATATATGATTTCATTATTTTTGAAGGGACCAAATAAATTTTTATTTTCATTTTAAGGAAGACAAATCACAATTTTACCTTATATTAATTTATAATTTAATCATTTATAATGGACAAAAATTGTAATTCTCATTTTTTGGGGAGGGGGGGCAAGGCCCTACCTGCCCCTGTATTCACCCTTGAGCTTAGCTATCAATATAAACATTAAATGTTAGCTTGAATTTGTTTTGGAGCATATTTAAAACACACTGATCAAATCGTAAACATATATTACTTATTACATGGATAATTTGGATATGAAAAACAAACGATATCAATAAAATTTAAGAGTATTATTTCTTTTTTTTTAAGCGAAGATACATCAAATCCAAGTTATCCATGCAATAGTTACATACATGTTTACAATTTGATTTATGTATTTTAAATATGCTTCAAATCATATTTTAATTGACATTTAACACCCAAGCTAATGGTTAGATTGACAAAAAGATCTTATTAGTATGATAGTGATAATTTGAAGATCCCATTAGAATATTTTAAAGTTTAAAAACAAATTAAAATTCGGGTCATATTTTTGTTATATATATATGATTACATAATATTGTGTGTATCAAGGGCGAAACCAGGGGACTGACAGGGGTTCTGTCTCCCCTAAAATAAAAAATTTTCTATTTAAGTCCTTAAATTTTTTTAAAATTTTAAATTAGTAAAAGTAAAATTCCACTTTGATCCCCCTAAAAATGATAAAATTTTAATTTAATCCTTTAAAAAATACACTTTTACTATTGTAAAATTTATAATTTAACTTTGACCTCCCTAAAAAATTTTCTCGTTTCGCCCCTGATGTGTATACAAATTATTATAATACTTTATATGTTAACAAATCGAATTATGTTTCATATTTGTTTCGTATTTCATATAGTTTGTTATAGTTATTCAATTTTTAGAATAGGTTAAATCATTTTTAGGTTTAAATTTGGCAATTATTTTTACATTGGGGGTTTCAATTTTTTTTGGTTTAAGTGTTTTGACCTTAGCAATTGTTTTTACACTGGGGTTTGGAATTTTTTTTTATCCAAGTTAGCCATTGAACTTGGTAATTGTTCCCACATTGAGATCTGAATTTTTTTTGTCTAAGTTAATCTATGATATAAATATTTCCTTGAAAACCCTAAAGCTCATGCCTAATATGACCCCAATTGCCAAGTTCAGACCCCAATATGAAAATGATTGCCAAATTTAGGGACTAACTTGAACAAAAAAAGTTCAAGCCCTAATGTGAGAACAATTATCAAATTTAAGGACTACTTTGGACAAAAGAAAGTTCAAGCCTTAATGTGGAAGTTATTACCAAGTTTAGGCCTCAAATAATGATTTAATCTTACAAAATATATTGGAGTAGCTAGTTTGGTTGATTAACTGAAGACAAAATAGTTTTCTAAGGTTCATTTGGATGGAATTTCATAACGAGCACTAAAGCTCTTTTTAGATGGGCAGTGAGATTGAAAATAATAGTGGCGATAAAATTGATTATCGTAATAGTACGATAAAAACTAGTGGTGAGATGTATTTAAATTCAAATACAATTATAATGATGTGACGAGAAAAAATAAATATGAAAAATTATGTGGTGCATTGCTAGTAGAGTTAAAAAAACTCCACTAGTATCACCAAAAAAAAAAAACTCCACAAACAGAGGTGTTATATTGCCATGTGTCCTTAGGTAATATTAAAAAAATTAATATTTAATACATTAATGTTATAAACAAAAATAATAAATAAATGATGGATATGAGAATATGAGAATTTGTATTGCATTCTATATTTTTTTTTATCCAATTTACAAGTAGCATACTCTTCTATATATATAGAGAGATTCAACTCTTCATATTCTAATACATAAATAGGAAAAAGTAGTTATAAGAATATTAAAGGTTAAAGAAGATGGAAGGTTAAAGATCAAGGGAGATGAAACCATTTAATAATATTTATAACACTCCCCCTTGAATGTTCATTGTATAAAGAATACATATCATTAAAAACTTTACTAGAAAAAACCATGTGGGACAAAAATCTAGTGAAGGAAAAAAGAGTACATAATCTTTTGACACATAGTATATATATATATATAGTGTGAATTTACTTCTCCTCATGTAAGTAGGGGTGAGCATTCGATTGAATCGAATCAAATCGAATGGAAAATTTTCGAGTTAATCGAGTTTTCGAATCATATTTCATCATCCTAACTCGATTTGAAATTTTTACGAATCAAGCGAGTGAGATAAAATTCGAATTGAATCGAATCAAATACATTTATTCGAGTTAAATTAAAAAAATTAATTTGGTGTCGTTTAATTTTATGTAATTTTTTTTTGAAGAAGAGAAAATTGATTTTGGGTTTAGTTTATGAATGTTTTTTAATAATGAAATTATATTTGGGTTTAGTTTATAAGTGTTTTTTTAAGAATGAAATTGTATTTGGGTTTAAAAATATTTGAGTTTAGTTTATGGATGAGTTTTAAATTTTAGGGGAAAAAGGTAAGATAAAAAGTTTGGGCTTTGGGAGAAATGGGTATAATAAATTGGGCCTAGATAATATAAATTTAAAATTAAAAATAATATAATTTTATTCTGTTTATTCGAATTCGAAAATTAAACTCGATTTGAACTCAAAATTCGAAAAAAAAATTCAACTTGGTTCGTTTAACTCTAATAATTAGAATAACTCGATTCGAATAATTCGAAATTCGAAAAATTTTTCGAATTTTTTGATTCGAATCGAGTTTTGCTCACCCCTACATGTAAGCATCACTTAAGATATTTGAAACAACGAAATCCAATGTTGAAAATTAGTTTTTCAAATGTAGCAGTAATTGTTTGTTTCATAGAACGCCAAGAAATTGCAGTACCACCATATGTGAAAACATAATCAGTTTGTGATCGAGCATTGTGAGGATCAGATAAATACCCTGCATCTGTAAAACCAACTAATTCTTTTTTGGGTAGGTTAGGAAAAAATAAACTCATATCTCTTGTACCTTGAAGATAATGAAAAACATGCTTAACCCCATTCCAATATCTTCGGGTTGGACAAGAGCTAAATCTTGCTAATAAGTTGACATCAAATGATATATTAGGTCGTGTATGACTAGCAAGATTCATCAAATGCACAAATAGCACTTAAACATGGTACTTCAAGAGCAAGAAAAATTTCATCATTTTTTCGATGACAGAAATGATATTTATTTACATCAAGTGACTTAACAACCATTGGGGTGCTCGACGGATGTGCGTTATGCATGTAAAATCTTCTTAGCACTTTTTCTATATATGTTGTTTGATGCATAAGGATTTCATTCTTTACGTGCTTAATTTGTAATCCTATCCCTAGACAAAATCTTGTTTTCCCAAGGTCTTTCATTTTAAATTCTTTCTTTAAGCACTCCATTATCACTAAATTCTCTTCAAGAGTCTCAATGATATTTAAATCATCAACATACACAGCAATTATAACAAATCCTAATCCAAACATCTTTATAAAAATGCATGGAGAAATGAGATCATTCTTATAGTCGTCCCTCAATAAGTATTCACTAAGATGATTATACCACATACACCCAAATTGTTTCAATTCATAAAGGGATCTGTTTAATTTGATTGAGTAATGTTCTCGAGAACCTAAATTAGTTGCTTCTAGCAGATTAAAACCTTCTAGGAGTTTCATGTAAATGTTATTATCAAGTGGGCCATATAAATAGGCTGTAAGTACATCCATTAGGTGTAAATCAATCCCTCCTCTTATTGCCAGACTAATAAAGAACATAAAAGTAGTTGCATCCACCACAGGAGAGTATGTCTCTTCATAATCAATATCAGGTGTCTTGTGAATGTTCTTGTTACAAGTCAATTATATATATTAAGATTTGTATTTTTTTCCGCTGTTATGCTAACATGTACTCCTCTTGGCTTTACACCTTCCGAGTGTTTGAACTTCTTGTCCGAGATACATTTTATAAGTTATAATAGAAACACTTATTTATTTTCGATGACTTGTTCTCATCTCAATGCTTTCAAGTATATTTTCATTCAAAATCCTCACTTTTCCATAATATTAAAGTGTTCTATGTATATTATCATTGTCGACAATAATTTCATTTCTTTTTTCAACTCCATCATATTTAGTTATGACATAACTAATTGAGATATCTCATTATATTCATAATTTCAAGTACCTAAACCTCTTCTAGGGTTTTATCAAAAGTTATGCCTTGGGTCTCTTCAGGAGTACCCGTGTCCTTTTACTATGTGACCATCTTAATTTCTTTCTCCTTTCTTTCAATAATTTTTCATTTTATGGAATCAACTAGTTTGTCATGCTTCTAGCATGCTCAAGGCTTATTTTTATCACATTTCCTTCTGAGATATATAATTACTTGGAGCATTTTAGCTCGTATATGTATCAGCTAGTATATGAAATCTCTAAATGTCATCACTAAACATATCTAGCAAATAATTTTTATCCTTCAAACTTTATGCACATAATATTAGTGAGGATCACAAAAGAAAATGATGACATAATTATTTAACCAATTTGTCTCCCCTTAATGTCGAGAAAATTTGCAACATGACAATATTTTTTTTTTCAAAATTATGAATATATCTCCCTTCAATATCTAATGAAAATTCTAAAATTTCTCAACTTCATATTTGATGATCCATCTTAGTGCATTATGATGGAATATGAAATAGATATTGCACATCCAGATATTCTTAGATGGGATCTATTGACTTATAAATGAAAGTAAATTCTCAGGAGACAAATATTTCTTACATGTTGGCTTAATGCAAATAAAATTACATGCTTATTGTAAAACAATTCTTATATTAATAGTTAAGCAACTAAATGAAGGCATAGTTTTGCTAACCATTAAATATAACATATATAGGCAATAGACAACTTAAAATTATCCTAGCTAAAACTACAAAAATCATGCTTGGGATATAATGCACTAGCGTTGTTAACACAAATTGCATTATATAGAGATTGTGCACAATCAAATAATTTTAAGAAATAATATTAATCAAACTTTGGGTTGCACATATGTGATACATGAGTTGATATATTATTTGGTTATCATCTAAAAATGAAACCGACCTCTAACTTTAGCTAGTGTTAGCTCAATATGTTGTCCAAATAACTAGTATTGATGAAAACTATTAAAATATAACTTCTAATTCTTCAATAAAATCATATAAATTTTTATCAAATTAGTTTGCATCATCATTGACACGAGATGGTCTAACCGGTCATACCAACACTATGAACTTCTTTTCACTATCTCATATGTCATTCATATAAGTGTATTGTATTCCTTCTGAAAATATTTATAATACAAAAATATGAGTATCTCATGTCATTTCTATCCATGATTTTAATGTAAAACACATAAAAATTTCCTTCAGCATATATCTCATTGATCTGAAAAATAATTTTATGTTTTACAAAATTTTGCATCTCAATAAGGGAAAATATTAGCTTTTCAAGAGCTTTTTACAGTTTGATGCATTATTAGCTTTTTAGGAGCATGCAATCATTTTATTATATATCCTTAATGAATACTGAATTTATTCATATAAAAATAAAATGAATAGGTATAAATGAAACATATATTAAACATAATAAATAATAAATTCATGTTACTAATAAATCACTGTGGTTAATATATATTTTTATATATACCATAACACAACAAAATGTAAAATATTATAATGTCAAATTAAAGTAAATTTACAACTATAAAGGTTTAAACATAAACATTTTCTAATATTCACCTCAATTATGAAACTATCCAAACAAAGTGAATATCTCAAAATTCATGACAAACATTTTTACTTCCAATAATCATATATCTTATTCAAAATTAAAATTAAATCAATCAATTCTATTTAAAATGAACCAATAAAAATAAAAACATTTATCTCCACATAAAAATCTCAATAACTAAATATGTGAAGACATATAAAAATTCATAGAATTATAGATAGAGAATTATATAAATTAAGATTCTTAATAAAAACCAAATCAAATTTCAAAAGAAGTTGATTAGACTAACTTAGGTTATCATGGATGAGAAGTAGTGATTATAAGCATCCTTTGTAATGAAGAGAAAGAGATCATCCCCAAGCAAATATCAAGTAGACATTGATTCTAATGATTCTTAAATCAAACAATTAAATTTCAATGCTTGGATCTCAACAAAATTTTGACACAGACTAGAAACATTTTAATCATCCTTGTATGTATGGTCAACTTTAGTATCATATTGAAAATTTTCATCTTTTTTTTCGAAAAAATTATCCTTCATTTCATCATTTTGGACAAAATTTGTCTTAATATTGTTTTTTTTTTTAATGGATGCTTTGATAAAATTTTAACAAATGCTTAAACATACGACAGGTACGTGACCAATGCATTTTCATACAACATTGGTAGCATGAATTTTCAATAATCTTCAAATATTTTTAACCGCCATTTTCTTGATTTTCCTTATTATTATTTTCTAGTGGTTAGAAGTATCACTATTATAACCACCATGATAACAATTATTAGTATGTCTCCAACCACATCCTCAATTACAACGACAAACACGATTTCTATATTCTGATTTTTCATAATTGTTATGTGTTGTAACATTCACTTCAGGGAATAAAGTTTTTTCACTAGAAAGCATGAGATCGTTTCAAAATAATTTTTAAAGCCTTTTCCACTATATTGCTGCTACAGGAGCACATAAGATATTTCAATCATAGCAAGCTTTAGATAATATTATCGTTTTCTAATGGTAAAATCATTCTTTCAAATTATTATGTCATTCAAGAATCAAAAGATCTTTCACAGTTAGATGTTTCACTTTTAATCATTCATATAATGATAATTATTGAACTTCCATAATAGTAACTTTCTCATAATTATTCGTGTCAACTTATATACTATGAGCTAATAACCAAAGCGAGAAAGCACTATTATTCATGTCTATTAAAACTTAATTATAGAAATATAATCATCTAGATCTATTAAAATTTTATGATAACTAAGATCAACCTTACAATTTGATCAACATAATAATAAAATACCCCAAAAATGTTTTATGGAATATTAGCTAGAGGCATCACATTATTTTATTTACTATAATCAAAGTTTCCATAAAAAATTTAATCCGTAAATAAACAAATAGTGTAATAACCTAATTTCAGTGGTAAAAGGAGTTTAGATTTTAAAATTTAATTACAGTTGGTAAATTAAATTTTATTAAGTAAATTACACTCGTAAGATCATGTGAAGTATTTAGGCTAAAAAATTTCATTAGTAGTGATAATTAGTATAAGGTGTTAAAATATTAAATAATGTGTGAGTGGGTTTTGGTGTAAGAACTTATAAAGGTTATATATATATATATATATAAGTTAGTGGATAAAGATGGAAGGAATTATAAAATTTTTTTGAAGTGAGGGAAATAAAAGAAATTAAAAGAAGATAAAAGACAAGAGGGACACAACATCATCTTCTTTATTTGTTTTCCTTCTTTGACCAAGAATCCACAGGAGAGGAAGCTTGGGAGTTGGCTTGAGAGAAGTCTTTGCATGTATGTAAATTTGGAGTTTTTTTTTATTTATTATTATTAATTTTTGTAATTTCTTGATCCTTGGAGCTTATTTCATGAAACCTATTTGTTATTTTTTTAAAAAAAAAAATATAAAGAAATAGTGAACTTGCCATGGTTGGAAATTGATGTCTTGGTTGCCATTAGAGATGACGTTTGAATTAAAAGTTTAGTTAGAAAGCTCATAACATAGTTTTTGGGTTAGTTTTAATTTAAGAGTTTTATTGTTAATATATGAACAGATAAGGATTTATTAGATAGTTAAACCTTTATGTTGTTCGAAACAAAAAGGAAAACGTAATATTTATATTTAGTTCGAATAGAATTAGAATCATGAAATAATTAATTAATTGTTAATAAGGGAGTTTTAAGTAGAGAGTTTCATGACACGTGGGAGGTTAATTAATTAGCAAAGAACCTGGTTGTTAATTTATGAGAAAATTAGGGCTGTAATAGCTAATTAGACAAATGTTATATTATTAGAATAAAAGAAATTTGAATGCTTTTAACTGCTATGCCTTGTATTCGATTGAAATGGAGTCATAAAATATTTATAACTTATTTTAATTATTGAATGCTTGTTAAAATTAGATCAAAGTACGGAAACTCCGATGAACGATCGAGGGAAGGGGAACCGTTGTCACTGTATAAGTAAGTTCGTTTCATTATTCTATATTTATAATTTCACTTTATAAATGTTAGAATTGTTGTATATAAATATGGGTTGACATATATAATGATTTTGTTAACATGTATAATCCTTGAGGATTGATTTGCTTACACAAATTCAAGCTTTGTGCCTAGTAGGATTTGTGCCGGTATTTTCAGGCTTTGTGCTTAGTAGGCTTTGTGCCGGTGTTTTCAAGCTTTGTGCCGGTGTTTTCGGGCTATATGCCTAGTAGGCTTTGTGCCGGTGATCCAATAACGAGTATTGAATTTTTAACTACAGCCGTTAATTTAACTTAATTACATTTCCATTTGTATTTCGAACTTACTAAGTCTTAAATGACTTACCGCGTTTAAATTTTCATGATTGTAGGTCTCGAGGAATGTTTGCATCGATTGGATCCAGACAAGAGCGTACACTATCACCTTCATCCTCGGTATATTTTTTAGTAACTCATTTTGGTTTCAAGAGTGGCATGTATATAGGATGTTTTGGGTAGTACTTTAATGGGAAATAGTTTTTGTTAAGACTTAAAGCTAAGCATCTTTTGAAGTATGTACATGTAAAGGTGGTAATTGTAAATTTGGTACAATGAATGATTTTTGGAAAATGTTGTATGGTTTTAACATATTACTTGTGTATTGGTTATAAAATATGTTTAAGAATGATGCAGGCTTGATGTGATTAAATATGTGTTTAGATAGGAAGCTTATAGTGTTTTGTGAATAGCATTTAGACTTGAGAGAAATTGGGATCGAATTTTTGATATCAGATTGTGTTGTGTCGGTACCTTGTTATTGAGTATGGGTAGAAGTGCAGGGGATTTAAAACTTTAGTTACTGGCATATTTAGTTTCGGTAGTAAGAATTTAGACTACCGGTAGAACTGTAAAAGTAGTATCGGTAGACTAATCTAAGTATCGATAGAAAATAGTAGTTATTGTTAACTTTGCTCACTATCAAATTTAGTATCAGTAGTTGAAAGGGAGGTATCGATAGAAGTTAGCAGGTTAAGTATTTTTACTTACTGTAATTTTGGATATTGGTAGAAGCTTGCTTGGGTATCGATATATCCCGACCCCTTTGTATCGGTAGAACTTTTAATGTTCCGATAATTACTGTGGTATTTTCACCTGTTTAATTATCAAGTGTTCTACTGATACTTACTAGTTCATGTATCGGTAGAGCCCTCCTTACTTACAATAATTGTATGAAAAATTTGTATTTTCAAATTTTATGCTAATGAAAGGTTGGAACTTCAATTATTGAGGTCTATGAATAGTTAGTGAATTAAAGATATATTCACATACTCAAGTTTCGTTGTTGTGTCGGGATAGGGGTGTCACAAATAGCCATAAGCTATATCATATGCATTTGAATATATATAAGGTACAAGTATATTTAACTTTTTCTAAGTTTTTAATACGACATATCCAAATATTGAACATGAGCCTCTAGTGTCAAAAATAATAATCTAATACATTTGGTAACGGTCACCAAATAAAATAAAATTTTAAAAAATGATTACTTTATTTTTAATCATGTTAATGACATATGTTATGAAAGATATACATACTTAAGTAAAAATATTCAAGTTGTTGATACTTCAATCTTATTCAAAGTCTTAAATCATAAACAAACATATTATGAAATATATAAAACATAAATTCATATTTAAATACGAAAAAAAGAGCATCATTTTAACTTTTTTTTCATTAAGAATATTGAAATCTTAAAATCTTTCAAGCACACATAGAAATTCACATACCTTAACCTTGTTGCTTCAACAAGGACGTTGTACGTCTAGATTACTTGTTCTCCAACAAAATATTGAATACTATCGAGCAAGCTCGTGCTGATAGAGTGTTATAAACAAAAATAATAGATAAAGGATGGATATGAGAATATGAGAATTTGTATTGCATTCTATATTTTTTTTTATCTAATTTACAAGTAGCATACTCCTCTGTATATATAGAGAGATTCGACTTTTCATATTCTAATACATAAATAGAAAAAAATAGTTACAAGAATATGAAAGGTTAAAAAAGATGAAATGTTAAAGGTTAAGGGAGATTAAAGGTTGAACATCTATTTAATTATATTCATAATAACTGACAATATATTTTTGTTTATTTCACAAGTAGTTTTTGTTTATTTTTTTAGCATTTTACTATATCATTATAAAACACTTATCAACTCCTTTATTCTATTTGTAGAATTTAAAAACTCTACTAACAGTGTACCAAATATTATTTTTCAAAAATAAAACAAACACGTCATTTATTTAACCTTACTTATGGAGTTAAAAAACTCCGTGTAAAATTATATCCCAAAACATTACTTTAAAATATTTTACGACATGATAAATAATTAAAATTTATATCTACATTAAATAATAAAATACAAATTAAAAATAATAATTTTGTTAAATGATAATTAAAAATGATTGAAATCATATTTATATTAAAAAAAATCTATACAATATACAATAACATTCTCTATAATATATTTACTTTTTATAATTATTAAATTTATATTTATATAATATTTTTAATTGTATAAATGCATGTTTTTATAATGATGATTTACATCTTCGATTTCATTTTACACTTTCAAAAATATCAAGAGTAGGATAAATTGATATTTTAAAAATTTTTACAAACGTTTTTAAATGATAAGCAAAGGGAAGACAGTTTGAGCAATTCGATTTAAAATAGTTCAACCCTAATTGTATACTTTCACTATCTTGATATATTTCAACTAAAAATTTCCCAATTCACCTTAAATTATTATCTTTTAATAAAAATATATAACATTTATAATCTCTATCTTTTTTATAACGTAAATAAATCCTAAATTTTCTCTTAATTTTTATAACTTAACTAAAACTCGTTAATTTTTATGGCTCAACTAAATACCCTTTATAATCTACTTAAGGTTTATACTTCAATTTCTACAAACTTTTCTATTCACGTATGAATTTAGAAAGGTAAAAATTAAAAATGATGATTAAGTATATTAAATTAAAGTGAATGTCTATACATAATAAAAATAATAAAATCATAAAAACATAATTATATTAATATAATATATATATTGAATAAACTGATGTGATTATATAGTAGTATCTATTCACACGTTATTAACTTTTTGACAAGGCACACAAACTTTACACACACAAGTGCTCAAACTCGAGACTCTTAGGATGAATAATATTTGTTTTTTCTATTGGAGCCACTTGTTGGGTTAAGAATATTTGTATATATTTGAATTATAGTTATTGTTAGAATTGTATGACCCGAATCTCATTACTTATTAAAGAAATAAAATACAATAATAAAAATAAAAGGATCTGTAAGGGTGAAAAACTGTATGGGGATTGTGACCGAGGGTGTGGGGGCGGAGCTCCTACGATATGGACCATGTCGTACAAGTAGAATCCATATAGAACTACATTTCTTCTATTTGACATTGATTAAAATAAAATTTTTCAATATTTTAAAATCTGTATGTTTTATTTTTATTTTCTTATTGTTTTACGATCATTCTATTGCAATTATCGACTTTTATTATAATAATTACAATATTATATTTTTACTTGATGGAAATATTAATGTATTTAGTTTATAATAAATTTTAATTTATCATATAATAATATTATTTGTTTATCATATTAAATAAATATATTTTTATTTAAAAATGATGTTACATTTTTCCAACTTAAAGGTTAAAAAAATAGAAAAAGGTAAAACTGAAAGAAACAAAAATTTTCACTGGACCAAAAATTGCCGGTGAGCAATTGGAGGTGTAACATGGTAAAGAACAGTCTACTAAACAATCATTGCAGGGAGATTGGACTCAAAAAAAAAAAAAAAAACCCCTCTCAGACATAGCTAATACCATTCAAAAGAAGTTTAAAGTGAGCAATACATTTATTTATTTATGATTAATATAAAAATAATAATAACGATAAAATTAAATATTATAACGATATTATAATATAAAATAAAAAATAAATTAAAAATACTACATCATATTATCCATTCAAACTCATATTTAACCATTATTTTTATGTGAAAACACAAAAAGCAGCAATGAGTGGACCTTAGACTAACTTTATGCAATTAATGATAAAAATATTTTTATTAAAAAATGATAAAAAATTTTTGTTGAAATAAAATATGGATTAATATGCAGAGTTCAATTCCAAGACGCCTCCTATCGTCCGGCAAAAATACATTAGTAAGGAGTATACGTCTTTTCTTTAGGATTTTTCTAAGGAACATGTCTTTTTCTTAAAACTATTAATTACACTTTATGCTGTTTATGTTTCTTGTTGGTTAAGAATTATTTATATATTTATTGGTATGTCATTTATTACATTATTCATATGGATGCTGGATGTTTATAATCAGCATGAAACTCTTACAGGAATCAATTCCTGTCACCCTAAATAAATTATTTATTTAAAATTTCTCCCAATCATAAAAAAAAAAAAAAAAAAGCATTAGATCAGATCTCAAACACAATGTTGTTCTCACCTTAATCAGGTTGAACTCCATTTGCCTGAAATCTTTAACCATCACTCTCACATAACCCGGTGGTCCTGCACAGTTCAGAATTTGGCCTTGTGTGTATGACTATAAATATCAGAAGAGCAGTGGATGTGTCAGAAGAAAAGCTTTCATTACACAGAATAATTTCTGGGGTTTAATACTACTTGTGGACCTTCCTTGTTTAAACCATAATCACAATATCAAAGTAAAGCATCTTAGAAAGAGTTGCATGATCACAGAAACAGTGGATCATGTTATTTTTAAGGGAATAGTTTATTGGTAAACACCAACGTTTACCAGCAATTTGAACTGGGTATGAAATACAAGGCGTTCTTGTTGATCACACCACCCACTACAGTTATTTTATTGCTTCTTGGCATGCCTTTGGCAAAAGGCTTTTACCCTTCGCAACCCTTCTTGGAGAAGACAAGGCTCGATAGCAAACGTAACGCGAAGCCAGTTCTTCAATCCCACTGCTTTCCCTGCATCATTCATTCTTTGCTTGTTAGTCTCAAGAGTGTAAATCAGCAACAATTCCTAGGAAAAGAAAGGTGTACATTGACTCACACTAGTCCATGAAACCTACTCATAACATACTTAAATCTCACCGTCTCAATAAAGAATATTGACAACATAAACCATTCAGATTATTATATCAGAATGGTTGCAGTTGTTGGAGCATACTTCGGGTTCATTGATGAGTATATTTTTCACTTAATCACAATTGAAGATTCATTTGGGTTTTCCCCCATAGGAAATAAGGACGTTTAACTTAATTCTGTTGGCGAAAATGATACAGGAACTTCAATCTTACCAGGTAGAATAATGACTGATTCTTCTTTAGCTAACTTGAGACAGAAATCAACATCATCATTAATGTCTTCCAACATTGATAGGTTCAGCTTCACCTGCATTTAAAGCTTACAAATATAAATAATTTTCCAATTTCTTCAGCATACATCAAAAAGACCAAACTACTACCTTACCATTACAAACATTGATCCTTCCGGTTTCTTTGGACAAGTTATGGAAGGTATCTCTTCAATTCTATTGTAGCATACATCAGCACATTCCCTTAGGGTGCTGATGATCTTTGAGAAAAAATCCTCCTCTGTATTCTCAAGGATTTGAGGAATCGCTGCCTGTTTCATAAAACCAAATTACACCAATTCATCCGAAGGATAGGTTAGGAGAATGATTTAGAGTGAAACTTTCCAGAGCTTTATGGGAAAAATTATAGCACACTTCACTGCCGACAGTACATCTACTGGCTTTTGGCAAGAAAGTGGCAATTGCATTTTTCCAATGCAAGTATGTGTCTTAGCAAAAGTATCTTGAACAAACCTGGATAAATGTAGTGGGATCAGAAGAGATATTGAGGAATCCTGTGATCGAATCGATTACCTGATAAGAGCCAATGAGATCATTAACACAACATGATCCCAACTTCATATATTTCTACTTTAAAATATGCATTGCCTGTAGCCTCTTTAATTAGGAAAATGTAGCACCATGTATCTTAAACAAGAGAAAAATAAATTAGGGGCCAACCCCAGATTTTTGAAGAATGCCATCGGGATCACTTGTGACAAGCCACCCTAGGCGCCAACCAGGAACAACCCATCTCTTTGATATAGACCCCATGGTGAGAATAGGCACGGTTAATCCAAACACTCGCATCGGCACATATGGAGTGCTTCCAAATGCGAGATTGTCGTAAGCTTCATCAGCAACGACCAAAATCCCAAGCTTTCTTGCTGTCTCTGCAACCTAACTTATAAAAAGATAACACTGATCAACATCTTGTTTTGAGAGAGACGAGAAGTTGTACTGTAAGTAAAACAAGCTTGTTTAACCTTGTTCAAATGTTCATAGCTGAAGACATTCCCACAAGGGTTGCCTGGATTTATAATAACCATAGCAACAGTATTCTCATCTGCAAGAGTCTCTACAGCATCAAGATCAACCTCCCAACCTTTTTCAGGAAGAAGATCATAATGACGCATTTCAAGATGGCTATAAGCACACCAAGCTTCATAGAGTGGGAAGCCTGGTCTAGGAAGCAAAATATTGGCACCAGGGCGGGAAAGAATTGATATAACAACTTCTATTCCTTGACTACATCCAATTGTTAAATAAACATCATCGGGCGATAACTTGTAGGGAAGGTCACGGTTGAGGTAATCTGCAAGTGCCCTGTTGGAATTCGAACCAGACAAAGTTCATGACCACTCATTCATTCATAAGAAAACTTTTGTCACACCTTTTAAAATTATTTTGCTGTTTCTTTTGAAACATGATTAAAAGAGAGAGTTTACAATCTAACCTTCTTGCGGGAAGAATACCAACAGTGGTCGCATAACAATTATGCTTACCCGAACGTAGAGCATCAACGATGGCATCTTCAGCAGCAGGAGTAGTCCTGAAGATTGGAAAATGTGAGGGGTCGCCATGACCGAGAGGAATGACTGTGAGGCAATTATCTTGGTTGATGCTGTCCATTAACAGGTTGAGATATCCTCGGACGGTGGTGTTGGACGCTGCCTCCAGGCCCTGTTTCCCTTGGAAACCCCATTTCTTTGCTCCACTCTCCATCTTATCTCTTCTTCTTGTTGCCAATGGAGTTTGGACTTTGGAGTTAAGGGTTAGCGGGGCTGTGCGTCTTCAACAACCCATCATGTAATAGTCATTATCTAATAAATACAAGTAACTTGGATAAAAATATTCACACTTCAATATAAAAAAAAATTTCTAGTTCAGAAAAAAAAATACCTAAAAACTTGAAATTGTCTTATATCCTACGCGAATCACTTGGTTCACACAATATAGGCTATTCAGTATTTTTTTAACTATAAACTCTTCCTATATCTTTTTAGTTATTTTTTAGAGGTAAATTAGATTAACGGTCCCTCAACTTTAATAAAATAGTTATTCTACTTCAATTTAGTCATCCAATTTTTAAAAAAATAACAAATCAATTCTACTCACCATTGTTCGTTAAGGAGAAGAAAAATAAAATTTTTACCCAAAAAACTCATCAACCAGTAATTTAAGAAACTTCCATTAACCCAAAAATTATAACCCATAAAATCATCATTAACTCAGAAATTTAATTCATATCTCTTTTCATCTCTCTTCTACAGGAAGAAAAAACCTATAAAGTCGTTAATCCAAAAATTAAAATTGTCTTTGATTTCATCTCTTCTTCTTATAAAAAAGAAAAACACAGAACATGTAAGAGCACAATTTAAAAGGGAATGGTTTTCCTCCCAACCAATGTTCAAATATCAATTTTTTTTCATAGGTTAACCTGAAAGAAAAAAAAAAAATCTAAATTTTTCCCAAAAAATTCATCTGACAGAAAAGCTTAAAACTTTTGAATCCTAAGTATTTTTGGTTGAAATGGGATTAGTTCAATAGAGAATGAAGAAAATGAATGGGAATTGATGGAGTGACCACTTTTTGCTGTCTTCCTCCTCCGTCATCATAAGAATAGATTGCTTTCAGACTGCGTTGATAAGGTAGAAAAAGTTTGGATTTTTTATTGTTTTTCTTGTTTCGGCATCTCCATTTGAATCGAAAGTTGAATTATTGTTTTGTCATTAAAATTAAAGTTGGGTGATTTTTGATATAATTTATTATTTTTAAAATTAAGAATAAATTATAAAATATATATTTAAAGAATCAACGACAACAAATTAAAAATACGAAATGGATCGAAACAAAATATAAATAAAAAGAATCCAATAAAACGATGCAACGTACATGAAAATGAAAAATTAAAAATACGTTTAAGAGCTGAATGAAGAGAAGGCTCGATAGCTTCTTTAACCCCACTGCTATCCCTACATCCATTCATTTTTTGCTTGTTAGTCTCAGGGTGTAAATCAGCAGCACGCCTTTTGTATGTGTTAAAATACTATGAATTCCTTGGAAAAAAGTACTTACGGGTGTTTAGTAACTCACATTAGTCCATGAAACCTACTCATAACTGAATACTCAAATCTCAAACTCTCAAGAAAGAATATCGACAACATAAACCTTTCAGTTTATTATATCAGACTTGTAGCAATTGATGGAGCATACTTCTGGTTCATTGATGAGTATCTTTTTTTCACTTAATTACAACTGAAAATTCATTTTTGTTTTTCCTTCTTTCCCCCGTGGGAAATTAGGACGTTAGATTAATTATATTGGTGAAAAAGATATAGAAACTTCAATCTTACCTGGTAGAATAATGACTGATTCTTCTTTAGCTAACTTGAGGCAGAAATCCATATCATCATTAATGTCTTCCAACATTGCTAGGTTCAGCTTCACCTGTATTGAAAGCTTACTAATGTAAATACTTTTCCAATTTCTCCTGCATACGTCCTAAATATCAAACAACTCCCTTACCATTACAAACATCGATCCTTCCGGTTTCTTTGGACAAGTTAAGGAAGGTATCTCCTGAATTCTGTTGTAGCATATATCAGCACATTCCCTTAGGTTGCAGATGATCTTTGAGAAAAAATACTCCTTTGTATTCTCAAGGATTTGAGGAATCGCTGCCTGTTTCGTAGAACCAAATCACACAATTCATCCGGAGGATAGGATAGGAGAATGATTCAAAGTAGAACATTATAGAGCTTTATGGGAAAAATTATAGTGCACTTCACTGCCTACAGTACATCAACTGGTTTTTGGCAAGAAAGTGGCAATTGCATTTTTCCAATTTAAGCATGTGTCTTAGCAAAAGTATGTTGATTACCAGACCTGGATAAACGTAGTGGGATCAGAAGAGATACTGAGGAATCCTGTGATCGAATCGATTACCTGTTAAGAGCCAATGAGATTGTTGAACGTGGATTGCATGAAGCAACAAGAAGCAGAGCAGAGGCAAAAGATAGATTCGGTCAACACATGAAGACCAACATTTGTGCCAACATTTTGTTTCATTTTGAACTTAGTTTAATGGTTTTTTTTTTGTATTTTAATACTGATGTAATTCAGTCAATTTGGAGGCTGTTTTAAAGCTTAAAGTCAGGTAGGCTTAGGTTGAATTTATCAATGTGATCTTACTGTTGAAATCTGCTTATGTAATGTAGATATTGATCCATACCCTATTGTTCCTACTATTATTTTTTGTAATGATATATTCACAATGAATCAATAAAGAAAGAAGTGAACTTTTCATCAAATTTTTACTTTTCGCTACAACTTTTCTTTCATTTTCTGGTTTGTTTTCACTACAAAAAGCTGAGTCTTTAAGCTCAAGCAAGTGCTGAGTTCAACTGCACTGTCATTTTATTCAACAATTGGTATCAAGAGCTTGCTTCTTAGAGGACCTTCTTTGTTGTCAACCTTTAAAAGCTTCATGTCTTATTCAGGATATTCTCCAGCTCCACCACCACAGTTTATTGGGGTAAACTACCACATTTGGGTAGTAAAAATGAGGACTTACTTGCAAGCATTTGACTTGTGGGAAGTTTTTAATGCTGATGTTGAACCACCACTACTAAGAGCTAATCCTATAGTCACTCAAATCAGGCAGCACTCTAATGACAGGGCCAAGAAATACAAGGCAATGTCATGTATTCAGAACTCTGTGTCAGATCTGATTTTTATAAGAATTATGGCCTGTGAGACTCCAAAACAGGCTTGAGACAAGCTAAAGGAAAAGTTTCAAGGGACTGAAAAAACAAAGCAACAATAGCTAATCAATCTAAGAAGGGAGTTTGAGAATTTAAAGATGAAGGAGAGTAAAACAATAAAGGAGTACATAGACAGAATAATGGCAGTTGTCAACAGTATAAGATTGCTTAGAGACCAGTTCAGTGAAAGTAGAATTGTGGAGATGGTTTTGGCTATCTTACCTGAGAGATATGAGGCTAAAATCTCATCACTTAAAGACTCAAGGGATTTGACCAGGATCACCTTGACAAAGCTTATGAATGCCTTCTATGCTTAAGAATAAAAAAGAGCCAGTAGACAAGAAGAGTGCCAGGAAGGAGCCTTTCAAGCCAAGAGCAAATCATCTTTGAGCTCTTCCAATGCCAAAGGGAAAAAGGCTTGGATTGAAAACAAAATAAAGTCCAAAAAGGATGCTGTCAGGAAGAAATTTCCTCCTTGCTTACATTGTAAGAAGACTACTCACCTTGAGACATTTTGTTGGTACAGGCCTGATGTGCAGTGCAAGATCTGTAAGAAAATGGGGCATGCTGATAAAGTTTGTAAGAACAAGGGTCAGCAAAAGAACCAACAAGCTCAAGAAAACACACATGCTCAAGTAGTTGATGACTTTGATGCTTAGGAGGAGCAAGTGTTTGTTGCTTCTTGTACTGCAGCCAAAAAAAGCATGACCAAGGGATGGTTGCTAGATAGTGGTTGTACAAACCACATGACTCCAAATGCTACTATTTTCAAAAGACTTGACAGGACCTTCACTACTAAAGTCAAGTTGGGAAATGGTCAGTTCATAAAGGCAATAGGAAAAGGTGATGTGCTCATTGACACTCCAACAGGTACTAAATTTATTCCCAATGTGTTTTTAGTACCTGATATAGACAGAAATCTACTTAGCATTGCTCAGCTTATAGAGAAAGGTTATTATGTTGTTTTCAAGAATAAAGAGTGTCAAATCTGTGATCCAAGTGGATCTACTCTCATGTTAGTGACAATGTCAAATAAGAGTTTTGTTATTAATTTAAATGAGAGGTCAGATGAGGCATATGTAGCTGTTTCAGATGAATCTAGACTATGGCTTAAGAGGTTTGATCATGTTAGCTACAAGTCATTAGCTCAACTAGCAAATGAAGATCTGGTTCAAAATTTTGCCAAGACAGTGCACCTGTATGAAGTTTGTGATGTTTGCCAGTTTGGAAAGCAAATCAGACTTCCTTTTCTTGCAAACAAAACCTGGAGAGCCATTGAAAGATTGTAGCTGGTCCATTCAGATGTGTGTGGTCCTATGAAGATTGAATCACTAAGTGGCAGCAGGTATTTTATTCTTTTTATTGATGATTTTTCAAGGTTCTGCTGGGTCTATTTCCTCAAGAAGAAGTCTGAAGTGACCTCAGTTTTTTGGAAGTTCAAGACTGCAGCTGAAAACTACTCAGGTTGCAAGTTAAAGACTCTGAGGTCAAATAATGGTACTGAGTATACCTCTGAGCAGTTTCAAATTTTTTGTGAAGAATCAGGGGTTGCACATCAGTTCACCAATATGTATACACCTCAACAGAATGGTGTAAGTGAGAGGAAGAACATGACCATTATGGATATGATCAGATGCATGATGTTTGAAAGGAAATTGCCTAGGAGTTTTTGGGCTGAAACTGTCAGCATAGCTGTCTACATGCAGAATAGGTTACCAACAAGAGCCTTGTCTGAAAAGACTCCATTTGAAGTATGGTTTGGTCACAAACCCTCTGTGGAACATTTAAGAATTTTTGGATGCATTTCTTATGCATTGGTACTTGCTGTCAAAAGAGACAAGTTGGATCAGAGGTTTAAACCAGCTATCTTTGTAGGATATAGCAGCAACAAGAAGGGCTATAGGTTGCTTGATCCTTTAACACTCAAAGTGTTTGTAAGCAGGGATGTGGTGTTTGATGAAAATGCATCATGGAACTGGGAGAAGTCAGAACCAGTGGATGTTTCAGAAGACCTTGCATCAGAAAATGATGAAGCAATCCAGAATGGTGATAATCAGGACTTTGATGAAGAACCAGTTAGAGGAACAAGACTGTTGAGTGATGTTTATGAAAGGGCTGATTTGGCTGATGTTGTGCCAATCAGTTTTAAAAAAGTAAATTCACAACAAGGATGGAAAGAAGCCATGGCAGTTAAAATGTCCATGATCAACAAGACTCAGACTTGGGATTTAGTTGAAAGACCAGTCCACAAGAAAGTCATTGGGGGTGAAATAGATTTTTAGAGCTAAACACAATGTTGATGGTAGTTTGAACAAGCTGAAAGCAAGATTGGTTGTCAAAGGGTTCAGCCAGAAGTATGGAGTGGATTACTTTGAAACATTTGCACCAGTTGCAAGACTTGATATAATCAGACTTTTGCTTGCACTGACAGCTCAAAAAGGTTGGAAAATTCATCAACTGGATGTAAAATCAGCATTTTTAAATGGCTACTTCAATGAAGAGATCTGTGTTGAACAACCTGAAAGGTTCATAAAGGCTGGTGAAGAAGCTAAAGTCTACAAGCTGAAGAAAGCCTTGTATGGCTTAAAGCAAGCACCAAGAGCTTAATATGATAGGATTGATTCCTACTTGTCAAGCTTAAACTTTGAAAGAAGTCTTAGTGAGCCTACCTTGTATGTGAAGAAACATGGAAAGGAGACACTTCTCATTGTGTCAATTTATGTTGATGATCTCCTTGTAACTGGTGGAGATGAAAATCTGTTATCAGATTTTAAGACTGAGATGGAAAATATGTTTGAAATATCAGACTTAGGAGAGATGTCTTATTTCCTTGGTATGGCAAATCTCTCAAGTTGAAAATGAAATTTTCATTGGTCAAAAGGCATTTTCCTTAAAGATTATGAGCAAGTTCTGCATGGACAAGTGCAAGTCAACAAGCACACCAGTAATTGTTGGTGAGAAGCTTTCAAGCCAAAGTGATTATGAGAAGGTGAATGAGTCTGGTTACAGAAGTTTGATTGGATGTTTTCTCTATCTAACTGCCTCAAGACCAGATATTATGTTTGCTGTCAGTCTCTTGTCAAGGTTTATGCATTGTTGCAACATCTCACACATTCAAGCTACAAAAAGGGTGTTGAGGTATATAAAAGGCACACTTGACTATGAAGTCAAATTTACAAAGTCAAAAAGCATGCAACTTATTGGCTTTTCTGATAGTGACAGGGCATGTTCCATTGATGATATAAAGAGTACCTATGGTTATCTTTTCACTTTAGGGTCAGGTGTTTTTAGTTGGAGTTCAAAGAAGTAGTCAATTGTGGCACAATCAACTGCTGAAGTAGAATATGTTGCAACTCCTGCTGCAGTCAGTCAAGCTATTTGGCTGAGAAAACTTTTGAAGGATTTAAATATGTACCAAGGAGAAGCAACAGAGATCAAATGTGATAACCAATCTGCTGTTGCAATTCCAAAGAATCCAGTGTTTCATGACAAAACCAAACATGTTAAGATTAAATTTCACTTTGTAAGGTGCAGTCAGTCAAGCTATTTGGCTGAGAAAATTTTTGAAGGATTTAAATGTGTACCAAGGAGAAGCAACAGAGATCAAATGTGATAACCAATCTGCTATTGCAATTCCAAAGAATCCAGTGTTTCATGACCAAACCAAACATTTTAAGATTAAATTTCACTTTGTAAGGGAGGCTGAGCAAAGTCATGAGGTCAAACTGATTCATTGCAGTTCAGAGGAGCAACTTGCTAATATTTTGACAAAATCTCTTGGTACAACAAGGTTTGAATGTTTGAGATCAAAACTTGGTGTTTGCAGCATACAATCCAATGAGGAGTGTTGAACGTGGATTGCATGCAGCAACAAGAAGCAGAGCAGAGGCAAAAGACAGATTCGGTCAACACATGAAGACCAACATTTGTGCCAGCATTTTGTTTCATTTTTAACTTAGTTTAATGTTTTTTTTTTGTATTTTAATACTGATGTAATTCAGTCAATTTGGAGGCTACTTTAAAGCTTAGAGTCGGCTAGGCTTAGGTTGAATTTATCAATGTGATCTTACTGTTGAAATCTGCTTATGTAATGCAGGTATTGACCCATACCTTATTGTTCCTACTATTATTTTTTTTAATGATATATTCACAATAAATCAAAGAAGAAAGAAGTGAACTTTTCATCAAACTTTTACTTTTCTCTGCAACTTTTCTTTCATTTTCTGGTTTGTTTTCACTACAAGAAGCTGAGTCTTTAAGCTCAAGCAAGTGCTCTATTCAACTGCACTGTCATTTTATTCAACAGAGATAATTAACTCAACATGATCATATATTTCTACTTTTAAATATGCATTGCATGTAGCTTCTTTAATTAACAGCATATATCTTAAACAAGTGAAAAATAAATTAGGAGCCAACCCCAGAATTTTAAAGAATGCCATAAACTTCATCAGCAATGACCAAAATCCCAAGCTTTCTTGTTGTCTCTGCAACCTAACTTTCAAAAAGATAACACTGATCAACTTCTTGTTTTGAGAAGAGTCAACAAGTTATATTCTGAAAGTAAAACAAGCATGTTTAACCTTGTTCAAATGTTCATAGCTAAAGACATTCCCACAAGGGTTACCTGGATTTATAATAACCATAGTAACAGTATTCTTATCTGCAAGAGTCTCTACAGCATCAAGATCAACCTCCCAACCTTTTTCAGGAAGAATATCATAATGACGCATTTCAAGATGATTATAAGCACACCAAGCTTCATAGTGTGGATAGCCTGGTCAAGGAAGCAAGATATTGGCACCAGGGCGGGAAAGAATTGCTGTAACCCTTCATGTACCAATCATTTGCCCAAAAGAAATGGGGAATTCACATTTTGGTTCTAATTTCTGCCACTTTATTAAATTTGCACCCAAAAGACCAAAGCTTGCCAATTTATCATGAAGGCTTAATTTTAGAAAATAACCTAAATGTTTATGAGTTTTTGGGTTTGAGCCCTTGAAGTTACGATTTTTACAGAAATCATCTTAATTTTAATGATTAACTGTCAGTCAAACAGCAGGTCAACAAAGTAGTTTATGTGTCATGTCACATCAGCACGATGTCATAAATGACATCATTAATAAAAAATTATTTAACAATTTTTTTTCATTTTGTTTTCATCTTCTTCTTTCTTCTCTCTTTCTCTCTAGCTGCTCTTACAGTAAAAATCATTTTAATCAGAGCTTACACCTGCATTTCACTCTCTCAATTACCCATTTCAATTACAGTAAAAATCAAAACAAATTCATTTCTAAACGAAGTGTTTTTCTCTTTTTGTATAGTTTCTGTTGAGACATCAGTATAAATATTTTATAATATATGGTATATAAGTGTGTGAATCTATGTGGACTTATATGAAATCTTAATTCTAGGGCCTTTTGTTTGCTCCTGGTTTCTTTCTTGTTTGTGCGTATTACAGGCTAATGGCGAACTCATGTTTCACGTTAAAATATGATGATTTTTGAAAAAATTACAGCGTTGAAGATGTCAATAAAAAAACCCATAAACATTGAGAATATTTTCGACAATTATGCCTATTATGAATATCAGTCAAGCAAAATTGATAGGGATAATGTCATTTTATACCCTTGTACTTTAACACTTGTTTGAATGTGGTACTTGAAGTTTAATTCCATTACATAATTTGGTACCTGTCGGTAACGCTGTTAATTTCTGACTTATTTTGCCATGTGGACCAATTATGTGTCGACACGTGAAAATGGACAGGTTGAAGGGGTAGCTGCACGAGTAGATGAGGGAAGGATTGTTTTGCAATTTGCCCTTCCCCTCCCTCCTTTTTTCATCTGGATTTGAAATTAAATAAATTAATTTAAAAAATAGAAATAGTCTCTCTCCCTTAGCTTAAACTTTTCATGTTCTCTCAACTCAAAACCAGACAATTTTTTCATTTTTTTTCTTTGTTTGTTTCGTTTGTTCATTGATTTACCTTGTCTGAGTATTATCTTTAGCCCCAAATCTTTCTTATTTTCTCCCCAATCTATTTCTTTCATCTGGGTATTGTCTTTAGCCTCAAATCTTTTTATTTTTATCTTGACCGAACACAAAATCCCATTGAATAAGCTTCTTAAACCAGAGTTCATTCAAGATCCCCTTTAAAAAAAAAACCAAATAATTCTTTTTTTTTCTGTTGAACTAAAACATATCAAAACATCAAAGGGAAAATCAAAAGTTGAGATTTTGGTTTCTATGTTTTAAGTTTAACCTCTGATGATGAAGAGAAGACATGAACTTTAACATCATTGTCACTTCCAACCTCCATTGTAGCCATTTCATCTTCCAAACACAAACAGAGAAGAAACAAAAGCAACAAATAAGCTCAAAAGTTCAAAAAGAAAAACACCCGAAGAACTATCATTAAGAAAGAAGAAGAAAAAGAAGAAGAGTGGTTCACCTAGTTTCTTATCTGAAGAAGGTTACAATTGGCCATAGTTGTAAAATTGGATAATTAAAAAAAAAAACCCTTTAGATGTTTGAGTGAAAAGAAATAATGTTTTGAATTCAATCACACACCTAACAATTCCTTAAATCTTTCTGTCGTCTCTCTTTCACTCCCTCGCTTGGTTTAAAATTCAAATCCTTAACATTCATTCATAAATTAACATCAGCTTTTGAATCTTTTTTTCCTTAGAAAATTTCTATTTGGTTCACGAGAAAGAGAGGAAGAAGGAAGTAGAAGCAAATTTTAAATTAATTTATTATTTATTTCAAATTCAGATGAAAAAATGGGGGAAGGGTAAATTGCAAAACAGCCCTTCCCTAATCTACCCTTGCAATTATCCCTTAAATCTGCCACTACCACGTGTCGACACATAATTAGTCCACGTGTCAAAATTAGTCAAAAATTAATACTGTTACCGACAGGTACCAGATTGTATAACGGAATTAAATTTCAAGTACCACATTAGACATTTTGAAACTTCATGTACCATATTCAAACAGTGTCAAAGTACAAGGATAAAAAATAGCATTATCCCAAATTAATATAATACAAGGAGCAATTGAATATTTAACCGGCAGAGTGTATTTCGTCCTTATTGCGAGTACCTAAACAATTGAAATTGTCTTTAATCCTACGCCAATCAGTCCACACAAGAGATGTTAAAGAACACAAGATATTAGGTATACTGCACTAGGGAGCTTAATTTATGCTTAGTAGGCCAACTGATAGTGATCTACAGATGTTATGCGTCCAGCACTCCACTTCCTAGTGTTTTCTTTTTAGTTTTTATTTTTTATAAGAGATAAATATTAAATTTATATATAAATTTTTGTTGAATATGCAATTTAATATATATATTTTAATTTAATACAATTATACATATGAATTTTGAAAGTTGGTTCATAACTATATATAATATTTTGATTTTGATTCAATTATAAATATTTAAATAAATGAATTTTTTTTTTTTTTGCTACATAATGAATACATATATTTATTTTCACAGTAGAAACATATTCTTACGAGATAAGATAGGGTGGGATCTTAAAACAAATCAAGTGTGAAAAAAATAAATAGTCCAGTTTACATCTAAACACTGAAATTCGGCTCAAAAAAATTATAGTATCATCGAAAAAGAAATTCTATCGATTTTTTGTGTACTATAAAATTTTAGAGTGATTTATTCAATCACAAATTTCTTTTATGAATTTATTACAAATCCGCAAAAACAGTTTTATAAAAAGATATTTAAAATATTACTTTTTACAAGATTACAAATAATTTTTAGCATATTTGATTTCGAAATTGAATATATCAAAGGAGAAACTAATTTTTTCCTAATTTTCTCACTAGAAAATTTCTTCGAAAATGCCCTCAAAACTCAAAACAAAAAAAATAAAAAAAAATAAATAAATAGAAGAATCCTCCTCAAAAACAAAAATATCCTCAAAATCATCAAATCATGCTATAAAATTTGTTTGCAATAAGAAAATGATGCTCACCAAAAACCTCAAATGATTCATCCCTCTAGAATGCACAAAACCCAAATAAATCAATTCTCAAATAAATATAAAATGGATTAAGTCTCTCTCATCTCTAAAAATTACATTAATCATAGCCATATCTAAAGAAGAAACTCTTCTCAAATAAATTATTTTTGAAGCAATCAAAATATCATAAAGATAGAAAGATTGTTTTGCATACTATAATCTCTCAAAAATATTTCAAAAGAAAATCTCTTCAAGATATTTTTTAAAAAGAAGTAGCATTTTCACGTATTGTTAAACAAAACTCTTTAAAATATTTTACAAATATGTTTTAAAATTTTTTGAAAAAACTTCACATGTTGTTGTCAAAGAATTTTTTAAAAGATGACTTTAAACCATCAAACTTACAAAAAAAACCCTAAAAATATTAAGAAAACGTATTGATTCAAACACTGCACAGATCCAAAAGACGTTAATTTTATTACTCATTCAACAACTCAAGCAATTAAAATTCTCAAACCAAGAGATTGGGGTGAAAACTCAAACTCCCCAAAGAAAGTTCCAACAAAACTCACCACCAAAATAAACCATCACCCATATTTTATATATTGGGACTATTAAACAGCATGGTATAATGTCTTTTTTATCAACAACCAACATATAAGACACTCTTGGATCGTATATTTCAAGTATGACATCCAATACAAATTCTCAAATTTATTTAAAAAATAGTGGAACTGGTACAGTCCATCTTCTTTTAATATTCTATTAGAAAAAATCCAAAATTTATGGCCCAAATTTTTTGATAAATTCCAACCAAAACCATACCAAAGACACATGTACACAGCAATCCATTTCTTTTCAAAATTGAGTATTTCTTGGATTGTATCTTGGAATTATGCTTATAAACATGAACAATACATAAGAATACCATTGCTAGTTCGAAATTTAAAAAAAAAATGGTGGGACAAATTCAATGACGAAAAATATGATTTAAAGTATTTGGATGATGCTTGGATCAAATTACTGCATAATTCCTTTAAGCCGAATCGATTACCAGCGTATTGTAGGCTCAAGCCAAAACAAAAAAGATTATGATTGAAATACTCAACTCAATGAATTTCGACTCAAAAAATGAAAAATTTTCAACATCTTCAATCAAAACAGTGGACCTTGCAAATGACACTAAAATAATGACAATCACCAAAACCGAAAAGAAATAAAGAAAGAAGAAGATAATTGTTTGAAATAATTGTCTGCAACCTTTAAAGATTCCATGCATACTTGAATAAATTGTTTTAAAAGAAGACAAGAAAAGTAAGCAGTAAAGATTTCATAAAAGACAAAAGACGGAGATGAAAAGTACCGATTTTCTATAAAAATCCTCTTAAAAGAAAAGAAGAATATATACAATAAAAATTCCTTACAAAAGTTTTGTAATTTAGGGAATGTACAATAGTGATAATGGTATTGAAAATAGCAATTGTGTAATTGGAGAAAAATACGTGTAATGATGTAAAAGATCAAATTCTCGAATAATGACGTTGAAATAGGCAATAACTCTTTATAAGAGATTCTCAATTTGACAATGAAGGGCACGATTCAATTTACCCAACAATTCTCAAAAGCAAAGTTTCTCTCTCCAACAATCTCTTTATAATATGTTAAGTGATTTTATATTTTTTATAATAATATTACCAAAAAGAAATCTTCCACTTTATAAGCCACAAAGCAGTGGGTGGGCGGGCTCATTTAAGTCCACCGAATGATTATCGGTTAACGCCTAAGTTGACCAGCAAATTTATTTGGGTTATGAAATCCAACACCAACACCAATCCACTTGGCATGCCTTCGGCAAAACCCTTTTATCCTTCCCAACCCTTCTTCGACCAGAGAAGATTCAATAGCAAATGTAATGCGAAGCCAGTTCTTCAATCCCACTGCCATCCCTGCATCCATTCATTCTTCCTTTTTCAGTAAAACACTATCTATCGAGGGTGAGTCGGCTTTTTTAGAGGCACAAGTTTTTGACGTGTCGTTTTTTGAGCAGCTGATCCGGATCTCAAACAGTAGATGTATTTTACTCCAGATATCTATGCTCGATTTTAGCTCCGGGATTTTATCTTCCCGAAAAAATGTAGGGTTTGAACCCGTACCCTTAAAAGACAATACTTTTATTGTTTGAGGTCCAAATCGGCTGCTAAAAAAATAGTACTTCAAACACTCCTCCCGATATGAAAACTACTTTATCTTACCTGGTAGGACAATGACTGATTCTTCTTCAGCTAACTTGAGGCAGAAATCCATATCATCATTAATGTCTTCCAACATTGATAGGTTCGACTTCACCTGCATTTAAAGCTTACTAATATAAATACTATTCCAATTTCTTCAGCATACATCGTAAACATCGAACAACTCCCTTACCATTATAAACATTGATCCTTCCGGTTTCTTCGGACAAGTTAAGCAATCTCTTCAATTCTATTGTAGCATATATCAGCACATTCCCTCAGGGTGCTGATGATCTTTGAGAAAAAATCCTCCTTTGTATTCCCCAGGATTTGAGGAATCGCTGCCTGTTTCATAAAAAGTGACGGAAATTCTAATTTCCCAGTGTAAATGTACGTGTCTTGACAAAAGTATCTTCGACTGCCAAACCTGGATAAAGGTAGCCGGATCTGAAGAGATATTGCGGAATTCTGCGATTGAATCAATTACCCGATAAGAGCCAAATGAGATTTTTAACTTAACATGATCCCAACTTTCAAATATAGCACCACATATCTTAAACCAAAGAAATAAGGGACAACCCCAGATTTTTTAAGAATGCCATTTGGATCGCTTGTGGCAATCCACCCCAGGCGCCATCCTGGAACAATCCATCTCTTTGATATAGACCCCAGGGTGAGAACAGGCACGGCTGACCCCAATACTCGCATTGGCACATAACGAGTGCTTCCAAATGCCAGATTGTCGTAAGCTTCATCAGAAATAACCAGAATCCCAAGCTTTCTTGCTGTCTCTGCAACCTAAGGTTCAATAAGAAAATACTAATCAACATCTTGTTTTGGGAAGAGTCAACAAATTACTCCAAAAGCTTTTTTAACCTTGTGCAACTGTTCATAGCTGAAGACATTTCCACAAGGGTTGCCTGGGTTTATAATAACCAAAGCGACAGTATTCTCGTCCGCAATAGTCTCTACAGCATCAAGATCAACCTCCCAACCTTTTTCAGGAAGAAGGTCATAATGACGTACTTCCAGATGATTATAAGCAGAACAAGACTCGTAGTATGGGAAGCCCGGTCTAGGAAGCAAAATATTGGCACCAGGACGGGAAAGAACTGTTATTACTCCTTCTATTGCTCGAGTACACCCACTTGTGAGATAAACATCATCCGGCGATAACTTGTAAGGAAGGTCACGATTGAGGTAATCTGCAGTTGCCCTGTTGGAATTCAAACCGAACAAAGTCAATGACCATTCATTCATAAACAAACTTCAATAACACCTTTTTAAAGTTTTCAAGCTAACTAACCTCCTTGCCGGAAGAACACCAGCAGAAGGCGCATAACAATTATGCTTAGCCGAACGTAGAGCATCAACAATGGCATCTTCAGCTGCAGGGGTAGTCTTGAAGCTTGGAAAATGAGAGGGGTCGCCATGACCAAGAGGAATGACTGAAGAGCTATTGTTATCTTTGTTGATGTGGGTTATTATTCGGTTGAGATATCCTCGCACAGTGGAAGCTGATGCTGCGTTCAGCTCTTGCTTTCCACGGAAACCCCATCTCTTTGCTTCAATCTCCATCTTCTCTCTTCTTCTTGTTGCTATGCAAATGCAAATGCAATGGAGTCTGGAGTCAAAAGAGATCAATGCAAGTTGTACGGCTTCAACAAAGTCTTCATGCACCAACCACTGGTCCTTTTTGAGTTTGATATTTCTTACCGTCGGATAAGATTTTATACTTTACCTACTAATCAAGAGAAATTGATTAACAAGGATTAATTGAAGAATTAACCGAACAGAAGATATAATAGTTCATGTGAGGAGCAAGTGATAGACATAGTGATGTGGCATGATCCCTCACCCTTGGATATAGATTGATCCATGAAAGGTTGTCAGGTCAAATATAAAAATAAATATTGTTTATATCATTGGTGAAGAAAAACATTATTTAAAAATCTATATTTACTAGAGAGATTGATTTAAGTATATTTTTTTATTGATAGTTTCTTTTATTAGGGAGTTAAATTTTAATTTAAGTAATTTTAGTTATATTAAACAAAAAGTATTTATACATTTTTATTTATAATTAAATAATTTAAATCGCATCTTTATTTTAATGTATTTTTTGTAACCATCGTCAATCGTAATAATTTTTTTTTTGTGGGTGTAGTTCAAAGAGGTAAATAATTAATAATGAAATGTGCTTCATCTCATAAGCAGGATCGAACTCCCAACTATCTAATTAAGAGATAAATATCAAATTTGTACATGAAAATTTTTTTGAAGTTAAATTGTACATGAAATTTGATCAAACGTACAATGTCACATGTGAACTTTTTTAAAAAAAATATATTGATGTGATTATATGATAGTATCTATTCATATTTTCTAAACATTTTGACAACGCACATACACATTGCACACATAGGTGCTTGAACCCAGGTCTCCTGTGATGAACATAAAATTTTGATTTGTTTCAATTTTTACAAATCATTAACAACATTATCAAGTTAACACCATTTTACATTGATATATTGCACACGTTAATATGTGTATAGTTGAATCAAAATCAAAATTTCAAGTATACATATGAACCACAATTCAAATTTCTTATATATAATTGCATTAAATCAAATTTCATATATTAAATTACAAATTAGATCAAGATTCATGTATAAATTTAAATTTTTTTTATGAATTATAAGAGAATAGCAAAACCCTAACAACACAATTAACACAATTTGAATCCAAACTACTCATGAAATAATGAGCAATCTGATCATTAGGCCAACATAATTGATTGTTTTTAGTATATTTTAGTACTATAAAAAGTACTTATAGCAACTAATGAGTTTATCTTTTTAATATATTTTAAATTATAATAGTATTAAAAAAATATTTAGTATTATAAGAATGCACCTTCAATTTAGTAAACGTGAGCTTTAAAATATTTTCCATGTTTCTTTTTCCCGGATTTTCTTCACCGGACGGCTGTGGGATCTAAAGCATCTCTGTATATAGCAGAAATTCACGTGTCAGAAAGCAACAAAATTAAATAAATAATATTATTATAAAGTAAATATTTGAAGCAAGCTTTTTTAAAGTTTTAATATTTGAGATTTAATATTTGTATTTTTATTTTTAAGAATTTATTATTTTTATTTTTAGGAATTTAGTTTTTATTTTTTTTAAATTAAATTTTTTTATTCAATTGTTAATACCATTAAACTATTTTCTTAAATTTGTTATTGTGATATTTTAAAAAATAAAAAAGAATATTCATTTAATAGTCATATAATAAAAAATAACATTGCAAAGTACTTGTATTTAACAAATAATTTTAACATTGTTTATAACTCTTAAATTTTAAATTAATAAATCAAAATAAAATATTTAAACTAATTAGCGGTATTGTAAAAATTAAGATATCAAATTTTATTAAAATTTTTAAATATAAATATTTGTTATAAATTAATTATTACCAACCTGAAACCTAGATGAGATCCGAGTTGCTTGCTCGTGACCCGATCAGGCCCCAACAGATGGATATGTGCGAGACGTACAACGAGAGGACAACAAGGGGAGCTCGCACGAGCCCAGGGGAGTTTGCGGTCTCAATTTCCATATACTCAAAAGGTTTGCATATGAGAGACCGTGAAGTCTAGCTAGCGACCTAAAACGATACACGTATCAAACATGCCCGATACTTGCTCAAAATGTTAGTCCTATGAATAGTGAAATCAAGTCCGTGAACAACGGACTATTAAGAGTATTTTTTTTCAATAAAAATCATTAGCACTATTTAATTTTAAATAATTAGATTAGTGTGGTGTTTTAACCATTTATGTCAACATGTCTTCCTCTTTATTCTCAATCCATTGCTTTCTCTGTTTAGAATTAAATTTCATCTCCTACTTTCTCAAGTTTTCTTGTTTTTCATCAATGTAGGAATCAACTACTTGCCAACAACGGAGGTTTGAAGGGACAAATGATTTTTTATCTCGATTTTTTTTAAAATTATAAGAGGAGGATAAGATATTAATAATAACGTAATTGACGTAACTCAAACTCAAACTATACTTAAGACAATGAATACCGAAATCATCAGACTAACGCATAACATTATTGTATTTTGATATTTTGTAACCGCTTGCAATTTTCATTCAAGGCTTTAAGTAACGCATTGATCTTTACACTAACCCCTTTTTTTATATTTTTAGTATAAAAAGTTGGTGTTTGATGAGTGATATTTAAAATTGATATTTTTGTTTAAGTTCATTTTTTAAAAAAATTAACCCACAAACTAATTTTTAAATTATCTTTTTTTTTTTTCAAATTAACATCTAAATTAATTTTCATTATTCATTTTACACCAAAATGTTAAATTTATTAAAAAAATCACAAAAAAAAAAATATTTTTTCTTTGTTTTACACTATTTTTTTTTTTTTCATTTTACTTATAATGTCTAGCAAGTCGCACTTTTAAGATTAAGACACTAACGATTAGTTTAGTTTTTGAACTTCACCGCTTGCTTACTTGACTTGACTTGACTTGACAGAATTAAAAAAATTCTTTCATCGATCAAAATCGATGTTTTTAGAATTGTATTGGATCAGTTGGATAGAAAATCGATCGAGATATAAATGCGAAGATGAGAATTAAATCAATTGCTGAGAACTAATTAAATCGATCAAGTCATGAATTAGTGAGTTGACCGATTCGATTGCGAGTCAATTTTGAAAAATCTTGATCAAAATTAAAATGCCCAAAATGCTTACGAAGAAATCTAAGATGAGAGGAAGAAGAAAGAAAAGAAAGTTATGAAGTAAAAAAGAGAGTATATAAAGAGAAAATAAGATTTTTTTGTTATCTTTTTGTAACATGGTAATTTTTAATTGTTCATCTTTTTTCTTAAATAGACTTAACAGAGTTGAACTATTTGGGCTTATGGAGGAGAAGAGTGAGAGGGCGGCCTAGATGATTATGCCCAAAATCTACCGCCACCTGCATGCATGCTCTAACCAAGAGACTATGACACGGCAAAGGCCCTAAAAAAGAAAATAATGTCGAAGCCACCATGAAAAGCTGCAACCATCGAAGGGCAAGGAACCATGACCATCAAAAGCGACTAGCGCGATTCGACGGGTAGGAAACCAAGCCACGAAAGCGTCTTACCGTGCGCATAAAGCTAAGCCTGAGAGAGAACCAAAAAAGAAGAAACAAGTAGCTAGCTAGATAGAGGAGCCATGCTCCAAGTAAAACTGTGAAGAAACCCATTTGGTGGAAGGGGATCAACCTACCCAAAACACGACGGCTGGAGACCAAAGAAAAAGCCCAACTGCAGTAGTCGACCCAAAGGCCAGCTGCACTAGCAGTGGAAAAACTTTTCTCTTGCACAAAGGATTAAGGCCTAATTTTTTCCGCTACTTGGGCTGAAGGTTCCAAGTGAATGCATATGCTCCCATATCTCTTTGTAGAGCTCCAATGTCGAGAGGATTAATTACTACTGCTAGTAATGAATATCTTAATTTCAACTAAAAAATAACGTTTAATAGCCAATAAACATTGAGTGCATCCTAAAATTTTCTTATGACTCGTTAAAAGGTTTGGCATGTTAGAAATCAAGTTCTACTATGCTAATTTGCAGCCTTCGTTTCCATGTTCCAATTTGGGCTTCTATACTATGCAGCTGCTGCCTAGAGGGTGTACTGGGGAGTAAGGATGTTGCAGTTCTTGAGGCCAAGGCAGTAATGATGGGGTTGCAATGGCTTTATAACCTAAATTTTAGAAGAGGGGAGGTGGAAAGTATTTGTCTTCTAGTGTGTAGGTAGGATTGAGCTTAGGGAACTTGATTGTTTTATGTCATTTGTTCTTTTTTGTGAATTTTATGTCATTTGTTTTTATACATTTATAGCGAGCTGGTAATTACCCAACGCATTATTTACCATAACCTGCTTTGTTAGATGTAGCTAATGAGTCTACTTGCTTTCTCCACCTCTTTGTGTCAGGTGCTTTATTGATGACTGAATGAATCTAAATTAAGAACTCAAACATAAGGTCAAATTAGTCGTATACACTATTTTTTCTTTAATTGGTTAAGTAGATTTTTTTTTTAAAGATTTACAGAAATAAATCGATTTTAGAGAGAGTGAGTATGAAAAACACATTCAGTTGTGCGCGCTTTTTACACAGTTGGCAGAAAAGCTGATCTAGTTGGGTGAGTTTTTTGTGCAGTTGTCTGGAAAGCGTATGCAGCTGGACGAACTTTTGCTGATATATCAGGGAAAGCGCATCCCGTTGGACGCATTTTCTTTGAAATTTTCAAAAAACGCTTCCAATTGGGTACACTTTCTTGACATGTCAGTAAAAACTCGTCCAATTGGACGTGCTTTCACACACTCTCTCTAAAATCGATCTATTTTCTTAAATCTTGAAAAAAAAAAAAAATTATTTGACCAATTAACAAAAACAAATTGCATAAATGACTAATTTAACCCAAACATAATTTAAGACTTGGATATAATACCTCAAAGTTTTCAAAATTCAATTTTTTTTTAATTGAAGATTATTTGACAAAGGAAAAATGTATGATTTATATATATATATATATATATATATATATATATATATATATATATATCAATATTTAAGAGCTCCATTAAGTTGACCTAACTCAACCATATTATTATGTTGTAAAGAACGAAGATATTTTTCACACACCTAAAACTTGCAAATTTTGAATGAAGGCAAATTAGTGCAACCAATTTAAACCTTTATTTTCCATTATAAATGATGGGTACTCCGACTGCCTAATTCTTTGTAACCAACACATACTTGAGTCGCCAATTGCCACCAGCTCAAGGACCCACTATCGCAATATACGGCTCCTAACATCACGCCATGCTTCACTTTCCAATCCCATACCAATTTGCCCTTTGCGGAACTCATTGAAACGTGCTGCTGAAATTACTACACTTGGCTGTCTCCACCTACACGGCAACCAAGTTCAACTTTATCACATAGGCTTTTGCTTATGCTATTGCTAGCTATTGATATGGCTTACCATAATCCATGTCTCCTTCAAAATTTTATGTTCAATCATTTAATGAGTTTACATTGTTGAAACAGACTTGATTGAAATTTTAATCTGTAGAGGGGTGTTGTTGGGTCTTGGACCCTGGTAGTGTTATTGATTTTGGGATGTTTATGCTTAGCTTTAAAACTAGGGTTTTGTCTTCTTTCCAAAGAGAACTTAAAGGAGTTCACAGAGTTTAAGATCCACCAAAAAAATGTTTCATTATTTTGGTGGTTGTGGGATTCGAACCCAAGCCCTTAAAAAGTCTTAGTGGGTAAGAACACTACCACTTGACTAGCCAAATAATAAAAACATTTCCTTGGTGGACCTAGGTGCTCCCGTTAAAACTCCATGAACCCATTCGACTCTACTCGAAGTAGGAAGACATAACACAGGGCTAAAATCGAACATAGACACCTCGAGAATAATACCGACTATTCGAGGTCTAGATTGGTATTCCAAAGGGCAATACTTCAAATACTTCTCCTAATAAGAGAGTCGATTCCCTCAACTAAAAAAGTGTTCACGATAAACTCTATTAACCCCTTTGGGCTCTCCTCGAAGTTGGGAGACAAAACGTTGGGGCTAAAATCGAGGATAGACACCTTAGGTACACAATACCTTTATTGTTCAAGGTCTGAATTGACTACTTAAAGAACGATACTTCAAATACTTCTCTCAATAAGAGAGAATCTATTCCCCCTCAACACAACCTATTGGACTTTTGATGTTTTTTTTAAAACTTTAGCTACAAGTATAAATATAATGTAAGCATAAGTACATGTTTGAGAAATTAAAAAGTAGAATCAAACTATAATAACCACAACAAACTAAAAATCGAAAATGGTTTGGACTAGAACCCACATATGTGCAATTGCACATGGTGAGACTAGAATTTGGGCACTTAAAACCCAAGGCCTTAGTCTTTACTAAGGGCATCAAGGCTTCATTGACGTACTTTTGATTCTTGATTTAATCGATTTGGGGTTCTTCACATGTAAAAAACCCTCAAACTTAAAAAAAAAAACAATTAAGTCTGTTTTTTTTACTCAATTAGGTATTTGAACTTTTAAAATGTATCAAAAAGACCTTCAAACTTTAAAAAAAAAAAAAACAATTAAGACCCTTTTTTTTTGCTCTCAATCAGTCAATTGGATACTTTAACTGTCAAAACGCATAAAAAAAACCCATTGACCGTTAAATTTAACAGTTGACAGTTAAAGTTAATTGCCCCTATTTTTTTCAATTAAAGCCACCTCGTGTCACAACCACGGTGTGACATGTGGCAAAAAATTATAAACAATAAAAGTTATAAAATTATTAAATTTTAATAAAATTATAAAAAAATATTAAAAATTAGAAAAAAAAATTATAAAAATCATAAAAATATAAAAAGTTTGTAAAATTTTATAAAAATCATAAAAATGCATAAAAATGGGCTTTAACCATTAACTTTAATTGTTGACTGTTAAAGTTGACCTCCAGTTTTTTTCAATTAAAGCCATCACCTGTCGCTACACAATGTGACATGTGAAAAAAAATGATAAAAAAATAAAAATCAATAAAAGTTATAGAAAAATTATAAAATATTTCTTTTGGTACTATAATTTTTATATTTTTATACATTTTTATAATTTTCTTACGATTTTATAAAGTTTAATAAAATTTTACAATTTTATATTTTATTATTTTTATAAAATTTTATGTTTTTTTTAATTTTTTACAATTTTTATAATTTGTTTCTAATTTGTTATAAATTTAATTTTTTATATTTTTATTAAAAAATATTAATTTTTATAACTTTTATTGATTTTTTTTATAATTTTCAAGAGACGAAAGCTGAGGCAAAATTTATAGTTTAGGGTTTGAGTTAAGAAGTGACAAAAGTCAAGGCAAAATTTCCGAGAGACGAGATGACCCAATAGTGAGACTAGTTGGGAAAAAGCTAAGGCGTCGAGACAATTCTGAGACGAATCAAGCCAATGTCATTCTAAGGGCGCAACGAGGGCATTGTGAGAATGGGTGGGGAATAATATCACGGGTCAATATGCAAAGCTCATGACCATCGCACAAAATGCATCCCATGGAAGTCTATCGATTAGATGAGGATTATTTGACCCACAAAAACTAGCCCGATTTAAAGAACTGATGGAGAAGTCTATCCTATAGAAACCTGGGTGGCCCAATTAAACAGATATGGAAAGTTGGTTAAATTGGTAAGTAGGGAAATTAATCTTAAAAAATTGAGTAAAATAATACCTTTTAAGATTAGATATGATTTGATTATATAAATCTTGTAAATCCCTTGATTGTCTAGATAGATTTCATCTCGACCATTGATGTAAAGTTAACTAAACTATTAGATTTGGGAGAGCTCAACAATAAATAAAAAATCTCCCTTCAATTGTAAATCATCCACTGATCCATTATTTTTTATATTCTTTGAGAGTAAAAACAATTTAGAGCCTTTAATCAAACACCTCTCGTGCATAGTTTTTTTGTGGATATTCTGTTTTTTGAGCACTCTTTTAGTTTTGTGTTGCTTTCGCTATATAAATTGGTGTCTTGGAGAAACTCCGTGTGAATTCTTGATTGTTGGTGGTTAGATCGACTTAGGCGTGTTTGAAACGAAAGAATCGCTTAAGATCGTACGGATTGCGAGACTAAAATTCTGGTCCCGTGACACTTGCACCAACACATTGACTTAAGCTTTCAAATATTGAGCTTTGGATAGAGTTATACGGCCTCGTAGCAAATTAAGCCTATCACACTCATGGGTCGAAGAATGACTTTTGATACTCGTATCAAAATGTTTATCCAATGAAAAGATTCAATACAAACTTGATTAATGTGAGTTAATTTTATGATCAGAATACCATATGAGGTTCGCTAAAAAAGACTATGAAATATGAGACTCAAATGATACTTGTGTTACGAAAGATGTTAGATCTTTCGATAATTGTTACAGGTTGGTGTTGTATTGAAGGAAGTTAATCAATATGTTCACTCATAAGTTAATTTAATATTCATAATTGACTCGCACGGAATTTTTTTTTTAAAAAAAAGGGAAAAATGTGCATAAAGGGATTGATCTTTGTATTGGTTGCTACTCAAACTTAATATCATATCTAAATCTAAACGATTAAGTGAATTAGCATAAATTTAATTTTTATAAATAATTAAATACGATGAAAATAACATGAAAGCAACACGAATATAGTAACATATAAAACAAATTCTTAATGTAGAAAAACTTAAGAGTTTGAATTTAAGGAAACCTAATTGAACTTTTTATCATGATATTCATATGGTTAATTATACTTAGCATCCTTAAATTATCACTTATATTTTAAATAAGTCCTTTAAATCCAAAATATTATGATTGAGTTCTTAAAATATTAGTATTATATCAATTATGTCATTTAGTTAGACTAGTCATCGATTTATGCGTTACATACAAGTTTATAGTTAATGTGAAGCATGGTATTGAAATTTGTAGGTTAATTTAGGATGTGAGTTGTAGTTCGAGGACATCTTGGTGAATTAAACCTATTTATATTAATTATATTAGTTATTAAATTTCAAGCCACAAGGTTTTGGATGAGGTGCGACAAAAAATCCTTAAGACGGGAAATTTCAAATTTCAGAAATAGGAGTAGGGGAGGCGGATGGCAGAAGCTCCTCAAGGGAAGCGCTATGGACACGCGTCGCTTTGTCCCTGCCTTTCCTTTTACTCCTTTCTCTCTCTTAACTGTCGGTGTTATAAAGTGATTCCCGATATTAGCTGATACTGTCAGTTGCAAGAATTGGTCATCAGTTCTCACTTAAAAGCAACCGAACGACATCTCCTTTTTTCCCCCACTTCTGAAATACCATCGTGCTCTACACGCTCTACGCTTATCTAGGATCTTGTAGTTTCATTTCCTAACCCTCAACCCATAAAATAATTATATTAAAATGAACAGATTTGTAATTTATTAAATTTAAATGAGTGGAGAGTGGAATCCACTCAAAAAAGTAAAAGCGTGAAGGGGAATGCAAAGCGGTGAATGCAAAAGCCGGCACAACATCAACAACCTCGCCGCTTGTCTCGAAATTTCCGCGTGACACGTACACTCGTACAACGTATCACATTGTCTCCTAACTTGGGCGGCGCCTCAGTCAAACAACTAATTGACTGCACAGCTTCCTAACTCTATATATTAAAACTAATCCATTCGCATTTGACTCAAACCAAAATATTTGCTACTCTGAAAGAGAAAAAAAGGGAAAGCAAGTTGTTATGGCTCCCCAAGACAAAAATGCGAGCAAAATCTTGAAGAAAGCTAACGTCACTGGAAGTACGAGCAGACAAGAGGTGCATTTCAGGGGTGTAAGGAAGAGGCCATGGGGAAGGTACGCTGCCGAAATCAGAGATCCCGGCAAGAAAAGCCGTGTTTGGCTCGGTACTTTCGATACGGCTGAGGAAGCTGCCAGAGCCTACGACGCGGCGGCGCGTGAGTTTCGTGGACATAAGGCTAAGACCAACTTTCCTTCACCGGATGAAACCAACTGTTACAAGGGCCAGAACCAGCAGAGCCCTAGCCAAAGCAGCACGGTCGAGGAATCTGGAAGCCCAACGGTGGAGCGTGGAGTCAACACTGTGACGGGGGCAGTAGGGAGATTCCCTTTTGCGTGCCACCAGCAGCTGGCTCTGGGTGGTGGAGTCGCTAATGGTGGGATTAGCGGGGTGACCCAGTCGCGGCCGGTTCTTTTCTTCGAAGCGTTGGGGGGAGCTGGCGTTGTTGGTCAGGTTTATCCGGTTCGGTTCGATCCGGTGGGAGTACAGTTGGGTATGGGATTTGCGAGTGTTGTACGAAGTGAACCGGACACTTCAGCGGCCATTCATTGCAAGGCAAGGAGACCTGGCCTTGCCCTCGATCTTAACCTTCCTCCTCCAGTCGATGCTTGATGTTTTGCATCTTTTTTTTTTTTACGGCAAACGCCCTTTCATCATCTAAATTATGGACGTCTGAGAGGTAGGAAGCTATGATAAACAATAGCTGATAGTAATCCGTGTTTTGTATCATTTTAGGCACGGTTTTATCCTTTCAATCCGATGTAAATAGTTTTACGACAGTAATCCGTGTTTGTTCTTTTTGCAAACTGAGAGGAAAACGATTATCCATTATCTTAGATGACTTTGTTTATATCCTCTCATTCAAAATTAACCATTCTTTTTACTTTTAATGAGAATCTTTCTTATTTAGGCTGTTCCTTTTTTCTATCGTACTCTATGAACTTCAAATCCTGTTAGTTTCGAAATTGGATTCCTTTCCTCTGAATGGATATAACCCAATCACTCAGTTAGAGGATTAAAATAATGAGAAAATGACTGGGGAACTAATTGTAAGAACTGAAACAGTTCTACTTTATTTTTCTATTCTCCTGTACTTCCTTTTCCGCACCAATCCATACCGAAATAAAAAATTATTATAGTACGAAAGCTAGCATGCGTTACAGACGGCAAATGTATAAAATAAAATAAAATATTAAGTAAGAGTAGGAGCGGGGGAGATGAATAATAATAATACCGTGTTGATGCTTTGACAGATGGGTCGTGATTATGGTGATAGCCGGCAGGCACGTGTCTTTATTATATATTTACCACTTAGTTAATTATGATTTAGTATTTATTAAAATTTGGGCTTGTATGTGGCGGCAGTAGCGGTAAAGGAAGAAAGGGACCCACGCGGCAAACCAAAAAGCATCACGTCAGTTAGACCCGGGACGCTTTCTATTTCAAAACCGCTGCCCCTTTCCCCAATGGGTCCCGCTATTCCTCGGCGAAATCTGTGGAGTGGATTGTGCGCTCTTATTTAATGATGGTACCGTAATTCCACGCGCTCAAATAAAAATGACACCGTTCCCTGTTGTGGCGCGTGGGAATGCAAAAGTTAAATGTAATGGGGAGAAAGGACGATGGGCGGCACGTGAAGGGAGGTGTTGAGTACGGCGCATAGAAGCCGCAGAAAAAGTGTGACGTGTGGAAGTGTGAAAAGGCAGAGGAGAGGAGAGGAGAGGGGAGGGGTCATAAAGCATTGCCGCCGCTGTAGGTTTTGTTTTGGGGTCATTGTCTCTTGGGTAGTTGCGACCCTTTTATTTGGGTGTTGGATGATTGCGAGCCAAGTGTATTGGGCACGTCAATGCAATGCAACCGTCAATAATAATAAGGAAAGGAGACAAGGCAGAGGCAAAAATAAGTGAGTGGGGGTTTGGGCGGCTATTCCTAAGTGCTAAATGCTAACATCACCGCCCTTTTCCCGACTCGTTGTGGGGGAACTCGTGGCCCTATCACAGTGAGGTGCCGTGGGTTTTGTGGCACACGGAACTTTTATAGTGTTGCCTTCATTTTGAAACTTGGTTTCAAGATACCACAACAATGTTCAATCGGTGATGATTTTTTTTAATTAACAAACTATCTCAATTAAATTAAAATTGACGAGATTTTGCTAATCTATCCATCTCAAATATAAGTAATAATTCTTCAAAAATATCTTCAACCACTTGCCTATTTGTACTCCTTTTTATAGTCATTTTTATTATGTAATTTGCAGCTTGATTTTTTTTTTTCGGAATATGCTTTTATCTTTTATTGTTATAGTATTTGTAAATTCATATGAATCTTTCATACCAAAGTGAAAATAATTTTATCAAGTGTACATCTTAAAAACTTTGAAGACCTCAAAGATAATCGATGTGAATCACAATTTTTTAATACCCTCTTCTTTGAACGAGAGTCAATCCATCTAATATAACCTAAAATTCAGTATAGAAATTAAGCAAAATCTCAAAATACGATTGAATCACATGATCCATTCTCCTTGCATCGGTGATGAAATTTTAAATCTACAAACTATAGTCCATCTTCTATATAATCTATCAAATTTTTAGATGATATAAAAAGTTGGCTCCGGTATCAAATTTTAAACTCAATATAATATAATAGTATTTGGAACAATTATATTAACCTTTGAATTTTTTATTATATTATTAAATGAAAAATTATAATATATTAATAATATTAATTACTGCATCTTAATAAAATATGTAAATGTAATTTTATTTATTAAATATTATTTCTATTTAATGAAATATAATTATTATGTTTTAATATGAAAATTAATATTTTATTGACATGATTTTAATTAAAAATTATTATTTATCATTTTTATTTCACTAGAACACAATTAAGTTTTATAAAATTTAAGACATGAAGTTCTACAATAAACTTGGATATTATAATGAAATGATGTTATAAAATATGAGTGCTATAAAAAGAGTTGATTGTATATAAATTTTTTGGGTAAATTACACTTATGGTTACAAAAATAATTAATAAGTTTATGTTTTAGTCACTCAATTTCAAAAAGTTACAAAATAATCATTGAACTATTCGGAAATTTTCATTTAAGTTATTGGAATGTTAAAATCGTTATAGTATGGCCTTCTATGTTCGAATTGCATGCACTAATTGAAAGTTCATTCCTCTTCTCTTCTACTGTTTAGTTTTTTTTTTTTTTTCCTGAAACAATTTTAAACGTCACATATTTGTGTACCAAAACTTGAAGTGCTTTTTTTCTCCCATCATCGATATTGGCCGTTCGATTGACTTGGATCTAAGATATGTTCTTTTACTTGTGGATGGGTACTAATCCACCATATCGATTGTCGAATTGTCACTTGGAACTCGCTAGTTAAACTTTTAGAAAGAAGCTTAACACCCAAGTGACTTAAAACTTTCAAATAATTTAATGATCATTTTGTAATTTATTAAAGTTGAACAACCAAAACGTAAATTTACTGGTAATTTAGTGATCTTGGATATAACAAAGGATTGATGGTAATGAAATTATAATTGTAAATTTGTTTGTTTAAATTATAATTAATTTGGCTATAGGGACTGTTTTGAGAAGCTTAAATTTGCACATAATTTGGCTATAATAGAAGAAATCATAAAGTAAAGAGTGTGTGATATGAATTTGAGCAATGGTGTGACTCTCTAGAGCCGACGTATATAATATAAAGTTGTTATCAGCAAAATTTAAATAGAAATGTGTATGGTGAAACATAGCTGGATTTCATAAGAAGGAAGGACCACGATATGAGTTTTCCTTGCAAGGATTAGAGATGAAAAGTCACCCACTTTTATTTTTATAAATTGGTTGAGGACTTGTCTTTTTCGTTTTATGCATTATATGCTTGATGTTTTCTGCTTTTCAGCGTTACTCATGTTGGGGTTTAAACAAGAAAAAGGGGAAAGCAACTGTGTTAATACGGGTAAATTATATAAATAATCACTTAATTATAAACAATTTTAATTTTTGGCACTTAAAATAAAAAAATTACAATTTAAATACTCGTATTATATAACTCATTCATTTTGATCGTTTCCCTCAAAAACTCTAACGGGATTAAAGATTGAAACTTTATTGAAAATAAGAGATGGGTTTTGAAGAAGAGAAGTTGAAGAACATTCAATTTTAGCGAGGGGGACATGGCAAGTGATGATATTTCTTGTGAAAAGATTAAGATTAAGAGAAAAGAGGTTTTGAGTGATAAAAGTCTAATTGATGGTTTAATTTTGAGTTGTGAAAATTTATATGAGATAAAATTCGCGCGTTATTCTCAAGATGAGAATAAAAAGAAAGAGAAAACTTAAATAAAAGAGAGGAATGATTTTATTTTAATTAATCATAACTCGGATTTGTTTAGTATTGTTTATTTATTTGAGGATTTTGTAGATCATTAAACTACTTCACCTATGATAAAGATGCTTACTTGTTCGACCAATGACAAGATTTGAGGAAAAATCTTTTCGAGAAAGGTGAGAATGATGCATGCATGTGATGAAATTTATTAAATTAAATTCACCGAAGCACATGTTTTTCAAGTTTGAAAGACCAATCAACTTGAGATGCATTTTTTGAGTAAGATCCAGATATTTTTTAGTTGAGATGTCTTCTTATAGATTAAAAAGATGTCTGTTAACTTCACAATACACTTTGAAACATTTTATTTCAAGTTTTAGAACTTAAATTATGATCATTTTAATAAAAACGACGTAAACAAAAAATTTGAACATAAATAAAATGGATATTATGAATTTTAGACTTTAAATTAGCACTTACACCCTGTTGGATTCAATTTTAAGGCTTAGTTTTTATTATTTATAAGCCCATAATATATTACGTCTTATATTTTATGGATTTATTTATTTCAATTTTTTTAGCACATTTAGGTTAGTTATTGTATAAAAATAGGCTTTGTACAAACCATGACTTTCATTCAACTTAGGATTTCTAGAGTTTATTTTCTATTCGCATGCTTTAAATGTGCCTATTTAAAGAGGGCATAGCCACCATTAGGTTGTAAGTTACTTTTCATTTCTTTGATTAATAAAATCACTCTAAGGGAGTTTTTTTTATCTTCAAGAATAGTTTCTTGTAAGGTATTTTTGATTGTACTTTCTTCTTCAATTCTTCAAGTATACTTTTTCATTCCTAAGTTTGACACGTTAAAATAGACTTTTTCATTTAATATTTATTTTCTGTCATCGTTAATTTGTTTAGAATTCAAGAAAGAAAAATTCTTCAACTCAAATTGACAATTTTTTTTTTTTTTTATAATCACACGTGTCTTGATCTATTTTACGGTTTAAAAAAATCCTATTTAAGTCGAGGATGATATTTAAGTAAAGTTCTCCTAACAATAACAACTATAAGATTCAAACTTTGTTCAAAAGCATGGGGAAGATGTCCACTTTCACTACTTCTATTTAAATTGAATATGTATTTCAAGATTATTGTGATAACATTTTACTCAAGTTACTTTTTAGGGTAAATTACAAAAAATAGTCACACAACTACGTTTTAAGTTTTATTTTGATAACGCAACTATTATTACTATTATTTACTTAGACACTTAATTTTTCGAAATCAAATATTTTAGTCACTCTCTTGTTAGTTACCATTAGATGAATGAACGAAAGCTCAAATGGGTCTTTTTTTACCTAATAATAAATTTAGCCATCCAATGATTACACAGTCTATTAATTTGATCCTAAATCGAAAAAGATCAACAAATTTAACCCTCAATGTTTACAAAATTTTATCATTTTAGTTCAAATTCTAAAAGTTCAATAAATTTAACCCTCAACATTTACAAAATTTGTCAATTTAGTTATAATTCTATTTTTCTTTAAAAAAGAGGAAAAATATTTCAATTCATTTTTTTTAAATATTCCTTGACGTACCTCCAAAACCTATTGAATAAGAAAAGTATTTAACATCATTTGAATTATGCTCATTTTAAACTAATGCCACCTTTGTGAATAAGGTAAAAAATCAAGTTCGCTTAGATCCAATTAAGTGCCATATTTTAAATTAATAACATATTATTTGATTATTTGATAAAAAAACATATTATTTGATTAATTTCTTCTAAAAAAATTAACAATTTTTTGAACCATTAAAAAATTGTTTTGAATTTTTTCTTATTTTAAAAATATAGAAAGACTTAATCTTTGACTAGACAAAACTATGCAATGTGAAATATTTCATCAAATAAAAACCTTGAAAAGTTTTTCTTCGCCTTTTTTTTTTCGACTTGGATATATTATCAGTAACTTCCAAACTTGGGTAGTCCAAGTACGTCGATCAAACAACTAAAGTCTTACAAAATCTAGTTTAGACACTGAAAATACAAGCTAAACTGAACCAAGGGAGATACCTTTGTCGATTTCATGTCATGGGGATGTCCAACTTCATCTCTCTAATACTTGTCAATCTATTTCGTTTCATTTCATTTTAAATAATTTATATATATATATATTTTATATTTATTTATAATACATATATTTTGGTTTTTATTTATAATTTATTTATGATTTTTAGATTTTTAAATATTTTTTAATAATTTTCATCAAAAAATAAAAATTTTAAAATATTTTTCCTTTTTAAACTTTTAGAATTAGAACTATTTTGACAAATTATTCTAAATGTTAAGGGCTAAATTAACTTTTTTCAAATTAGAATTAAAATGATAAATCTTGTAAATATCGAGAGCTAAAATTGTTGAATTTTTAAATTTATGATCAAATTGATAGAATGTGTAAACATTGGAGGACTAAATTTGTTATTAGGTCAATAAAAAAAGCTAACGTAAGCTTTTTGTCACTCATCTAACGTCAACTAACGAGAGAGTGACTAAAATATTTGATTTCAAAAAGTTAAGTGACTAAATTGAAAAAATTAATAATTGGATGATTATTTTTATAAGTTGCCCTAATTTTTAGTACTAGTCTTATAATACACCCACTACGTGGGCAAAACAAATAAATTGATATAAAAATATTTAAGAAATAATATCTTTTAAAAAATAATTATTGATGAAGTAATAAAAAAAGTGAATTTTCAAGCCCAATTTTAACTTAACTTGACCATTTTGATTTTTTTTCCAAGGAGACTCATTTTTAAACTCTATAATTTATTATTTTTTCAAAATATATATTATGTTTTTAATCATATAATAATTAAATATATGAGGCTATAATATAAATATTAAAATATATTAATTTGTTTTTTACTGAAATAACATAAAAAAATAATTTATTTACCAAAATAATATTTTCATCCCATTAATTACCAAAATGGTATGTTTTGTGGGGTGGAAGATATTCAACGGGCTGTACCAAAAGGAAATTTGACACATTTTTTTTTAATTTTTTAATTATATTTATATATTATAAAAAAATAATTGTAACATCCGCGTTTTTGAACCGGAGTTGGAACAGTAATAGTGTCGAGTTAAGAGTTAGAATATGTGATTAAAATAAGAATATTAAGAAAAATTAAGGATTAATTAGAAATTGTGAGAAAGCATGATGGACTAAATAGCAATTTAGCCAAAATGAAATATAAGTCATTATGGGAATTATAGTGATTAAGGAGGGGCAAAAGAGTAATTTGGTGGAAGATATTTTTGGAGGCAATGTTTTGGGCCAAAGTGTAAAGTTGGAAGGCCTAAGGACTAAAAGTGCAATTTTACTATTATTAAATAAATATATTTTTATAAAGAGAAATTGATAGAAAAATCTAGAGAAATGAAGAAAATGAAAATGCTATAAAAGCCATCAGCCATGGTGCTTCACGTTAGCCACCATTTTTCCATCATTTCTACTTTTGCTTTTCTTACAAATTAGTCTTTTTTCACCAAATACAAACCAATTAAGCTAGTTTCTTCCAAATTTCTTCAAGATTAATGAATAAAATTAATAGAGAAGTGTAGTAGCTATCCAATTGTTAAAAGAAATGCATCCATACTTGTCTTGGAGGAGAAATAAAATGAGAATTATTGTTGAATACAAGTGATTAAGGTATGAAAGCTAAACTCCTCTTTAAATACATGTTAGTTTTGGTTTAGAAACATAGATTATGATATGTTAGAATGATTTTAATGTGAATATATGTATTTTGTATGGAATTGAAGAGAAAGAAAAGAGGGAAAATGACTCAATTGAAGAGAAAAGAAAAGAGAATATCAAAGAGGGAAAGGAAGCTTTCTACAAGAGTTGTAAGTACTACAAGTATTAAAATGTTTAGAATTAATTAAGTTAAAGTGTTTATAATTTTAATATATATATGATTAATCATGATGAAAATGAGATGTTTAATTATAAGTATGATAATTATGTGTGATTAAATGAAATTTAGTGTAAAGAGACATGAAAAAGGAAGCATGTCCATTAAAACAGTTTGGACAGAACAGAAGACTAACTTCGAAAATTCACTAAAAATTGTATAAAAAGAGTTAAGAGTTGAATTAAATATGTAATTAAATTTTATTGAATTTAGTTTCATATGATTAATCATGATGAAAATGAGATGTTTAATTATAAGTATGATAATTATGTGTGATTAAATGAAATTTAGTGTAAAGAGACAAGAAAAAGGAAGCATGTCCATTAAAACAGTTTGGACAGAACAGAAGACTAACTTCGAAAATTCACCAAAAATTGTATAAAAAGAGTTAAGAGTTGAATTAAATATGTAATTAAATATTATTGAATTTAGTTTCATATGGAAGAAACAGTGAAAGAAAATAAATTGTAGATTCTGAGATATACTAGTTTTAGTGTAACAAGGTCAGAGTGGATTAGGGTTCCCCTGTTCTGACTTTCAAAAATCATAGAAAAATGTATAAAAATTTTTAAAGGCTGAAATTTATATTTTTTAATCCTTAATCAGTCTATTTTCAAAAGAAATAGACGAGAACATTATTGGATTACTGTATTAAAATATAGATAATTTTTAGTGAAGAAAGGTCAAAACTGTCAAGCAGCAGAGAAGGGGTAAATTGAAAGAATTTACTGTATAAATTGGCTAAAGTAAAAATTCTGAAATTTTTATGGTAAAAAGATATTTGAGTCTAATTTCAGAATTATCAAGCGGATTATAATTTTGAATTCTTTATCTCAAGATTTAAATAATTTAGTGACTGTGATGCAAGAGGACAACTTTGAAAATTAATGTGAAAATAAAAGTAAGAGGTATATGATGAATGAAAATTTATATTGAATTAATAGTATATTTGAATTGAATTTGAATGATTTGTGATCAAAATTGAAAGTGAAAGTGAAAATGAAATTGAAATTGAAAGTGATATGAATTGTAAATTGAAAATCCCTATTAACTAGTCGGGCTGAGTCGGATATAGTTGGCATGCCATAGGATTGGAAGAGTTCAGGGAACTTCGACCTTGAGTCGATAAGACACTGGGTATCATTATTTTACTTCGGATAGATTCGATGAGGTACTGGGTACCACTTTACTTCGGCTAGGTCGATGAGACACTGGGTGTCACTTTATTGCTTCGAACTATCCGATGAGGCACTGACTGCCATTCTGGTGTGTTTGATTGGATCCGTGTATCCGCCAAGGTTCAAGTCTTGTTAATAGGGTAAACAATGTGAAAAAGAAAGAATGTGCAAATTGTGACATTGATGTAAGTGAAATGATAATCACATGAAAGGTAAATACAATATATGTATAAGAAATCAAAGAATGATAAAACTAAGTAAGCTAAGAGATTGGAATGACTAAAATGTGAAATGAGGAAGAATATGTGAATTCATAACACTATTGTAAATTAAATGTTATACACAAAAAATGTATGTATTTTACATGAATAAATAAATATATGAATGAGTTTGAAATGTGTGATTAAAAGATAAATGATTAATGATTCTTGTAGTACTTACTAAGCCTTCACCGGCTTAACTCGTTTATTTCAACGCGTAGGTATAAGACCTCTGAGAAGCTAAGGTTGGATTAAATGTCTCTCATCAAATCACATCAACATCGAAAAATTGCAAGACAAGGTATATTTATTTTGTGTGAAATGACATGTACAAATGATATACCTATGTGTCTCTAATAAATGGGTTACTAATATTGTTTTAAAATTTTACATGAATTGAAAGAAATTTTTTTTATTATACTCGTTTTTAATTCTTTAACACTATATGTAATACTTTTATACCGGGTTTATACGTGTGAACCAGGTGTAGGGGTATTACAATAATAATAAAATATTGGTGGTGCCATGTTAAATGGCATCACCAAGGGAAATAAAATACTTGATAATAGACAAAATACACAGACAAAGTACGTGAAAAATACCTGACATAAAGTGGAGGGATATTAAATGACCACACCAAAGGTGTCACTTTATGTGGTAGCATCAAATGAAAATTGGGACACGTGTCACGCCCCGAGTGGCCCGTGTGTGTGGGGGATTTGGAAGGTAGATTTGTTGGGGATTAAGGGAATTTAATTTTAGGGTTGAATTTTTTTGTTATAAAAGAGGGTGGAGGGACTAACGGGAGAGAAGAAGAAGAAAGAAAGAAAATGAGAAAAAAGAAAAAAAGAATGAGAAGAAGGTTATTTTATTTTGTATGTTTATTGTTAAATTTATTTTTAAAATTATTTAATTTGTTAGTAGTAGTAATTATTTAGTTTTTAATTTTAATGTTTAATGTGATTGATTTGTTATTATAATTTTATTTGTTTAGTATGTTGATTAAAAGAAAAAAATGCTAAAAGAAAAGTAAATGCAAATGTTTTATTATTAATTTAAAGTTATATTTTGTTTAGTAATTATTATATTAAGTTATTTGTTTTGTTTAATTTAATTTTTATTTGATTTGTTATTTAATTTTTTATTTAGTAGAGTAAATTAAGAGAAGAGGAAGAAATGTAAGTTTAATTATTTTTAATTTAATTTAATTTTGTTAGTAAATTTTTAAGTAAATAATATTAATTAATTTAAAAATTAATTACCAAAATGGGTTATTCACCAAAATGGTACAAAATAAATATTTATATATCAAAATGGTATCCCCACCCCATTAATCATGAAAATGTGGTGGAGATACCAATTTGGTATGTAATTATTATTTTTGTATTATATTGGTAAAAAACCTAAAAAATTTTAATAATGTGTTTTTTTAGGTTTTTATCAATTTTTTTACTGAAAAAATTATTTATCTATCGAACTAATTGAATTAATTTTTTTAATTTGCAAAATGAATTCTTTAATTAACAAATAACGTCCTCACATGGCAGGGTCAGTAAATGAAAGAACAAACGAAGGCAATCTCAATGTAATAAAATTATTATATGTTTCTTATGTCATTTATGAAATTATTATTTGTTTACGAAATTAAATTAGATTATACTAACTATTTCTATAAATTAACAAGGCAGTTGCAAGTACCGTGCATTGAGAGGTTGTGCGCACGGCCTCAAATATCGTTCCCATGAACGTCTGTGTAACACCTCTATACCCGGTTCACATGTATGAACACGGTATAGGAGTATTACATACAGTACCGAAGAAATTAAACACGAGTATAATAAAAATTTTCTTCCAAACAATGTTTTTTTAGATCATTTTATTCAAAATATAATCAATTCATTTCATCAACTCAAAGTATTTCAAAACAACATTTTTTCTTTCATTAGAAACATATATAAGTACCATTGTATACATCATTTTTACCAAAAGTAAATACCTAGAATTGAATCTTCCAAAGGTGAGCTGATATGATGAAAGGTCCCTTGCCTTGACTTTATCCCCTCATAGCTACTATATCTACACGTTAAAATAAACGCGTTAAGCCGGTGAAAGCTTAGTAAGCATTACAAAAGTAATGAATAACTATAAATTTCTCATGTTTATAAACTTCTTGCTTTACTTGCATGAATCATGTAACTTACCACATTAGTTTAATTCATACTTTGATCCATTTTTTTCCTCATATTAGCCCATTGTAGACTTTCATAGAACCTCTCGGATATACGGAACTAACAGTGAGTACCGAAGTACTATCAATGAGCACATAAGTGCTGGGGAAACAGTAAGCACACACAGTGCAAATCAGTAGGTACACACAGTGCAAATCAGTAGGCACACACAATGCAAAATAATAAGCACACACAGTGTAAATCAGTAAGCACATATAGTGCGAATCAGTAAGCACACACAGTGCTGAACAGTAAGCGCGTTAATGTTCCTTAATAGCATGCCACTAATATCACAATGGTTCTAACTTGTCTATATGAGCACAAAATCTCATATAATAATATTTCTCATAGTTGTTATATTTCACTTCTTCACTAAACACAACCACATCATCATGTATATATCACATATATATCATCATATACCTCTTTACTCTTATTTTCACATAAATTTTTAAAGCTATCCATTTGAGTCACAGTCACTAAATTATTTATATCTTGAGCTACAGAATTTGAAATTATTATCCGCTTGATGTTTCTGAAACTAGACTCCGTTACCTTTTTTCCATAAAATTTCCATAATTTTTACTTTATCCAATTCTTACAGAAAATTCTTTCAATTTACCCCTTCTCTGCTACCTGACAGTTTCGACCTTTCTTCACTAAAAATTAATTATCTTTTAGTACAGGAATCTAATAATGTTTCTATTTTTTATTTTGAAAATAAACTCATTAAGGATTTATCCATATAAATTTCAATCTCTAATAAGTTTTCTAGATTTTTCTATGATTTTTCAAAGTCAGAACAGGGAAACTCGAACCTACTCTGACATTGTTACATAAAATCAGATATATATCAGAATATACAGATCCATTTCCATCACCGTTTCTTTCATATGAAACTAAACTCAAAAACCTTTAATTACATATTTCATTCAACTCTTAACTCTTTTTATAAATTTTTTTGTGAATTTTCGAAGTTAGTCCTCTAATTCTGTCCAAACTGTTTTAATGAGAATATTTCTCTTCTCATATTCCTTTGCACTAAACTTCATTTAATCACACATAATCACCATACTTATAACTAAACATATCATTTTACTCATTTTTATCACAATTAATCATATACTAAAATCATATACTTTAAAGAGAATAAATTTTCAATTTAAAATCTTGTAGTACTTACAATAAAAAGGTTGGTAGTTTTCTCTTCTTACTGCTTGCTCTTCTCTTTGCCCTTTTCTTCAATTTGGTCCCTCTCCTTCTTTCCTTTCTCTTCAATTTCATATAAACACATATAAGCTAAAGGCTAAAATTCAATAATTTTCATGCTAAATTATGAAAATACACATGTATATCATGAGAATTTAATCATTTCTTACCTTTGTTCATGAAACCCTAAAATTCTAATTCAATCCCTACACACCCTTCAAAGTGAGCTCTACAAGGAAATTAAGGTGACTAATAACTTCCTTTTATGCCTTTTTAAAGAAATTTCAAGTAAAATGAAAAATTTTGAAGCTTGGAAGGTTTAACAATGGTGAAAGGACCTATTTGAAATAAAAGCAAAAATTGGAAAGGAGACATATGCATGTAATGTTGGAAATGAATGAAAAAGATGATATTTTCATCTCTTATTTAATTTTATTTCTCTCAAATTCTCTAGATTTCTCTGCTGAAAATACATATCTTATAAAAAAATGGTAAAATTACACTTTTAGTCCTTGGGCATTCCAACTTTACACTTTGGCCCAAAACATTGCCTCCAAAAATATCTTCCACCAAATTACTCTTTTGCCTCTCCTTAATCAATATAATTCCCATGATGACTCATAATTCAATTTGAATAAATTGCTATTTATCCCTCATGATTTCTCACAATTACTAATTAATCCTTAAATTTTCTTAATCTTTCTTATTTTAACTACATATTCTAATCCTCAATTCTACTCTAATACTGTTCCAACTCTTGTTCAAAAACATGGATGTTACAGTCTGCTTCCACATTTGTGGACGGTCGGATTTGGATTAATTTATCCAAAAGTCTAACTTGCGGTATGATTTAATATCCGCATTGGTGGAGCGTTGGCGCCTAGAGAGCCACACATTTCATCTACCGTGTGAGGAGTGCACCATCACGTTAGAGGATGTTGCACTGCAACTCAGGCTCTCGATCAATGGTAATGCGATTACCAAAATTAGTACGATTTCAGAGCCGTCAAGGATTTGCAACAACTTAGTAGGTCGCTCACCTAGTGATGATAATTTTACGTCGTTGACTTTTACATGGTTGAAGGCCAATTTTGCGCATTTGCTCGAAAATGAAACCGAAATGGAGGTTATGTCTATCCCGCATAACCTTCTCGAACAACCCACATAAGGAACAAATAATAATTTTATTACATCGAGATTGCCTTCATGTGTTCTTTCATTCACCGACCCTGCTTGTGAGGACGCTCTTTGTTAATTAAAGAATTCATTCTGCAACTTAAAAAAAAAATTAATTCAATTAGTTCGGTACATAAATAAATTTTTCAGTAAAATTTTAATAAAAATCTAAAAAATCACATTATTAAATTTTTTTAGGGTTTTTTACCAATATAATACAAAAATAATAATTATATATCAAATTGGTATCTCCACCACATTTTCGTAATTAATGGGGTGGGGATACCATTTTGGTATATAAATATTTATTTTGTATCATTTTAATAAATAACCCTTTTTGGTAATTAATTTTTAAATTAATTAATATTATTTACTACTAACAAAATAAAATAAAATAAAATAAAACTAAAAATAAACAAACTTATCTTTCTTCCTCTCATCTTAATTTATTCTACTAAATAAAAAAATTAAATAATAAATCAAATAAAAATTAAATTCAACAAAACAAATAACTTAAAATAATAATTACTAAACAAAATATAACTTTAAATTAACAATAAAACATTTACATTTACATTTACTTTTCTTTTAGTCTTTTTCTCTTTTAATCAACTTACTAAATAAATAAAATTATAATAACAAATCAATCACATTCAATATTAAAATTAAAAACTAAATAATTACTACTACTACTAACAAATTAAATAATTTTAAAAATAAATTTAATAATAAACACACAAAATAAAATAAAATAACATTCTTCTCCTCCTTTCTTTCTTTTTTTTTTCCTTATTCTTTTTTTCTTTCTTCCTTTCTTCTTCTTCTTCTCTCTTGTTGGTCCTCCCCACCTTCTTTTATAATAAAAAAACTCAACCCTAAAATTTAATTCCCTAAACCCCCAACAGATCTACCTCCCAAACCCCTCCGCACATACGGGCCACTCGAGGCACGACATGTGTCTCAATTTTCCTTTGGTGTTGTCACATAAAATGACACTTTGATGTCGTCAGTTAATATCCTTCCGCCTTATGTTAGGTATTTTTCACGTATTTTATCCATGTATTTTATCTGTATTATCAAATATTTTATTTCTTTTGGTGCCGCCATTTAACATGACATTACCAATATTTTATTATTTTTTTATAATATATAAATATAATTAAAAAATTAAAAAAATGTGTCAGATTTCTTCTTAGTGCCGCTAGTTAAAAATCTTTCACCTTACAAAACATATCATTTTGATAATTAATGGGGTGAAAGTATTATTTTAGTAAATAAATTATTTTTTTTTATATTGTTTTAGTAAAAGACCCATATAGTAATTTTCTTTTTATTTTGATTGAAGGAGTTCATATACTTTAACTGACCCTCGTACAGGTGTAGGAACAAAATGAAATATAAAGAAGAAAAGTAAATTTTGCTGCGGAACCAAAACGGCACACTTTATACAGGTCAGGACTCAGGTGAGCGTGGGAAAATAGCCGTTAGAAAGACACCTCATCTCTTACTCACCAATTTGACCGTTACAACACCTTCCCCAAATTCAAAAAGAAAAAAAAATCGACCGTTGCAGTTCCTCTTGTTTAACTCCAATCTGCAATCACCCCCACTTATTGCCAGTAATGCGGATCTTCTAAGAATCTAAGAAGGAAGTGAAATATCTAGAGAATTTCCGATAATAACTCCCTCTCCGACCCCCTTAAACCCTGGAAAATTGAATCTCTCTGTTTTGCATCTGATGGATGACTCGAGTGGGGCAACGGCAAGGATGATTGACGAGATATACGAGTTCTCAGCGCCGCGTTTCTTTGATTTCATCAAAGGAGAGTCGGAAGAAGAAACGCGCGAAGCCGAGCTCTGGTTTGAAACCGCCTTAAGCTACGCCCCTTCTCGTATGTTCTTTCTCTTTCTCCTTCCTGTTTCTTTCTTATTTTGTGAATCAACTGATCCTCACTCATTAAAGATTGTGTTCTTTGAACCATTATTTTCTCTGTAACCGATTCATTTTGGTAGATGGCTCTAATTTTCTTGGAATTTTGTCTAGATAGATTTTAATTGTTAATAGTCTCCTATTTATCTAGGACTAGGTTTGATCCACTAATGCTTTGTGTCTCTGTTTACTTAGATTTGATAGGAAAAGGAAAGGAAATTGATATACATTAAGTATCCTTAAAACTGCATCTGTTCTTCTCAAAATTATTGGAATGAATTTAAGATAACTGAATTGGTTAATTCTCATTTGAACTGTAAATCAAATCAAGTTACATTTTGATCCCATATTTTCTGTAATCAAGCCAAACTTTTGCTTTTATCTTTGAGAAAAATGGAGATTTCATTTCCTTTTGGTTTTTTCCCCATAATGCAGCTTGTATGGTTAAAATTAAGGCCGGCAATCGATCCGTTCATGTTGAGAGTCTCTGCAATTTCAGTGAAGAAGATCAAATTCAAAAGGTAGGAATTTCCTTAAATATCTTCTAAAGCAATTTCTCTCATTGTGAATTTGGTCATTATAAATATAATTTTGCTGTGCAGGCCTCGGAAGCTTCAGATGAAGCAGTTCCTAATCCTAATGGCGCAGAAGACAATCCTCAAACCGTGCCTGATAAAGTAAAGGAAGCAGCTCCTAATCCTAATGACTCAAAGAACAAGCCTCAAACTGTGCTCGTGCCTGATAAAAAAGTAAAGGAAGAAGAAGTCAAACCCTCTGAGGCAAATGTTGAAAACAATCAAACTGTCAATGAGGTGATTAGCGTACTTATTTTCATCCGTTCTTGTTATTGATTAATTCTTCTGTTTTCTCATGATTTTAAACTGTATTGCAGAGTCCTAATGATAAAGATAAGGAGCAAGTAGAGATTAGATGTGCTCAAGACAAAGAAAGGTTTGTTCTTTGGGTTTTGAAAATTTTATAAATAGTATCTGAGTTCTATTATGAGTACTTTGGTTCTTATCCTTCTGTATTTGGTTCCTGTGTTAACTGTTCAGTGTCCTAACTGAAAAAGGACATTCAAATGTAACTGGTGATAAGGAGAAAACCAAATCTTCTGTGCAAGTAGAAACCGAAGCTTGCACTCCTAAACCATTGATGAATTCTCAGAAAAAACTGCTGAGTGACAAGAAGCACCAGACAGCTAAAAAGATAGCTAGTATGATAAGGAATCCATCATCAGTGTTGAAGCCGAAAAAAGCCAGTGCTGGAACTCCTAATTTGGCTCTAGAGAACCAAGCCATTAAACGTCAGAAACTAGATGGAGGGAGGTCTAGACAGGTGCATATGTTCTCTTGCTTTTGGCATGTTAAGTTTTCAGCTACTGTTATTCTGTAACTTCTATCTGAAGTTTTGTCTCTTCGTTGCTTCCCTCTATACTTCAGATCCTAAACGTAAAATCCCACCACTTGCCCCACAAGTCGAAACTTGGTCTTATCAGTGATAGTTCCAACTTGTGCTCTTCTACGGTTAAAACTTCTAACAAATTGGAAAGAAAGGTTTGATGTTTATCTGAGCATCCTATCCTTTCTCGCATATTTTCACTAAGATTTTCAACCAATATTAAAAGTTTGTTTCCCTTGAAGGTTTATGTTCGAGAACCAGCAGTACCATTCGTCTCAATGGCCGAAATGATGAAGAAATTCCAATCGAGTACCAGAGATTTATCACTTCCTAACAGTTTTCCTTCAAATGTAAATAATCAAATCACATAATTTATCGTGTTCTTTGTTCTTTCACAAAAATTGCTTCTAATTCATCAAGATCATGCTACTCCTGTGCAGATTAAGCCTACGCTCAAATTGACAAGGCCAAAAGAACCTGCATTTGAAACAGCTCAGAGAGTGCGCTCTGTTAAAGTAAAGAGCACCGCGGAGCTTGAGGAAGAAATGATGGCTAAAATTCCAAAATTCAAAGCTAGACCACTAAATAAGAAGGTGTCTTACTAATGCTTATACGTTATACCATCTATGAGTTCCAGCTTTATCTGGTGTTTTGCACCAAACTGATCTTCCATTGTTCTTACTGTTTAAGATTTTTTTTCCCCAGTAAGTTTCTAATTGAATTTGTATCCCGTTTTCTTTCACTGGAGCAGATTTTTGAAGCTCAAACGATACCTGCATTACCAAGAAGTGCTCCAAAGCCTCCAGAATTTCAGGTAAATTATCCTTGGGAAAATGAAGATATTCTTTGCAATCAGACTAAAAATTTTTCCCCGATTTTCAGGAATTTCATTTAGAGACAATGACTAGAGCCAATAAGAACGCAGAGACGTATTCAATAGCTTCAACAGAAGTTTCTCGTCAGGTTGGAGAACCGTATCCTATACATTTGATTCATAGGATATACTTTTGGAACCTTGAACAGCTTGCTTATCATCTCTCTCCTTTTTTGCTGTAACAGAATAACCAGTGGAGACCTCATCTCACAGAACCTAAAACCCCTACACTTCAAACATCACTGAGGGCACGGCCTCCAAAGGTCAAAAGTTCTGTCGAAATTGAGGAGGAGGAACTTCAAAAAGCACCAAAATTTAAGGCAAGGCCATTGAACAAAAAGGTACTCTATCATTTAAATTATGCTTGGTATGTAGCAAACATGTTTAGTTTTGATAGTTGAAAAGAACTAATTCTAGTTTTCTGGGCTTGTTTAGATATTTGAGAGCAAAGGAGAATTGGGAATCTTCTGTAATACAAAGAAACAAGCGACAATACCTCAAGAATTCCATTTTGCAACAAATGATAGGATACCTCCAGCAGCATCCGTTGTTGATTTATTTGACAAGGTTATTCAAATTCACCAAGTCATTATTCTGCTATTGGTCTGACCATAAAAGCAAAATACTCACTACATGTTGGTTTTCTTTTGCAGCTTTCTCTGAAATCAGAAGCTAGCCATGATCCAGTTCCAAGAAACACCATTCCTAATCCATTCCATCTGAAAACAGAGGTGTACTTATTTTCTCATGTTGTCCATGAATGGTGAAAGACCAGAAAAGATAAATACTCACTACATGTTGGTTTTCTTTTGCAGCTTTCTCTGAAATCAGAAGCTAGCCATGATCCAGTTCCAAGAAACACCATTCCTAATCCATTCCATCTGAAAACAGAGGTATACTTATTTTCTCATGTTGTCCATGAATGGTGAAAGACCAGAAAAGATATAGTTCGGTATTTTAGCTAATGATCTTATTTCAGGAAAGAGGAATTGAGAAGGAAAGGAAGTTTGTGATGGAAATTATAGAGAAGCAGTTTCAAGAGGAAAGAGCCAGGGTTCCCAAGGCTAATCCATATCCTTACACCACTGACTACCCTGTGGTAACTTTTACTTTTTTCCCTTTCATTTTGATGTGTAAGTGAATATTGGTTAATGGTGATAAGTCTTACGCAGGTTCCTCCAAAACCAGAACCCAAGAACTGTACAAAACCAGAACCCTTCCAATTGGTGAGTCTGGTGCGGCATGAGGAGGAGATGCAAAGAGAGATGGAAGAAAGACTGAGAAAGGAGAAAGAAGAGGCACAGATGAGGGTCTTCAAAGCCCAACCAATTCTGAAAGAGTAAGTGTATCCAATATTCGTGATTTTTATTTGGAAAGGGTTGAAAGAAGTATATTAAATCCTTTTTCTCGTCATCTATGTAGGGACCCAATTCCTGCTCTAGAGAAAGCACGCAAGCCCCTGACTCAAGTGCAAGAATTCAATCTCCATGTTAATTACAGGGCGGTGGAAAGAGCAGAATTCGATCAAAAAGTAAAATCCTAGTTTCATTATCTTGTGATATTTCCGGTCCATATACATTTCTTCTTAATAATGAGTTTTCTTTTTACACAGATCAAAGAGAAAGAAATGATGTACAAGAGATACAGGGAGGAGAGTGAAGCTGCTAGAATGGTATGTTATATTCTGTTTTGCCATTTATGTTTATGGCCAGCATGTGATGAGAATTACAAATATAAATATGATGTACTGACTGACAGATAGAGGAAGAGAAGGCAGTGAAGCAATTGAGAAGGACCATGGTTCCCCATGCTAGGTCTGTTCCAAACTTTGACAATCCATTCTGCCCACAAAAGTAAGAGAAAGTAGTGAATCGTTGTTTTGTTTTGGCCACAATACCCGCAATTGGATTGTGAATGAATGAATTGTTATTATTTTGCCGTTGCATTAGGTCTTCCAAGGAAACAACAAAACCCAGATCACCACATCTTCGGGTTTTACAGAGGAAAGAAAGGAGGAAAATGATGAGTACTCTGACTACTACAACTTCCAGTCCCGCCACGAGTATGAGGTGATTTTGGTTTGAGGAAGGCAGGGTGGGGTTGTTCAAGAACTTTTGAGGTACCCCTGGGTTGGTTCAAATTGTAAAAAAAAAAAAATAAAGAAGAAATTCTTTGTACCATTAATTTCATTAGACCCCAAAATATGTAAATCTGCATGAAAATATTCATGTATTTTATTTATCACCATTAATTATGTATTTTAAAATCGATTTTTCTCATTTTTCACTCTCTAATCAACTTCAATTCTAATAAAAATAAAAAATAATTGAAAAGAAGAAATTAATAATACTCATACGCATCTAATGATTATTGTTACAATTTTTTATATGATTCACTATTTATATTAAAATCTTAAGGATTTAAAATATTAGAAGCATATATAAATTTTAAAGAAATTGTTTAATATATATATTAAACTTTTATTGATTTAATTTGAACATTATCTATAATTATAAAAGATTATGATCGAAGTTTGTTATAATTATTGTTAGACATTTTGAAAAGATTAAAATATATTTTTCAAAAATTGATTTAATTTTTTTACCACATGATTTTTATCTTTAGAACTATGAGTATTTTATTATTAATTGAATGTTCATCTAAATTAAGATAAACTTAATGTACTTTGAGATTATGAGAAGTAAAGTTTTATATCATATATACTTTTTATATTTGTAACTATAAATTTTGGATAAACATTTTAAACATGTCAATTGATCAATAAAAAATACTTTTTTTTACTCTCCTAATCCTTGCAATTTTATGAACTTAAATATTTACATGTAATTGAAAAATAAAAAAAAAACTTTAAGATTAATTTTAGATAAATTACACCCAAAATCATTTTAAAATAAGGTTTATCCTATTTTAATCACTCTAATTTTTTTCAATTTAATCACCTTAATTAAGATAATTGTTTAAACTTATCGTTATCGTTAATAATTTTATTTTCTACTAACAAATTGTTGATGTCACACATTAACCGATTAAATAACTATACGTGAGTCAAAATTAAGAATTTCCTCTAATTAATCAAAAACATTTTCTTAACACCTACTCCCTGTCCTTCACCATTTTCTCAAGAATAGATCTATGAAAACTATCAACAATAACGCCGGCGGCGGCGGCGGTTCCTTCCTCACTGGCGCTTATCCAAGTGATCAGCTTGAACAGCAACAGCAGCAGGTGTCCTCACCATCGGTAAATAAAAAATGAATTGCACCACTTTCGATTATTTAGGAATTTAGTATATATGGAAAAAGTTAATAAAGAAAATGGTAGTTGAAATATGATTTCCGTGACCATAAGTCTGCTTCTTCTTTTGATTACTACAATGAAACAATCCTCTGCTCTTCAAATACGTTTTCCGGGAAGAAACCAATTTTATCGAAAATGGCGAAACCATCTGTGTTCTTTATTACTCAATAAACACAAACAAGTAATTATGGCAAACACAAACACAAACACAATAACTATAAATACGAAATTAAATGAGAGAAAATTCTTTTAAAATAAAAACGAGACTATACAGTCCACTCAAAAGTTCTATTGTATTCCAAGTTCTTGATATAATTGAAATTCTGAAACTATAATACCCAAATGAAAAATCCCATCATACACTATCAATATTTTCAAATCCCTTAGCCACCGTCCAAAATCAACTCTCTATTGAAAAGTTTATCAAAACTACTTAGGGAGAAAATAAATTATTTTGCCCTCGCTTTTTTTTTTTTTTTTTTTATGAAATATAAAAACAAGGTAAAATCAAAATAATAAATATGATTAACGTGACTCGAACCTACTTAGAACAATAAATATTCTAACCATAAAGCAATCACATAATTTTTTTTTTTTCTGTTTTTCTTTTGAGTGTGCCAACTTTTACTTTCCAATGTTTCAAATATAAAAAGTTGGCCTACCTTTTATTAAAAGGTAAAAACATAGTAAGTTTTCCCGCACATGAAAATATTAAGGTTGTAGATGAACAGAATATTCGATGAACTGTTCGCGAATCGCTCGTATAATGTTCGTTTGTATTTGTTTACTAAATTAAATAAACGAGTATGAACAAAATTTTATGTTCGTTTAATAAAGGAACGAAAACGAACAAAGGTGTGTTCGGTTTGTTTATGTTCATGAATAAGCTCGTTTATTGATTCGTTTATTTATTAATGGTATTTTTATAAAAATATTTAAATAATATTTGTGTGTACGTATTTATTGTTTGTTTGTTTATTTATTATTCATTAATATTATCCGTGAACATGTTCAATTATATGTTCATGAACATGTTTGTTTAATGTTTGTGAACATGTTCGATTAAGTTAAATAAACATATTCGTAAACATTAAATAAATAAACATGAACACACGTAATTTTAAATAAACAAACATGAACAAAATTTTGAAAATCTTAACAAACACAAACTGAACAAAAACAAACTTAAAAATAAACAAACGAATATAAACAGATATTTATTCGTTCAAACTCTATTCATTTGCAACCTTAGAAGAGAACCACAACCCAACAAATCTCCCCTCTCACAATGTAGGGGAGTTCGCCGTACCCACAATTAAACAATAAATTTTGAACTTTCCTTTGGGTATGATTTTGGTCAACATATACATACTATTACCGATGTGAATTAATGTAAATGAATATAGAGATTCATAAAAAGAAATAAAAGAATGCTAACAACCAACTCTTCAAAAATTTAAAATTTAATCATTGTACTTTTATTTGTAAGAATTTAATCATTTTATTTTTCAAATTTTAAAATTTAAATCAATTTGTTAATATTATTGAAATTATTTTGTTAAATTCATATTCATTACAATATTATTTTTGTAATTATATTATTACCGAGTGAAGATTTTTTTAAAATTCAAAATGTCACAACAACAAATTTAACAAAAACTTATCAATGTTAACAATTAAAATTGCATTTTTTTAATGTAATTAGAGTTGCATTTTGAAATATAAAAATACAAAATCTAAAATTGAAATTTGTGAAAAATACAAGACATATTTTAGTCAACCTCTCATGATACTAACTGATTAAACAAATATAAATAACATAATAAAAATTATAAAAAGGACAAGTGATCCACTACATTGAGTAAAACATGGTTTCACTCAATTGATGGTTGGTAGCAAGGGGTGAGGGGGGCGGCGGAGTCTGTTGGAAAGAATTAATACTTGATTCAAGCAGACAAGGAAGGGTCAGCAATTGGCAGCTAGGAAATCATGACTTTGGGATGTTTCTGCAAGTTAGTAAAAAGCTATTGGAGGTATGGATGTAAAGTAAAACAATTTGCACTTTTTGATAAGACAATTAGTACTTGGTAATTGGTATGAAATATGGAGTGTATTGAAATTTATACAATTATACAATGAATACACAAGAATGTTGCCTACAAGGCTGTTACAGTGTCAGTAGTGACAGTTTTAATTTTGTTTATGCTGTATCTATGAAAATGGAACCAGGCAAAAAACTTGGCACTGGAATCTCTTCTCGACCTGAATTCAAACAGGTTGAAACAATCAAGGGATAAACAAATGTAGAACAAGATTATCAAACTTACAAAATATATATATATATATATATATGTAAAGATATCTTGGAAAGGAACCCAAGTTTACAAGTCAGATCATTTGTAGGCTTAAAAGAAAACAAATCCTCACAGAAAGAAGCAAACATGATTTTTACTCGCTGGTTATTCTCCGAGTTTTATAGAAATGGTTGGTATCCTTTGAAAAAGAAAATGTCATTCAAGTTTGGATTTGAGTCATTACCTGAACGATAAAATGGAAAATTTTCTTTAAGCTGTTGGTAACGACCGGCGGCAAGTTGGGCATTCCATCTTTACGTCCATCCACCTTTGCAAACAACCCGGATGAAAGAAATGATCGCATGGTGTTACCTGTTAGAGAAATGCAGTTTAAGATCAAGTCCACAATTCAAGAAAATGACCTTGAAGAGCCCCACCAATTAAAGATGAAAAATAACAACAGTATACCATGCAATCTCTTGAACGTTGTGTGAGATCAATGGAAGTCATACAAATGACACAGTCTATGGCATGATTTGCTTCTGGATCAAATCTTCTATAGTAGCTATATTTCTCGGGTAGTATCTGCAAACAGAAATTTCAAAGTAACATCATCATAACATGTCTTCGGAAGCTTTGGCTAAATCCTAGCGCACTTAAGAAAATGAACATCTAAATTTGCTGGCAGATCAAAGCACATTTCACTTAAACAAGCAAATTGTAGAAAACAAACAGAAAACAATTCACTGAATTAGAAAGGAACAGTCTGGCAGTAATACGAGTTCCACAAATAAGGAATAAGAAAAAGGTTCCCCTATTGGGCAAAGGGAGGACAAAAAAATAAATTTGTTAACCACAAGAAGGGGTCAACAAAATTTGGTTATGACAGACTTAATGGACCCATTCAGATAAGCCATGTCGGTTAAGTCGGTTTTATTTGTTTAGTCAGTCATGGTCTCAGTTAATTTGACTGTGTATTGGTTATTAAAATTTGACCGACTTAACTGATTTGGTACATATTATTTTTTATTTATTTTTAAATATATTTATAATATATAATAACAAAATGTAATATCTAATTCAAATATATTTTTTACATAAATAAAAAATAAGTTGATTTGGTTAAGTTGGTTATGCCTAAGTTGGTCGGTTGGTTATGTTATTGTTGGTGATTGTCAGTTAAGTGTGAAAAAAGCTACTGAACTGATAGAAAAAAAACTTAACGCTCACCCCTAACCACAAGAAGAATTCCATTATAACAGTCTTAACTGAATGCAACAAGCCCTGGCCTACGAAATTCGCCAAGGTGTTTTCAGTCGTGTAGTATTAAAGGCAACATACATGCACTTAAATCAGTTTAACGAGTTATCACAAAGAGTGAGAGAAATGAAAATAAAAAGGCAATACATGAAGAGAATAACAGAACCATGTCTGACCTGACGAGGAATAAACCATCGAGATCCAAGATAGTGCTGAAGAAGAAGAATGGATGCTTGAAGTCCAATGAATACACCCAAACAGATACACCAGCTCTTGTCAGGCTCAATTCGCATAAAGTTGTGAGGGCATCCAAATATATATAAAGGGATTGCTAGCCGAGTAATAGTCATGCCTAAGATGTAATGAGGATGCAAAGGTTTTCTTGAATCACGAATGACGTTGGTGATTATTTGAGGTATCCAAAATGAGTACAAAAGGAGAAGTATAGGCCGCAAAAAATTATGAAACTCGTACATGACCAAAATGCCTCCTAAGAGGATCCCATCTGCAAATATTTGTACTAGTCAGATCATATTAAGCCATCAACTTGACAAAAAGTTCATAATCTAAGAAAGTATTTGATTCCAAAAGCAATCAAAAGGCTATAGCATCATTGAAAAAGTAAGAAGCACATTGAGCAGCAAACAACCAAGGCTGTTTAGAACAAACAGGGAACACTTACACTCTCTTGATCATTTCTCATGCTACGTCTCAAACAAGCATGACACCTAAAATCCACTTTAGCTTTCTAGCATCAGTTTCTATGTCAGAAAAGCAGTCCTTATGGCTTCCACAACACTTTCTTAGTTCCTCTCAGAAACTTACAGCTTTCCACATAGGAATCAAATGTGTCAAGTTATTCTTGTGGAGAGACTGAGCTATAACTCGCTCTACTATAGTAAAGATGATTTACATGGATATTAGTTTTGTAGTGAAACCATCTTTTGGCTTTTGCTATCACTCAGCTTCCTATTGATTTATGGTGTTTTGTTTTTAAACAAAGATGCAAAGGAGAGCAAGATGGACACAATCTTTTTTCTGGGCATAACCTATTGATAGAATATGGTGTCTGAATAGAGGAATCTATAGGAGCATCAACTATAGTAAAGATGATTTACATGGATATTAGTTTTTTAGTGAAACCATCTTTTGGCTTTTGCTATCACTCAGCTTCCTATTGATTTATGGTGTTTTGTTTTTAAACAAAGATGCAAAGGAGAGCAAGATGGACACAATCTTTTTTCTGGGCATAACCTATTGATAGAATATGGTGTCTGAATAGAGGAATCTATAGGAGCATCAAATAACTGGGTACACCATCAGGATTAGACTAGGTAACCAGGCCAAGAAGCAATATTTAGGAAAATCACATTATAAACTTAAAGCTTTGCTAATTAGACTTGATTTTTACCAGCAGTCAATAGAGACAAAGCTAATGAATGTGAATGGTGGCCAAGTAAGTTTATGCAAGAGAGAGACAATTAGTATTTGTGTATACTCTATGCATCACTTTTCGGCAAACCATATATATTAAATTTCCATCCACAACTGTAAAAGCATTTCTGGCACTTACAGAAACGGCTATATAGAACTGATAGCTCACGCCTCATTGTCTCCCAACCTTCACCATTATTCATCGGTCTACTTGCCTTCCATATTGCAAGAAGGTACCTCATCTCAAAAATGGAGAAGACTACAAACTTGAAGAATGCCGCAGTTGCAAAAGCATTAAACAAGGATTCTGTATAAAGCAAAAGAACATGAACTTAGTAGACATAGACCTTCAAAAGGAGCAGCTAATAGGATAGATCCACTGTTCTATGTTAAGCCATCAACCTACTATCAGGTGCAGGGCAGATTCAAAGTGCACTTTCAAATCAAACTACTCACATGTAATATTGGAAAAGACTTGCCCTCAAATAAAAAGAAAAATCTCTGAAATTCCTAATAATTATTTTCAAATTGAGATAATGCTCATAGTCTCAACTGATGCCAATGCAAAGATAATTCGTCAGTTCTAGTTTTGGATCCCTATTACGGTTCTAAATAGAGTACCCCCGCTTGTGGGAGCAGATATAATTGAAAAGGAGAAGGTGAGAGAGGCCTTATGTTCTTTATAGATTTATATTACTGTAAAGATATGGCAGATAACTTGGATAATATTAGCGTTTCTATGGCACAGTTAATTAATACTCACCAACCAGTATTCCTGCAGTGAGATGTAAGAGGCAAAGATAAGCATCCATGATAGCCTGTTGACCAATCGTTAAAATTGAAACTTTTGCAGCTCCCTGATAGATAAGAGACAAAAATTACCTTTATTAATCACAAAGAAGTAAGCTACTCATTAATGCTATATCAAAATATAGCATTCATGCAAAATAAGCTTGTTGCCTTGTGCTTTAGAACATATATGCTTTAAATTCTTACCGATTGTGTGTTGCTATGTTCCATTTGTCTGATTAACAGAAGGACTTGAAGGAAGGAGACCTAACAATAAACAATTAAGGAATCCAGCCAAAACAGGCCTGTGAGACTGCATTAACAATGAAAAGGGATGACATATAAAGGATACAAAGGTGACCATTAAGGTGTAGTTGACTGCTTTGTTGTAATAGACTTCAATGTTGACAGAAGTTGCATTTAATAGCAAAGGTGAGAAGCAATCTCCATCATCATCCACCGTTGGACTCTCCATCAATCCTTCAATGTGATAATGATCATGATCTCCATCTATAAAAGATCAAAAAACTTCCAAATTTGAATACTTAAAATGTCATAGTGGATAGTAATATGTTCCCAGTAGATGTTTCAGATCAGCATAAAAAATTGTAGCTGTGAGAGGTGACCCATATTTAAATTGCCAAGTTAACTTGGTCTTTCAGCAGCAAGAACTTTCTTTTAAGCTGCTTCCAGTTGATGTACATTCTAATGACATTTTAAGATTCTTTTTTTGTTAAAAAAGAAGACTCATGGGAATGGCTGGATAAATAAAAGACCATTTTCTGAAACTGATGGACCTTTCTTAAATTATATCATAACTGGTCCTTATATCCGGCCTCAATCCAGACAGCAAGAGAGCCCAATTGTTCGCAATGCCAAATTAGCGATTAAGTCTATGAAGAAATAAATCAATATTTCTTCCGCAATTCTTAATTCAATAGATTTTAGTAAAAGAATATCTTTCCAAACAAATGCTTGTCAAGAAATAGACCAGAGAAGAATGCAATTGTACAAGAAGATGAGTCTAAGAAGTTGAGATAACTCGAATACCATTTTGGCTGGATGAGATGCGTGAAATTTGGGCTGCAATTTCTATATTGCAATGTTTCTCCATCTCATAACTTGGTGCTGCAATAAGAGAAAACAACATTCACTATATTGCAAACTTAACTTGAGGCTTGAGCTTAAGCCAAGCGACATAGTTATAACTTACAATTTTTTCTTCTCCATATTTTGTCACGAGGAGATTCTTGGAACACTTGAGAGGAGAAAACTCCAAGCTGTTCAAAGACATTGCAAGTTAGTAATCAGAATCACCATAAACAAACATTTATCAAAACAGACAACTAAAACTGTGTCTGCAAAACACAACACCAACTCAAAATTATCTAAAAAAGCAACTCATGGACATAATCATCATAGCCTGCTGTAGATACATTGCTATAAATAAAAACCCATAATGCACAAATACAAATTCAAAATCTTGCAACACCAAAGAAAACTCAGGCAGAAGTGAAACACAGAAGGAAATTATCTGTTTTAACCAGGTATCAACTTAGTTTAAGTTAAAAAGCCAAAATCCAATACATAAGCTTAACAGCTCCAACCTGAAACTGAAAGTATATAGATAAGTTAAGCAGTACACAGTTTTGTGCTATTGGCCAGACATTCAGATAATACTATTACTCTAAAGAAAGACTTCTGGAGACAGGCAAGAAACTAGCAAAGCATTATATGTGGCATTACGAAAGGGAACCCATTCTCAAAGTCCAATATGATGTAGAATCAACATTAAATGCTAGTGAACCACGAATGAGTAAGATACGAAGTATTACCAAATGGTATGGGTTAGACAAAATATAATCTTCTTCCTGACTCAGCTCTCCTTCCTTTCCACTGCAATAGCATGCCAGTAGAATATGTCAGAGTTGAAATGCAATCAGCAAACCGGATTCACAAAATGTCATCTTAAAAGAGCACATAAATGGAAGTGAGAGAGTTAAGAACTATATGGCAAATGCCCTTTTATCTGCACCCTTCAGTTGCAGGCATTCAACTAGTATGCATTTCTTAGTCAAGCAATGTCCAATCAAGCTGAAAGAACTTTTAATGAGCAATCAATACTGTCCAGATTTACCTGTTAGCTACCATTCGAAGCTGTCTAAAAGGCCATATATATACACCCTCTACCCTTATTTGAGCACCACCAACATTGTGCTTGTTATCAAACACATCATGGAAAATAATTACACCCTGTTATACCACCACGAATAAAAAACAAAGTCAGAAAATAATTAGCAATGGTAAGATACAGCCTACAGTAGCTAGAAGCTATACTGTTTATAAAGAGAGTTCTTACAACAAAAATGCAACAAATATGATTAGGCAAACAGCTAAAGAGGAAGTAGGAAAATCAAACTCGATGACATAAACAGTCTATCATCATCAGTGTTGCGGAATTTCTTATCACTAACAACCAAATCATGTCTTCAGGCAAAATAGAAAAAAACATATCTACGTGTACATATTGCATTTAGAAACATAGTTCAATTGTCCTAACAAGGTCACAAAACAAGCAAAAAACTAGAAAGGTATATTAATTAATCATAAGCGCAAATTTCTAATTTGATCAAGAAACCATTACCTGAACATAATGTACACCGGTTATTTTTGTTGGTGTGCTAACTAATTCAATGACAGAATCACCAGCTGATTTCCTGAAATCGGGAAATTTTGAAGAGCTATTCAAAGACTCCAGGAACTTCCAAGAGCCTGCAATTTCCCAGTCAAATCAATAAAATTGTCAACACAAATAAATGTGCTTAATGAACTAAATGATTGAATTTAATCCATTCAATAACAGCGGTTAGCTTAATAAACAAAAAATCTCAGAGAAGTACTTTTAGAAGCCAGCAAATTCATTAGTTTCCTTCCTAAATAGTTTTTTTCTTTTTAAATATCAGGACCTGTTCTAGGTTAGAACAATCTCTGATCCATGTGCCATCCAAATACAACCTATCTTTACATCCAAAACAAATTGACCGGAAGCAAGCATCTGTTTTAGTAAATAAAGTTCCATCGCTGTTTTATTTTTAGAGTTCATGGAGTGCAGGTTTTGAGCCTCTGAAAAAAAATATTTTTACCAATATTTTCTAGGAAATTCATCACCTAATCATGGACAACCAAAGTAAAAATATTACAAAGTGTAGGGAAACCAAGAGAAGTTACTGGCAGAACAACATAAAGCAATCAACAAAAAATCCGCATGATACTTCAACTATAAGTAACAAGATCCAGAAAATTACTCCTAATGCATCAAATCTAAAATGCATATGATGGAATTCAAGAAAATTTACTTACCTCGATAAGTTCCTGTTATGTTCCATGCATGAAATGGACCCAATTCGCTTTCATCTTTTCTAACAAATAGCCACTACAGGATGCATGAAGAATATCAATAAATTTATAGTACCCAAACTGAAGAGCGCAAGGGGTGAAAAACACACAAAAATATATAGAGCCAATCTACATTTTCTTAATATTTTGCTCCAGACATTCAACACACAAAATCTGTCAAATAACTAAGTGATATAGCTAAAGTAAACAAATCTTTTTTCTAAGAAAAGAGGGGGAGGGAGGAGCTTCATACCAAGTTGAAGACATTTTTCAAAACATAAAAAGATGGGTCTTTATCTGTCTATTCTGATTTAACAGGCCCTGAATTTCTCAGCATAAATTGAAAGATTAACAAATTAGTGTCTGTTAAGGAAACTTCAAGCCATATTGCAATTTAGCTCTCCATTTTGAAAATCTACCTATCAAGATAATCTAATTTACGGTTTCAACCACGTATGTTCTCTGGACAAAATTGCTAAAATTGCACATCAAACTTGACATTGCCCACTTCCATTTGGCAGCATTTCATTATACCACAGCAAAAGAATAACTAGTCAGAACCTATCAAAGTGCAATGACTAAAGCACTAACTCAGGAAAATTTAAATAAAATTATAAATTTGACAACATCAGAAGTACAATAACCAATTATACAACTATGAATTAGGCATCCAGAATCAAAACCCAAATTGTCATCTTTGCTTAAGAGAAAAATAAAATAAAACAATAATTAACATCAATAAAGAAAAAGCATAGGTAATTAAGAAGTACCAACCTCATCGCCCCATGACCGAGCCCTTTCTCTTATCGGTCTCAATCCCGCCACTGGCTTTAACATAACAAAACCAAACCATAATCCAAAAACAACCCTAAACACAAACCCTAATCTTCTCCTCCTCGAATTCCACAAAAAATCCAAATATTCCCTGGTGATCATATCAAAACCCTGACATCCCATTTCAAAAACAATTTGCTTTCTCTCAATATAAAATAAAAATATCCAACTTCAATTTCCCAGAAAGGAAGCAAATATGTTTACAGACTGATTTAGATGATAGATACAAGAAAATGATACAAACCCACTGCACATTAAGGAGAAAGATAATCAGAGATTGCTTCAAGTAGAGTTATGTGAACCAACAAACAACACCCAAAGATCAAACAGTAGAAAATGAGAGCTCAACAAACTAATTCTCTCTCTCTCTCTCTCTCTCTCTCTCTCTCTCTCTCTCTCTCCCCCCCTCTCCCTCTCCCTCTCCCTTCCCTTCCCTTATGTTGTATTAAATTGAATTCTTATATTGGTTCTAATATAAACAAACAACAAAAACAGATACCCAAAAGGGACTTTCAGAAAGAAAAAAAACAGCACACTTAATACAAAATATATATTCAGAACATACGTGAAGTATACATGAACAAATTTTTAATCTAAAAGGGTTTGGCAAAGTGGTGGTTTGTTGTTGTTGACATGTTTGCTTGGGTTTTGGTAATTAGAAGTCGAGAAAGAGAGTTTCGGCCCTCTAGGTTTAGTTGGTTACGGTAAGTGCTCCTTTAGCGAGTTATAATCACGTACCAATTAGAGAGAGTCAACTGATGTTTGCTCCTTACCATCTTTGGTGTATTAAAGTTATCTTAATCTTTATTAGTTAGAGGCTTACATGAGAACAACTAAAATATATGTAATGTTCTGTATGTACGAAAATAAAGGAATATATCAATATTATATATTAATTACTTAGTATTAAGTTGTTATTATTTAATTACGAAATTATAAAAAAAAAAAAACTCATTTGTGAGGATCTTTATATTTGATAAATTTAAAAAATTAGATAAATATGATAGAGATGATAGAATTTAAATTAAATATTTTTATAGGTTTTAATCATATATATTTTTTTTTATATAATACTTAAAATTAGGCCTAGCACTTCCTCAACTAGACGTACTCATGGGTCGGGCTACTTGTTCAGACTCGAAGATATGCTAGAAATTTAATAGAGCTTGGACAAAAATATTAGGTTCGAAAAATGAGTTTGGACAAAAAAATTAAATCTGCTTAAAATATGAATCAGATTTAAACTTGAACATTTAAAACTCAGGCCTAACTTGCCCTGACCCATGTGAATTACATTTGAAAAACTCTAAGCTTAGCACTCATTCAAGCCTTTATTTTGATTTTTTTTCCCTACATTTTAATTTTGCCATGCATATTTTATTATATCTATCAATTTTGTATATCAATAATGTTATTTTGAGATGATGTCACAAATTAACTCAACACCAATTTGAAATTAGTGACAATATCATGATAAATAATTGTATTTATTTAAAATTATGATAAATAATTGTATTTATTTAATATTCTTAATATGATGTATTTATGTATTTAAATTTTATTTTAGTTGTAATTTAATCTATTTTTTTAATTTTAATATCATACATATTTCATGTATTATTAATTATTTACAAATTATATATTTAATTATTTATTATATGTTTTTTAACCACCTATTTATATTTTAAATACGTAATTTTCATACGCATATTTATATAATAAAATTTCTAATATATATATATATATTTGGTAGAAATAGAACAGCAAAAGCGATTACAATATTAAACTAACTTAAAACAAAAATAGATAGCTCCATATCCTGTTGTAGTAATTGTCGAACAGGCATAGAAGGGGCTTGATATATCTGAAGCATTGAAATTCCAAAATTAGATAACTTTGTCATAGCGTCCGCAACATTGTTAGAATCCTTAGATATGTGCCTTAATCAGACCTTCCAACACCTCTGAAGAGTTTGTTGCAGCATATGAACCTCAACCAATTCACTACTGCTTTCTCCACTGCTAAAAGAAGGTTGACTAAGAGGGCATTATCACTCTCAACCTGAACTTGTTTGTACCCTTTTTCCCATGTTAACAGCAACCCCTCAAGCATTGTGCGTACCTCAATTTTGAAGATTGAATCGGTCCCCATAAACATGTTATAACCATAAATCCATCGAGCGTTAAAATCACGCAAGACACCACCAATTGCTGCAAAATTTCCATCAATAGGAACAGTACCATCAAAGTTAAGCTTAACCCATCCCGTATCCAGAGGTGTCCATTGCTTAATCGAGCTTGTTGGTCGAAACTCTTTCAACTTTTTATCCAAAGTAGAGTAGCTACGAGCCCAAACATATCCCATAGTAATTATAGAATGTGAGTTCTTATGAGAACTAGAGAAAATGGTCTCGTTCCTAGCCTTTCAAATGAGCCAACATAAGATCATAAAGAGAGATTGCCATTCCACTTCATTGGTGTTTAAACCACCTTTATCCTGTAAATTCCAATATAACCAATCATGGAAAGAAAAGGAAAAAAAGAGAGAGTGTACCTGAGTAGGAAGCACAGTCTTCCAAATGTTACTTGCAAAGGAGCAATTGTGAAGAGCATGAACTATGGATTCTATCGAAGAAGCACATAAAGGGCAAGTAGCGTCTTCTGTCATATGCCTCCTCTTTCTTTCAACATTAGTTAAAATCTTCACATGCCACAAAAGCCAAAAGAATACTCGAACTCTTTGAGGAGCACACAACCGCCAAATCATTCTCCAAATACTCGAATATCCATCACTTTGTGTGAACAGATTCTTATACGATTTTGATGAAGAGAAACCCCCTTTGTCGCTCCATTTCCATACGATGCAATCAGGGCAAGCTTCAGTACATGGCGGCATGATAGAAGCAATATGTTCCAAAACATGGTGAGGAAATAGCCCACGAATCTAATCCCAATCCCAAACACCAGATGCAGTAACAAGATCAAATACTCTTAAACTCATATCTTGTGCCACTCCTTCCCTTCGACAATCTCTCAGAAAGCCAATATTACGGAGCCAAACATCATCCCAGACATTAATGAGCTGACCGTCACCAATCGACTAGTAAACATTATTGATGACATCTGGCCAAACTCTTATTAACGACTTCCAAATATAAGAACAATTGCTACAATAAATGTTCGCTAGAAGAATTTCCTGAATATTATACTTCTTTCTAAGAACTTGGACCTAGAGTGCATCAGAATTAGATAACAATCGGTACCCCAATTTCAGAAGGAAAAGTTTATTCTGATCACTTAGAGATCGAATACCTAAACCACAATTGTCCATAGGTTGGCAACAATTCTCCCAGGAATGAAGAGCCACCTTCCTGTCTTCACCATACGAGCCCCAAATAAATCTTCGAGCAATTTTCTCTATCTCCCTGCAAACTGAAATAGGAATTCTAATAGTATACATAAAATAATTTGGTAAAGAAAGGAGTATTGACCTGGCCAATGTGATACGCCCTATAAGGGAAAGTCTCTTAGCCTCCCATCCAACTAGCTTTTGTTGAACTTTTTGAATAAGAAAGTCAAACGTGTTTACTGTTACTCTATCATGTAATAAAGGTCACCCCAAATATATCCCCAAATTCTAAACTCTATTGAACCCAATCTTGGAACAAATATGATCAGCTACCTCAAGAGGAATAGAAGGAGAAAAGAAAATCTGAGACTTAGAAGAATTAACCTTCTGACCGGAGAAATGACAGAAAGAGTCCAAAACAAAACGAATTACATCAGCTTGATGAACAGTGGCATCTGAAAAAAGCATAAGAGCATCTGCAAAAAAGAGATGAGATAACTTTGGGCCTCTTCTAGAGAGAGATAGAGGCTTCCACTAACCTATCTCAATAGCATCTTTAATAAGATGACCCAATCTCTCCATACAAAGAACAAAAAGGTATGGAGACAATAGGTCCCCTTGCCTAAGACCCCGAGGTGCTCTGAACTCATCAGTCATGCTTCCATTCTGTAACACCCTTATACCCGGTTCACACGTAGGAACCCGGTATAGAAGTATTACATACAATATCGCAGAATTAAACACGAGTATAATAAAATTTTTCTTCCAAACAATGTGTTTTTAAATCATTTTATTCAAAATATCATCAATTCATTTCATCAACTCAAAATAATCCAAAACAATATTTTTCCTTTCATTAGGGACATATATAAGTAACATTGTACATGCCATTTTTACCAAGAGTAAATACCTGGAATTGAATCTTCCAAAGGTGAGCTGATGTGATGAGAGGTCTCTTGCCTTGACTTTATCCCCTAGTAGCTACTATACCTGCTCGTTAAAATAAATGCGATAAGCCGGTGAACGCTTTAGTAAGCACTACAAAAGTAATTAATAACTATTAAATTTCTCATGTTTATAAACTTCTTATCTTACTTGCATAAACCATGTAACTTACCACATTAGTTTAATTCATACTTTGATTCACTTTTTCCTCATATTAGCCCATTGTAGACTTTCATAGAACCTCTCGGATATACGGAACTAATAGTAAGTACCGAAGTACTATCAGTAAGTACCGAAGTACTATCAGTGAGCACATAAGTGCTGGGGAAATAGTAAGCACACAGTGCAAATCAGTAGGCACATACAGTGCAAAATAGTAAGAACACACAGTACAAATCAGTAAGCACATATAGTGCGAATCAGTAAGCACACACAATACTGAACAGTAAGCGCGCTAATGTTCGTTAATGACATACTACTAATATCACAATGGTTCTAACTTGTTTACATGGGCATAAAATCTCATATAACAACATTTCTTATAGTTGTTATATTTCAGTCCTTCACTAAACACAACCACATCATCATGTATATTTCACATATATATCATCATATACCTCTTTACTCTTATTTTCACGTAAATTTTCAAAGCTGTCCATTTGAGTCACAGTCACTAAATTATTTATATCTTGAGCTACAAAATTTGAAATTATTATCCTCTTGATTTTTCTGAAACTAGACTCAATTATATTTTTACCATAAAATTTCAAGAATTTTTACTTTAGCCAATTCGTTCAGAAAATTCTTTCAATTTACCCCTTCTCTGCTGCTTGACAGTTTCGACCTTTCTTCACTAAAAATTAATTATCTTTTATTAAAGGAATCTAATAATGTTCCCATTTGTTTCTTCTGAAAATAGACTCATTAAGGATTTATCCATATAAATTTCATTCTCTAATAATTTTTCTACATTTTTCTATGATTTTTTAAAGTCAGAACAGGGGAACTCGAACCTACTCTGACCTTGTTACACAAAATCAGATATATCTCAGAATATACAGATCCATTTCCATCACCGTTTCTTTCATATGAAACTACACTCAATAACCTTTAATTAAATATTTCATTCAACTCTTAAATATTTTTATACAATTTTTGGTGAATTTTTGAAGTTAGTCCTCTGATTCTGTCCAAACTATTTTAATGAGAATATTTCCCTTCTCATATTTCTTTGCACTAAACTTCATTTAATCACACATAATCACCATACTTATAACTAAACATATCATTTTACTCATTTTTATCACAATTAATCATATACTAAAATCATATACTTTAAAGAGAATAAATTTTCAATTTAAAATCTTGTAGTACTTACAACAAAAAGGTTGGTATTCTTCTCTTCTTACTCCTTGCTCTTCTCTTTTCGCTTTTCTTCAATTTGGTCCCTCTTCTTATTTCCTTTCTCTTTGTTCATGAAAACCCAAAATTCTAATTCAATCCCTACACACTTTAACCCTTCAAAGTGAGCTATACAAGGAAATTAAGGTGACTACTAACTTCCTTCTATGCCTTTCTTAAAGAAATTTCAAAGAAAATGGAAGATTTTGAAGCTTGGAAGGTTTAACAATGGTGGAATGACCTATTTGGAATAAAAGCAAAAGTTGGAAAAGAGAGATATGCATGTGACATTGGAAATGAATGAAAAAGATATATTTTCATCTTTTATTTAATTTTATTTTTCTCAAATTCTCTAGATTTCTCCACTAAAAATATCTCTCTTATAAAAATCGTAAAATTTTACTTTTAATCCTTGGGCCTTCCAACTTTACACTTTGGCCCAAAACATTACCTCCAAAAATATCTTTCACTAAATTACTCTTTTGCCTCTACATAATCAATCTAATTCCCATGATGACTTATAATTCAATTTGGATAAATTGCTATTTAGTCCCTCATGATTTCTCACAATTACTATTTAATCCTTAAATTTTCCTAAGCTTTCTTATTTTAACTACATATTCTAATCTTCAATTCTACTCTAATATTGTTCCAACTCCGGTTCAAAAACACTAATATTACACATTCCACAAAACCTGAAAAGAAGTCGAAGTAACACACCCCATAATAACACGAATTAATTGATCAGGAAAACCAACCGTGATTAGAGTATCCTGTAAAAATTCTCAATTGACTCAATCGTAGGCCTTCTCAAGATCAATTTAATTTCTAATATATTTTAAGTGTTTGATAATCTAATCTAATGCATTTTATTAACTTTTAGCAGCCAAACTTAATATTATTTTGACCGTTGGTTCACATAGAAAATATTAAAAGAAAAAGGCAGTCAACGTCAGAACGATTGGAAAGGTAATTTAGATTAGTATCGTATCTATTTAATTGTTTTTGCCAAACTTTAATTTCATTAACAAAATTAAGAAATTGACATTTTTTTTGTGGTGAAAAAACCAATTAAATTTAATTTAATGAAAGAGAAAAAGAAATTTTGAAGTCTTAAATTGATATTTCAACATATATATTTTTAAAAATATTTTTTTATTATCAATTTGATTATGTATTGTGTATCATAATAATTTATTTTTTTTGTAGGTATTCTTATAAATATTTAGTTTGTAGTTACTGAGAAGAGTCGTGACAAACAAAGAGTTGTGACATCTGAATTTATCTTTCTAGAAAGTATTTAGCCACAATTGTATACATAGAAAAATAGAAAAGAAAATATATTCAAAAAATGGAAAAGAAAAAAATCACAGAATATACTATTTATTTTTTATTTAAAAATTAAGAAGAGGTTGTGCCTAATTTTTGTTAAGGATATAATTGAATTTGAGCTTAATTATACTTGATAATTAATTTTTGTATTTGAGTTCGATTCAATAATTAAGTTTAATGTTAATAATATATATTAAAAGGAATAACATAATTTAATAATATAAAGTTATGAAAAGCTCAATAAGACTCGCAAGTCATTTGAGTCATGTGTTACTAAGCTTAAATTCGGTTTGAGCTTGATAAGGCTTAGTAATTACTAAACCATGTTCAAATATTTTTTGAGTCGAACTCGAGTAACTCACGAGCACCTGTGTCTTATTTACATCCCTAGATCTAGGCATTGTATAAAAAAAGTCTCACTCTTTTACAATGTTTTATATATAAAAAATAAAGGTTAATATACTAATTGGTACTTGAGATTAATTTCAATATTCAATTTAGTATTTGATTTTATTTTCTAATTTAGCACCTAAGTTTGGCTTTAATGTTAAATTAAAGGCTAATATACTATTTGGTACTTAAGATCAATTTCAATGTTCAAATTGATATTTGAGTTTTTTCCCCAATTTGTTACTTAAATTTGGCTTTAATGTTCAATTTGGCACTTAAGTTTTTTTTTTTTTTTTGTCTCAAGTAAGCAGTTGAGTTTGACTTCAATGTTCAGTTTAATACTTGTATTTTTTTTATCCTAGTATCTATGTTATTTTTACTAGAGCACATGTGTCAAATATTCATCGGGACAAACCTAACAAGTGGCTCCAGTGGAAAAGAGGATGTTGTTCAATCTTGGGGTCTCGGGTTCGAGCGCCTGTGTGCAAGGTGTGTATGCCTTGTTAAAGGGTTAAGAAAGTATGAACAGATACTACCATGTAATCACACCAATATATACTATTCAAAATGTTACAAAAAGGTCACTGAATTATTTGATAGTTTCCATTTAAGTTATTTAACTGTTAAATTTTTTAAAAGAAAAAAAAAAGTCTGACTAGCAAGTTCTAAGTCATGATTTGATGAGCAGTACAGTAGATCAGTATCTATCGACAAGAAGAAGAACATACCTTAGATAAATGTCTATTTAACGGTCAGTATTAAATATCGAAGAAGAAAGATATTTGGATTTTTGGTTTACAGATTCGAGAAATTCAAAGTTGTTTCATGAAAAAATTTGAATTGTAAAGAGAAGGCAAAAAAGAGCTTTTGATTGGTGCAGGGGTGCGAACAGAGAATGCCATACAACAACAGATTTAACAATTCAATGACTTAAATGAAAACTTTCGATTCAGTGAACATTCTGTAACTTTTAAAAGTTGAGTGACCAAAATGTAAATTACTAATAATATAGTAATGTTGGATGTAGTTTATCCCACAAATAAAAATGGAAAATGGATGCGAAAGGAAAGGTGACGTCTTTGTCATTGATTTTGTCGGTGCAGGAAGCATAGAAGGCTACGAAGCGAGTGTAGCAGACACTTTTAGAGAAGCATAGTTGAAATGAACCAATTGATAGAATTGTTCGTCGATATACCGCCCTTATCAACCTCGTTCAAAAACTCCCCGACGAACTTCACCACGATACCTGTTGTGTGGAAATTTGCTGTGAAGGAAATTTAGTAATTGCGGAAAGGAATCCAACAGGAATGGAAGAAAAAAAGTGATGGAAATTCTATTCTATAACGATTCAATACAATGCAGAGAATTTAGGTGAGAAAAGAACAAGTTTTCTATTGACAATAATCATGACCCAATCAGCTTTCTTTTGCTCCTTTTATAATATGCTTTTGTTTGTTATGATGCATTGTTGACGTGTGCTACATGACAAAATCCTTGAATCTCAGAGGAACCTTTTTTTGACTTGTGGCTGTGACTGTTTTGGCTGGAGGATTAGGCTGGTGTGCTAGTTCGTGGCCTTGAATTTATTCATAACATTACCCCCTGTTCAAGAGGGACCTTGTTCTCAAGGTTCCAATATGGAAAAGTTTTCAACAGATGATCTTTGTCTTCCCAGTTGGCTTCATTGTTGAAGAGGCCTTCCCAATGTACCAGAAATTGGTCAATGAGATGGTCGGAGCGCTCAACGATTCTTTTGTTAAGAACGGTTACTGGCGTTAGGATGAGTGTATTCGTTAGATTAACTAAGTGAAGGGGTGTGACTTGTTGATCAGGAATTCCTTTGCATTGGCGAAGGAGGGAAACATGGAACACCGGATGAATTTTAGCATCTACTGGTAAGTCCAAACTATAAGCGACAGCACCGATGCGGTTGATAACTTTGAAGGGTCCAAAGAAACGTCGACCAAGCTTGTGGTGACGGTGGAGTCGTAAGGAATTCTGACGAAAGGGTTGGAGTTTGACATAAACCCAATCACCTTCAGTGAAAAATACCTCTCGACGATGTTTGTCAGTAGCAAGTTTCATTTTGTTTTATGCCTTCAACAGGTTTTGTTTTAATTGAGTAAGGATTGCGTCTCGATCCATCATGTGTTGTTCGACTAACGGCGTTCCTGCTGTTCCCTTGATATAGCGAACAAGAGTCGGGGGTGGTTGTACATAAAGGGCTTCGAAAGGAGTCATTTGACCTGCTATTTGATAAGTTGTGTTGTACCAATATTCTGCCCAAGGCAACATAGTGACCCAATTGTGAGAAGTATTAGCTGTGAAGCAACTGTAACATTCACGTTCTTGAATCGGATTTGAGTGATAAAATAGAATTGAGAATTTGAAATGTTTAGTTGAAGTAAGTAAGGTTAGAAAATTTTAAGGATTAAATAGTAAAGGAGAGAAAATATGGGGGACTAAATAGAAAATTATCTAAATTGAATTTTGAGTCATCATGGGAATTAGATTGATTGAGGAGGGGCAAAAGAGTAATTTGGTGGAAGATATTTTTGGAGGCAAAGTTTTGGGCCAAAGTGTAAAGTTGGAAGGTCCATGGATTAAAAGTGTAATTTTACCATTTTTATTAAGTGAGATATTTTAAGTGAAAATTCTAGAGAATTTGAGAGAAGAAAAAGTGATTAAAAAGATGAAAATATCGTCTTTTTCATTATGTTAGCTGACCATGCCCTTTTCTTCCATTTCCAACTTTTTCTTTTATTCCAAATAGATCCTTCCATCATTTTTAAGCTTTCCAAATTCCAAAACCTTCCATTTTCTTTGGAAATTCTGAAATAAAGTCATAAAAGAGAGCTATTAAGCACCTAAAATCTCATATAGAGTTACTTTTGGGGTGTTAGAGAGATAAAGGACTAAATTGAGAAAATTTGAATTCAAGGGTTAAGGTAAGAAGTGGTTAAATTCTCATGACATACATGTATGTTACTGTTATTTAGCATGAAAATTATTGAATTATCGCTTATAGCTTATATGTGTTTATGTGAAATTGAAGAGAAAGAGAAGAGAGGCAAGGATCAAATTGAAGAGAAAGGAAAAGAGAAGAGCAGAGAGTGAAAAGAGAAGGAAATCAGCCTTTTTGTTGTAAGTACTGCAATAGTTTTGAATTATAGTTTAATTTCTCTAATGGTATGTGAATTATTAGCATAAAAATTGTTATATAGGTACATAATTTGAATGTTTACAATGATAAAATGAAGGGATTAATGTGTAATTTAGTAAAACAGTTTGGACAAAATAGAGGATTAACTTCGAAAATTCACCAAAAATTGTATATAATTATTTAAGGGTCGAATTATATATGTAATTAAAGATTATTGAGTGTAGTTTCATATGAAAGAAACAGTGAAAGAAAATAAATTGTATATTTCGAGATATACTAGTTTTTGTATAACAAGGTTAGAGTAAGTTCGAGTTCCCCTGTTCTGACTTTGAAAAATCATAGAAAAATATAGAAAATTTATTAGAGACTGAAATTTATATGGATGAATAATTAATTAGTCTAATTTCAAAATAAATAGACATGAACATCATTTGATCTCTCTACTAAAAGATAGATAATTTTTAGTGAAGAAAGGTCGAAACAGTCAGGCAGCAGAGAAGGGGTAACTTGAAAGAATTTACTATAAAAGTTGGCTAAAGTAAAATTTCTGGAAATTTTATGGTAAAAATAGGATTGGGTCTAGTTTCAGAAACATCAAGCGGAGTATGATTTTGAATTCTGTAGCTCAAGATATAAATAATTTAGTGACTGTAGTGCAAGTGAACTGCTTTGAAAATATAAATGTGAAGTATTTGATGATGTATTTATGTGAGATATATCATTTATAAGAAATGATGCTAATTGAGATTGTGCCCAAGTAGACAAATTAGAAGCATTGTGATATTAGTGGCATGCCATTAAGGAATACTAGCGCGCTCTCTGTTTAGCACGTCTCGTGCTCTTTTGTTATTAGCACTATGCGTGCTCTTTGATTAGCACTTTGTGTGCTCTCTGATTAATACTTTGTGTATTCTCTATTTAGCACTGTGTGTGCTCTCTGTTACCCAGCACTTATGTGCTCTCTGTTAGTACTTTGGTGCTCTCTGTTAGTAACGGTTCTATGAAAGTCTACTATGGGCTAAGCTACAGAAAGTGGATAAAAGTGTAAATTGTGCCATTGTGGTAAGTTACAGGTTACATGTAAGTAAGGCAAGAAATTTATATGCATGAGTACTTAAATGATCATTCATTACTTTTGTAGTGCTTATTAAGCCTTCACCGGCTTAACGCGTTTATTTTAACGCGTAGGTACAAATGCTATGAGAAGTTGAAGTCAAGCTAAGGGACCTCTTATCACATCACATCATTATTGGAAGACTTCAGTTTAGGTACATTACTTTTGGTAAAAATGGCATGTACAAATAGTACTATTATGTGTCTCCAATGGGTGGTTATAAATGTTGTTTTGGATTACTACGAGTTGATGAATTGAAATGATGTATTTTGAATAAAATAACTTAAAACACATCGTTGAAATTTTTTTTATTATACTCGTGTTAAAATCTCTGATATTGTATGTAATACTTTTATACTGGGTATAGGGGTGTTACAGCAACGGAGGTACATTTTGAGACATTTATTGAAGGCCTCGGTTTGCTCGTCTATTTGCGGGTGATAAGGGGTACTCATTGCAAGAGAAGTTCCCTGCAGCCTATGAATTTCCTTCTAAAAGTCTCGAATAAAACTAGGATTGCGATCCATCACTATTGAACGCGGGATTCCATGAAGGCGAATAATATCCGTAACAAAAGCTGAAGTAACTGTTAGACTAGAAAAATCACTTGGAAGGGATATAAAGTGTCCATACTTGGATAGGCAATCGACAACCACCATGATAGTAGCTTTTCCTCGAGAAAGTGGTAAGCCTATAATAAAATCCATCAAGATGTCTTCAAACACTAAAGTTGGGATTGACAGTGGTTGAAGTAAACCTGTTGGGCATAAAGAGGAGTCTTTCATCTGTAGACAGACAGCACATTCGGATACAAACTTGTGAACATCAGCACACATTCTCTTTCAGAAAAATTTGAAGAAAGGCAATGGAAGGTTCGAGTGATTCCCACATGACCACCCATTGGAGTAAAATGAAACTCGCCTAATAATTGATGTCGAAGAAGAGAATCTGATGAAATGACGAGGCGATCACGAAAAAATAAAAGATCGTCTCGAATTACATAATCTAGAAGAGACTTGGAATCAGTATGGAGTTGCGCATGCCAAGCCAATAACTCAGGGTGGGTTTGGTTGGCTTCACATATGGTTGTGATGATAGCAATTATGGTTCTGTGAGAGCAAATAAGGAAGCTTCCGGCGGTTGGAATAAGGCATCTGCAGTGTGTTCTGTTTGTCGGGTTGATAGACGATCTCAATATCGTATCCAAATAATTTGTCGACCCATTTTTGTTAGTCAGGTGTTTGGATGATCTGCTCTGTGAGGTTTTTTAAGGGCTGTTGGTCAGTGATAATAACAAATCGTCAACCCAAGAGATATTGCCGCCACTTTGCCACCGCTTGGGTAATAGCATACATCTTCCTATTATAAGTGGAGGTAGATTGCTAGCGAGGAGATAATTTTTGGCTAAAAAATACGATAGGGTGACCTTCTTGAGATAAGATGGCACCAATACCGATACCCGAAGCATCAGTTTCCACTGTGAAGGGTTTAGTAAAATCTGAAAGCTGAAGTACCGGGGTTGATACCAATAATTTTGTAATTGAGAAAAGGTCAGGTCAGCTATCAGTGTCCACTTAAAAGAATCCTTCTTAAGCAGATCGGTTAATGGACCAACAATTGTTGCGTACTTGTGGATAAAACACCGATAATATCCAGCCAAGCCTAAAAACACTCTGAGGTCTTTGATAGTTATCGGTGTGGGCTAACTGAAAATGGCTTGTATTTTGTTTGGGTTAACCACAACTCCTTGGGTTGAGATTATATTACCCAAATAACCTACAGATTCTTGCCCAAATGAACATTTGGACTGTTTTGCTACCAATTGGTGAAGACGCAACAGTTGGAGAACCTATCGAAGATGATCCAAATGTAGAGCCCATGTCTTACTATAGACCAATATGTCATCGAGAAAACCAGAACAATTAGCCGAAGGATAGGACGAAAAATGTCGTTCATCAGTGCTTGAAATATAGAAGGCGCGTTTGTCAGCCCGAATGGCATGACCATAAATTCGTAATGCCTATCGTGAGTGCGAAAAGTCGTTTTAAATTCGTCACTTGCACTAATTCTGATTTGATGATATCCAGCTAAGAGATCCAACTTGGAGACATGTAATTCGTCGAATAACTCATCTATGGATGGAATAGGAAATCAGTACTGAATTGTCACCGCATTAAGAGCACGATAATCGACACAAAAATGCCAAGTACCATCCTTTTTGCGAATGAGAATAATCGGAGATGAAAAGGGACTAGTATTAGGTTGAATAATCCCATCATTGAGCATTTCTGTTACCAATTTTTCCATCTCTTTCTTTTGACATTCTGGATATCGATAAGGACGTACCTGCACTGGATTTGTATTTGGCAAAAGATGAATTGCGTGGTCACAATTCCTTGATGGTAGAAGACCTTGGGGTTTAGTAAATACATCTGAAAAATCAGCCAATATTGAAGCAATATTAGATGGATAGGAAGAATGTAACTTGTTGGAAGTGGGTATTACTTCGAGACGATAAAATTTAGCAATAGATTGTGTTGATGACAACCGATGAAGAGCATTGTATTGAATGGGTTGTGGTACCGGAAAACAATCACCTTGCCAACAAACCTTGTGCCCATTATAAGTAAACTGAAAGATTGAGGTTACGTAATCTATAACTACTGTTCCCAATGTTGCTAACCACTCAATGCCCAACACCATATCCCATCATTGCAGTGGTAAAACATGAAATCCACCGAAATTTCTTGATCTTGTATGACTAAAGGTACCTTGCGACTGATGCCAGAGCAAGTGAGACGTTCACCATTACCAACCAATACCGAAAATTACGAGGTCGTCTCAATTGGAAGTCGGAGATAAGACACCACTCTAGTTTGAACAAAATTATGGGTGCTCCCCCCATCTAAGAGGATCTGAATAGTTTTTCATGGACTTAACTGGTGAATCGTAATGTGGATGTGGAACAACCACCTGCCATAGCATTATAGGACATTGCAAATTCAGTCAATACTTCTTAGAGCTACAGGTTTTCAGCTATTGTGGAGTCTGGAGTAGAGTCACTAATCGAGGAATTTTGTATTTCATCCTCAAATAACAATAGTTTTATGGCTTCGATTTGCACTTGTGATCACATGTGTACTTCTCATCACAGTGATAGCAAAGACCCTGTGCCCGGTGCCGAGCTACTTCCAACAAAGAAAGTCGACGAAAGGGAACCTTAGTACCGCTTGATAGAGTGGCTAGGTTTTGGGATGGCATGGTCTGTGATGTAGACATTTGCGGTTGAGATTGCAGTTTAGGAGTTGGCAAAAGTGGTTTGCCTGTTCCTAAGGAAGGATGGCTTAAACCTTTTTCTAGGGCCAACCATTGCTCATGGAGTTGGGCCAATCCAATGGCATCCTCTAAATATGTAGGCCGATGGACTAATACTGCTGTCTTAATATCAGATCGAAGGCCCGAAATAAAATAGTGAACTAAAAACAATGGAGGTAAAAACATAGTGTGGTTTGTAATAGCTTAAATCGTGCCCGATAATCCTGCACTGTAGATGTTTGCTGCAACTTGGCAAGTTGTCCTTCCGGTGACTCCAGTTCTCGAGATCGAAAACGTTTGACCAACGCCGATATAAAATGAGTCCATCCGACGAGTTGTTTGTTTCGATACATTCAATCAAATTATTCCACAGCATCATCATCAAGATAGAAGGAAGTTATGGTTAAGCAATCCTGTTCCTGTATATTGTAAAAGGTGAAATAACGTTCTGCTTGCAATACCCAGCAATCTGGATTCATACCTGAAGACCTAGCAAATTGAATCGGTGCGGGTTTGTGAGGACCAATGGAAGAAGATCCAATTGGTTGTGATGCGGAAGAGGACACTGGTTTTGGGGGTGATTCTTTGAACTCTCTGGAAAACGAGTGAGGATTTCTTGCAGCATTTGATGTTGAGTAGCAAATGATTTGGTAAGGCTATCAACATCTTTGCGGAGCTGTGTCTGTGATTCTTGGACAGATTTGACATTTTCGTCGAGAACCTTCAGTTTGGTTCCATCCGCCATATTTGTCGATGGATAATGAAAGCACCAATGTTGTGTGGAAATTTGCTGTGAAGGAAATTTAGTACTTGCGGAATGGACTGCAACAAGAATGAAAGAAAAAAGTGATGGAAATTCTATTCTGTAACGATTCAGTACAATGCAGAGAATTTAGGTGAAAAAAGAACAAGTTTTCTATTGACAATAATCATGACCCAATCAACTTTCTTCTGCTCCTTTTATAATATGCTTCTGGTTGTTATGTTGCATTGTTGACGTGCGCTACATGACAAAATCCTTGAATCTCAGGGGAACCTTTCTTTGACATGTGGCTGTGACTGTTTTGGCTGGAGGATTGGGTTGGTGTGTTGGTTCGGTGGCCTTGAATTTATTCATAACAATACCATGGATAACACTCAGCATATACATTTTACTAGAAAGATTCATGATCCATTCGTTTGGTTAATATTAAAAACAAAATAGTTATTTGGCTATATTTTTCTAGGTTTCGTTTGTGAAATCAGTGGTTTTTCCGGGTCGTTTGATTCACACGAATGAGTTTCTAGTGTCGTTATTGTTTACGCTAAGTTAGGAGTTTAATTTAAAGTCAAAGAAGCATGGCATTTCCATTAAAAGAATGTGAATTTGCAGGTTCTACTGGGAGAAAGAACAACTAAACAAGCTATTGAAATTCTGAAGAGAAGGGAAAAGTCATCCGAACCTGAAATGGATTGAGTCTACCTTTTCTTTTAATACTACAGCTTCTAAAGCAACAGTAAGTTTCCCAATCACCTTATTTTTTGTTCATTAATTCGTTGAATAAGCATCACTCTGATTTCTTTTGTACCTAGTATTTACTGATTACTTTCATTTTATTGTTACAGGAAGGCCTTGTGGAGCTCAGAGAAGAGGATGAAGAGGAAAATACCACCGAACCGCCGAACTGGTGTCTCAATTAGGCAGAGGTTCCTTCTCCTTTTCTTTTTCACATTACTTGCATCATATTGAAACTTTGGAGTCTGTTTAATTTAGCGAAGATGATATGCCAGCTGCTTGATTCTGAATTGATACTTCATACTAACCTAATTGCAGCGTCAGTTGCTTGCCTAACATGTTGCATTACTTGTTCCTATACTGTTAGATTTTTTATTGCCAAGGTGTTCCTCATCATGCAACCTACTTATCTGATGAATGTTAGTTTTCTTTTCCTAATTGATTAGGATTAATTCAAAAGGTTATTGGTTAATGGGTGCACCTGAGAATGATGAATATGCTCATATAATGTCGAGGTTGGAAGAACTTGCAGCTAAAAGTTATGGAGAGAATGAAAAGTGGGATACTGATGCTGCTGAAAGTGATGGTGAAGAAGATGAGAAGAGTGAAGTTGTTTTTTTCACAAAAACGAAGCTGAAGGTTACGGTTCTCTTGATCATGGTCCTAGATATTAAGGGGTACTGTTGAGACTTGCTGCTTTTTTTATGCTGAGTACAAATATACGATCATATAGTGAAGATTTTTCTAGTTGCTTATGAAATAGGTGTATCAGCCCAGGAAACCAGTTTTGCAGTCAAAAGGCAAAGATCCAATGAGTGAAGAGATCTCTAATAAATATCAGTTAGCTGTAAGAGGTGAAATCCTCGTATTCCTTTCTTCTTTTACGATCTTTTTTACTTGTTGATAACCAGCATCCTGAATATTTGTACTACCCATTGTTTCTTGCATGTTTCGAACTGCAGGTTATTGGGCTTGTTTAGCCATGCATTTTAAAAATGCTTTTTGAGTTAAAAAGTATTTTTGAAAAAAAGCTAAAATTTTTTCATTTTTTTTTAGCTAAAAAAGTACTTTGTTAAATTTTTTTTTTTTTTTGTATCAAAAGTACTTTTAAAAAAATTGAAAAACACTTTGTTTAGTAATATTTTTATTTCAAAAATGCTTTTTATCTCAAAAGTGTTTTTAAAAAAAGAATGTTAAACTGTGGTGCCTGTTATCAAAGGTTGGTATTTGTGGTGTATGCACTTATGCTTGTAAGCTAAAGAAGAGAGTAAATATCTTCTCACATCTTCCTTATGTGTGTATATATAGTTTTGTATTGGGTTAATTTGTAGAGTATAATTATAATACATGTCCAAAACAATTATAATTAGATAAAATGTATTAGCAGAGAATTAAGGCATTATGAAATTAAAATTAAAATAAATTAAAGTGAGAGCTGGACTTAAATTACTTTTTGTTCACGCAAGAAATAAAATTTGGTCACCCAAGTCCCATGATCCTAACTTTCTATCTTTTTCAATTTAAGTTCCAATATCTCAATTTTTGCGTGAACAAATTTAAGGTCCCAAGCCTCGTCAATGACTATGTTTTTTTTTTTTTGTTAAATTGCATTTACAAATTTAAGGTCATTGAGTCCCTCACTATTTTAGCACTTACCCAATTTATTCGTACTAAATGACTAATTTTTAAACTTATATAATTATATTTATGCCAATTTATCATATTATATTTGAAAGATAAATGTTCGCACTTTGCTATAATATCATATTTGAATTGTTGATTTTTAATGAGTTTAAAAGATTAAAAAATAAAAAATTTAATAAAAAAATTCATTTACTCTTTAATTTAATGTGTAAAAATTAATTTACTCATTTTTTAAGTAGAAAAAATAAAATACAACGTAATTCCAAGTATAATGACCTTTATGATGTAAACTTTTACAGACAAAATTATTAAATATATAACATATATTGATTATGATTATGATTATTCATATATTCGTGTTTTTTATACCATGTTTATGTTTGCACTATTTTTGTGAGTTTAGAATATTATAAAGACATTGTTATACATGCTAATAATTTGTTTTATATAGATTTTGATGCCTTTTTTAATGTAAGTTACATAGGTTATCATAGATATTCTATTTAGAGAATGATTTGTGTGTTTTAAATTTATTTCATATTTATTTTTTTAATAGTGATTGAATTCAAAGAAAAATCATATATTTATATTGTATTTGTGTTCTTTTCATGTTAATAAATTTTATATGTAATTTTCCATAAATTAGTAAAAGATAATAATGTTAGTTTGCATAGGACATCATTAATCTAATAATATTAATGTAAAGGTTTTTTTTGTTATTAATTTAACGGTGGGTGAACAAAATATGAACAAATTTAAATGTTAGTGCTTAAATTAAAATTTTTTAAGTTGAGTGTTTGAAATCTTGGATTACTAATTGGTGGAATACTAAGCAATCTATACTGATGTGATTACATAATCGTATCTGTTCACACTTTCTTAATTTTTTGACAACGCACACATACCTTGCACACACAGATGCTCGAACCCGAGTTTCCTAAGATGAACAACATCCTCTTTACCACTGGAATCACTCATTAAGTTCAATGTAGATAATACTTTTAATACTATACATTCTACATAACTATATACATTTAATTTTTTTAATAAAATATTTCAATTTATATAATTAATATAATTAATCATTATTAAAAGATAAATATAATGTTTGAGATTTGTGATTATCTCTCTTAACAGTGCAGTTTTTATGGTTCAAACTTACATTTCCTTTTGGAAATGCAATATGTCTTACTAATGCACTCAACACCTATTTGACTGTTGTTTTGATATTTGAAAATCAAAGTAAATAAATTAGGTATAATATATACGTAATAAATACTAATGTTATTTTGGATTCTAAAATAAATAATTTGTATTATTTTTGCTTTGGTAGAGTCGTATCTAAAAAATCTTAATGAATCAGATAATTTTACCAAGAAAAAAGTAAATAGATTTTATTATAGAGATTCGACCTCAATAACCCACTGTCATCTACCTTGGCTCCGCTCTGCAATAATTTTTTCAATTCACTTACTTTGAATTACTATCTTTCAAAGGCAAGAAATAAACTTCGCAATCCCTATCTTTTACTTAGGTTAAAATAAAAATATCTTTCCCTATTTTTTAGGATGACAAAGATAGAATCACTTTAATTTTCATGACTCACCTGAAACCCTCTCTAGCTTCCAATACCAAACTAGAAGCCTCCTTCTACAAAGCTTGATTCTCGGAATGTTTACGGTGTGTAAACTCTGAAATTAAATTTATACAAAAATACATAATAATGCTGTCGTGAAAATATGAACGTACAAGAGAACAATGCAGAAAATAAAGCTCTAATGAATTTTCTATTAATTTCTTGCTTGGATGTTAGCTCTTGCTTCTTAAAAGGTACTTGAGGCATATTTATGCAAAGGAACGAGTTTTTGATTGTTTATAGCTGTCGGAAGTGTAAAAACATGTGCAGAGAAAAATATCCGTTAGAAACTTCCTCTTACGAAGTTTGATTTTCTGGTCACTTACAAACTGTAAACTCGCTAAAAGATAAAACAAAACGTGAAAATATGTACAAGAGAATGATTTAGAAAATAAAGCTCCAATGAATTTTCTATTGATTTCTTGCTTGGTTATTAGCTCTTGCTTCTCGAGGCATACTTATCCTAAGGAATGAATTTTTGATTGTACGATAACATATATTTTTAATTTTTAATAATATTCTTTCAAATGACTTGTATAAAATCAATTTTAAAATATATCAATATGTTATTTTTAATTAATATTTTTATCATTATCAATAATTTTTTGGAAAAGAAATGTTCAAGTAAAAAAAAATTATTAAGAAATTAAAATCAAATAAATGATTGGTGAAATAAGTTGATGACATTTTTTAATTTTTGTTATTTTGAATTCATCAAATCTTACTTTATATTTTATGTTAAATACATTTAACATGCTAGAATTTAAATAAAATATATAATAATTTAATTATGATTTTTTTAGGTAAGGATTTAATTATGATATTAATACATAAAAAATAAAACTATAAAAGTTAAAATATGCTATAGTTTCCTATACTCTTTGTAACTTTGAAATTTAATGTTCACCTTTCCGATATAAAAGTATAAGTCCAATTTTTAATAAATTAATTTTTTTTTAAATTCGAATCCATTATAACGTTTTTTTTTTTTATAAGATTATCAATTTAATTTTTTTTTATTTCAAAATGTTTCACAAACAAATTTAATAAAAAATTTTAATAATATTAATAATTCAATATAAATTTTTAAATCTTAAAAATATAACTAAAATCCTGAAAATAAATGTAAGAGACTAAATTCTATATGTACACAAAATAGATAGATTTGAAACATATTTTAACCAATTATAAAAACACAAACACCACTATTGCCATTGAAAAAAGAGAGTGACTCGTATATTCCCTGCAAGACTCGGTAGACAATCTTTACTATTTTAATGTGTTTTTTCAAAATTATTGTAAAATTATCAAAACTCATTTTTTTACTAAATAAAAAAATATTTTGAGAATATTCAAGTTTTTTATATTTTGATAGATTTAAATAAAAGTTTTCTTTTAAATAAATATTAAGGATGATTTTAATTTTATTTAAAATTAAATTAATAAAAGTGTATTGAAATTAATGTTTTTTTTTTTGGAAAAAAAAAATTAAAAATTAAGGGTTTTGAAAATTATATAGATTTTAATAATAATTAACATATGAAAATTAGGTGTGAATATTAAGTTAAACTTTTTGTCGAATAACATAAATTTATACAGGTAAATTAGAAAAATTATTTGGGGACTAACATGTTATTTAATTAAAAACATTAGGGCAGAAATGAATAAATTGCACTCAATATTTGCTACAGTTTTAAAATTATTTATAACGTCCTTTAATGATTAAAATTAAAATTTTTAAGTAAAGGTAAAACCGCAAAGGTCTTCATTAAAGGTCTCATATATCATTACATATACCTTAGTATAATTGAGTTTTAATTTGATTTATATAAGCATTGTTATTAATTTAGGAAGAGTATTAAAAACAATTTTTTTAAAAATACTCATTTTTTTAAATGTTTATTTTGAAAACATTTGTTAAAAAATTCAAAATTAATATATTATATTCAACACCTTAATTTTAGTTCACTTTTATTAAATTAATTTTAAATAAAATTAAAATAATGTTTAATATTTATTTAAAAGAAAACATGTCTACCCCAAAAAGAACCATGTCTAAAACATTTTTTTTACAACTTATATAGTTATCAAGGTTTACAAAAATATTTTTAATGGAATTCCAAATTTAAAAATTATTTTATTAAAAAAGTATACTAATTAAAACAGTTTACAACAATTTCAAAATATTTTTTTTTGGAAAAGAGGATGTTGTTCATTCTAGGGGTCCCGAGTTCGAGCACTTGTGTGTGCAAAGTGTGTGTTGTCAAAGGATTAAGAAAATATGAACAAATATTACTATGTAATTACACCAGTATATTCAAAAAAATAAAATACTTTTTTTAAATTTTTTCCAATTTAATTTTGAGTTTAAGTTTTTTCTGCAATTTTTTAATTCTATTTTTATATTTTATAAAATTATTAATAATTAATTTTATTTGCAATGATATTTTAAATTTTTCAAATACAATTTATTTTTCATGACAATTATACATATCAATTTCCTTGTAATAATATTTAAATGACTAATTATTTAATACACGAACGGTCATAAATTTTTATTCCACCACGAATATATCAAATAATTATCTATGCTTTAAGTTTTAAAAATAAATTTTTTTTTTGAATATACTGGTGTGATTACATGGTAGTATCTGTTCATACTTTCTTAATCATTTGACAACGCACACACACCTTACATACATAGGCGCTCGAACTCGAGATTCCTAGGATGAACATCATCCTCTTTTCCAAAATAATAATAATAATAATAATAATAATTTTATAGTTTATGTTTATAATATTTAATCAAATTCGATAAGCACCGAGCAAATAAATATTTTATAAAAATAAAAAAAAATTGTATGAAACTGTAATTGCACAATATCTTTATCTCTTTTTAATAGGAGGATGACAAATCAGATTTTTTTTCTCAATTTTTTTAATTGGATTTAAATTTTTCCTGGAGAAAAAAATTGAAAATTAAGAAGTAAAATTTAATTTGTCATCTTCCTATTGGAAAAAATTAAGGATAAAGTAAAATCACAGTTTCATACAATCTATTCTCAACCCATTAAACTGATTAATATTTTTTCCTATTTTAATAATTCAAAATAAATTCTATTGATATTTCCTATTTTAATATAGATATAAATAATAAAATATTAAAACCAATTAATTTTGTCTTAACTTGGCTAGGGCTAGCTAAGAAAGTTTGTATAACCGTTAAATCCCCTGCATGTTGCAACGTGTAAGAGCTCAAATAGCTAAGAAAAAAAAGATACCCAAAGAAACGCCTCTGCTAATTCATCAAGACCTACTCAAATTAATCATAAATCCTGCCAAAACCATTGCCAATCGCCGTTTAGTTTCACGCTTTGCTGTGCTTTGCATGCTTTACAACGGTAACTTCGTCCTCCTTCCTCTCTATATATCTCCCTTCAAAACCCCAACTTCAATGTACTTCGATTCTCTCATATAGAGCTCTTTTTGGTTCTTTGCGCTTTGGGTTGTTTTTGTTGTTTTCAGTGTTGCAGTTCCAATGGGGTTCGAAAGGTATCTTGCTGGTGTGTTGATGGTGATAATGCTGTGTTTTATCACTTCAACACAGGGTTATAAGTTCTATGTTGGTGGTAGAGATGGTTGGGTTGTTAGTCCTTCTGAGAACTACAATCAATGGGCTGAAAGGAATAGATTCCAAGTCAATGACACTCTCTGTAAGCATCCATTTATCTTTCTTTAATGTCCATATACATTTGCTAATTGAAATGATGCTGTAGTGTTTTTGGTTATCTTGGTTTCAAATTTTGCAGTTTTCAAGTACAAGAAAGGGTCAGACTCGGTGCTGTTGGTAACAAGAGACGATTACTTCTCATGCAACACCAAGAACCCAATTCAGTCTTTAACAGAAGGTGATTCACTCTTTACATTTGATCGATCGGGTCCCTTCTTTTTCATCACCGGAAACGCTGATAATTGCAAGAAAGGGCAAAAGCTCATCGTCGTGGTCATGGCTGTAAGACACAAACCCCAGCAACAGTCTCCTTCACCTTCTCCCTCATCTGCTGTGACAACACCGCCGGTTTCTCCACCAACATCACCCATTCCTGAGACTAGCCCTCCAGTAGAATCACCAAAGAGCAGTGAGGCTCCATCTGATGCTGTGGAACCAGCTCCTCCGGAGCACAAATCGGGTTCATTCAAACTAGTATGTTCTACTTGGCTGGTGTTGGGTTTCGGCATTTGGGTCAGCATGGCCTAGGGGCTCGAAAATGTAGTTAATTTTTGGTGCTGAATTATTAAGGGGTTTGGTTAAATGGAAGAAACAAAAGTAGAAAGGGAATCTGCTCCGCTTGTTATATTATTTTGTTCTTTATTATTGTTTTTCATATTTTCTTTCGTCATTAATAAATATATATAGGGTGTGCGCGTTTGAGTTTAATTATATGTAAAAAAGAGACAAATAGACGAGATAAAACCTATATTTTTATCTGTGAAGCATGCAATACTACCTAGGGCCAACTTCCTATATGTAACGCCCCGGAGAGCACCCTGAGGGGCGCCATCAAAAGATATAGGTAAATTAGGGGTGCATTTATTCTTGGTGAAGTTAAAATCACTTGTGATGGTGAAATTGGATACTGTAATAATGAGATTAAAAATAGCAGTGTGATGTGTGTCTAGACTCGAACACAATTATAATGGTGAGATGAGAATAAAAAATAAATATTAAGTACACTAAATTAAAAATTATATATAATAGAAATTTTTAAAATTATTTTACTTTTACGAAATTATTAAAAATATTTGAATTTGTAAATTCATTTAATAAAATATTAAAATGTATCTTCAACATTTTATTATACATATTTTAATTAATTATATAATCAATTTAAATTATTTATTAGATAAAATATAATTATTTTTTTATAACGATGATAAATATTATTTTCACAAATAACAACATTATACTTGGATCAAATTTTGAAGTATTTACTGGGATATTTTTTAATACAAAAAATACATAATAACATAAGATATAAAAAGTTTCATTAAAATACAAAATTAGGTTATGATACAAAATTTCTTTACAAAGACGAATTCATTAAACTTGTCGCAATGGTTATAACTCTAGCGCATCCTAATATAGTTAATGGAAAACTCTCATCTAACTTTTTTCGTCGTGGGTGTTTTTCGAAAAGTAAACTATCGATTAAGAAATATGTTTTATTTTCACGAGCAAAGATCTAACTCCTAACCACATGATTTAGAAGATGATGTAAGCAACCATCACACCATACCTCATAATTAAAACCCTCAGTGATAATTGAATTATTCGAACAGAGTGAAAGAATACTCTATTAGAATCACGTCGACTTGAATAAAATATATTTCTTCTTAAAATATTCATATTTGTTAATATTAAATTTAGTGAAAATATCGTATATCTTTAACATGAACATATCCCTATATCTTCAAAATTTGGTAAAAAAAAAAAAAGAAAAGACATTGATTCGAGTATTTAGAGAGTCTAATTGAAGCAAAGGAAGACCTTAGCCCTAGGCATCAAGATCTGAATGTACTTCATCATACATCGAGGTACCCAAATTTTGTGGAAATAAAAAATTCACAAACCTCAACATGTCAAAGTAGACTTTGAAAATTTTTTAAATTTTGTAATAATTTAACTCTAATATATATAATATAATAATATATGTATATGTAATTTTATATATAATATATATGTGTAATTTCATATTGTAAACGTTAAATAAAACGAGGAATTTATCCATATTTTAAAGCTTAATGAAAGGGTATCAGAATTTTAAAGATCATGTGAAAATAAATTAAATATATAGAAAAAAAAAAAAAAAAAAAAAAGGTTCATTTTGGAAATTTTCAGTATTTTATATAATAAAAAAATGTAGAATTTGATAGAGGGACACCAAAATTAATAATTAAGTGTAAACTCTTAAATAAAACTTTAAAATGGATAAAATACCTAATCCCAAATAAATGAGATTTTCTAACTTTGTAATGTTAATATATATATTTTTTCAAAATTTGATATAAAAAATCAAGATTTTAGCAAATCGCATCACTTTAATTTGATATGAAATCAAGATTTTAGCAAATAGAGATTATAAAAAATGAAAAATATAAGACTTTATTTACAGTAGTACCATTTAGTCAATATAACCATTTGGATCAAAGAAAGGAAAATGTGCATTCAAGTTTCAAAGAATAATAAATGATATTTCAAACCTTATACTCAATTGATGATGCGTTAGTATTTTCAGAAAATATGTACTTCAAACATTTAAATATATATTCATCAAGGTTATAAAAAGCAGTAGATTAATAGTCTCTTTAAGTCCAAAATATACTTGCTCATAAGTTGGATTACTCGTCCAAACTCGAAGATCTACTTGAAAATCAAAAGGATTTAGACAAAAATATTAACTCGAAAAATGAGTTTCGGCAAAAAAAATAAACTCGTTTAAAATATGAGTTAGGCCTGAACTTGAACATTCAAAACTCAAGTCCAACCCAATCCAACCGTTTTAAATTTATAATACTTTATATTATGTTATTTTATATATTATGTAATTTAGAACCCATTAAAAAAATAAACCTATATTAAATATATAATATTATTCTTACGTGAACATTAAATAAATGTTAAGATGACTATATAAAAAAATTTATAAATAAAAATATATAAAATTATTAAATATTAAAATAAAAGAATATAATTATTTTTTTTAAAATTAAAAATAATATAGACGAACCTAAAATTGGCTTGAGTTAATCTTTTACAAATATGAACAAGTTTGGATAAAATTTTGAGTCGGGTCAAACTTGGATAAATATAAAATATATTAATATTATGTTTAGGCCCAACCCGAACCCAAATCAAATCCGACCAAGCAACACCTGAAGTCCAAAATAGTTTATTTCAATAGAAGTAAAGTCATAATATCACCCAAGGAACCATTATTCCACTAGGAGTGTTCAATCGGTTAACTGACCCGAACTATCATTAACCGAATTATACCTCATTTAAATCCTTAACCGTTAATCGAACCGAAACATTTTTAAAAAAATTAATTGAACCAAAGTTTTTCTTTTAATTCGATCAGTTAACCGAATTAACTGAAAATTATATATATATTTTTTTTAGTTTTTATTAAAACAAGTATAAAAATTAACCGAATTAAAGTATTAACCAAATTATTCAAATTAACCGAATTAAAGTTTTTAATTTTAAAAGATTTTAAATTAGAGATTTTGAGGGTGGGTGAGTGAATTGCGATTTTTAGTTTTAATTTTAGAATTTTTATTTTTATTTATTAAATTATTTGTATTTTTTAAAATTAAGTTGGATACTTGAGTTTATATATATATTGGATCGAATTTATATTGAATTGGGTCTAGATGGATAGTGGAATAATATTTATATATTATAATATTATTTATTAAGTTCGATTAATTTGATTAACCGATCAATTTCAAACCGAATTAACTGAAAATTCAAAAAATTATTAACCAACCCTCAACCGAATTCATTCGGTTAACAAACAAATTAACCAAATTCGATCGGTCAATCAAATTTTTTCGGCTTTAACCGAATTATTTATCTTAAAAAAACAAGGGTCATCTCCCCTAAATTGCATCCATTAAAGTTAAACTATACGCATCTAAATTGTATCTGCATTTGCTTTTCAGTTTTTGTTTTTGAACAAGAAATAACTTCACAATGAAATTGAACAATCAGCAACCTAAAGAGGTAATGAGACTCAGTAATCAACAATGCAGCCGAATTTGTTATCACGTATACTTCCTTCACTCCAAGCAAAACCTAGAAATGCAAGTTGTAATAATTAATCACCTAAATATATTTTAAAAACTCATAACCAAACCCATTAAATATAAAATAAAATAAAATACAATATCATTCAGTCCTTAAACAAGCAAGCATTATGTATTATTCCACTCCACATTGGCAAATGAAACTGTTGACTGTTTTGGGATGTACATGTGCACCTTTGAGATGATTCCGTTGCCGATCATCAGATTTTGCAACGTCTCAGTACATACTAATCATAAGGAAACAGAATTTCCACAATGACTACAATTCACACCACTGCACCAGAATCATTTGAGAATATAATTTCTTGTGCCCAAAAAATGAGTGTTTGCTGAAATAATTTCAGATAACTTCCAGGAAAACAAAATAATGACCGTCTGTTATCCAAAATACCATCAGCAAGATTTGAGGAGGAATGGCTTTGACCCTACGTCAAGCTCCACTCTGTGCAGAGAAGTGAGGTGCTCGGCCAAGTGGTATTATGAGATCCTTCATAACCTCATATTCTTCCATACTTATCTGGGCACCGTCCAGCACCTATGCAACCAACAAAGACAGCCGAGTGAGAATCACAAAAATGAAGCTTTTACCACCAAATTTAGGGAATCAACTTATTTTTATGCTTTACAAGGCATGGACTCGGTGATCTCTTGAATATGTTCAGCAACAGCAGTTAGTTAAATCTATTGAACTAAAGCATCAAAGGAGACACAATAAAAGAGAAGACCATTTTCCAGCAACATATATATAAAGTAAAAAAAGGGAAGTCACAAATATTTCTAGTTGATATATTCGCAAGCAATTAGCAAAGTGAACCATGCCAGGTACAAATGCAAAACAACTGGCTGAAGATGTGAACAAAAAACTGATTATCACAGTAAACAAAGATTATAAATCAAAAGAAGGATTCCATCATTTTAAGTCTACGGGTAATTGGAATCTGCTTCTCATGTGTCGCCACATAGCACAAAATTAAGCTTTAGCTAACAGAAGACGGAATTTTTCAAGAATTTCACATATAATTTTACACTGAAAAATATCAATAGGCTGCATTTACAATCCCAACACCTCACCTTGTGAAGAAGCATCCTCCCATTAGTCATGTGTGAAGTGAGGGCTGGTATTCTACAAACTGAAAGGGCATCAATTAATAGAAGAACAATTACTTGCCACTGTTTCATTCTGAACGCTGGAAGTGCTTCCACAAAAGACATTGTATCTAGCAGGCGGCCCTGTATAGAAGTACATTTAAAGAACATTCACAAGCAAACTCACGACTATGGGAATGCAAAGAATCTTTTGGTAACAAGAGCTTTTATGAATAAGCATAAGCAATAAGTTATAGCCAGAAAATTGATTTTACAGCTACAATGAAACTCCCAAATAAAACAGTTCAGCATCCTCAAGGTCCTAAACAGAATTATCATAAAACTTCTCAATATGATTAACCATTCCACAATTATAGGTTCAGAATTTGTACCATTCCCTGCTCCAAAGTAGATATTGGTATAGGCAGTCTGAGAGCAGTAATAATAGCAGGTAAAGCACGAGAAATACAACCAGCAAGTGTTTCTTTAATTTCAGAAGAACGACCATCTCGTAAGACAATCTTCAGCGGATACTCCCTCCCATTAACTGAGAGGTACTCTTCATGGAAAGTTTCATCTCTCCCATATATATAAGCCAAAGAAGATGATGTTATCCATTCAAAAAGCGCATTCCACATTGTTGCAAAAGCTGACAGCTGATGGACATAAAAAAGAATAGGAGAAGCAATCAACAAAAGTAGAAAATGCAGAAATCATATGGCACTGTTGTCCGTCTATAAGACTTACAGTTAAACTGAAACCCTCAGGGGAAGCATCAAACCACGAGTCCTCTGGGTTAAAAAAATCAGAGCGCGGAATCCCAGGTTTTGTTGGCCACTTTACAGGGCCTTCTTCTGGTTCAGCTTCTGCTTCAAGTGTATCAATATTTTCCACTTGCTCCTCCTTGTCTGCCTCAAGCGGATGTGGCAATATGATCAGCCCAGCTTCAGAAACTGTACATAAAATAGGGTCATAAAAAAACTTAGGCTTCTGCATGCATCATTAAAACTTTGAATGCACACACACACACACACAAAAAAAAAAACATACCAGCGTCATTGACATCAGAATCTCCAGATGCCACAGCTGCCGCTGCCTTGCTCAAAGCCATAGCACAAGCTTCTGCGGATGCAAATCGTAAAATATTATCATCATCATCACCATCTTCTGCTCTGCCACGATTTTCAGAATCTCCTTTCTGTGCATCCATTTCTTTAACTTCACAAAGACTCCCTTTCCGAGTACTGTCAACATTTTCTTTATCAGCCCAAGTAACTGAGCGATTAAGTTTCTTTGCTCCAGCAGATTTAAGAGAGGATTTAAGCACAACACCACTTGATGCCACGGCCTTGTCAGAATGGATTTCCTTCTCTGCTTCAGCATTAATTGTATCCAAACCACTCTGATCGACACATTTAGTTGAAGGCATTTCTACAATGCCAGAATCCTCTTTCGTCAAAGCAGAGGAGGATTCTGATGTCATACGTTTATCTTCTAAGTCTTTACAAACTCCTTTCCCTTCTGATTTGTTCAATTTCGAACCAGAAGAACCCTGTCTTGACCCCGGGGGTGTCCTGGAAACAGTATACTCATCATTCATGATTATTTCACTAGGAAAGTTCATCTCATTAATCACATCTTTGATCGTACTCGGCTTCGTTCTTTGACTCTGTCTAATACTACCGGGATTCTTAGAAGTGGTATATTCATTGTTCATAATTATGGCACTAGTAAAATCTATCTCATTATTGACAAAATAATCTCCTTTGATATCACCCAGCTTGGAACTGCTAGAATCAAACACTGCAATTAAAAAAAAAAAGCATTAGTTAAACTAAACAAAACCGAGTTTCTCTCCAAATAAAACTTGAATAATTGGGGGAAATCTAACCTCCATTTTTGCTGTTCTTAGAAGATGAAGGCTTAGAAACCAATTCTCTTTGTGGAACATAGCCTTCAATAGCATTGGAAGGACCCACCAAAGAAACTTCCCCAGCTTTTATTTCCTCATTCTCTTTAATCTTCAAATTCGAAAACCCTAAATCCCCATTCTCCCCCAAATCCTCATCGTTCAAATCCACATCATCAAACAAACTGAAAATCGCATTAAGTTTCGCATGATTCAAAACGGAACACCTCTGTTCTTGTAAACTCCCAGCGAAAACTCGGCTATTAATCAGGCAATCGGTGGAGCAAAAGCGGCTGGTTTCTTGTAAATCGTAAACTCGGTGCTCATTCAAAGAGATTCGATAACGGCCTCTTCGACGGGGTTCGGAAGGTAAAGGGTTTTGGCAGAGAGGGTAACCGCAAGTGTTGGAAATCGACCTCTCGGTTACGACATCCTCATAGTCGCTTCGAGAAATTAAGGAACCAGAGGAGATTAGTTTTTTCTCGTCTCGGATTCCGTCAAGGAGACGGAGTTGAATCTTGTGTACTGCTTCTGAAACTGAGATTGACTGATCGTTCGCCATTGATGATGAACCTTTATTTATTTTTGGAGAATTTTAATTTTTTTTCTCTTGCAACCAGTGACTATATTTGGAGCGAGGTTCTAGAGCTTGCAGTCGGTTTTTGCTTTTCGATTTAGAAACATAATAAATAAATTACATTAATGGTGGCTCAACTATTGGAAAATTTCTTGTTAGCTCACTCAACTTTAAAAAATTACAAAAAGGTCACTCAAGTTATAGTTTTTCTAATCCAAAACCGTTAAAATGCTAATAGTTGGCTGATAATTGATACAGGAAGTTAACTTAATGACATGAATTTTTTAAAGATTGAAAGTTTTCAAATTTCCATGTTATTTTATAATTAAAGTTAAAAAAGGCAATCAGAAGTTGAGGAGTTAAACTTTCGAAGGGATGACGATGAAGCAGAGGCAAAAAGTGAAAAATGGCAGTAGATGTGGGGGAATTGGTGTTGAAGAGTTGGTGAAAGCGCTTAAAGCAATAAAGACATCACTCCTTTTCCAAATTAAAATGGCTTCATTAACCCTTTTAAATTGCTCAAAGGTTGAGCCAAACCTACACAACAACATTATAATCACCTTGTTAATGCTTCAGGTTCACCTTCCTCTCTTCAACTATCTAAGTTCCCACATTTGGGATCTAGCAGTGAAGGCATTGACTTAGCATTTTTCTCATTTTCTTCCTCAGTGCCCTTGGCTCATGCGTCTGTATAGCTAACCATATTCGATTCTCCCCCCTTAATTACAGAGAAGACAACGCCATCCTAATTTGAAGAGCAGGAGTCGAGATGTTCAACACTGGTACTTTGATGAAGCCCACACCCCCTAAACAGACACCTGCTGCAAAAGAAGAAAGCAGAGATTTCCTGGAGCACAAAAGAAAGAAAATTTCATATTCGGGTCCATTGGTTGGTGGCTCCGTGTTTAGGAAGTCTGGCAAGGAACATGATGATCTTCCTATGGTCTCACCCAAAGCTAACTTATCGAAATTATCTGGCTTAGTAGCGACTAGAACTTTGGCTTCTGATGATCACAGACAGAAACCTGGACCCTTGACTCTACAAGCAGTAAACCATGGAAGCAAGCCTCGAAGATCTTTTAATGAATTTGAGTCTGCCAGAAGACATGATGTCAAACGACATATGCCGAAGATTGCAGCATCCCCGGTAACAGGAGGTGGAAGAGCCTGCAGTAGTGGTGCAGCATGGTTTCCCATGAAATACTGGTGCAGCATTGTGGAGGTCCCAGGGGAAACAATATATACGTATCAGGTCCATTACTTGCTCCATCCGACATTGTCGATCAAATACTTAAAGAGCATGACCGTAAGATCCAAGAGTTTGCTCGAAGAAGAGCACGGCTTCACAAGAGAAAGAATTGCGGTGTAGTCATGTATGCTTTGATCAATTTCGGTGGTACCGTCTGGAAAGCCCATCAAAAGAGAGGCCATAATGAAGCAGCACAAAAAGCCTATCAAACAGAGAGCCCAAAATGTAGTACAAATATTGTAAAACTATTGCGGTGAGCGTGGATCGAACACGCGACCTTCAGATCTTCAGTCTGACGCTCTCCCAACTGAGCTATCCCCGCAAGTGTGATGCAAATTCTGAAGAAAAGTAATTATTCTAAAATCCTAATAGTGTTTGGTCTCAAAACGCAGCCGAGATTAGTATTAGACGGTAAAACAAATTATGTCACCTCAATTATATCAAAAAAATAAAAATAAATCAAATTACCTTCTTCTTTTTTTTATGCAATACCTAAACTACTTATAACCCCTCTATTTGTGGCTTGTATTTTCGGTGCCAATATCCCATTTTTTTATGTAAGAATTCTAAAAGTTTTCTGCCTCACCTCATGCAAATATGAACATTAAGTTTTCCAAGAATATGATGCTTATAGCTGATTATAAACATAACCATATTCTATCTTCAAAATGGATCATTTTTCTCTTCAACCAAATGTTCCACAAGATAGCAACAAATTTGATTGTGATTTCTAAGTTCTCATCCCTACAAAATGGGATCCCGGAGAATGAAATATTTCATACTTCTACAGTTCTACTCTTAAAATCATCTTTGCTCAATCCCTAAGTCAAACCAAATTGCTTTAGCTAATTGTCAATTTAATGATAAGAGGTCAACATCCTCAAACCTAATGTTGTAGATAAAAGGTTGCATCACAAGGTTGTATCTTTTTAGCAAGTCCATATTTGCATGGTAGTCTACCACTGCAAATTTTCCAAAGATTTTTAAAAGTAAAAAATTCAGATGATGATCTCATTATGATGTTATTGTTGTCATGAGACATAATTTTAAAGTGTCACATGTTCCAAACTTAATAACTTTACAAAAAAGTATTAAATTAATTGATGGAAAAAATTCAAATAATTAATTGGACAAAAAATATATAGATCAAGTTCATTAATCAACTGAGTATTTAAGTCTAACAAAAGAAAAGGTGAAATCGTTGTTACGGTCTATTTGGATGGATGGTGGGTATAACTTTAGAAAGATTGAAAATAATGGTACTAGTGAGCTTGGTTACCATAATGGTGAGTGCAGGTATTGCAACAATAAGATTAAAATTAATGCTAAAATACATATTTAGGTTCAAACTCTAAGGTGATTTGAGATTAAAATAGAAAATGACCATTATGAACATTAATTTACAATTTTATTATAAAAACATAAATCACCAGATTATATTCATCTCGAATTTATACGATTTTTTTTTTTTTTTTTTTTTTTTGTACATTCATATGAACTTTGTGTGAGAAATTGCACCTATAAAATAAATATATAATATTCTTAACAAATCACAATGATATTAAAAAGATGGGCTTGCTATACAAAATAGTAGCTGTAAAGTGTAAACTAATTAATTATGATGTGTATGGGGCATCAGATGTTAGCTTATAATGTCCAGCTTCACCTCCAGCAGAGAAGCAATATGGTTTGCTGTCAACTCAACTGTAGTTTGCCAACTTCAGAGTTGTCTTGTGAAGCCGTGCTCTTCTTCGAGCAAACTCTTGGATCTTACGGTCATGCTCTTTAAGCATTTGATCGACATTGTCGGATGGAGCAAGTAATGGACCCGATACATATATTTTGTTTCCCCTAGGACCTCCACCATGCTGCACCAACCATTAGTATTTCATAAGAAACCATACCGGTCGAACAAAAGCCTAAAGAAGAAGCTAAAACCAAATACTACTGCTATCGGGAAAATGGGGTAATTATATCAGTAGCATTGATTAAAGATGATTGCAAAATAAAGAATGTGGTCAATGATAAATGTTAGTTATGTATGCTCGATCAATTTTGTAACTAACCGGGCTTGCTTCCGTACTGCAGGCTCCTCCACCTTCTGTTACCGGGGATACTGCAATCTTCGGCATATGTCGTTTGACATCATGTCTTCTGGCAGACTCAAAATCATTAAAAGATCTTCGAGGCTTGCCTCCATGGTCTACTGCTTGTAGAGTCAAGGGTCCAGGTTTCTGTCTGTGATCATCAGAAACCAAAGTTCTAGTCGCTACTAAGCCAGATAATTTCGATAAGTTAGCTTTGGGTGAGACCGTAGGAAGATCATCTTGTTCCTTGCCAGACTTCCTAAACACGGAGCCACCAACCAATGGACCCGAATATGAAATTTTCTTTCTTTTATGCTCCAGGAAATCTCTGCTTTCTTCTTTTGCAGAGGGTGTCTGTTTAGGGGGTGGGGGCTCCATCAAAATACCATTGTTTAACATCTGACTCCTGTTCTTCAAATTAGGATGGGGTTGCCTTCTCTGTAATTAATGGGGGAGAATCGAATATGGTTAGCTATACAGAAGCATGAGCCGAGGGCACAGAGGATGAAAATAAGAAAAATGCTTGAAAAATATTTGCATATAAAAATAGTTCCTCCTGTTCTCACCAAAAACCACATAAGCGACTGCACAAAATGTTTACATTCTTGAGAAATGTTTTTTTGAACAACTCAAATTTATATCCTTTACTACAAAAGAAATTTCAGAACACAATATGATCTTGTTTCTTATGACTAGTATTTGAATGAACAACAATCAGATCTATTTTCTTTTAAAAATAATTACCTGAGTTGATGTGGTAAACTCGGTATTAGACTTGGATGCTGGTATTGCAAGTGGTTGCTTTTGTCCCCTCCTTTCCATGTCAACCCTTGAACCCCTACTCTCAACTGCTCTTTGCCTAAGGGAAATATAAGAATAGATTAATCTTTGTGAGGGACAGTTCTTAGTAGTAAGTAAGCCTCTCCTTACAACTCCACAGAAAATGTGTGTGTACACATATATATCAAAGAAACACTTATTCTATTGAAGAAGAGCAGTTATTACTGTTTGCCATTATCAGACATAGGTAAGAAAGTAGACAATAAGGCAGACAAGTTATTTATACCAGAAATAGAATATAACCATGCTGATCTTTTAAGTTGATCTGAATCAAATTTAACATGTACCTTCTAGCTTCTTCATCCCTCAACTTAGCATCAATCTCCTTGCTAGGAGGATACCTTGGTAAACTTGAAGGATCGCACGCAAGAGGTTGTGTTGTAAAGAACTGAAAAAAAGGGAAGAGAAAAAAATAACCTGTGAAAATAAATCAACAAGCTAAAACATGTATTTTCATGGTTGTAACACACTCATCTTAGTTCTGATACAAAGACTACAAAGAAAAATGTTTTTAACTCCACTATTTAGAAAGAGGTCAGTATATGATCCTGAATTTACTTTGCAATAATAAATCCATGCCAAAAGGAGCACACAACATTCCTCTGTTAAATAAATTCATTGGAGATGATTGATCATATTGTGCATACCTCACTCTTCAAAGCAAAAGCTGCAGTTCTTCGACTAACAGGGTCAATTGAAAGCAAGGTCTCCATGAGAGTTACAGTAGGAGAAGGCAAGTCTTTAAATGTTTCAGCAACACATCGTCTATATGGGTGTAGAGGCTTGAACACAGTTGAATGAGGTAGTTTTGCTCTTCTCCAGTATTCATCAGTTGGCGAGCCACAAAGCTTAAAGATCTTATGTAATTGCTCAACCTACAAGGTCCAAACCTGCATTTACTTTAAAATACAAAGGAGAAAACAAAAGAAGCACATGGATAGGAGATGATATCACCTAAAGAGAAATTTGGATTTATAAATCATATTGCTTCTTCATGGAAGAATGGGGGGAAAGCACAACACAAAAACATGCTTCATATCATACACCAAAACCATTTATTAGAACATATCTGAACTGCCATTTTTGTTTGCAAACATCAGCTTTTACACGTTTGCATGGTCTAAACACAAAGATCAACAGGCAAGCTTAATCAAGCTCAAAGTAAAGACAACCTAATAACACAAAACCAATTATAATCAAAATCTAAGGCATACATTTGAATATTCTTTTATTCGCACGAGATCCAAACACCAAGAAAACTCGAATATCAGTATAAGCAAGCATGAACTTTTATAATGACCGTAGCAAGTTCCATATTATTTCTCTTTACCATCACAACCCTGAGTTAAGGCCAGGAACTTCTTGTCAATACTTTTCCCTCAAATACTCTCTCTTGGAATTATAATGAATGTAATATTAACAGTGAAGAATAAAACGACTACGCATTAAAATTAGCTCTTGAATGTGGTACCTCTGTTTTCCCAGGCAAAATAGGCTTGCCTGAATACAGTTCCCCAAGTATGCAACCAGCACTCCATAAATCTACGGCAACCCCGTAGTGAGAAGCTCCTAACAAAAGTTCTGGTGGTCGATACCAAAGAGTCACTACACGATTGGTCATTGGAACACTATCGTGAGGATAAAAATGACACGCTAATCCAAAATCTGCAATCTTCAAGATTCCATTACTGTCAATGAGAAGATTTGAACCCTTTATGTCACGATGAAGGACACCATGACTGTGACAATGATCAAGTCCACTTAGAAGTTGCTGCATGTAGCATTTAATCTGACCCAAAACCGAAAGAAAGTCATTAACAAACAAATACTGAAATAAAAAGAAATATCCATTAACATCTGAATAAATTGTAAAATGAAGGTAGGTAGGTGACTGCTACACCCACATTACATCTAAACACGAGTTTATTAAGAGACAATGTTGAACAGCAGCCAGAGATAACAATGAAAACCATTATAAGGTTACCTGAGGCTCTGAAAACTTGATCCTGGGAAGTGATGCAAGTCCCAGAAGATCATGTTCCATATATTCAAAAACAAGGTATAAGCCGCACCCCGTTGGGGATGTGATCAAGCCTTCTAGTTTCATAACATTTGGATGATCAAGTCTTCGCAAGAGAATAATCTCCCTCGCCACAAAATTCATGCTTTCAGGATCATGATTATCAAATTGCACTCTTTTCAGAGCCACAAGTTTATTCTGAATGAGGTCACGAGCCTTATACACACTACTATAGGTTCCTTGACCAATCTGCAAGAATGAAATACTATCATTCAAAACCAAATGAAGGAAAATGAGAATTTCATCATGGAAAATAGACTTGATATAGATGCATAATTGGCTGAGTTTTCAGTGTCAAACTAAACCACTATGTATCCTACTACAATAATACAGGATCTTCAGATGTGTGCTTAGATTACCAAAAAAGGGGCAAACCAATAGACTTGATATTAGAAAACTATTTCAACTAATAAGATGTATATGTGTATGTTGTAAAGAAAAAGAGAGAGAGATCTGCTTGTTAGAACTAATTACTCTAATCATATAAAGGTTCCCTATACAATTGACATCCCAAATTAGTTACTATACTAGTGAAATTGTGGAACAAATAAACATAGTCCAGTTATAAAGTGTCCAACTGGCAAAGTGAAGGGATGTCAGTTTAAATATTCAATTAGTTAAATTAATGATCAATTCTAAAGCCTAATTTCTGAACATGATCATCTTCTAGAGTTGTACTCAGTTCATTAGCATGGCTGTGTATAATGAGCATTGACCATGCTTCAAAATAAATGTAATACAAGACCAAGCCAAGTAAGAGAACTTACTTTATTCAACTTCTGAAAGGTACTGGCCCGTCGTGGGATCCATCCATTGATAGCTTCACCTGCCACAGCAACAAGCCAAGAAGGCCATCCTGCTGCAACCAGCTCCCCTTCTATGCTATTCAGCACCCTTTCTGAACCAGGATGATGATGACCAGCAATTGTAACCCCACACTTCTCTTCCTCATTTTTCTCTACCACCTCAAACTTATCAAGGATCCTCTTATTCTCAACTTGATCATTATAAGAAAATCGACTGGAACCATCGGATTTCTTATTGACCAACAAGACTTTCACATCACCACCGCCTTTTCTATCCTTTGATCGAAGAACCTCCTCTCTTCCCGATGAATTAGCTGGTTGAACAAGCTTATCTAATGACCCTTTTCGCGTTAGCCTCTTCTTTTGGTTCTCACGGCTATCTTGAACAGCCGTAGACTTGGAACTCATGCAACCCATGTTTCAATGTTATATAAACAAGTACAATCACCAACAATAAATAACCTCCTTCAACAACCGTAATTCGCCATCTACACTAATACTAGCTAACTCTACATTAAAGGTGAAGAATTAGAACTACACGACGGATTGAAATCCAAGCTTTATCCTAAACTCGTTTGATCATTTCAAAGTTACCACCCCCATGACCAAGTTTCCAAATTAGAATATGCTACAAGTAACATGAATATTGGACCTCAGAAGCTGATGAAAATAACTCCAATCCAAGAAACAATCAAAACCCAGAAATATTTCAGAAGACTACAACAGTGGGGAACAACATAGTACCTTGAAAGGTGTTAAGAAATGAAAAACAAATAGAAAGACGATGCTTTAATTAACCGCCAAGGAAAATATGGCCTTCTTTGATTTTTGAGAAACGCATAAACAATTATTTATATAATTATAATTATAATATAAAATAATAGTCATATTATATGACTTGTTCCTAATACTTGATACTGTACTATCTATAAAAATATAGAACAGAGACGGCTTTTGCCGGCTCTGGCTCAGTCAAGTCAACAAAAAACCATTCCCTCTTTATCTTTATCTTTTGTTTTTCTCTATTTATTTAAAAAGATAAACACAGAGAGTGGCAGCAGATAAAAAGCGAATTTTGGATTGAAAAAAGAGGTAAGCAGACTTTTCCTTTGTTTGGGGTGTTTGAATGTTGCATTTGACGCCTTATGATTTTGAATGCTACATTCTTCTGTCTGGTTAGGGCTTACCACAAAATTGTTTACATTTCCAAAAATGACTACAGAGACCGTTGTTTGGCCTACCCAATGATTATCCATAGAAGTTTCCTTCAAGAATTGAATCTGTTCGTAGTTGGCTTTTGGTTGGTGAGCTTGGAGAGCTTCAATGTTGCTCTAAAACTTGTTGGGAGTTGAGGATTCAAGGTTTCTGAAGCTTTGAACTAAGGGTTCTTACCTAAACAATAGTGGTGGCTGAATCAAAACGAAGACTGATCGAGTTTTAGAGTGCTGGAGGCGAGATAATTTCCCATTTACATCCCCAATATATGCCCCTATGGCAGCCTTCCCTTGATTGCTTATTAGAAGGAAGGTAATTGATGAAGGGCGTGGAGGGATAGGGTGGAGGCTAATGTATGGAAGCATGGTTGGTTGAATAAACCTCCGCATTATAAAGCTGCATTGCTTGTTTCTCTTCAGTTCAACCTTTGATGAGATTTTATTATGAACTGTATCAACAACCCGGCTTCGCGGGGGTTTCAAATTCTTTCCCATAATTTATTTTTTTTATTTATTTATTAAAAAACCGCATGTAAAAGCACCAGCATCAACTGAGCTTTTATAAACAAATTTACATCTAATTGAACTGTTAGTCATACAAAAATCAATCGGTCTCTTTCTTTAATGAAAATTATCAATAGTTTGGATTAATCATTACAAAAACTGTCATGTGGTAATATTTGGTCCCGATTAATTGACAGTTTTAATTAATGGAAAAAGTCTATTGATATTTTTGCCACTAAATGCTCAATTGGGTGTACTATCTTTAAAAGGGCTCAATTCAATTTTTGATTTTTTACTCTTTTAAGTTTTTTTATCATTAAGCCTCTAGTTTATGATGAAATTATAATTATTTAGGATAAACTACAAAAATGACCACTAAATTATTGCTTTTGTTTTGTTTTGTTTTAGTCATTGAATTATTGATTTTTTTTATTTTGATGACTAAATTTTTCAGAGTCAAATATGTGATATAGTAGTGGATCTCATTGAATCGAGTGAATTGAAACATCTGGATTAGACTTTTCAATTTTTACCGGGGTTGAAAATTGAAAAGTGAGTCGGGAATGGATATTAAAAGAGTAATCAAAATTTCTAGTGTAGGGTTATGTTTCTTCCTACCAAGGTTATTAAAAGAGTTACACAGATGTGAAGAAAAGGTTCTGAAGGTTGAGCAAGGGGAGCAAAAATGAGTTGGGAATAGATATGTCATCTCAAGGCTGAAGGAGGGGTTGGAGTTAAAAATTCGGTTCTTTAGAACCAAGTTGGTATGATGTAAAATCTGTGGTCGCTGTGGGTTAAAGCAGGGTCTCTTTGGGTTGCAAGTCCAAGCTCAACCAAGTCATAGTTGGGCATGGAAAAAATTACTCAAGCTTCCAAGTCTTGTTCCTTCGATTTTGGGGTTTCATGGTGTTCATAAAGCAGAGAAGTGCTGGGAACTTCATTGTGGGGTTTGCTAGTTAACTCTTTCCGTGTGCAATGTAATGATGAGGAAATGGAAACTAGAGCGCATATCCTTGTGTGCTGCTCCATTTCAAAAGAGTTGCAGGGAAAAATTTTGTAGGCATGTGAGATGCATAGGGTGTTAGGGTGTTGGCATGAAGAGCTTGAGTGGGAACACTTAAAACTCTGCATCCCACCATTATCGAACTTGCATGGAATGCTTTCCTTTACTTCATTTGGCAAGAAAGAAACTACAGACTTCATGCTGGCCCGTCAAGATCAATACAAGTTTTACTTTCACAACCAAACAATATTGTTCGAGATAGATTACTGAGAACAAATATTGCTACAAAATAATACTGATTTAGTGTATAGAAATTAGGGTTCCATTCTACAGGTGGTGGTTGCTTATAAATCAGTATTACTTATAGCAATATTTAGTGTGTAGAAGTTGTTATCATAATGTTTTCTTATTATCAATAATTTTTGAAGTATTTATTCGGTAATCAATTTCGGTTGCAATTATAATGGTTTGAGAATTCCACTTAAATCCTTTTTATTGTTTATTTATTCAATAACATTAAATTATTTTCTAGTAAATTAATAGCAGAATAACAAAAATGGTTTAAGGCACAACTAGATAGGAGATCTCATCCTAGGAGAAAAAAACCAGCAACGGTGTTCATAGATTGTAAAGAACCCAAAGTTTTACAGACAGAAGAAAATTTAGAAAATCATTCCATTAACAGTTATGTGACTTCAACCTTACCATTTGTTAAAAAAATAAAATTTAATAGTAAAATAAAAGTATCATGCTGCACAAATAAAATTCATATAAAATTATACTTCTTCTAAAAAAAAATTCAACCTTTAACTAGAAATAATCCAAACTCATCTTCTATCATCTAATTTAAGATCGTTTTATTGGTATTATCTACCTTTATTATAATACCGTCGAACACAAAGCAGCCTGAAAAGTGAAGAAAAGAAAAAGCACACTTCCCAACCAACATCACAGGTCAGTCTTTAGTCATTTAATCCCAATTCCAGATCAGATTCTCTTCATTGAATTTCTCGATGTCATTTTCTTCTCACGTTCCCTTCCCATATCAAATGCTACACTGAAACTCCCACCAATGCCACAACTATTTTTCACTCTAATCCGCATTGTGATTTAGAGTTGTAAAAACAGATGGGAAGAAGAAGATCTAGGCTAGTAACATAACAGCCGAAGCAAGTGATGTTGTTTCAAATCGGTACAATACAACGGGCTTGTCAATGTTCTTCGTGATCTGCATTCTTCACTCCGCGATCGCAATAACAAGTGGGTCCTTGATCATGTTCTGTCTCAACGAGATCAACATCTTCGCTCACGGTGTTGAAACGGCTCAAAAGCTTTTAGGGTCAACCCCACATGATCAACTCTTGATTCAGACATCCAATTCTTTTGTTGGTTTGCTTCTTTTCGTGATTGGGTTCTTGGTTTTCATGGTAGCTTTTGTGAAGGATAAAGAGTTCCAGAGCTTCTTCGCCAAAGGGTGTATACTCATTCATTTATCAATGGCTCTTTGGAGGGTTAATTTTGAGAGAAGGTTAGAGGATTTGGCTTGGGATTGGCCAAGACAAGTGGTGGGTGATATTTTGCTAGCTCTTTCTTGGGTCTTTTTTTTACTCTACACATGGAGGGAGAAGTATGATTAGCATCAAAGGATTGCTTTGCTGCCATGCCAATCCCAATTATAGCCATTTTGCACTCTCACTATGCTCTGACATGAGCAGTGTGTAATGTAGAATCATGGGTATGGAAGTGAATTGCAGAAAATACTGCCATTTGAAATGTCAAACTGAGCATTTACTTATATGTACATATACGTGAATCGTAGTGGTTGAACTAATTGTGAGCTACATCCTTTCTTTCTTTCTTTCTTTCTTTCTTTCTTTCTTTCTTTGCTTTATCTTTAGCAATTGGGATACACAAATAAAGGCAGGCATTATTCAAGAATCTGGTGGCGCTGGTTCATCCATTAATGGGGGGACCAAAGCAAAGCATCTCTAAATTATTCATCCTACTAAACTCTCACCGACATGGGCTATAAATGGTGTATGGAGTAGGGCCTAAGTGTATTGTTGGATCTCACTTTATTGCTTTTCAACGGGTTTTTTTTTTTTTTTTTTTGTTCAATTTTTTCAACGTTTTTTACAAAAATAATAATAATTTTTATTGGTAAATTTTCGGGGTCAAAATCTTAATATCAACGTGATTAGTGTGACTCGAATTCAGATCATATTTGAGACGATGAACATTATGATCATGAGATCGTTCAAAATAATAATAATTTTAAGAAAAAGAAACTTGAAATAAAGGGAGCAAAATTGCAACCCATCAAAGAACTGATTTTTGCAAGCTTAGCCTAATAAAAGAATGAAAGAGGTTATGCACAAGTGATCCAATGTTAAAAAAATTAGATATATTTCAAATAAAATTTTATTAACCACTAACATTATATCTCGATCATCATAATTGATTCAAGATAAATTATAATACAGCTCTACTTAAATTTATGATACCAAATTTTCTTTTGATCTATAAATAACAATTTAACATGTGATATCTTGAAACAAGAGATAATAAATATATAAAGCTCGAGGCATAAGCATGAGATTTAATTACCCACATCTCCTTAACCATCGTATATTTTAAACAGAGTAAACGACCTATCTTCATCATTTACTCATCCTTATATAAACAAACTTTTATACATCTAAAAACAAAATAAAGTCAATGATGAAAAACAATAGGCATCGTCCGACTATGGAAAATTTGAATGGACGCTGGATTGTTTTGAGACTCCCGTTGAATGTCTATATTTTTGAATCAGTACATACTTCCACATAAGATATTTTTTGGTAACAAATTTCTTTTGAATAATATTAAAATATCACATAAATACATTTTCCGTATGTTTGTAAAGGTAGCCCTTTAGTCTCTTACAGGGTACATAGGTTAACTCAAAGCATGACAAACCATGACACCATCTGCTAAGCACGTATCCTACACGACCCACTGAGACGCTGCCGAGGTGGTAAAGTAAATACCCTCGACGCCAATCGCGCTTGGTATTTCCCGTTAAATGGGTCGCTCAAATCTGGTAGTATCCACTTTTTCATCATCTCATCTCAGAGTCTCGGACACAGAGAGCTACCAAAACTCTCCAACAAAACAATCCCAAACCCCCAAAATAACTTCGAAACCAAAATAGATCAGTCATAGAAAAATATCAAAGCCCAAGCAAAGCCACTTCGAATAGAAAGAAAAGACATGGAAGCGCCACCGTCCACTTCTCCAACATCGCCACCACCTCTTCCTCCTCCTCCGTCATCCTCATCATCATCGTACACGTTATTTATAACGATTATGAGCAAAAGGAGAACATGGGTATTTCTATTTGTGCTGGTGTACGCCATCCTTTTAGCTTCTTTGTGGAATTCCCTCAAATCGATACTTTCTTGGTACAAACACCAAGCCCAACCCTCTTCCTCTGGTTGGCCTGCCCTCTATGCATCTGTTCTTCTCGGTGCAGTTTTTGGGGTGCTCTCCATGGTTGCAGCTCTGGCTGTGGCTGTGCCAGCCACTTTGGTCACCTGGATCACCGTTGTGGTTCTGCTTGCTTTCTTTGGGAAACCAAAGAGGACCTTGGTGCTGGAAGGAAGGAAAATCACTAGAGAGATCGTTGGCTCTGTGTTCAAGATTTTGTTAAAGGAAGGGAACCTTGTAGCTGCTGTTTGTGCCGTTTTGGGTTACTTTGCACTTATCAGGAAGAATTCTGGTGAGTGATTAAGCTGAATTGGATCCTTATTTAGCTGGAGATCAGGTTTTGGTTTTGTGGATATTTGAAGAAAGTGTAGATTTTGGGAACTTTTCCTCTCTTTTTTCCATCTTGAGACATTGTTTGTTTTTCTGTTAATTTGACTTTGATTAGAAGTTACCAAAGCAAAGACAAGCCTATGAAAACACTTATTCCTGTTTTTGTTTGTTCTCTGTATAAATAGAATGACGACCTGTTGTTTTCACACTTTCAAAATTTACTTGTTTACAGGGACGATATTTTTCCAGTCTTTGCATTATGCAATACATATTGGTGGTATGGCATGCCATTATTTTCAATTCAAATCCTACAACTTGCATTTTGTTCTTGAATTGCTAAAAATCGTATCCATGTTACATCTTACCACTTTCATTAATTTATCAACATACTTGAGTTTTTGGAAACATTAGTGAAGTTAACTGCAATTTTTGGAAAGATTGCGAGTATTTGGAATTGGCCAGGGTCCCTTGCGTTTCCCAATACCCATGCTTTATTAAAGCCGTGTCAGGGTGGTGGAAATGTGAGTTTGGTCCCCCTTCAACTGCATCATTTTGCCATTTATTAACTTCTTGGAGAAAACTATCTTAGTGGTTCTGTATATTTTGTGTGACAGATAGCTACCCCAACCCTAAGCCACTTGTAGAACAAACAATGCTTTTATCGCCTTCTCGATGGAAACCGAATTAGCCCGATAAATATTAGAATACAAGTATAGGGTACGATCCTTCGAATATATGGAAAACATAGAAAAAGTTCAGCATACTTGTGTTGAGTATATATCCGTCTAGTAAAATAGATTGTTTATTTCTGCTCAGCAACATTGATGTTATTAAAGATGGCTGAAAGCTATATCCTCTGACTCATCGTCCCAACGTGTACTACATCGAATGGAAAGGATAGTAAGAAATGCAACACGAGACACGAAGCATGGAGAACACAGGCAAGCCAACTGCAGGTGCCGAAATGAGTGTCACAGCATCATCGATGGGAGCTATACATTGCTATGGTTTGCTGCACTTGCATCAACATTAATGTCACTATGTTGAGACTTGAACGGTCGTATTTGGAACACCCTCCAAATGAAACTGGTCTTGTGTCGAGAGAGTTGCGGCCGCAGGTTGGTCCAAGGCCTAAGGGCTATCCATGTTAATCGGCACAATACATGATCAAGATTGTTATATGAACACAAATAAGCCATCATCTTTTTCTGGTAACAGGGTTCATAATTTTGGCAAGGTTACCGTTAGATACTCGACATCTTCCTAGGATTCTAGTCCTTGTCTACCACCGTATTTATTGGAAGTGGTCTCATTCTGACCATATTCCAAGAAACTCCCGTCAAAAGGTCTGATGAGACAATAATTCTGTTGAAAAAGGACTAATTATGTAATTAACCTCTCAATTAAGACCTTTTTTTCATTATACACATTTATCATATGGAACCATAATTTGAAACTGAAAATGATAATTCTCTTTTTCATGCTTTAAAACAAACAAAACAGACATTAAGAATACCCACCCAAAAAAAAAACAGACATTAAGAATGGGCTTAATATGTATGTGTCTGAAAATGAAATTAATTTGTTTTTTGGGCAAGTTTTTCTTGGCCCAAATAATAAATCTTTGGTCTGGTTTGGTTGCTGACATAACATGAAGGTGTTTGGTTACCCACTTCGCACTTCAAACGGAAGCAGATACTTAAAGCAAATTCTTTATTTCTTTTTTGTTGAAAGAAAAAAAAACATTACAAACAACTACTTAAATAAATACCCAAGCCTTCTTGGAGGCTTTTCAAAAAATTGAGGCCACCGTTATAACCAATCCACATTTTCGTTAGTCTATCAGTATTTTTGTTGAGTTTTCTGAAAACTTGATGAATCGATCAATACATCATTTTAGTCAATAACAGTCGAATTTTTCTAACATAAACTAAATTCAAACCCTTTGAAGACTAGCTCTATAGAGCTTATATCACCTCTTGACTGTCTGAAAAAATTATCAAACTATCAAATTTTCTATCTAGTCCGATCATTAGATCATTCCAAATGTCTCATAATCCACATTTAATATAGAATAGATTCCAATAAACTGATTATAACCAAAGATTCAACTCTCATACTTATCTCGTAAAACCCCAATCGTGACAACCTCAAAATCTTCTTTTACTGCACCATTAGTATTCATTTGAATCCAATTCTCAGATAAAGATGAGTCTGATTTTGACACTTGCCGTATAGAAACATTTAAGCAAATTCTTTAATTTTCATTTAACATCTGATGACATTGACCTATGTATTCATAATCCACTAACAAATTAAGCAAAGAGTCAACTATACTCTGTCATTAATTACTACATTATTAAATTAAATTAAATTAATGTAATTGATTTAAATTTTAAAAGGGTCGCCTGATTCTATCTGACTCGACGTTTATAATAATATTATATATACTCATTGATTCTTCTCAACTAAAGTTATGTTATTTACGCCATTCTTTCAGTCAGGTGTCTTTTTCTAAAACTTAGTAAGCATCCTTCTTTCCATATGGCTTCAATTAGACATGGTCAAAGACATAATTAAGCTTTGATTTAGAAGTTCCTTTCAACTAAGACAATTAGTCTTTATCGGTTAAAAACTATTTTTATTTATTTAATTTTACAAATATATAAATATTAGTATAAAATAATTTTTTATTTTTTATCCGTGGACAATTTTAGCTTTAATGCCAACATTAGCAATCATTTAATTTAGTGAAAAATAAGGGGAAAAAAAAACAATTAGCTTTATTTTTTAATTCCTCGAACAAAATGATGATACTCATTAAAAAAGTTATGAATACTTAATAAAATCATGGGTCATCTTGTTTTGAGTAGTGAATGAGTGTTAAGGTGAAACTTTAAGCGGCATGATGATGATGGATCAATTGTAGCTTTGGACTTTGAATTTTGATTACTTTGAGACAATGCCACTAAAATCAGGATGTGGGTTGCAAGGTCCAAATCCATGTCTAATATACCCACTATTCAATTATTACTTCTTTTACCAACATGAGTCAGTGAGATTAAATTAATTAAAATTTTTACTAAAAATAAATAATGATTAATGATACAATATAAAAAAAGTAAAGTCGTTATTTTATTTATAAAATAACTAAAGCAAACAAGCTACCACTATAAATTGTTTAAGGCGAAAAATGTCTAACATCAATCTCCACTAAATTAATAATAAAAAAATTTTACTGACTTACCACCTTAACTTTTTTCTTTATTTTAATGCAAAATTTTTTAATCATTTTTTTTTTTTTTTCCCATAATGACTTTTTTATCCTCTAATTTTATAGAAAAAATTATTTTAGTCTTTCATTTAAGTTTTCGTCTCTTTTAACCTTTAAATTTGTAATTTTTTTTGTCAAATTACCTCAAAATAGATGAAAATGTTAATTTTTTTTAATTTTATTGACGTGACATACACATGAATTGTTACGTGAATGACATATCAAAGATTAATTATATTTTTTTAATTTTTTTTTAAATAATTAAATGTTGACTTGTCATTGTTAGAAAAATTTTAAAAATTAATTTTTCCATTCATTTTAGGATAATTTGATAAAAAATACAAATTTAAAGATTAAAAATGTGAAAAAAATAAATGAAAAGCTAAAATATATTTTTTTTAAGTTGAAAGGACAAATAAATAATTATACTTTTTTTTTCATCTGCATTATTATTGCCTCAGTCCCAAGATCTAGTATATAGTTAACAAATAAAAGTTAGTAAATAAAGAAAGAAATTAATGTTTATGTCACTGCCAAAAGCTAAACATTATTACATTATTATTACTAACTCAATGTAGGAAAGCTAAACTATTGTATTATTATTACTAACTCAATGTAGGAAAACAAGTGGGTTTAATTATTTATAAAATATACTATTACGTGATGTGGAATAATTAGGGGTATTTTGTTTGTTGAATGTAATATTACGGTTCGTAATATTATATTTTAGAATGAGATGATGGCGTTTGAATTTTAACAATTTGATCATCTTGTAATTTTATATTACGGCTATTTCGTAATATAGGATGTAATCTCTTGTTACAATCCATTATTTAATTAATATATAATTTGTAATAAAAAGTAAGAATTGTAATAATTTATGGTAATTTTATGAAAATTGAGACTAAGAAATATTAAAGGAACTAAACTTGTTTTGAATAAAAATCTATAACAAGAACAATTAAATAAAATGTACGTCTAAATAATTTTACCTCCCGACTAAATAAACCAAACAAGGTAATCTCAATATAAGATGCAACAAACAAAACGCCCCAATGTTTTAAAAAATAATATTGTGATTTTATTTTTTATTTTATGCACAGATTGTGAGATGAAAATTTTCAAATATCTCCTTTTAAGTGTTGAGTGTATTGATAATATATTATATTTTTAGAAAAGAATTTAGTTTTTTTTATTTTAGGGATAAATTATTAGAAAATACATCTACGAATCATTAAAAAATTAATCTTCATAAATTATAAAATCAACACAAAATACTTAATTCAAAAAAATCACAAATATTTAATTTTAAGAGTGTATTTGATAAACCATTAAAAATTTTCATTTTATTGAAATTGAAAGTTTTTAACATTTAATATTTTAAATGTATTTGATAATCATCTTAATATTTTACTTAATATAAAATTTAAAAAAAAAATGTTGATTAAGATAAGAAGGTAAGAATAGCTACTTATCACTTAAGACATTATTAAGTTGATTTTATTTTGTTAACAATTAAAATAAATTATCTTCTATCCAAAACTATTTAAATAATATAAAATTTTATGTTAATAATATTCAAATTAAAAAATGCTAATATTTTAAAACAATCATTACTTTTATCAAACACATAATTACACTCAATACTTATATTTATTAATTTATCAAATAATTTTTTAATATAAATTTAATAATAAAACATTAATATTTAAAATTTTAATTTATCAAACGCACCTTAAATTACTAAAGGAAATGAACTGTAATTTTTATATGGACTGCCATATATGTAAAATTCACAAGGCTATATCATAATTGGTGCAGGATAAGGGGGATAATTTTCTTAAATGGTATATAAATGAGAAAGTCAATTACAACCCTGCATTTTTTAGTAAGGGTTTGACATTGATGTTAATATATAAAATCAATGACCAAAGTAGGTGTCATCATTGTCGCAATCATTTAAAAAATATGAAATAGAATGTTTTAAGTGAGTAATATTTTGTTTTAAAAATTGAGAGTTATGAGTAATTTGCATAAAATATTAAAAAATATATATTATGTATGATTTTTTCTTAATTATAATTTTTATTTATTTCTTTCATACGAGTATAGCATCATAATTTTTAGTCTTTGTTTTTTATACAATGCTTAAAACTATTATAATCCTTTTCTAAATTTTAAATAAAAGGATAATGTGTTTCAGTATATTTGAACTTATGTCTTTCTGCACCGACAACAATACGAATGTCAACTGAGTTAAGACTTAATCGATAAAGATTTTTCTTTTTCAGTAAATCATATTAAAGTAAGCAAGGTTAATTTAAACTTTAAAAAAACGATTGAAACATTAATTCAAAATTCAACGTACACAATGTTACTATCTCTCAACCATATCATCTCAATTTTTCTTCTAAATTTATAAGTACATAACAATCAAATAATAAGTATAAATATTTGTTTGAATAACTATTTGGTGTAGATCAAATTGTTACATTCCAAACGAACTAAGAACAAAAATAAAGAATCAAACTATTGCAATAAAGATTAAAAATTAAATTAATCTAAATTGCGAATCAACTAATTAAATTAAAACTTACACATAACAATATTTCATAATAAGAATTAAAGATTCACAATTTTTAATTATACACTGTGAATCTCGAAATTAGACAACTAACAAATTAAAATCTCTATCTCATTCATGTATCATCTTGGTGGCAAGCAATACATTTTTGTAAAAATGGATCAAGTTATTAGTAACTTAGGGAGTACTACCAAATGCATAAAGTTTGCCGACACCAAACATTTGGGCGTAACCACCCAACCAAACATCAAATTTTCTTTCTCATTTCCAATTATTTCATCACCAAGCTTTATCATTTTAGAGTTATATAAATTTATAAACAATCAATAAAATAAATAAATAATAGCATCTAGTTAAAAATAAAATTATTTAAACATATTATTTTCAAATTAATAAATATATAAAACCCAATAATACTAATCACATTAGAGCGTATCATTAAGTTCTCGTCTTATTAAAAATTTCCTGACATTTTCATGTGGTCCATCATGCTACCCATCTTGTATACTTCGTGTACGTACATAAAATTCTTTCATTAAAATTTCACGCATAACTTTCCCCCTTTTTGGTGTGTGTTTTCTCCCATTGTTAGGCAAATTGTACTTGGATCGACATTTTTAAATTCAGAATCATAATATTCGCTTGATAATTCTTGTCCAAGTCATTTAAAAAATTTAAATTAGACAGAAACTGTTTTATGTGTTGATGTTGGTTTTAAAAGGATAAATGTATTGATGATAGAGGTGTTTATGGGTCGGGTTGAGTTCGAGTCGGATTTAAGCATGATATTAACATATTTTATGTTTGTTCAAATCCGACTCGAAATTTGAGCCTAAAATTTTGTCCAAATCCGCTTATATTTACAAAAGATTAATCTAAGCATGATATTAACATATTTTATGTTTGTTCAAATCCGACTCGAAATTTGAGCTTAAAATTTTGTCCAAATCCGCTTATATTTACAAAAGATTAATCCAAACTCATTTTAAGACTAATCATTTTTATTTTATTTTATTTTATTTTAATATTTAATACTTTTATTCATTTTTATTTATTGAAATTATTTACATTATTTTATTGTTTACATTAGAATAGTATTTTATATTTAGCATATGTTTATTTTTTTGATGTGTTCTAAATTATATAATATATAAAAATAACATAATATAAAATATTATAAACTTAAAACGGATCGGACCGAGCTCGAGCTCAACACATATTTTAAACGGGCTTAATTTTTTTACCCAAGCCCATTTTTGGCCTAATAGTTTTGCCAAATCCTCCTAAATTTCGGGTGGATCTTTAAGTTTGGGCGGATAGGGCGGCCTATGAATAGGTCTAATTGATGGTGAGTAAGTTAGATTGTATTTTGTCATATATATTCAAAAATGAGAAAATTAATTTTTTTGTGTATTTGATCGAAGAGTAATTTGATCTTTTATGTTAAAATTTTCATTCATTTCTTATATTAAAAATTGACATGGCTGACAGAATAACCAAACAATGACATGTGGTGTGCCACGTGTATCTCATGTGGCGTGCCTAATAGTAGAAATGAATAAAATTATTAATAAAATGACCAATTTACTTTTTGATCTAACATGTAGAGATTAATTTACTTATTTTTTAGTAGAAGAGACAAAATGCAATTCAATTTCTAATGTAAGGGCTTCCATGGTACTATTAGTATTGGTGGTGGTAGGGGTGTTCAAATTATGGTTTAAATCGAATTAACCAATCGAACCGATTTAATTCAGTTAATCGGTCGATTAATCGATTTAATTCGATCGGAAGTCGACTAATGATTTTTTGAAAGTTCAATTATCGATTAATTCGATTCAATATCAAATAATTAATCGAATTAATCAAACTTAATAATTAATAATACAAATTATATGTATTTTAATTCAGTTAATTGAGTCAAATGAACATTATAAATTTATTATTATTTATATGTTTTATACTTGTTTTAAAAAAACAAAAATATATAAATTTCAATTAACCGATCGAATTAATCGAAATATTTTAATTTAATTTAATTTTTAAAATTTTAAATTTATTTAACAATTAAAAATAAAAAAAAATTAATTAATTTAATTTGAATACCTCTAATTAGAGGTGTTCCTGCCAAATAGTTGAGAGTACACACGCTGATTACACGACTCAAAGAGTCAAGAGTGTTAATTAAAGCAACAATCAAGGGGGAACTATTGCCTGAAAGGAAGAAATGTATGCATGGATGGCGTAGACAGAGAATGTGGGACCCACTTACCTTTGTCGGAGTTTTCACATGGGATTACTTTTGTCGGTTATAATTAACAGCTTGCCTTAACCTAATCGAATGAGACTGTGGATCTCAACAAATAGAATCCCACACCATTATTTTAGGTAATATTTGATGTAAGGTCCCTATATTATGCATTTTTCTTGTAGACTTACTTTTTATACTATAATTTGATATTTTTATTTTAGTCCCTCCATTTTTTGAAATGTGCATTTTTCTTGAGGCCAACTCGATAAGTTGTGAATTAAAAAATAAAAATAAAATGTTAGATTTCTTTTAGAATTTTTAGATATTGTTATAACCATATATTTTTATTTAACTATTAAAAAAATTAGTGGTGAAAACTTGTTGGACTCCTTCTATCAGTTACAAATCGATATTGGTTTCAATAAAAAAGATAAGTAGACAATTTAGGTTAAGTTACTAAAGAGAGATTAAAAAATCGAATTATAATAGAGAGACTAAATTTGCAATAAACACACAATATAGAGGATTTATATAGAATTTCAGAATTATTTTAAGTTACTAAAGAAGAGAAAAGCTTAAGTCTTACAAAGGCCGAGAGAATCTAAGTTCCCCTTGCACATGAGGATTGGGATTTTTTTTTCTCTTTTTTTTTAGTTAAAAAAATATTAAAAATCCTATAATATTTGGTAAATTGATAGCGGAAGATTAACGGGTGAGATATTAAAAATAAAAAGAAAAAAACCCATATATAAAATGTTATATTTTTCTTTTTCCAGTTAATGACTAGGTATAGTTTAGAGAGGGGAAGGGAAGGAGTTTATTGAGGATTAGGGGTATACATGGCCCATCCAATCCATGGGTGTTGAATCAATAAAGAGACTTGTTTCAGTAGCTATATTAAAATTCAAGGAAACTGAGGGGAAATCAGGTGTGGTGCATAAATCTGATTTTTAACCAGATTGTTGATACCAACATACCACCACCTATCCATCCCTTCTCTGTTTTTGACTGTCACTCTCTCAAGCACACAAGTTTGTAGCGGGTGTGCTTTCTTTGCCTTCCCTTTTTCCAGTACTTTTCTGAATTTCTCTCCCTTCATGTGGTCTTTACCTTCCTTATTTCTTGCATCATTTTCTGCTATTAAAAACCCCCAAATCCTAAACAGAAAGATCACCACTTTCAAATCTGTCTGTCATTGAACTCGTTATAATCCCAAAAGGAGTCATTTTTATACCTCTTTTTTTTTTGGGGGGTGTACCCTTATGAAGAAGGATCTGCGTTCACATTGGAGTTTAAGGTACTTAATCTCCACTTGGGTATCCTCAATTTTTAGACTGTGTTGAAATAGAGCCAAAAGGGTACCCAAATAATCTGTCTTTTTTTTTTTTTTGTTTTTCTTTCTGGATTTTTTCGCTTGTTGATTGATCTTTTCAGGTTCCTTACTATATATAGGAAGATGGTGACTAGAAATGGGATGTTATACCCAATTCTTGGATTTGCATCATGTGTGGCTTTTCTTTACATGTCTTTTGGTGACTTGAAGCTTAGTGCTAATTTCACCAAGGGACCGAGGTTTAGTTTTGTGGAAAGGAATGGGACTCAATTCTTTTTGGATGGTAAACCATTATACGTTAATGGATGGAATTCTTACTGGTTAATGGCCCATTCTGTGGACGAAAGCACTAGACCTAAGGTCAGTGCAATGTTGCAAGCTGGTGCAAAGATGGGTCTTACTGTTTGTAGAACTTGGGCCTTTAATGATGGAGGTTATAATGCTCTCCAGATTTCCCCTGGCCAATTTGATGAGCGAGTTTTCAAGGTATTGGTTTGAGATTTCAGGCTTTTGTTTTGTAAATTTTAATGTTTTGCACAGAAAAGATTCTACAGTTCATTCCATAACATGATTATCAGCTGTATGATTCAATCCTAGATGATGTAGGTGTTTTTGGTCCCCAGTTGTTTGGTTTTACATGATGTTCTAAGTTCACTTCAACATTTTTGGTTTCAAGCTTTCAAGAGATTTCCAATCTGCATATTGATTTAGATTGTTGCACAGTTATTGCTAGTCTAATCTAGGTTTGTCTTGAATATGAAGATGATGGAGCTCACTAAAAATGTAATCTAGAAAGCTAGAAATGAAAGAGAATAGCCCCATAATAAGCTAATTGCTTTTATTTCTCAGCTGCTTGATTAGGAACCTGTCAAAAATCCCTGAATCCTTGACTCTGTCGTGTTCTCCAATTTCGTTTCATATGACTATAGAGTACATTTCCCAGTTATTTTATTTATGATGACAACTTTAAGTTTTTGGCAGGCCTTGGATTATGTCATTGCAGAAGCAAGGCAACAAGGAGTTCGGCTGCTTCTCAGCTTGGTAAATAACTTGCAACCATATGGCGGAAAGACGCAGTATGTCAACTGGGCATGGCAAGAAGGCATTGGTTTGAGCTCTTCTAATGATTCCTTCTTCTTTGACCCATCTATCCACAAATATTTCAAGAATTATGTCCTGGTATCTCATCATCTATCTAGTAATCTAGGTTTCATTTCACTTATCTTTTTCTTCTTTTCCTCATATTTGAATAATGGGAATTTTCTTCCCCCGCATGATGATGCATGCATGTCACTGTATATATAATATGCTCTTCAGTGAACTGCTGACATTACACTGTTGAAATAGATAAATCTTAATGTTCAAAGGGGAATTTGATGCTGCAAATGTTGCAGCCACTTGCTTATTATTTTAGTCTTGATTGGGCACTATAAACAATAAGGACCAATGTAGACGAGAAAGTTACAACAACAATTTGATTGTGAAAGAGAACTGAAACAATGTATAAGTGAAAGGAAATTGTTTACAACGTGTTGTTAAGCTCCATGAAGTGTTAAACTTTCCTTTTTCTTTCTTATTTTAGGACAGGGGGAAGGATATATGATAATTCTACTAATCTTTCTTTTCTTAAAAACACGGGGTTTCGTTAGCCTGATTTTTGCCTTTCAAGAATGCAAAAATGTTATTCACCATTGATGCAAAGTCAGGGGATTGAGCTTATTATAGATAGTATGGCATAATTATGATTCTTTATGTCTTGATGCAGTACAGAATAGAAATCCTACTAAATCTTTACTTATCCATCCATATAAAGCAAAAACAAATATAAAACCAAGATGTGGTGGGTATCAGCCTTCGTATTTTTGTGATGTTCAGGAATGGAGTATGTATGGTACAGTTCGGTAGATTATTTGTATATTATACAGAAAAGTCTCCTTGTTTAAGTGCCAGCCAATAATATGTATGAACCTCATTACAGACTTTCAATAAACATGATTTTATGTGAATAAGGTTGAGAACAAGGGCAGCTGACACTATGCTCTCAAACTTGAGGGAAAATATAGTTTCTTCTGTATATGTTCTTTTTCTATATTTGCTAGATCATAAATTCTGAAGTATTTCTGGTCTGCAATAGTGCCTTATCCTGATGTATTTCTTTTTCTCAGACTGTCCTTACCAGGAAGAACACTATCACAGGAATTGAATATCGGAATGATCCCACCATCTTTGCTTGGGAGTTGATAAATGAACCCCGTTGCATGACTGATCCTTCTGGGGATACTCTTCAAGTGAGTTATGAGATTTTTGAACTATTTAGACAGACAAAAAAAAAAAAAAAAATCATACACTAGTAATTTTAAGCACTAATTGGTTTCTAAATTTTCTCTATAATGTAGACTGATTATTCTTAACTTAGATGAATGTGGTAGTGTATTGCAAAATTTTCGTATAACTGAATGATAGGCTTACCAGTAATTGCAAGTCTCTTATTGTGAATAAGGTTGCCTTTTCATGCTCACTTTCATTTGGAAGAAATGTTTCTCTTCAATTAAATTCGAATGTGAAGGACTTTCTTAAGATTTATTAACTAGAAATACTTCAGATTTTAGAAAATGGGTTTTATATTTCATATGCATTCATCACAAAGAGTGGTGTTTTACTTTATTGATTTGTCTTTTAATGCGAGTTTAATTTTATGGCATTCCCATTGCAGGATTGGTTAGAAGAGATGTCGGCTTTCATAAAATCAATCGACAAAAATCATCTGTTGACCATAGGCTTAGAAGGATTTTATGGTCCTTCAAGCCCCAAGAAGGCAACTGTGAATCCAGAACAGTGGGCCTCGGCCCTTGGAGCTGATTTTATGCGCAACTCGAACATTACACATGTTGATTTTGCCTCTGTTCATATATACCCCGACCAGTGGTAAGCCATATTGGCATCTATTTATGAAATTGTTTCACAGCATGCATTATACAGAATGAAGCCTTATCATTGTCTTGGAGGCACTCTGTTGTTTCTTTGATAAGCATGTTCTCTAATGTCTGTTCATTCCCTCTGGCCTCTTTGGTAGGTTTCATGGTCTCGGGTTTGAAGAAAAACGGAACTATGTTTCCAAGTGGATGCACTCGCACATTGAAGATTGTGACAAGGAACTGAAGAAGCCGGTTATGTTCACCGAATACGGTCTGTCAGACCAGAACAAAGACTTCCAGCTATCCCAAAGAGAGCAGCTTTATAGAACCATTCAGGACATCATTTATAAATCTGCAAAGAAGAAAGGGGCGGGGGCAGGTGCTTTAGTCTGGCAGTTCTTTGTTGAAGGAATGCAGGAATATAGCGATGATTTCGGGATGGTACCATGGCAATCCCCACCAATTTACAAACTCACCATAGAACACTCGTGCAGATTGGCTAGAATCCAAGGACTTGTTCAAGAAAACGGAAACCTCAAACAACTGTGTTCCAAGAGAAAGTAAAGCTAGCGCTTGCTATCAGAAAATTCAATTCTTTCTGGTCAGGTAATTTGTGCGAGATATATATTGGTATTGTATCAATTTTTTTTTTCTAATATCCATACAAATTACCATATATTAAGTAGAGAGGCATATATATATATAGCACAAGATTGCAAGTTTGCTGCAAATACTTGGGTGAATTATCGACAATGATTAACATATTTTCTATTCATTGTAGAAATTTGAATGGATCCCATTAAGCATTGCGCTTCAAATGCGGTTTTCAAGTCATTTTTTAAGTTAAATTGCATGTTTAGACTCCGGATTTTGAATACTCATGTTCGAGTCCCATTAAGCATTGTGTGCGAATGTTGTGAATGTTACCTGAATTTTTTTCAGATTGGTTAGGTTTTTGGTCAATTCATGCTTTTTAACTACTGGTTTTCAACTAATCTCGATTACTTGAATCACTCAAAATGTAGGATTTCAAGCCTCTTCTTCATTATTGACAGGACATTCTTTGATACACGAACAAAAGCATAATTAAGCTGTATTCACTGTAAATTTCGAATAACACTCAACAATACACAACATAAAAAATCCTACATACATCGGACCTATAGAAAACTAGCAGCCTCGTTTTGCCAGTCTAGGGGAGGCCCTTGTTCTCCCTGTTCCACTCAGCACCTCATCTGTACCCTTCTTCAAACCCTTTACAATCCTCTTTTTCTTCTTATTCTTCTTTATCTCCTCTGACTCAACATTAACCTCTTCCACAACCTTCATCACGTCAATGCCGATCCCATCACTAAAACTCCTCTTTCCTCCGCTCATAACGCCGCTATCCTTATCCTCGGCCACTCTCTCGAAATCATCTCCCAGCTTCCTCACTGCGCCTTTCCTCAGGACCCTCTTCTCTTCTCTGTTCATCACAATCTCATTGTCTTCACTTTCACTCTCCTCGTCCTCATCATTAAGGTCCAAGAATCTCTTCCTCTTGACAGCCATAGGAGCAGGAGGAGGGGATAAGGAAGCATACCTATTGTTTTTCTTAACAATAGGATCCTTGTCATTAAGGAACTTGTCGCGCTGGGCCTTCAGTCTCTCGACGTTGCCTTCGATGCGGCCTTGGAGACGTAGGCGCTTGAAACTGAGACCACCCATGGACCAGTGCGCTTCATTGGCCCAAGAGAGCAGCGGATCAAGGACTGGAACCGGAGGATCTACGCGTTCGGAGTTGAACCTGGTTTCAGTGTAGATACGGGGCCGAGGAAGACTGCTGCCATAGAACTTGCCGGGGCCGAGAGGAACCACCATATTAGTAGTAGGCTTAATTTGGAAGATTTGTGAAAATAGTGAAAGAAAATATAGAACTGGGAATGAATTGAGACTGTTTTGGTAGGGGGGGGGGGGGGTTATTAAACGAATGTCGAAGAGTGGCGGGTGAATTAAGCGGGAGACGTCTGGTTTGGCGCCCAAACTTAGCGCCATACTGAGCTGGCATGGAATGTTTTCAGTAACTACGAGTCCACGTGTTTTAATAACGTTAAATTTAAAGGCAAAATTTATCAAAGTAACCTAAAATTTTTTATTATTTACGAAAATGACTCAAGTTCAAAAATATACATCAAAATGACTTAAAATAAACAGTAAAAATTGATATTGGTCATCTGATGGCCAACACCACTTGCTCAATGATTGGTGTTAAACATATAAATTTATATTTTTTGATGTTGGTCATGTAATGGCCGACACTTATATATTTTATTAATATACGAAAATACAATAATTTGAAAAAAAAAATTTGGTGTTGGTCATTGCATGGCCGACATCCCTTTTTAATCTGATAAAAATTAAAATTTTGGGTGTTGGCCATATTTATCTGATAAAAAATCAAATTTTTTGGTGTTGATCATGCAATGGCCGACATCTCCTTTTTCAGATAAAAAAATTTCAATTTTTTTTTGTGTTGACCATTGCATGGTCGACATTCCTTTTTATATGAATAAAAAATCAAATTTTTTGGTGTTGTTCATGCTATGACTTACATTCCCTTTTAGTCAAATAAAAATTCGAATTTTTTTTGTGTTGGTTATGTTACGGTCGATACCCTTTTTTTATCTGATAAAAAATTAATTTTTTTATGTTGGCCATACAATGGTCAATACCCCTTTTTTTTCAGATAAAAAATTCGAATTTTTGGTGTTAGCCATTGCCAAATAAAAAAGGGGTGTCGACCATACAATGACCAACACCAAAAATTTGAATTTTTTATCTGACAAAAAGGGAGTGTCGACCATTGCATGGTCAACACAAAAAAAATTAATTTTTTACAAGATAAAAAAGGGGGTGTCGGTCATGGCATAGCCAACACAAAAAAATATTCGAATTTTTTATCTAACAAAAAGGGGTTGTCGGTCATGGCATGACCGATACTCAAAAATTTGATTTTTTATTCAGATAAAAAGGAGTGTCTGTCATGCAATGACCAACACAAAAAAAATTGAAATTTTGTTATCAGATAAAAGGGGTGTTAGCCATGGCATGATAAACATAAAAAAAAATTGAATTTTTTATCTGACAAAAAGGAAGTGTCGATCATTGTATTGCCAATACTCAAAAATTTGATTTGTTTATCAGATTAAAAGGAAGTGCCAGCCATGCAATGGCCAACACCAAAATTTTTTTCAAATTCTCGTATTTTCGTATACAATAAAATATTGTATTAAAAAAATACATAGGTGTCGGCCATTGTATGACCAACACTAAAAAATACAAATTTTTATGTTTGACACCAATCATTGGGCAAGTGGTGTTGGCTATATTAGATGGCCAATATAAATTTTTACTGTTTATTTTAAGTCGTTTTGGTGTATATTTTTGAACTTGAGTTATTTTCGTAAATAATGAAAATTTTTTTGTCACTTGAATAAATTACCCAAAATTTACTAATCCATAAATGACTAGGTAGATCCATGGGCCGAATTTGGTCTCATCCGGGCCTAACATGATTTTTACGTTTGGTTATTATTATCATTAGTATTATTAATAAAAATAAATCATTCGAAAAATATTTATACATTATTCCCGAACAGAGTTTAAAAATAATTATAATATTTAATATGATAATTATACATTTAAAAATATTTATAATTTAATAAAAATTACGATAATTAAACACTTAAAAATAATTATAATTTAATTTATAGTTATTACTTAAAAAGTTTAGTTGAAATAATTAAAATTGAAGTAAAAGTTAACGATTTTTTTAATTCTGTTTGCTACATGTTAATTATAAATTATTATATTCAATTTATTGATTATTAATAAAATAAAAATACAATAATAAAAAAATATTTAAATATTAAACACGTAAAATTTTATGTATATAATATATATAAAAGTATGAGATTGGAAAAACTTTTGATATAACCAGCATATCTTTCATTTTTCATCATATTATTAAATTAGTTTTAAAATAATTATAATTTAATTTAAAATTATTAGTTAAAAAACAATGTTATTTTTAAAATTATCATTAGAATTCTAAACTTAAAATATAGAAAAATTGTGATAATTGTAATTAAATTTATAATTATTAGTTTAAAAATTGATGTAAAAAAATTGTGATGGAATTAAAAAGAAAATTCTATAAATTTAAACTGTGTTAAGCAAGAACTTTTAAAATCTTTTTTTATTTGTTTGGAGTAGGTGATAAATATTGTACGACTTTTTTTTATGAAAACAAGGTCAATTTTTAACAATTATTTTAATTGTTGCATGCTTTTTTTTACCCATTATTTTTTCAATTTAATATTATAGTTTACTTTCTTATATAATTTTAAATTTACATATTATTTAAAAATTAAGAGAAATCATCATTATCAATGATATTTAATAATATAATTAAAAATAGTTTCTTTAAAAATTAATTAAAAAGTTAAAAAAAAAAAAATTTCATGCAATGCATGTAATATTAGAAAAAAATGAAAAAAATATTGAATGTAAGCAATTTATTGATTTTGTATCTCTAAATAAATAACATTTTCCTTGATAATTTAATAAATTTGGCATATATAGGAAATAAAATAGCAAGTTGTGGTTAGATCAAAATTTTACTTATAAACTTATAATTTAGTCTATCAAGCTTTGTAAGAAAAATATTTAATAAATTTATTTATCGAATTTGATTAAGACCGTAGCATATTTGTTATGATATTCACTATTATCGACCTATCGATTCGTTAGTTCGTCGGGTCTTAATTCGCATTCTATATAGATTTGTACATGTGTAATGTAGGCGAACCCAAGATAGAGACTCCTAATATAAGTTCGTCTATACATGGTGTGAATCTCGTGTATACGAACCCACTTCGAGTATACACGTATTAACTCTAAGGTAGGACACGTATTATCATACATAGAGATCTACCTAACATATCACATCTATGAATAATGATCGTATCATATAAATACACAAAATTAATTCATACGAAAGAACACATGTAAGAACACTCAACAATACTTAGGCAAATTTTGTTTAAGCTGCAATGTGTCTTCGAATTGTTTAATAATTTTCATTTATTTAATGTTTAAAGGGTTATAAATAATTTAACAAAATCATCAAATAAAAAATGAAACATTAAATTAAATGGAATGCAAAAGCAAGAGCAATGTGTGATGCTTCCCCTCATGCAAGTTTGGGTGCTTTACCTAATTACTAATTAGGTGCTTTACCTAATTACTAATTAGGTGCTCTGTCTTTGTCTTATCCACTATTAAACTGTTATTTTCCCATTCTGACCTCTACGTATTTGATACTATCTTTATTTCTTAATTACTCAGCTAATTCAATCACAATATTGCCTACGTGGCCATTATATAAATTTATTTGGCCATTAATTTTTTTGGTTTGTATTTCTATTAATGTTAAATAAAATAAAACCACACTTCCTCCCTTCCTTCACCTACTCTTAACAAGAAACTGTTGAAGAAATTTCTAGTTTGAATTTTGAAATAATGGATCTGATTAATAAAAGGAAAACATTTTATTTTAAATATTTATCTTTTGGTTTATGAAACGTTTTTTGAATTGTACGATTTGAACTTGATAGTGTTATGATTACTACTATTTAAAGGGAAAGAAATGGTAAAATTCTAAATGGAATCACGTACGGTTTTCTCACTCGACCTTTTGGATTAGTTTTTTCTCTGTGTAGAAAATTGGGGTTCCTTTTTATGAGTTGGTGGAAAAATCGTCCTTTTTTGTGGATCTTCGTGTGGACGACGCTTCGATCTCCAAGCGACTCAAACCAACAGAGGTTTTTCTTTTTAAATCAAACCGAATTGTGTGCGTGCTTTATCCTTTGATTAACTGTAGAAGTGGAGAATTTGATTTTTGTTGTTTCTTGACAAATGATCTTTTGATTTGATTCACGGTATTTGATCGGAATTCTGTTCCCTCCCCCCTCTCTCTCTATCTCGTTTACTAAATGAGTTTTGTATGTAATTCTTTGTTATTTTTATAATATAAATTTTCTTCTTAAGTTCTATGTTTGGTTGCTTGGAAAATTCTGTCCACGGAGAAAGTCGAGGTCTTACTGCCTTTTTCAGAGAGAGAAGTTAAAACAAACTATAAGTATCACAAATAGGGTTTATACTGTTCTTTGGCTTTCCTCCTATGTTTCTCTGTGGCCAAGCACAGCCTTAGGTTAATTTTGGTTTGTTTAGGTTCACCGATTTGCTTAGCGTGTTGTGTTTGATCCAAAGCATCCATGTAATATTTTTGGCTTGCATGCGAATATTATTTATGGAATTACTTTTTTTTAATGATGGGAATGGAGGATTTTTCCTTTTTAATGGAAGTTTAGGACTTCTGACTTAGAAAAAAATTTAGCCCATAATAGTTTGAAGTGAACCTTTTTGAAGAATTAGTAGGATATCCTAATTTGATACAAATGGATTTAAGTAATTTGACTTAAAACAGTTTTGTAGATTATGCTTTAAGTAGCATAGCTTTTTTCTCTTTAACCTTTGCCTTATGGATCAGTTGAATACTTTGAGTGAATGTTTGGTTCACTGTTATGAGTATCTATCTGTCAATTGATCTTAATATTACTCTGAAGTGTTAAGTCTGTTTGGTACTCTGCAACGGATGCCTTTGTGGGCAAGACAAGAAATCAAAGGCGTGATCGAAAGAAGACAGGCAAACAACTTTATTTTAGAAATATTCCTAATAATAATAATAATAATAATTGCTTTTTGCAAAAATTTTATTACAATAAAAGTCCTTAATTATGTTTTCTTAATTCCCTATGTAACTTCTATTCTAGGGGACGATTCTTGGTAATAAAATAAGACAGAATTTCATTCAAATTAGAGGGTTAGGACTCTGTCTCTCCTAATCAGTCTAAGATTAGTAGCTCCCTTCCACAAGTCCCGAGGTTGGGAGCTCCCCCAGACGAGTTCCGTACCTATTATTAATCATAGGTTTTTTACGAGATAGGAATTGCCTGGTTACTTGATCCGTAACCTGTTAACATAATACACTTCGCCCTAATATTCATTTTGCAGCTACAAACATAAAAAACTAGAGCATCTTGAAACTTCAATGCATGCATGAATAGCATATTCTTGTCACTGTCAATTTTCCCAATTTTTTATCACTGTCTTTTGAGCTTTCTGATATGCAACTTTTTGAAGTTTTCACTTAATTATTTTGCTTGAACTATATGTGAGGATACAATCTTGTTGTTTAGATTCTTCTTTCTGATGCAATGGATATTGAACAAGTTGAAGATCCAACAACTGTTTTGATTGATTCTGAGAAAGCTAGTATGGATACCAAGGGGAAGACTAAAATATGCTGTGACAAGAAGTGGGAAGACCATGTGAAGGTATATCTTTATATTTTTAAATCTAAACTGCATGTTTCCGTGGCACATCCTTTTATTATTCTATCACCAATGGCTTTTAATTAGCTTTCCTTTTTTTTTCAGGATGCTTCAGCCAGTGATCAGGGTACTTCTGTTAGTGTAGTAGGGTCCGAGGATAGTAACAATCCTTTCAGGAGTTCTACTTCTGCATCAATCAATTCGAATAATATCAATAGTTCTAACTCTGATTTGTCATATCCTGATGAAGATGAGGATTGTGATGACTATGCTGATGATGTTTCTGATTCTGGTGACAATGATGGTTTTTTATATGAAGATGATTATGCAATTATGCAATCCCATTTTGATAATGTGGATCTTCCTCCTGGGGTAGAGGCTTCAATTCCTTGGCTGAAAGACTCTGCTCCACTTAGAAATCTACCTTCTGCCCTGGGTGTCTCACTCTCAACAGCCCCATGTCTGGCTGAAAGCAAGAAAGCGACAACATCAAATTTGGCTGATAGAGAACTGAAGTCAGTTTCTACCAATACTTCAACTCTCTTAAGAGAGTCAGGGTCTGATTGGAAAGAAGGAAATGAAGAAAATGGAGCTGTGCAAAATTCTCTCAGTTTCAAACATTTTGATATTGTGGATGATTTCTCAGATCATCATTACAGCAATTTGAATTCATCAGGAGAGGTGAGTATACATCTTGTTTCCCTGTCATGGTAAATATGTAAGTAATTATATAAATATGAATTTTGCACTTTCTACTGATAGCAACCAAAGGAGTGGGCAAAGCAAATACAAGAGGAGTGGAAGATTCTGGAAAAGGACTTACCAGGTGAGTTCGATTTTTGATGAATATCACTACGTTTTTTTTTCTTCTCATCCACTGGCATGATTTTGTTTGAATGATTCATGTTCTCTCCCTCTCTTTCTGTTCTTACACAGAAACTATATATGTAAGAGTTTATGAAGCAAGGATGGATCTTTTAAGGGCTGTTATTATAGGACCTGCTGGTACTCCATACCATGATGGCCTTTTTGTTTTTGATTGTTTCTTCCCTTCAAAATATCCCAAAGAGCCACCGGTATGTTCAGTCTTCAGTGTGTATGCATTACTGCGTGCTTCCGTGAAAAATTCTCATATTTGACTGCATGTTGTATTAAAACTTATTTTCTGGAGCGTAATGGATGTATTGTAATTTCTTGGCAGATGGTTTATTATTATTCTGGTGGCCTCCGGTTAAATCCAAATTTATACAACTGTGGTAAAGTGTGTCTAAGCCTTTTGGGCACCTGGCATGGGCATCAGAATGAGATGTGGGTTCCGGGGCAATCGACCATGCTACAAGTATTGGTTTCCATACAAGCTCTTATTCTGAATTCTAGACCTTTCTTTAATGAACCTGGGTATGAAACTTCGTATGTTGGGGCTGAAGGTGACAGGAGGTACAGGAAGTACAATGAGGAAGTATTTATTCTATCATTAAAGACAATGATTTACACACTAAGAAGACCGCCTAAGGTATCCTTGCTTATCTAGTATATCCATGAATTTTCTTCTGTCCTTTTTCTTTTTTATGAAGTGTGTTTTTGTTGGTAAGATGCCGAAAATATGATTGCCACGATAATTTCTTTTTGTATCTATCTGTTATTTCCTTTTCCTTGATTTTGTATACATGCATTCACAAGTCTAAATACCCTCTCTTTACTTATAGTCTTTCATTGCTAAATTATTGACCCGTTGTATATGGCCTCGGCGTTTGGTCAGGCATGCTTGTTAAATAGGATCATTTTACTATTCTTTTTGTTCTTGTCGTCTATGCTCAGTATTCTGTAAAATTTATGAATCAATCATATTTTCTGTATACAGCATTTTGAGGAATTTGTTACTGGTCATTTTCGCAACCGTGCACATGACATCCTTGTGGCATGTCAAGCATATAAAGAGGGTGCTATAGTAGGCTCTGTTGCGGTTAAAGATGGTGTTCCGGATGCTAACAAAATTGTAAAGGGTAGCTCTGAGGAATTTAAAGGAACGATTCCGAAGATGATCAATGCGGTGGCTAAAGAATTTGTGAAAAATGGGTCAACGAACTGTGAGCAGTTTCAGAGTTGCAGAAGCTGATAACGGTTAAGAGGAGTTGGTTAGATCTAAAATGTAGGATGGAATGTGTTAAGCCATTATAGAAGCTAATGTAGTGCCGTTTAGTATGAATGATTTGGTGAACGCAATTTTGATGAACTTGGTTACTTCTTAAGGGATATATAATCTCGGGATTCCCCGGTAGATTTAATTATATATACTGGAGCGGCTCCGGTTGACTGAAAGAACATCCACAGTGGTTCAATTTCAGCCTTTACTGTAATTATTTTTATCATTTCAGTCAACGTGCTCCTAAACTCTAGCAAACTTTGGTTGAATCTATTGCACTTAATTTAGTCTGTTCATATATTTACTTTTGAAGGATGGCATTTGAAAGTTTTGAAGGGTCAAACTGGAATGGAGCGTATCATCACGTGACTGTTGGTATGTTTTGTCACTGATTGTTTTATCTCTGTTTTATTATGGATGTTACAATTTGAATATCATTACCATCAGGGATGTTAAAACTTGAATAACACTATCATTACTACCTATTGTTAGATACAACCATTAAACACCACCTTACACATTTGATATTTTGTCTACATTTACATATAGACATGGACAAATAATCTTCACAATGTTTTTTTTTTTTCAGTGAATAGAAAAAGATAAAATCTTAACAATAACGTGATTTGAACTCAAGATTACACTTGAGACAATGAACACTTTGATCATCAAGCCAATACACGAGATTCTCATTGAATTGCTTTTAGCTTTTTTGCACTAGTCTACTACCCCTCCATTAGCTTGCTAGCGCACACAAAATAAATAAATATTCTTTCAAACTGGTCTCTCTTTTATTCTAATGGGGAGAATAATCTAAAGCTATGGAAGAAGGAACAATTTTATTTATCAATCATATAATAATATTTATATCACTATCACAATCTCAGAGGTTAATACACAACCTTGGTATCGATCTAAAGGATAAATCCTTGCAAGCAAGATTTGGGTGTACATCGACCAAGTTGAACACTTGAAACAAGTGATGCACCTAAAAGTTCAACAAGCCCAGGTGAATATGGGTTCATGAACTTCAATCAAGAACTTGTTGTTTAGAAGGAATTTGCTTACCAGAAGAAGAAACGGAATCAAGTTAGGCATCAGAGGATGCCGCGGAGTGGCTTTTATCCAACTCCGCACTCAGCATGTGATGTAGAAGGATATCGACTCTTTGACTACGAGTCTTTGTGCTGCGCATCATACCAGGATAAAAGAAAATCAAATTGCAAATTCAACATCAAACAAATGGAGTGAAAGTAAAAATAAAAAATAAAAAATATAGAAAAATCGAGACAGAAAATACAAACCCAGCAAGTCTTTTTCGACCTTTTCCTGATGCAGCATCCTGGGAATATGAAATCAGCAATCAGATTTAAATCCTTTAGATGGAAATGTTAACACTAATTTGTTGGATAATGGCCATGATAATGGGATGACAATTTGCCCATAGGCATACATTGTTACTTAGAAGTGACCTTTTACTCTTCTAAATAGATTCACTTGACTTAATAAACCATGGTTAAGCAGACACTAATGCAAACGTCAAACTTTATGACGCTGAAGAAGACTCGTGAATAACAAATATGCAAAGGTTGCTACAATTTCAACCTGAAAACTTCCCTGGAAGACTCCCATCTTCTGCAATAAATTTGCATAGATTTAATGACAAGTTTATAAAATGTACCAACCTTGTCATCTTCTTCACTATTCCCTGATGCCTCAATATCCATTTCAGCAAAGAATGCCTCCAAGACAAAAGCTACGACCTGAATTTACAAAAGGAAGAAAAATAAGTTTTTTTTTTTATAAACGCCTTGAATGTACCTTGAAAACATGAATTATAGAGGCATAATCTAGAGAACAGGGGAACAATCATATATCAGTAAATCTAACTCAAAATTTGGATGAATGATCATCAAACAAATAGACATATTCAGGGTAGTCATACTGAAACTTAAAATAATATCTATTGTTAAGGGAGAAAACTAATCTTATTTCTAAATTAATACTCCCTTGTTGGGTATGTTCAAATAAATTAATCTAAATATAGGGATGCTATATTTAACTTGTGGAAATATTAAAAAACACAGGGCCAATCAACTTGCTCTTCGTACTCCCTTCTTCACTCTTTTCTCTTTCCTGTTAGTCCTTTATGTCGAAGCAGTTTTAAAACTGCCAACTCACAAAATGCAAGAAAAAAGATTAAACTGCAAATATATAGAGACCATATGTGAGTGAGAAGCATCCGATTGCTTTTGTACATGTCAATACAAACAAATAAACATCATATAAACATACATGCAATGCATACTGGATGACAGCATGACAATTAAAAACAGTCCTGAAAGCATTGAAGTATATGGAAGTAATGTGTCTACAATGTTAAAAGGCAGAGAGAAGATCGAATATTTTGTAACTTACCAAATTCAGAAGTAACAGAACAGTAACTAGGTAGAAGCTGATAAAATATACAAGGCTCCAAGAAGTTCCAGTTAATTCTTTGTAGCTCTATAACAGCAATTCAGAAGGAAAATGAAAAATCAATGCCTCTGGGAATGGTTATATCATTTGAGTAGAGCAAGAGGAGAAAAAAGAAAAGAACATGCATGAGCAAGCAAAATTCTATAAAACCTGTATAAAAGAATGCTACAAATGACCGAGCTAAAGGTCATTTTTACTTTTGACCAGAAAGTACTTCATTCCTCAATGTAATAGAGGGAAGCAAAAACTTTAAATATACTACATAGAGTTTAAGGAATATTTGCCGAGAAAAGAGTATTCAAGTCAGACGCAACAAACAAATCCACACAAAGTCCAGACAATTTATCCCTCACAGTCCCTTCTCTGGAGAAAAAAAAAATGTGCTGATTTGTAATTTTCCTCAAGTATACTTATTTACTCAATATAAGTAGAGCATTTTAAGAACAAACAAAAAGTGAAAAGCATTTATTATGCAATCCTCTATACAGTTATCCCCTTTTATCAGAATTACACTTTCTTTTGTAAGTGTAAAACTGCATATACAATTTTTTGGTGTAAGAATAGGTGCAAAAAGTTTCTGTTACAACAAGAACAAAAAAATAAAATACAAAAGAATAAGTCTCTATGACCTAGCTTTGTATGCATCTATTTTTAGAACTGTCCACGTCAGCATGGACCATGCATATTGAATCTGTGCCTCATTTTATGTTAATGTGAACATAGCTTACAAATCAAACAATATCCTGAATAATAAAAGGTGGTACACCTGCTTTCAAATTTATTTAGATGCTTAGAAGTTCACAGAGATAATGTTGCTATAATTTGAATAGGTTCCCATGACTTTTAAACTAACCCATTCCCAGCTCTAATATTCTTCTATTCTGCGAGTGAGTAGAGGCCGCAAGATGCAGTGAGAAATATATAGAAAAGTGAAATAGCATAATTCTATCCTAATTGACCATTGAAGCATACATCAAGATCATATATAACAAGTATGTCCCTCTACATGTCCTACACTGTAGAAACATGTTGAAAGAAACAACAAAATGAAGAAATTCTTAACACAAAAGTAATACCTGCATCCACACTTGCCAATTTCCCATCACCAGCAAGTTAAAAAGTGTTACCATTCCATTTGGATAATCATTAAAATTGAAGAGCAAATAGCTGGTATAGTCAAGGAAAGCCGCTGAATGTTAATACAGTTTAACAATGCAATTGCTGTTAAAACTTAATATACCTCTAAAACCAAATACAAAATTTACGAATTCTGTAAATTGCCATGCTTGTCAATGCATTCTGTTTGATTAAAAATATACTAAGGGAAGACAATAAGGGTATACAAAATGACAAAAAAGGATACTCATCATCAGTGAGTTCTGTTGCTTCTAGAGCAGAATTCCCAGCATTGACGATCCCACCAAAGATCTAGAAAGTTTGTGATAATTTCCGTTACTAACATAATCAGAACATTGATTGGACTGAATAGTAATCCACTATGAAATCTAGAGTTCTAGGAATCTGAAACCATTTTCTTTTAGGATAAAAAATTCATGACTACTCCAGATTTTCATATATTGAGGTAACTTCAATAGAAAGTTGCATCTGAAAATCAAGGTAGGCAGGCAGATGAAGATGGAATTAAAATATCCATAGTACCTGTACACCAATTGAGCAATAGATGCATAGGACACAAAATATGGTCCCAAGATATGGCATTAAACTTGGTATTAGGGTTAAGAATGTGGCAACGAAAGCTCTGTAACTTCGGACATGCATGAGGAGCCTTATCAATCTTAGCAATCTGGCAAGAAGAAGGTAGCGAATCCTGTAGACAAGAATGGGAGCAAATGGGATATGTAAAAGCTACTAAAGGAGGAAAAGGGGACATCCAAAATAAACAATATTAACTAGAATTTATTTATAACAAGCAGAAAGCATATGTTTAAGGATAAATGATTAATGATAAGAGGAAAGAAAATAATGCATCTAATATGCAAACTTTGAATATTTTGTCCTTACCATTCTCCATTTGAGAAAAAGTAAAGTCCATCAGGAGATGCAAAAGTTATAGTTTCTCCTATAACTGCAAGCACAAATTACATAAAATGAAATTCAGCAGCCTATTGACAAATGAAGCATTTTCTTTTACACGTAAAAGAGACAATATTAACCCAAAGAAAAAATAAAAGCTTGTGTTTCAAAATTGAACGGACAAATATTGCTTATGTAAAACATGCAGAAGTACACATGCCATTTGCTCTATCCCTATGTGCAAACTTTTCCAAAATAATAATAATGAGCTTTGCGCATTATTGCTTGATGGTCTCTTAACAGCATGGTTATTCCCCAACTTGTACCTATCTGTTTGTAAATGTATACAGCAGTTCACTTCGGTGGAAAAACACATAATGCAGCAACATGTTCAATAATATTTTGATCATTTCATATTTTTACAGGTTACCTAAAAATTTTATATCAGTCAATATTTAAAAATTGGAATAACATCAACAAAAGTCATTTCCCAACCATGCCCTCCTCTATTATCAGTCACCTAGGAAACTCTAGAATAGGAAAAACGAAAGGATTTAATTAATGCAATCTGCTTAATTTCTACAAGTATTGGCAGTTGACACAAATGACAACCAAGTTTTCACATTTGGTTTAACCAGTAACTAAATTAAGGTGTCATCCATTATTAGATCATGAAACAAAATAATTTCTGAAAATTTCCTTTTGAAAGCTCATTGTGCTGTTTGATTTGTATTATTAGTATTATTAGTAGGATTTCAAAAAATATGAAAATAAAATTGGTTGCTATAATATATCTAAGTAAAATACCAAAGATTTAACTTGATTAATTACCTATTATCCATGTGATAAGAAAATCAAAGCGATTCTGACCATCCCTCCAATAATTTTCAAAGCCAAATGAATATACTTTCAGTGCCATTTCCAGTACATATATCCAACCTGTCAAATGATAAGCAGCGCATGAAGCACCATGAGATAGTAAGTAATAACATACAACAAGCATTAAATGAATCATGCAAATTTATGAATTTAAAATTAAGTAAAATCAGGGAGTTAGCAACAAGCTCAAAAATCTTGACATGAACTAGAAAGGTACGTACCAAAGACAAACTCAACCTCCTGCCACACCTTCTGACCAGAGTTGTTTTCAATATCAAGCTGTGGGCCATTGTATATCAGAGAAATTAGACTGTAACTCAGAAATTAAATTTGGCGATATGTATCCTAGAAATCAAATGATCTGAAGCAAAAATAAGGAAAATGGGTTCACTTCGATCAGCAATCCATCCAACAACGAAAAATTAATGGTAAAAGCAGATCAGAAGGTCTACTGTTGATTTATTAGTCAATAAATTTTCTCTCCTGTTCCTCAGTGTCATTAATGCCACTTCCCTACCCCCCTCCATAGGCATCAGATCTTCAGACCATTGCATAAGCTTGAAAAGCTTCTTGTTTAATTTTCAAGAAACAGTGTTAAAGTTGGGAATCACATTGCTGGACTCAAGCTATGGTAGTGGTAAAGCAATAGAAGGCTTCTGCAGATCATTCATATTTCATTTTGTTAGTCCGTCAATTTGATGCATTCACAAAGTTCTCGGAATTAAATTGACATATTTTCTTTGGTCAGAAATTTTTTTTAATTAATTCAGTCAGCAAATTAGAATACACATATAAGGGAAATTACATGTAATTTAGATGCATGTCTAGAAAACCAAGAAGTTTTGTATTACTCAAAAGGATGGCGTGCCTCCTTGCGAAATGGAATAATTAAGGGACAATATTTAATCATATAAAAAAGTAAACAGAAAGCTTTAAGCAATTACTCATGGGGTACTGATTGAGATATTTTTCGATTTATAACCCTATCTTATTATGTGCTTCAACACAATTCATCGGAGCCCCCAACTGTGGAAATGATACAAGGCAAGATGGAAATCAGCACACGCCAGAGAGAGTTCTAAGTAGTTTCCAAACTCTTAAGTTTGAGACCAAAAAGAGTTTTACTCCAATGTGTGAGTACCTTTTATGAAGGTGGACAACTAACAACATCACCATCAGATAAATGCAAGTTGTTTGTTCTATCAAATTGTAAAACTAGTTGCACGAAACAAGGAAATAAAAGCACCTTAACTGCTAAAGAAAATTACATAATATATATTCATTAGATGAAATGCATTAAGAGGCATACCGCTGTCTCAATGATAACTGCAAACAGATTCAGTATGAGAATGAAGGATATTATGTATCCAAATTTGGGACCCCGAACAAAGGCTTTCAAATTTTCAGAGAAAGGTGAACGGTAGATTTGAAATCTTTCAAACAAAGATGGCTGCACACCATAAAAAGATTTTGCTGTCATAAATATCTTATCCGTATGAACATGTTTTTGAGAAGGTTAATAGAAAATTGGACTTACAACATCCTCCTTTTGAAATCTTAGACCAATGGCATTGCAAAGATCAGTAAATTCATTCACGTTGATCTACAGGTGGAAAAAAGATCAAACTCAACAACAATTATATTAATGAAGAATAAAGAGTAATGATATTGTACAAACAGGCAATCCACTGAGCAGAAAAGATATATAAGACAGCTCACATACAAGAAGAGGAGGAAAAGAACAAATAATGTTTAAAACATGAAAATAACATTTTCGTCTCCGTTGCTTAATGATCTGAAGAAATATATTGAAAGCTCCTCCAAAGTTCCCATACAATCAGTTTCATTCATCTAAAAGGAATCAAAGCCTTGTAATAAACAACAATTAAATATTACAGCTGGTCCTTCAAGATCCTTCGATGCCCCAACTAACTTGCATTTTCCTAGGCTTCAAGATGCAGCTTTAGTTTACAAATCCAGATTAGAACTAGATTCTTACGAGTATTTGAAAGGGCTCCGGAAAGTGCGAGATGTTAATGAGAGAACCAATCCAGATATTATCTTTGTTAGACATCAACCATATGTCAGGTTCTTTTCCTTCCAAATGAACCACCTTCACTTAACATAAACAGCAGTACCCATGTTCACGTCCTAAGATATTTCTCTTTCCATCTGTGCAGAAGGTTTCACATTTATTTATAGATGAACCCCAGCATATAGTTTATTGCCCTGTACAGATTCAGTCCCACAAACTCAGGGCACACAGTTGTAGAAGATCCCAACACTGTTCATCACCAAGATAAACTCAGGCAATTCGATGCGCATCCTGATAGAACTACACTGAGTAACAACTGAAGTTGGCTTCTGACCAACAAAAAAAACATAGCACCAAACCTAGAGAGAATATCAGCTCATTCTCTCCCATTCTTATGACCTCTTCTGTATGACTTACACAAGGCTCTTTTCATACCCTTCTAAAGAAAACTATTCATTCCTTCTTAATATGTAGAAATTTTACAAATGGTTAATGACACAAACTTCCCGATTTCTCCGTAAGGTTATTCTGCCAAAGATGGAAAATAAATTCTATTTTTTCAATAAAAGAAACAGTAACCAAGCCGATCTATATTCTCAAATTAGAAAACATCAAACTTTTTTGCCCCCGCTTCTCTCATTAGAGATTAGAAAATTTTGGTTATGCTGGTATTTGATCTCAACAACTACAATTGCTTCTCGTGTATAGTTGAAGTTAACAGCATATACTGACTGATAAACCAAAAGGAAAAAAGAGCGCAATTTAAAGAAAACCAAAATGGTGAAGTAATAAGTATACCTTGAAGTCATGACTATCATCCAGCTCATCAAATATTAACTCAAATTCTTCCCTTGATATTTTTGGCAAAGACCTGAATATGATTTTTGATGGCATACTTTAGCATGTAGAATATCAGAAGAACTAAAAAAAGAAGAGAGATCGAAAAGTCAATAAAATCAGGAACCTTCATACATTAAGCGACTTACGACGAACTCAAGAAATATGAACTACAACCTGATGAATTAAATGCATCTACATAAATTTGCTTCACTAATTAAATAAAATCTTTTAAGATTTAAGATAAAAGATACAAAGAGAAAACTAGCTAATCTTTGACAATCAAACAAGAGATTGAATTCCTTATGGTTCAAAATGCTTTGATCCTAATTAAGATGTAACAATGTACTAAACAGATTTAACAGAAGAGACAACTTGTTAATAATGCTTACAGATATATCCCCTTGTTTGAGACGGTAAATCCTTCCATCATCTTAAAATCTAAATAATAAAAAAATCCTCCCTGCACCTTTTCTTCATTCTTTTTTAACATAATTCACTTTCTTTTACCCCAAAAATTCAAACCTTAAATGACTTAAACCCAACAGAACCTGCACAATTTCCATAAATCCTACTAGAAACTGGAGAAATATATATCAATGCAAGAGATAAGAAGGCATTTTACTTCAACAAACACATTAAATATGGTGATGTAATTAATACCTGTACTTATTCAGTTCTTCAAACAGATGAATGCATTGCTCTTTGTTTAGGAACCCAACATTCTGCATATAGAAAAGGAGCCCTGATATAACATTCAGAAAACTTAAACTAAAACATAACCAAATACTAGCCTAGGGTTGGCTACATCGATAAAATAGCAATAAGTTTTTTTTTTTCAAAAATCATGATGACAGACAAACAATTAAAATATAAGTTGACTACAGCTGCATAAAAGGAAGAATAATAATACTCCTTTCACAACTCGAATAAAAAAAATTGTATTGTGAAGGAGTAATGCTACTTGTCAAACATTTTTGTCCCTACTTTTTATCCACCTAATGTGGCGAAATTTATACGGTAAATCGAATGATGGGATCTTCCAATTCATGGATAAGTCAACCTATTCATAAATAAAATATTTGAAGTTGAATAGATTATTAATAAATCAAGTCAAACAAATAATTGGGACAAGTGTTCTCCATTGTAAAGTCTCTCTCCAGATATAAACATGAAACAAATATTCCAACCACCAAACTGAAGGACATAAAAATTCTCTCTTTATAAACTTTACATAATAATTCAATCATCTGAAACCATGATAGATTCAGCTAAAAGAAACATGACAGATTGATGGTAGTAATCTAATTTGTATCTGTGAGATGCTCAATCAACAGAAGTGTCCCCAAGCTATATTTCCTGGTCTTACTTTATCCATCTATTCTCTTTCTAATTAGATGTTTAGACAATATCATAAGTCTCTTTATTCATATTATCTTTCCGATGCATTTCTAATTAGGTACTATAGAAGGACTTTTGAAAAAAGATATAGTGAACAAATCTTATTTACTTGACATTGCAAAATCTCCACATCCAGATCACAATGTGAAAAGACTATCACAGAGATGAAATTCTGCACGACTTTGACATACAAAGATTTCTAGCAACCATATCTCGTAAACAAAGACAGCAGTATTCACACAGAGCAATTCAGAATGTAAAAGGGATATTTGACCAATAAGTGAACAATTTACTTACATAATCATCAATAAGGTCGAAGGCTTTACACAGTATACTTCTCCTATTTCGGTCCATCTCAGAGACTTGTTTTGCAAGCTACAAGAAAAGAAGATTTAAGCACATATGTTTAATCTTTTTTTTTTTTTTCTATTAACAGTCATCATTAGCAATATTCAAATAATAGCTGATCATACAACAAACAACAAAAAAAGAATGAAAGGAAAATTGCAGATTAAATTAGCATCTTTCTCCAGTCTTCATCAGAGTAAAAGTAAAGAGAATTTGCAACCAACCTCGCTTTTGAAGCTATCATATACAACAGCAAGGATCAAATTTGTGACAAAGTAGACCCCAATCAGGACAAATAGAACAAAAAAGATGCAGTACCAACGTGAGGCCCTGTAGCCAAAAGATTGAAAGATAGAAAAAAATCAAAGGAATTATCAAAAAGAATTTAGGATGTAACATGATCCAAGTATACATCAGAAGATAAACATCATGAATTCCTTAAGAAATGCAGATTTTACTTATTAAAATTCCAAAAAAAAGTATAAATAAAGCTGAACTCTGAATGAGTTTACCGTAATCACAAGTGAAAGAAAAATGATTGGACATAAAATGATTGTGCAACTAACATTTTATACACTGTAAAACAAACGAGTGGAACAAGCAGGAACTTAAGAAATAGATAAGATTGCAATGTTTCTTGAAATGTTTATAAATGTAAAAATTTGTCTCTATGGGGGAAAGAAACACTATCCAACCAATTTGTTTACATCAAAGAAAAATACCTCCAACCAAATATATTGCAACCATTCAATACAAATCACCATTGAACTCTAAACTTACTTATAGGCAGGTATCCATACATCTGGGTTGTTGGATGTGGTGAATAAAACAAACATCTGATACAACGTGGTACCATATGAGGTAAATACCAATTTGCCCTGTTGTGTATCTTCAAACATAACATATGCTACCCAACTGGCAAACAGAAGAAATAACAGCCACAAAGCCTGCAATGGAAGCAGATGAGACAGTGATTGTGCGCTCAGAGAAAACATAAGCAATATTTACTTAGGACCAATAATTTCGGCCAGATCAGAAGGCAAATGCATATTGTTTAAAATTAAAATACAGCAGGCATGTATACTGGTATGGTGCTAAGAGAGTGTACAAACCAAGACATTCAAGTATGTTCCAATCATTCCAGCCAAAATGACGATGCTATTTCGTAGTTCCCTAAGCAAACAAAACAGGGAAAAAAATTAAAGGAACATCAACTGAAATCATGGAGAGCAAAAAAGTACAACTTCCTTCAAACATGGATATTAAAAAATGGTCGGCAAAAGATGCAACCTTTACAATGAAAACACGATTTGCAATCAAGATTTAGAGACCAAAGTTAAATAGGTTATGTCAAAAAGCTAAAAGACTCTGAAAATATCGAACAATCAAGTTAAATTACGGGCATAACAATCTATAAATGGTCAATTTATGCACCCCAAAGCAGACCAAATTAACCTTAGCCCAAAAACCAATGAGGTTAGGTAAAAGGAGATCAACAACTTGTCTAAAACTAGTTACATTTTTATTTGCTGTGAACCTTAGCAGAACAAAAAACACCATAGAAAATTCACTATTTAAATTATCCTCAAGTTCTCTCTATGATATTATTATAGATCTATATGATACTCAGATCAGGTCAAGTATAATGATGGAAAAATATGCTCAGTAGTTCCAAGTTATCTTTTTTGATGCATAATTTCACAGCATACATCTACAAACAACAAGCATACATTCTCAGCAGACTTAAAGCTTAATTCTGGACATGCACATCAACGGATAGATTCCTGGCAGAAATATAAAATTCAAGCATATACACGTAAAAAAATTCTACAGAAACAGAAAGTGCAGATTTTTTTGTTAGTCACTACCTAATGCTTAGGATGAAAAGAATAACTCTGACATAAGGTGCAACCCTGAACGGAAGAGAACTAACTGCCACTGGAGACAAATAGAGAGTATAAACCAGTAAATCTGCAACCAAAATTAAGAGGCAGATAACCTGGAAGTAGAACCAAAACATGCATTGTTAGGCTACATCATAAAAATTACAGAAGGGCAAAGCAAAACTAAATTCTGAAGGGAACCATGTGGATAGCATCAGGAGGAATCAAGATAGTAAATTCTATTCATAGGATTCCATAAGCAAAAGATGCAGTTTTAACCCCTCTGAAAGACAATAATAAAAAATCAAAATACAACATGCAAAAGCAATATCAAATCATAAGCAATGACAAACATCATCTGCAAGAAGCAGCTCCTTGCACCTTTTTTTTAACCACTGTTCCTTGCACGTTGGTGGTTTATGGAGGTAAAAAAAATAGAAGACCACAAAGTCCATCTTTTATTGAAACAATAAGACTTCAACTCCATTGTTTAGCTTCAAAGAAATAAGTTCTACTTAGAGTCCATATAGCTTGAAAGGCTACTAATATATATACTATGATTGCCTACGGAAATAGGTGACTGTTGAACAAAGCATAAACACTATTTTGGATTTGGGCATTTTCAGACAGTATAGATGTCTAACACCATATAGAGTATCATCCCTGAATATGCAAGTGCATTTGAGAAGTCCCAAACAGGTCTAACATGGGTATAAAACGTACATTGAAGAGTATAGTTTTGGAATAGCATTCTTGTCATTCTTTCTGTCTCCTAACTTTTTTTTTCCTTACATTCAAGAAATCCATCCATAAGAGAATTCTATCTGAATACAATACGAGAGAGAGATTAGGGATATGTAGTTATCCAAAATAGAATAAGATGCAAGTACCTTTATCTGATTAAGAGGACGTTTCCAATAGATACTGGACCCTTCATAGGAAATTGGGAAAATAGTATGTATAGCGAGGAGAATGAGAGTCACGACCTGCATAACAATGGAACACCAAAGGGTAATTAGTTAGTGAATTTAATATGAACGAACACACAGTAAATTGCTAATTCCTGGAAGTCACTACTCTTTTACACCAGATAGCAAATAGCATATAGCAAACATTGGTTCAGTCACTTGAGTATAACCCTATAGAAAGCACATGCTCTCAGGCTACTCTTACACATGACCAAAGCAAGCAAAGAAATGCATTATATAAATATATCCCCACAAAAGCTAACTAAGTTGCAATTAACTTATGACCATGCATACAGTCAAAACTCAGCAAATTTTCACTGCTTTGTCTTACTCCCTTCTTTTAGGTACAAGATGTTTGTATTGAGCTATATATCACAACTCAGAGTGATCAGATGGAAAAGATCGCACAAGCATAACAGCCACTTTTTTGTGTGTGTGTGATAAACTGGAGAATTTTACAGAAATTATATCTACCTATATTACCTTACCTCATATATAAGAGACTCTGTATCATTCAAATAAGGCAACTGCCCAAGAAAAAAGTAGTCCCTATCACTGCAAGAATATGAACTACTCAAACACCACAAAGGCTTCTGCAAAGAGTCAATCAACTTCAGAATTAGATAATCATCTTCATAAAATTTCTAGAGCATTTCTTTTATTCCTTTCATGATTTTTTTTTTCTTTCCATCCTGATTTACCAAAAGACCTTGTACCACCTCCTTGAAATTTAATGTAAATGATAGCAAAAAAAGAAAAAGAAAAAGTTAACCAAACCTCAAAAAAGTTTAGGACAACCAATGCAAAATAATTAAGGGTCCAAATAATATCAAATTTAATGAAGACGAAGTAGAACTTTGCAGCACTTCCAAAGCTTGATTTGTCAAGAATTTGTTCGGGCAGACCAACACCATCCTCAGCCTGCAAAAATCACGCCAACCAAATAAGTTCTCTCTTTTTTTCTGTCAATAAAAGGGTAAGTACGGAATTTCGTTACTAATTGTAGTGTTAGAACTTCGTTACTAATTGTAGTGTTATTGTTTAAGAGTTACTTATTTCAGGTACTGTTTTAACTTTTAAGTATTCGTCAAAGAGAGGATAGGATAACTACAACGTTGAAACGCCGAAATGATAAATACATACAGATAAAAAAAAGCAAATTAATACAATCCTATCATACTATTTTATAAAAAAAGAATTGAGATTCAATGATTTCGAATGCTAAATAAAAATGCCAAATTTTCAGTAAGTGATGAATCGATATCTATAGTATTGTTGCATTTGATTACAAACTGAAAAAAAAAATCTTAAAATCTCAAACAAGTAACATCTGAAACTAAACTATTACTGTTCAATTTTCTTTTCGGAGCATTTCTATTCATGTTTCACATACACTAAAGAGATCTCTGTATACTATAGATAAATAAATAATTTCAAAGACAATTTTCCTGAAGCTTCTAAATCCAGAAACATAATTAGAAAAAGAAAAAAATCTGTTAAAAGGAAGAATAATCAATCATTTTTAAACAAGCTTAAGAAAAAAAAGGACAAATCTCGGAACAGAAGATAGAAAAGTTATATTGAGAATAAAAAAGGAAAATAGAAGGTGACCAGATCGACGAGGGCAGCTGCTCTTTGGTAAGGAGAGCCATAAGTAATAGCTTCAGAGCGACGATATAAACGATCTCGCCTTCCACCGCCATTACTAGTTTCTCCATACAGCAAAGGCTTATCCATTTTATTTCCTTCAATCACAGAGAATGGTGGAGAAGCTTTGGTTAAATTGGTTATGAACAGAGAGAGATTGGATCTCTTCTCTTTTGGATTTAGAGGAATTGGAATTTAAAAAACAAAAACAATGTTGCTAGCAAGGAGAACGTTCGTTATAGTGAAAGGAACGTGGCCTTTGGATATACGTCGATACCGTTTGCATCCTTGATTTCCTTTTTCTTTTAACTCAAGGGTTCGGAGATGCAGACACTGAGACTGTCAATATCTACTTTCCCTTTGGCTTTGATCCTTAAAGTGTGTATGTGGATATGGATGAGGATCACATAACGTTTTTTACATTATGATGAGATGTAGCCTGCACATTAGTCCATTTGCACATCAATGTTGACAGGTTGAGGTTGGCTGGACATTAACGTTTTCTACATTATGATGAGATGTAGCCTGCACATTAGTCCATTTGCACATCAATGTTGACAGGCTGAGGTTGGCTGGACATGACCTGACCGATCTGTTCGATCTTTTATTTCCATTTATTTTATCTTAATTAACATTTTGACTTTTTTGCACTAGAGAATTCCTCCTTTTGCCGACATGTTATCATCTATCCGTGTATTCAATATTGCAATTTTTTTAGTTAAAATTTATCACAAATAATTGAGCTTTTTTTTTTTGTAAAGTTTGAATTTAATTTTTTTACTTTTAAATTCAAAAATTTAAGTTGAATTGTTACATTGTGGTGATTATTTTATTAAATTTAAATTTATTATAATATTATTTTTATTTAAAAAGTTAAGTGCTTTAATTATTGGAATTGAATTTTTAAATTTGAAAAAATAGAATATTAAATTTTTGTAAATAAATATACATTAACTAAATTTAAAATTTATAGAATATAATGACTTATGGCAGATTTTAATTTCTTTTTCTTAGTAGAGGACAAAATAAACTAGTTATACTAAAATAAATCTTTATGAACTATCTGCTGCACTTGTCTCGGTGGAACATTAAACAAGTAAAACTTCAATTTTTTTTCAACGATGGGATTAGCCATTAGAGCAGCATCTCTATTCCCTTCTCGATACGTATGCAAAATATGTAATTTTCATTCTCTTTAGAGCATTTTCTAAATTCATCAGATCATAACACTGAACAATAGATCTTCCTATTTATTACATAAGATATTAAGGGTGGAATTAGATCAGTGATGTGTTTACCTGTTGTTAATGTAAAAACAATGATAACAGTGAGATTACATATTATAATGATGCTGTAACGTAAAACAAAAAAAATAAACTAAAAACACGCTCTACATCGCCCATCCAAACTCACACTAAATCTATCCATTTCAAGAATAACATGTTATACCAAGTGACCAAACTAAATGGACCCCCATTATGAGCACCCCCACAATTCCGCATCATTAACCGTAGTGATCTTGGTCCAACCAGCTGTGGTGGGTGTCAGCCGACCAGTAGCCAATGTCCCTCACCATCCTTCCCCCATCAAAATCTTCAGTCTCAATAAAACCAGTACAAAAAAAGAGTAATCTTATTATTATTCCAGAACGTATATCCAAATTCGTTGACCTTCAAGCTTATAAATTCCGCCAACTTGTTAGCTTTAATAGTCCTCATCATGGTTGATGCCCTCGATTCAATTGCATCCCCACATATCAACCAACTCGGATTCCACAAACGCTCTTCATTAGTATGCAGTGTGTGTTTACAAACAAGCCATAGAAAAATTCAGATTCTTTGAGCACTGAGGGACACGAAATCACCATATCCACTGCCATCTATCACCTTCATCAACCTGGTAATCATCAATAGCTTCATATGCAGATTTTGTGGAGAATTTATAGTGTTGATCCTAGGAAAAGTCATCGACATCATGCAGACGAGGAGGCGTAATTGCTGAAATGCAGGCTAAAATAGTTTGAAGGACCAAATGAGATACTTTTTTTATCAATTGTTAAAAAAATAAAAATTAAAGACAGATAGTGAGTGAACAAGTGATGTATTTCAGACAAAAGAATAACAAATATGCTACAATCTCTCAACAATCTATAGAATACAAAGCTATACTCGTTATCAACAACACTGCATAAAGAGCATCAGTACCTCTGGAAACGTAGGAAAGTTCAAAAAAAAGAGAAAAGAAAAAAGAAGCACGTAATTTAAGTAAACAAAGCTTAATTACAGTAAACAGTAAACAAAGCTGAAGCTAGCCATTATGAACAATATATCAAAACATGAAGGCATATCCTCCCCAGCCCTAAGTCCAAAATCAAACTAATGCCATGGCAGCCACATCTTCTGTCTTACAAGAATCTCCATAGAGCCAAGCACTTTAATCTACCTAATCAACTCTTGTCCAGATAGTCTCTCACGATGAATAATACCAACCTGCAAAAGATAATGCCAAGAAACTATGAGCAATCCATGACATCATTTGGTATTCTGTTTAGTTAAAATGGTCCAAGAAAATCATTAACAAGCATTTTGAGGTTTGAACAAATGGGTTTGCTGCAGGCTTGCAAGTCTATAAAGGACACAGCATGGTGACAGCTTCAGCAAGCACCCAAGTTACATGCCAAAACCCTAAAGGCCCCGACTACTAAGCCATACCAATTTCATCTAAAGCTACTTTTTTTTAGCAGGTCAACCATCATGCCATCAATCAGCCATGTCCCAAGAAACTTAGAAGATAGACGATGACATTCTACATCAAGGCCTGAAAGGACACCAATGATAAACAGTTTATCTGATTTTAGACTTCTCTATTGCTTGATTTAAAGTTTAACAATATTTAGATCAGAAAACTAAGGTAATTCCACATTCAAGGACAAGTTGCCAAGAAATTAGGTTTCAAGGGTAGATTCATTAGTCTGAAATGAACTGGAAAAAACTGCAAGAACTTTACTAAGTACCATTTGCCTGACAGGAGATAGCTACTTTTCAATTGTGATAACAGAGAGTAGATACTTAATATAATAAGAAGACAACATACAGGACAGGTTGCTTGCCGTTTTATGTATGTTTCCAGTTACATTGAGTTGAGAATGATTGGAGAAGGATCATTACATCTCAAGCTTGTCACGGGTTTTAAACTCTAAACTTCAACAGACAGATATAAACATGGATTGACTGACTGCCAAAATAAAGCCTTTAAGGACAAAATGTACCTATCGAAATGGAATGCACACAACTGCAGCATACAAATGTATTATAGATAAATGCTACTTGAATTTTAGGACTGAAATTATTCAGGGCATATGGACAATCTTGGAGTTGACACAGATTAGTTCTCAGGTAGCCATCAAGAAACACCCTGAATAGAAGATAGTGGACCCTAAACAGGACAGACCTAGAGGCAAGGCATATTATTGAGATTTCAGTCTTGAGGGGCCTTATGGAAAGGCGATGCATGGCCATGAACCATGATTAAACAAAAGATAAATATTTCCAGTAGACAGAAAAGGTTTTAATAGCAAAACACTAAAATTTTGCATTCATGGCAAGAAAGAGACAAAAACTCCATAAACCTCTCACCCTCCAATTTCCATCACCTAATGAAGTACAACCATTATCTGCAGCCTGCTACATAATAAGTCAAATTCAAAACAAAACGCAACAGAGCTTAGGATGCAGCATTAGCCAACCTAGCCCCAACTTACTCCAATAAAGGAAACTAAGAGATGAATAGGAATCACTAAGACCTAACATTGAAAGAGGAAAGAAAGTGGAAAAAAAAGAGGGGGATGGCCTATGCAATAGCAAAAGCATAAAAAGCTCATACTCCACAAACAGAATCAATTTGCTGGAAAAAGAAAAGAATAAAACCCATTGCATCTAGTATCATTATAATACAGAAAATTAGCACCAAAGCAGAAAGAGAATTGAATGGAATTCAGAGTTTTAAAAACATTTATAAACAAGGAAGCCACAAAGATGAAGAGAGAAAAAAACTGCAGTCTTTCTCATCTATGAAATGAACAATAAAAACTCAAGAAAGAAAAGCAAAACGTTAGTGAACCTAACCAAACTGCATTATGCAAGTATAACTATACTTGCTAGCCAAATTGCCCATTAGCATTTAAACTACTAACTAAATAAATAATCAGGCATCAGATAATTCTAAAATATCTCAGGCAAAAGAAACTACAAAACAAACAATTGCAGGTAAATTACCTCACACTACGAGTCACTTGATTTTTTCCCAGTAACAATCTGGAAAATCCGCAGGCCCCTGCTAAATGCTTCATTAAATAAGATCCTTGTCTGCATTGACTGAAATCCAGGCATCCACGACAAAAATGCCAGAGGGACCATAACAAGAACTCCAAACATTATATCATACAGCCGCGCTACAGAAACCACAGATTCCCAAAGCCTGGTAGACTGCAGGAATGGTCGAAGAACTTGAGCAATTGATATAAGTCCCCAGCCAGTGGGAATAAAAGCCAATAAACTGGTGAAAATGTCAACAAATTTAAGGGCTGTAAACTCAAGCAGCGCAATAATAACTAGTATTCCAAGAATGATGACCAGGAACTGAACCATCCGGAAATATATATGCTCCTTAGCTGCATATTTGTCCCGAGCATATGAGATTACCAGATAAATTCCAAATGCCACAAAAATGTAGATCCAAGAAAGCAAGTATACAGCAATACTGGTACTATGATTAGCAATACCCAACTGGTACACAATCCCATACTGGAAAAAGAAAAATCGAAGGTCCAAAATTATCTCCAGTAACTTTCCCCAGAGGCCAGTTGTCCTTAGATGATCCTGCTCCTCATACCACCACCTTTCCCAGCTTTGTTCAGCCTTTGCAAACACACCACCACGGTACCAAATCCAGTTCATAAATTCATCAAAGTCATAAACAGTCTTCAACCAATCAAAACCAGAAGGATTGAATACAAAAGGGGCCATAATCCATGATAGGACTAGAAACCAACTTGAGATAGTCAAAGCTATGTAAACAAATGTGTCCTTAGCTACAGGGCTGTGAGATGCATAAACTATAAGTATGAGACCAAGCTCAATAGCCTTTACAAAATGGCTACGTGCATACAGTCTATAATTTTCTGAAAAACTCTTGTGCTGAACAACAAAACCACGGCCAGTCGCCCGATACTTTGCACCACCATGAAGGACAGTCCGGCCAAAGTAGTGAGTTCGGGTTCCCATGGAGAAGGAGTAGAAAACAGATGAAAGCTGAAGCTGCATTGTTATGAAATCCCAGATAGCTTGAAGGAATCCATGCTCAAGGGAATTCTCCACTATCATTGGAAGAGCAGTGAAAAGACCAAGTTGGATGATGAACTGTTGATTTAAGATGGCACCAAGTGCTCTATTGTTGTCACTGCTGCTAGACAGTGCTGCACTCTCAACACCACTAAGAGCCAGGTAGAGTCTGCCCCAAAGAAAAGCATATACAGTAAGAATGACCATCATCGTATTGAAAAAGAACCCCACAGTCGTATAAAAGAATGACAACATCCTGAAGAAGTCCAGTCTATGACCCAGCCGATAGACATCTCTGCTGAGAACTTGCTCACCATTCCCACTAGCAACCTTGGCTTCAAACATAGATATTTGATTCAACCCAACATCCCTTCCTTTGCCAACCTGGATGTATTCATGATGCGTGACATTGCCTCCTCGCAAAGTACAATTAAAGCCAGCAAAAATATCCTCACTAATATTAATCACTCTGGAAGCTTTACTGATCCCACCCCGACTCAGAAACCAAAACCTGTCAAAGACATCTGGATGGCCGTAATGCATTCGAATTTTCAAAGGATTTGCCAAGACACGTTGACCCAAAGTAACAAAACTTGTTTCTTGAGCTGACATAAACCATGCAAGTGATGAAACAGAACCAGTAAAAATGTGTTCCCTGACTCCTAAGATAGTCGGCTTTCGTATACCATAGTACTGTCTGTATTCCTCCAAGAGATTGCGCATTTTCAATGCCTCCTCAAAATAGTTGTCTTGGTTCATGTCAATAGTTTGAACAGCATCACCACGGGTGAAGATAAGCGCATGATTTTGATTTTCTGGCTTGCCCTCTCCAAGCTTCAACGGACCAGGCAATTTGACACGATAGATCTCCACCTCCTTCTGTAATTGCTGATCATACTTCACAAGAACAGAGTAATACTCCTCATCCCTCCCAGTTGAAACCTCATCAACATAGGCTACTCGAAGAGCTTCATGCTGTTTCATCAGATACAGGATTTCCTCAGCATGTGGATCCTTTTTGGCCTTCTGAGCCCCATAAATCTGGCAAGCAACCACATATGTGTATTTCATCATAGAAGTGCCTTGCTCGTGCCCTTTGAATAGCAGACCCAGAGAACTATTTGCTCTGCTTAAACTTCTGGAAGAAGGTGACCTTTCAGAGTTGAAACTATCCAAACCACCATCTCTCCGCATAGAACCAAGTTCTCGTGCCCCTTCTCTAATATCCATCTCTGATGCAGAATCAAGGAAAGCCAGCATCTTCAGAGCTCTATAATAGTACATCATTCCTCTGACAGTGCGTGAAAGTGTCTGGCCTCTGTATGATGCCCAGAGCCTCAAATCTCTCATCTTGGTTGTCCATATCTCATCGTCCTTTACCATTCCCTCTCGTCGCATTCTTTCCATGAAATTTTTCCACTCATCATCATATATGGTCTGCAAGTAATATAAGATCGAAATCCCATCTTCATTCTCAGTTCGGAGCTGTTCTCTGCTATAGAGCACTTCTTCGTTGTAGTAAGGAGTAAGGACACTAAAAGCCATCATCTTCTCTACTTGGGGTGCATGAGGCATATTCATAAAGAGCGAGTTGCTAAAGAATGCAATTCTTCGTCTAGCCTCAAGATTAACAGGAATATTCTGCATAGAATCCCTGGAGGTAAGAATTGTATGCAAACGCCTAACTTGCCTATAGAACTTCTCATCACTGGGGTCAGGCAACTTAACAGCATTTTCAAACAGCAATCCAGCCATGGCAGCAGGGTCACGAGGAGCCAATCCATCCTCCCTCAGCTGTTCAATGGTTCTTTTGTCTTTGATAAAATCACGGACAGCAATCTCATAAAGGGCCTGCAAAGTATTAACCACCTGATTCACATCCTTCTTGGGCTTAGTCAAAATATCAACAAGTTTTATCAACTTCATATGAAGCTGGGGTAGTGCAGTCATTCTGAATGTCTTGGTGAATTTCTCAATCTCGACAGAATGATCAATTTCTTGAAACAGAACAGTGAGAATGGAATGCTCTTCAGACTGGACGTTGAGAATTTCAAGCATCATGTGCTTGATACTGTCATATGCTTCAATCACAGCACAACGTCTATACTCACTCTTGCATATTTTATACCAAAGCCACTTATCAGGAGCATCAACCAACTCTTTTGCCTGGCTGAGAGCAAGCAACAGCTCATTAAATAGCAACAAACATGGCCAGCGAATAACCCTCACATTCCAAGAATTCTGGGCCAACTCTAGCAGCTCAACTTCACCATCAGAGATGATATCTTCTTCCCTAAAAATGGTAATTATCTCATTCCATATCAGAGCAAACTTGTGAGCCTCAACCTGGTATGATTCAAGCTTCGTAAAAGGACGTCCGAGCCCATATCTAAGCTTCAACCGGTGAATAGCATCATTAAATTTGCTCCTAAATGTTCCTCTGGCATTCAATAACTGCTCTTCAGGCATCAGATTGAACTGAATTGCACTGGCAAAGAACTGAAATCTCAGCTTCAACTGTTGAATGTTCCTAATCTCACCCAAATGCTGGAATAACCCCACTCCTGCTCCCACAAAGGCAGAATAGATTGAATACCAAATCTGAATATCCATCAAATAAATGAACATCACAGGCAGCCACAACAAACCGACAGCAAATCTGTTACTTCCACCGAAAATCTCGTGCCATTCATAGGACACATCCTTAAGATCCAACATTAGTTTCGTAGGTCTAATCATTGGTTTGATCTGTAAGAAATAACTAAATGCAAATTTCGTAGCCAAAACCAGTGCCCAGAACAGAGTATATTTAACATTATCAACTAGCCCTTCCCTCAATCCCCGACCAACAAAGCTCTTACTCTGAAACCACCAAGACAACAGATCAAAGATCTTCCAATTCGTCTGCTCAATGAAGTTCCTAATCCAAGGAAACACAAATAAAGCCAATGCCAATAACTCAGGTAACACATAAGCAAAGGCTATTTGTAAAAAGAGGCGCACCCTCCTATCAGCCTCAGCTGTCCAATTTCTACCATGGTTATTCTGCCAGATCCTTCCATAACAAACTGAAAAAATCACTATCCATGCAACAGCAATCACCGCCTTTAACACCATCCTAATGCCAAGACCCAAGGTTTCTCTCGTCACACGGCTATACTGCATCCCTGCATCTAATAAAGCCTGCAAAAATCTCATCCCACTCCAAGTAATAAACAATGTCAAAATCTTAACCCGACAGTTTCTAATTGATAATGCTTGCCACGGATAGTCCTTCTCTTCCCAAGCCACAATTATAGCCGCCTGAAGAAACAGAAACAGCATCACCCAAAGCCTATCAAAACTCCTGTAAAGATTCCAAAACGACCTTTGCTCAACGAACCCAGTTTTCCCAATATGTCTACTCTTACTGGAAGTAACGAAAAAATTACTGCCCACATCAATCGGCCACTTGAGTTTCTGAAAACACCTCTTACTCCAAAAATACTCATTCAAATCATCATAATTCCTCCAAGCAGTATGCGGAGCTGTTCCGTTCTTGCTGCTCTCCACTTCAGCCTTTACAGTCTCGTATATGGGTTTCACCACACAGTTCAAAAACGCGTTTTCTCCGGATATCGACGGCATAACAGGCTGACCAGTATTTTCGTCGATGTAATCTTCGAGAATCTTGTTTAACTCCATGGCCATGTGGTGGAAGATGTAGCAGATGCATTCAGGCATGAAACGAAGATTAGAAGATTCGCCCCAAATCAACAAATATAGTCCCACGTACAGTAACTCACGCCGGTGGTCAGAGTTAGAGCGGCTGCTGTCAGAGATCCATATGTTGGACTTTTTGCCTAAATAAGAGCACCAGCTAGTGTAGTTTTTGAGAAGCTTACGGCGAAACCTACGAAGGACGCTAGCGTCGAGGGTGTCGATGTTGTCCGGCGGAGGAGTCAGTCTCATCTGAGCGTTAGCCAAGTGGAGCACAAGGTGTTCCCTCTGGTTCCTGACGTTGTCGTGTTGGAAACCGAAGAAGAGAGCAAGCCAATCCAGGAGGTCCATGGTAGGTTGCCATTGAGCATAAGGAGGCCTGCGCAGATCTCCGACGGCGCGTAGAGCGGCGGCAGCCGCGCGTACTTCTGGGAAACGGAGGGAAGGATGGTCGGCAAGTAGGTTGTGGACGGGGATTATGTTGTAAGGTTCATCTTCAGGCGCCGTTCGTGGTGGGCCCGACTGGTTGCCGGGACGGTAACGGAGAGTCATTGCATTAAAAAATACTAATAAGGGAGTTCGAACTTTGAAAGATGTTGGAGCCGGTTTAAATATTTTTTTCTTTGAAAAGAGAGAGCGGAAATAAACCGAGAAAGCGGGATTGGGCGGGTTTATTACGTGTTTAACTTTTTTTAATGTTTTATTATTTTATTATTGGTAAAGTGAATATTTTGAAGCTATAACCGATAGTTTGTTTTTTTTTTCATTTGGCGTTTTCCTATATTTCCAGAGTATTGGAAATTTTTTATTTTCTTAATGGTTTTAGAAATATTGGAAAATTCTCATGTTAAAAAAAAATTATATATATACATATATTGGGGGCTTGAGTTCAATGTAATGTTCATGCCTAATAATGTGTTTCTTTCATTTAAAATAAAATTTTAAAAAATGATTCTGTGTTTGAAAAAGTTAATACTTTTCGTGTAATGCAACATTAAAATTAGAGTGGATAAATGAAGTTAAATAAGATTTAACAAAAATTTATATTTATATTATTAAAATATTAATATTTTATACTATAAAATTATTAATTTATTATACGATTAAATACTAATTTTTTAACTAGAAATATGTATTTAATACTAATTAATATATGTTTAATAATAGTAAAAGCTATAATGTTTTATTTTAATATTTAATATTTTTAAATGTTTTTAAAACTTAAACTTATTTTATTTTATCAATATAATAATATTTAATATTATTTAAGTTAATTTTTATATAAAAAATCAAATTACTGATTTTCTTTCCCAAAAAATGACTTAAAAGTTTTTTAAAATGAAAAGTTCATTTTGTTAACTAATAAATTATTTTTCGTTAACCATCAAGTTATAATACATTCTTATCCTAAATAAAGAAGGAAAAAAAAAGCTTATAAGATGGATTTATGGTACTACTATTTTTTTTTTTCAAAAAGTTGATCGATGTAGTACTAAATCGGACCGGATATTAGATTAAAAACTCACCTGATTAATCCCCAAAATGAGTGACCACAAAACGAATAATAATGGGTTTCATTTTGTGGGGGTTCATATTAATAATCCCGTGTTCACACCTATCTTTTCTATTATTTATTGCTTCCAAAATCTTATTTAATGTTATGTACACTACAAGTTTTGTAGATTTAATTGGGGTTGTTTTTCTTTGTTTAAATAAACACCATGCTTTGGAAAATTCAATAAAGTTACCCAACACTAATCATGCATTAGTAGTTTTTATTAAATGAAAAAGAGCAAAGCAAACACCCTCTTTTAACCGGGAAAGGGAAAGGGAAAGAGAAAGTGAAAGCCAAATTATCTCATCGAAGGATGGGAGAATGAGCGGAGCGCTTTCGGGTTTAAGCACATGGACAAGTTCGAAGTGCCCCCCACCACCTTAAATCATCATCCAATTTTTAAATTAACCTCTACTCTTCAAAATATTTTGATTATGTCATTAAAATAGCACTAGTATCTTTAATTATTCTAACCATTTGTTTAGGCACTACATATCAGTTTAAAATTTAAATTATAAATATGCATATACCAATGATATGATTAGATTTGATGTGTAAAAAAAGTAATAAGTATTATTAAAAGTTAAGAGAGTATTTTTTTAATACGTCAAATTTAAGTAGTTTATGTGATAAGCACACATTAGATTTAAATTGGCATCAGAGGCGAATCTAGGGATTTGCAAGGATTTCGATTTCTTTTAAAATAGAAAATTTTTTATTTAAGTCTTTTAAAATTTTAAATTAATAAAAATAAAATTACATTTTACTCCCTTTAAAAATGATAAAATTCTGATTTAATCATTTAAAAATTTAATTTTTATTTTGTAAAAATTACAATTTAATTTTGACCTTTTCTAAAATAAAATTCTAACTTCACCCCTGATTGAAATTAAATGCAATATTGATTCTTTAATGATTTGATTATAATATTTTAAAATTTAGACCGTAATTTAAGAATTGCCTATGTTTGAAATTATTTTTAATACTCTTATTATTTAAATTGCGTTTTAAATTAGTTAAAGGAATAGGTCAATAGATAGATTTGAAGACGACTTCACAATAATTCAATTAACGTTACAGTATGTTTTTAATCCAATTTGTCAACTGAATATTTATTTATAAAAAAATATTAACTTGAAAATTTAAATCTAAATATGCAGTTATTTATCAAACAGTAAATACATTTTCTTTTGGACCAGAGCTTTTGGAAATTCCCCCAAGACTTTGTCCGCGTGGCAGCCATTCTTAATGCAGAAGCCACGAATTACGAGGACATTTTCAAAAGACAGCAAACAACATTTGACGATATGCTCTCTTCTATTCGAAGCAGTTTCCATGTCGCACACCAATTTTACGCGCTAAATTCATTTGTAAGCAACCACGATTTCAGCAATGTAAATCATACACTTTACATTTGATCCAATTTAAAATTTCTTTCTGAATTACAGGAAGATAAAATCTTAAACAAATGTAATTAGTACGATTTGAATTTAAAATATACTTGAAATGATGAATTTTTTAATTATTAAATCAATACACGAGATTCAATTTAAGTAATATTATATTAATATTCTTTTCTTAACTTTTAATTTCAAAAAATTATATCTCTATTTATTTAATTTGTCAAAAAAAATTAAAATTTAATTAATAAAATTTATATGTTGCTTTAACAAATTTAAATGTATGTTATCAATTGAATTCTAGTTTTTAAATAAAATTTTGAATATTAAAATGAAACATATATTTAAATTTAACTGGAACTCGTTAATAATGTTATCAATTGATTTTTAATTTTTTTAATTAAGTAAAATTATTATATTCTTAAAATTAAGAATAGAGGAATTAAATTTTAAAAGCCTAAGAAATACAAGGATTAAGGCAGAATTAAACTAAAATATTAAATAGTTTTATTTATTCCTGTACTGATTTTTTTTCACTGATGGGTACAAAGAAAACTTAGAAAGATCCACTACTTTTGTTTATTATTAAAAAAATATTATTATCTAGATCACATTTGCATAAGATTTATCTTATAGTATATAGAAATAAAGGATAAAAAAATATGGTATAAATAACTGCTTTTGAAAATTAGGTTAAAAACATATATAGTTTATCGTCCATGAAACTTAACTTTAACACTATGTTCGGTTAGAGGAATCGAATAGCATTTCCCTCTTATTTATTGAATGATAAATCATTCATTTATTTAGTTGAGCGTAATACCAATTTAATAGAATGATTATTACTTCTCTATTACTTATCTTCCTGTAATAGTTATTTTTTGGTGATACCAAAGAATAATTATTCCATGCAATTTTAAATAACAAAACAAAATTAATTTTCAGATTAGCATTTTAAAATTTGGACTCAGAAAATATAAAAATAAAATATTTGAAATATTTTAATATAAAATAATTATATTAAAAATGTTATTAAATTATATATTATTATTATTATTAAATTATATTAAAATATAATTAAATTATTTATTATCATTTTTATTAAATTGTATTCAATGATAATCCTATTATATTTAATAACAATAATCATCCACCTAAAAAAAATTCTGTTAAGGATATTCTGGTCATTTTAACTTTTTTTTATACTATTATAACATTTATTACATTCAACAGAACACAATACAAGAATATTATCACAGTTCTATTCCATTACATTCAACCAAATAATTGAATTAGTGATTACAACTTTATTTCATTACAACCCTATTCAATTTTAATCAATCAAATATGTTATAAATATATTTAATTCTAAAAAGAATAGTTTAGAGATTCGCTTTCATAAGGGTCAAAAAGGGGGGAATTTCACTTTCTTCATCATACACTACAATATATTGATTGAATATTATTTATAGGAATTTTAAATTGAAAAAAAAAAAAAAAAAAAAGGGAGAGACAGAGAACAAATGCTTTTTAACTTTTTTTTTTTTAATATGGAGAAATATTTCTGTATTAGGTAGCGATATTATATTTAAATTAAATTTGAAATTTTAAAATTCGATTTTATTTAAATTAAACTTTGAAGCAATATCTAGGAATATTGTATAATAATTGTGGTTAAAGGACGGAAGGAAATGGGGGCTCACATGTCTTCCATATAGAGACAGAATCGAAGTTTCAAAGTGTTAAAGGATGGCTTTACTTTGGCTTTGGGGTATTAGCCTCTCAAATCTATGAATTATTTAAATTAAACTTTTTTTTTGTTAAAATGTGATTAGTTAGCTCACGTAGAAAAAAAACTAGAGAATCAGAACACAAGGGCATAGAAATAGAAGACAAAAACAACAAAAGATACGAGTGAAAATATCCCTAATCAATCTCAGATCCCAAGGTTCAGGTTAAGAAGAACCCATATTAATTTATATTTAAGACCAATACAAATTGTTTACAAGTTGAACGTAATATATTCATAGTTGGAATTGATCTTCTTTAAGAGTATAAGTCAAAGCAATTTTTTTTATTTGTGTAAATACAATTTAAAAAAAAATCGAAAATATTTATAATTTTTAATTTTAAAATATTATTTGATAATTATTTTTTTCAAAAAACGTATATTAATATCGTAAAGTATTAAAACAGTTATTTTTGTTTATATCATATTACATTTTAATCATTAATGTTTGAAATGTTATGTTTTAATCATTTATGTTATCGTTTTGTTACGAAATGATCACTCTACCGTTAAGATCTGTTATCTTCCAAATGACAGTTCGACGTGATAGTTAAAATGGACAAAAAAAAACAAAAAAAAACTCAACTATTGTTTCTTTTTAAACTGAAAAAATTGAATTTTATGGCAAAATTTTATATTCTATTTTCATAAGAAAAATTTAACTTTTTTCATCTCAGTTGAACATTCATGTTGACATTTAAAATTCATTTTAACTGTCACATTAGACTACCGTTTAAGAGGTAACAGATCTTAACAGCAAAATAATCATTTCATAACAAAACAATAACCTAAAACGTAACATTTCAAATATAAGTGACTAAAATACAGTCTGCGACAAATAAGATGACTATTTTGATAGTTTAACTTAATATATAATATTTACATAATATTATTAAATTAAAAAATTGTTTCTAGAAACTAGTTAATTTTTAAAGAAAATAAACAAGAGCCTTAGATTTCTTCTTTAACAACCCAAAACAAAAGAGCATTATGAATTGACAAGCAGATTATTATTTATTACAAGAAAGAAGCTGCATGAGCATGTGTTGAGAAAGAAGTCCAGGCAGGATTAGCACGTGAAGTTCCACTCCATGCCGTATTCAATTCGATCCATGGGGGTGGGTTCGCCAATTTTGATTAATTTAGTATCATGGGCTGGGATCACATTTTTGTATAAAATTTTGAAAAAGCTGAGGGAAAAAAGAAGGGTTATCATATTATTCGTATCATTTAACGAATTTTCTTTATGAATTACAAAATAAAGATAAAGCATTAATAATAACGTGATACGTAATTTAAATTATACCATATTTGAAATGACGAATATGTTGATCAACAAACCAACACAATTTTTATTTTTTATTTTTACATTTTCATTATTATTATTTTTCTATTTTAATGATTATTATATGAAATGGGTGGGGTAGGTACGATGTATTTGACGACATTGAAATTTGAAAGCCCATACAGGGTCAAGGGGGTTGCCAACCTAATGCCACAAACATGCCACCAATTACCTATAGTTGAAGAAGGTTAGGTACTATCGGAGATAATCGTATTACGAGTCTGTCCACTACACACACAAACACGCAACGGTGTTCAATAATTAATTTCTTTTGTTAGGATTTAAAACTAGTAAGAAATTAATTCAGGTGTTGTTAATAATATAACATAACATGACGACCATTGATTTTTCCATTGCACCTGCTGTCGATTTATCATCCGAGGAAAAAGAGGAACTCCTCTGAAGCACCAAGAAAGTTGAGGGTCTGGAATCCTCGACGTATCGTTTCTTATAAAGAAGCACTCATTTGGGAGTGAGTTTGGTGATTATCAACAATTCTTTTCAGATGGTTTGGAAGAAATGGATGAGGAAGTTGATGCCAATACACCCCAAATTGTTGAACAAATTATTGAGAAAGATAGTATTATGAAGGCCCGAGATTCATTTTGTCAAATCTCCGTAATTTTTTTAATCTTATCCAAAAAAGAATCGATTACGCTTTTGTGAATCCTACCTGAAGGTTACAGTACCCAAATACTTTAGTTATGCATCCCCCTGGGGTTCGCTCACATCATTACCTTTTACTCATCTGTCTTAACAATCACACTTGGAAAAAATGGAATGGGTCTTTTCGTTTCCAATTAATGTGCTTAAATCATCTTGAATTTAGTCACATTCTTGAAAGTTCTTTTTGTCTAACCTCGATTGATAATTTTAAAATTGTTGATAAAGTTTGGAACAAGCTTAGTGCTTGGAAAGCCAAATTTTTATCCCCTGCTGGACAGTTGACTGATAATGGCCTCTTTCGAATCATTACATGCAATGTTGCATGTTCCCTGCTAGTATTCATAGTAAGCTGGATCAAATCAACAAAAATTTTCTTTGGAGAAGTGATGCTCAAGCGAATCATGACAACCTTATCAAATGAGATTTAGTCTTGCAATCAAAAGCTTATGGAGGTTTGGGTATCCCAAAAGCGAAGATTAAAAATCAGGCTTTGTTTGGTAAATAAAGAAGTTAATTACAACTAGTCTTGATTAAACTTGTAGTAATCATCAATACTTGTTTGTAACACGCCCATGACAATCTGTTAAGAGGATATTCATAAATTTCAGACCAACAAAATCATTTTTGCTTAACTCAGTCAAAAATTTTACAATTATATTCGCTGATTTTTGTTTAACTCAATCAAAAATTTTACAATTATATTCGCTGATCGTGAAATGTATGATACTTTTATATGTCAATCAATTATTAATTCTTATTTGATGATTCGTATTAAGTTCAATCCAACCTCTTCGGATTGATCACAAATCAGACTTTGTTAGTTAAATTTGTTGAGATCCTTCGAATTTTGGATCTCTTACTCTTGCAAGTACATATTCTTTCATCCTGCCCCTTCCTACGCCACCTCTTCTGATTGGAATATAACTCTTTGGAATTCGATCTGGAAAGCTCGTCTCCCTCCAAAGCTAAAGTTCTTCCTTTGGAAATATGGATGGAAAGCTCTCCCGACCCTATATTTTATGCTTCGTCGGGGTATGAATATAGTATATGTTTATTCTCACTATTTTGTTAGACCTCTTCAACCAAAAAAATTCAAGATAATGTCACCTCAAAGGAGTGAGTCCACCATCCATCAATTCACTGGTTCATTGTCTTTCGTTTTTGCCCTATGGGAAATTTGTCTGTGTTCACTAGACCTTTGCATGGTTTTGTGCAACGAATAATCCTGGGGTGTGTAATTTTCTGCTCTTTCCCCTTGTGAAAAATCTCAACTTTTCAGAATTTGTTTCAGTTCTATGGAAACTCCCTCCACTGGATCTTTCAAATTAATTTTTGATGTATCATCTTTCGAGAATTTGAATAAATGATGGGCGTTGAATTCACCAAATATAAGTAATTTTATGGTAAAATAATATAAAATAATAATATAAGACAGTAGGATCGATTCCACAGAAATTGATTGTTGTAATTTATTTTCGTATCTTTTTCTTGAATGTCGTGTCGAAGAAGATAATGTCACCCCAAAGGAGTGAGTCCACCATCCATCAATTCACTGGTTCATTGTCTTTCGTTTTCGCCCTATGGGAAATTTGCTTGTGTTGACTAGACCTTTGCGTGGTTTTGTGCAACGAATAATCCTGGTGTGTGTAATTTTCTGCTCTTTCCCCCTGTGAAAAATCTTAACTTTTCAGAATTTGTTTCAGTTCTATGGAAACTCCCTCCACTGGATCTTTCAAATTAATTTTTGATGTATCATCTTTCGAGAATTTGGATAAATGATAGGCGTTGAATTCACCAAATATAAGTAATTTTATGGTAAAATAATATAAAATAATAATATAAGACAGTAGGATCGATTCCACAGAAATTGATTGTTGTAATTTATTTTCGTATCTTTTTCTTGAATGTCGTGTCGAAGAAGATAATGTCACCCCAAAGGAGTGGGTCCACCATCCATCAATTCACTGGTTCATTGTATTTCATTTTCGCCCTATGGGAAATTTGCTTGTGTTGACTAGACCTTTGCGTGGTTTTGTGCAACGAATAATCCTGGTGTGTGTAATTTTCTGCTCTTTCCCCCTGTGAAGAATCTCAACTTTTCAGAATTTGTTTCAGTTCTATGGAAACTCCCTCCATTGGATCTTTCAAATTAATTTTTGATGTATCATCTTTCGAGAATTTGGATAAATGATGGGCGTTGAATTCACCAAATATAAGTAATTTTATGGTAAAATAATATAAAATAATAATATAAGACAGTAGGATCGATTCCACAGAAATTGATTGTTGTAATTTATTTTCGTATCTTTTTCTTGAATGTCGTGTCGAAGAAGATAATGTCACCCCAAAGGAGTGGGTCCACCATCCATCAATTCACTGGTTCATTGTCTTTTGTTTTCGCCCTATGGAAAATTTGCTTGTGTTGACTAGACCTTTGCGTGGTTTTGTGCAACGAATAATCCTGGTGTGTGTAATTTTCTGCTCTTTCCCCCTGTGAAGAATCTCAACTTTTCAGAATTTGTTTCAGTTCTATGGAAACTCCCTCCACTGGATCTTTCAAATTAATTTTTGATGTATCATCTTTCGAGAATTTGGATAAATGATGGGCGTTGAATTCACCAAATATAAGTAATTTTATGGTAAAATAATATAAAATAATAATATAAGACAGTAGGATCGATTCCACAGAAATTGATTGTTGTAATTTATTTTCGTATCTTTTTCTTGAATTTCGTGTCGAAGAAGATAATGTCACCCCAAAGGAGTGAGTCCACCATCCATCAATTCACTGGTTCATTGTCTTTCGTTTTCGCCCTATGGGAAATTTGCTTGTGTTGACTAGACCTTTGCGTGGTTTTGTGCAACGAATAATCCTGGTGTGTGTAATTTTCTGCTCTTTCCCCCTGTGAAAAATCTTAACTTTTCAGAATTTGTTTCAGTTCTATGGAAACTCCCTCCACTGGATCTTTCAAATTAATTTTTGATGTATCATCTTTCGAGAATTTGGATAAATGATGGGCGTTGAATTCACCAAATATAAGTAATTTTATGGTAAAATAATATAAAATAATAATATAAGACAGTAGGATCGATTCCACAGAAATTGATTGTTGTAATTTATTTTCGTATCTTTTTCTTGAATGTCGTGTCGAAGAAGATAATGTCACCCCAAAGGAGTGGGTCCACCATCCATCAATTCACTGGTTCATTGTCTTTCGTTTTCGCCCTATGGGAAATTTGCTTGTGTTGACTAGACCTTTGCGTGGTTTTGTGCAACGAATAATCCTGGTGTGTGTAATTTTCTGCTCTTTCCCCCTGTGAAGAATCTCAACTTTTCAGAATTTGTTTCAGTTCTATGGAAACTCCCTCCATTGGATCTTTCAAATTAATTTTTGATGTATCATCTTTCGAGAATTTGGATAAATGATGGGCGTTGAATTCACCAAATATAAGTAATTTTATGGTAAAATAATATAAAATAATAATATAAGACAGTAGGATCGATTCCACAGAAATTGATTGTTGTAATTTATTTTCGTATCTTTTTCTTGAATGTCGTGTCGAAGAAGATAATGTCACCCCAAAGGAGTGGGTCCACCATCCATCAATTCACTGGTTCATTGTCTTTTGTTTTCGCCCTATGGGAAATTTGCTTGTGTTGACTAGACCTTTGCGTGGTTTTGTGCAACGAATAATCCTGGTGTGTGTAATTTTCTGCTCTTTCCCCCTGTGAAGAATCTTAACTTTTCAGAATTTGTTTCAGTTCTATGGAAACTCCCTCCACTGGATCTTTCAAATTAATTTTTGATGTATCATCTTTCGAGAATTTGGATAAATGATGGGCGTTGAATTCACCAAATATAAGTAATTTTATGGTAAAATAATATAAAATAATAATATAAGACAGTAGGATCGATTCCACAGAAATTGATTGTTGTAATTTATTTTCGTATCTTTTTCTTGAATGTCGTGTCGAAGAAGATAATGTCACCCCAAAGGAGTGAGTCCACCATCCATCAATTCACTGGTTCATTGTCTTTCGTTTTCGCCCTATGGGAAATTTGCTTGTGTTGACTAGACCTTTGCGTGGTTTTGTGCAACGAATAATCCTGGTGTGTGTAATTTTCTGCTCTTTCCCCCTGTGAAGAATCTTAACTTTTCAGAATTTGTTTCAGTTCTATGGAAACTCCCTCCACTGGATCTTTCAAATTAATTTTTGATGTATCATCTTTCGAGAATTTGGATAAATGATGGGCGTTGAATTCACCAAATATAAGTAATTTTATGGTAAAATAATATAAAATAATAATATAAGACAGTAGGATCGATTCCACAGAAATTGATTGTTGTAATTTATTTTCGTATCTTTTTCTTGAATGTCGTGTCGAAGAAGATAATGTCACCCCAAAGGAGTGGGTCCACCATCCATCAATTCACTGGTTCATTGTCTTTCGTTTTCGCCCTATGGGAAATTTGCTTGTGTTGACTAGACCTTTGCGTGGTTTTGTGCAACGAATAATCCTGGTGTGTGTAATTTTCTGCTCTTTCCCCCTGTGAAGAATCTTAACTTTTCAGAATTTGTTTCAGTTCTATGGAAACTCCCTCCACTGGATCTTTCAAATTAATTTTTGATGTATCATCTTTCGAGAATTTGGATAAATGATGGGCGTTGAATTCACCAAATATAAGTAATTTTATGGTAAAATAATATAAAATAATAATATAAGACAGTAGGATCGATTCCACAGAAATTGATTGTTGTAATTTATTTTCGTATCTTTTTCTTGAATGTCGTGTCGAAGAAGATAATGTCACCCCAAAGGAGTGGGTCCACCATCCATCAATTCACTGGTTCATTGTCTTTTGTTTTCGCCCTATGGGAAATTTGCTTGTGTTGACTAGACCTTTGCGTGGTTTTGTGCAACGAATAATCCTGGTGTGTGTAATTTTCTGCTCTTTCCCCCTGTGAAGAATCTTAACTTTTCAGAATTTGTTTCAGTTCTATGGAAACTCCCTCCACTGGATCTTTCAAATTAATTTTTGATGTATCATCTTTCGAGAATTTGGATAAATGATGGGCGTTGAATTCACCAAATATAAGTAATTTTATGGTAAAATAATATAAAATAATAATATAAGACAGTAGGATCGATTCCACAGAAATTGATTGTTGTAATTTATTTTCGTATCTTTTTCTTGAATGTCGTGTCGAAGAAGATAATGTCACCCCAAAGGAGTGGGTCCACCATCCATCAATTCACTGGTTCATTGTCTTTCGTTTTCGCCCTATGGGAAATTTGCTTGTGTTGACTAGACCTTTGCGTGGTTTTGTGCAACGAATAATCCTGGTGTGTGTAATTTTCTGCTCTTTCCCCCTGTGAAAAATCTTAACTTTTCAGAATTTGTTTCAGTTCTATGGAAACTCCCTCCACTGGATCTTTCAAATTAATTTTTGATGTATCATCTTTCGAGAATTTGGATAAATGATGGGCGTTGAATTCACCAAATATAAGTAATTTTATGGTAAAATAATATAAAATAATAATATAAGACAGTAGGATCGATTCCACAGAAATTGATTGTTGTAATTTATTTTCGTATCTTTTTCTTGAATGTCGTGTCGAAGAAGATAATGTCACCCCAAAGGAGTGGGTCCACCATCCATCAATTCACTGGTTCATTGTCTTTCGTTTTCGCCCTATGGGAAATTTGCTTGTGTTGACTAGACCTTTGCGTGGTTTTGTGCAACGAATAATCCTGGTGTGTGTAATTTTCTGCTCTTTCCCCCTGTGAAGAATCTTAACTTTTCAGAATTTGTTTCAGTTCTATGGAAACTCCCTCCACTGGATCTTTCAAATTAATTTTTGATGTATCATCTTTCGAGAATTTGGATAAATGATGGGCGTTGAATTCACCAAATATAAGTAATTTTATGGTAAAATAATATAAAATAATAATATAAGACAGTAGGATCGATTCCACAGAAATTGATTGTTGTAATTTATTTTCGTATCTTTTTCTTGAATGTCGTGTCGAAGAAGATAATGTCACCCCAAAGGAGTGGGTCCACCATCCATCAATTCACTGGTTCATTGTCTTTTGTTTTCGCCCTATGGGAAATTTGCTTGTGTTGACTAGACCTTTGCGTGGTTTTGTGCAACGAATAATCCTGGTGTGTGTAATTTTCTGCTCTTTCCCCCTGTGAAGAATCTTAACTTTTCAGAATTTGTTTCAGTTCTATGGAAACTCCCTCCACTGGATCTTTCAAATTAATTTTTGATGTATCATCTTTCGAGAATTTGGATAAATGATGGGCGTTGAATTCACCAAATATAAGTAATTTTATGGTAAAATAATATAAAATAATAATATAAGACAGTAGGATCGATTCCACAGAAATTGATTGTTGTAATTTATTTTCGTATCTTTTTCTTGAATTTCGTGTCGAAGAAGATAATGTCACCCCAAAGGAGTGAGTCCACCATCCATCAATTCACTGGTTCATTGTCTTTCGTTTTCGCCCTATGGGAAATTTGCTTGTGTTGACTAGACCTTTGCGTGGTTTTGTGCAACGAATAATCCTGGTGTGTGTAATTTTCTGCTCTTTCCCCCTGTGAAAAATCTTAACTTTTCAGAATTTGTTTCAGTTCTATGGAAACTCCCTCCACTGGATCTTTCAAATTAATTTTTGATGTATCATCTTTCGAGAATTTGGATAAATGATGGGCGTTGAATTCACCAAATATAAGTAATTTTATGGTAAAATAATATAAAATAATAATATAAGACAGTAGGATCGATTCCACAGAAATTGATTGTTGTAATTTATTTTCGTATCTTTTTCTTGAATGTCGTGTCGAAGAAGATAATGTCACCCCAAAGGAGTGGGTCCACCATCCATCAATTCACTGGTTCATTGTCTTTCGTTTTCGCCCTATGGGAAATTTGCTTGTGTTGACTAGACCTTTGCGTGGTTTTGTGCAACGAATAATCCTGGTGTGTGTAATTTTCTGCTCTTTCCCCCTGTGAAGAATCTCAACTTTTCAGAATTTGTTTCAGTTCTATGGAAACTCCCTCCATTGGATCTTTCAAATTAATTTTTGATGTATCATCTTTCGAGAATTTGGATAAATGATGGGCGTTGAATTCACCAAATATAAGTAATTTTATGGTAAAATAATATAAAATAATAATATAAGACAGTAGGATCGATTCCACAGAAATTGATTGTTATAATTTATTTTCGTATCTTTTTCTTGAATGTCGTGTCGAAGAAGATAATGTCACCCCAAAGGAGTGGGTCCACCATCCATCAATTCACTGGTTCATTGTCTTTCGTTTTCGCCCTATGGGAAATTTGCTTGTGTTGACTAGACCTTTGCGTGGTTTTGTGCAACGAATAATCCTGGTGTGTGTAATTTTCTGCTCTTTCCCCCTGTGAAGAATCTCAACTTTTCAGAATTTGTTTTAGTTCTATGAAAACTCCCTCCACTGGATCTTTCAAATTAATTTTTGATGTATCATCTTTCGAGAATTTGGATAAATGATGGGCGTTGAATTCACCAAATATAAGTAATTTTATGGTAAAATAATATAAAATAATAATATAAGACAGTAGGATCGATTCCACAGAAATTGATTGTTGTAATTTATTTTCGTATCTTTTTCTTGAATGTCGTGTCGAAGAAGATAATGTCACTCCAAAGGAGTGGGTCCACCATCCATCAATTCACTGGTTCATTGTCTTTCGTTTTCGCCCTATGGGAAATTTGCTTGTGTTGACTAGACCTTTGCGTGGTTTTGTGCAACGAATAATCCTGGTGTGTGTAATTTTCTGCTCTTTCCCCCTGTGAAGAATCTCAACTTTTCAGAATTTGTTTCAGTTCTATGGAAACTCCCTCCACTGGATCTTTCAAATTAATTTTTGATGTATCATCTTTCGAGAATTTGGATAAATGATGGGCGTTGAATTCACCAAATATAAGTAATTTTATGGTAAAATAATATAAAATAATAATATAAGACAGTAGGATCGATTCCACAGAAATTGATTGTTGTAATTTATTTTCGTATCTTTTTCTTGAATGTCGTGTCGAAGAAGATAATGTCACCCCAAAGGAGTGGGTCCACCATCCATCAATTCACTGGTTCATTGTCTTTCGTTTTCGTCCTATGGGAAATTTGCTTGTGTTGACTAGACCTTTGCGTGGTTTTGTGCAACGAATAATCCTGGTGTGTAATTTTCTGCTCTTTCCCCCTGTGAAGAATCTTAACTTTTCAGAATTTGTTTCAGTTCTATGGAAACTCCCTCCACTGGATCTTTCAAATTAATTTTTGATGTATCATCTTTCGAGAATTTGGATAAATGATGGGCGTTGAATTCACCAAATATAAGTAATTTTATGGTAAAATAATATAAAATAATAATATAAGACAGTAGGATCGATTCCACAGAAATTGATTGTTGTAATTTATTTTCGTATCTTTTTCTTGAATTTCATGTCGAAGAAGATAATGTCACCCCAAAGGAGTGAGTCCACCATCCATCAATTCACTGGTTCATTGTCTTTCGTTTTCGCCCTATGGGAAATTTGCTTGTGTTGACTAGACCTTTGCGTGGTTTTGTGCAACGAATAATCCTGGTGTGTGTAATTTTCTGCTCTTTCCCCCTGTGAAAAATCTTAACTTTTCAGAATTTGTTTCAGTTCTATGGAAACTCCCTCCACTGGATCTTTCAAATTAATTTTTGATGTATCATCTTTCGAGAATTTGGATAAATGATGGGCGTTGAATTCACCAAATATAAGTAATTTTATGGTAAAATAATATAAAATAATAATATAAGACAGTAGGATCGATTCCACAGAAATTGATTGTTGTAATTTATTTTCGTATCTTTTTCTTGAATGTCGTGTCGAAGAAGATAATGTCACCCCAAAGGAGTGGGTCCACCATCCATCAATTCACTGGTTCATTGTCTTTCGTTTTCGCCCTATGGGAAATTTGCTTGTGTTGACTAGACCTTTGCGTGGTTTTGTGCAACGAATAATCCTGGTGTGTGTAATTTTCTGCTCTTTCCCCCTGTGAAGAATCTCAACTTTTCAGAATTTGTTTCAGTTCTATGGAAACTCCCTCCATTGGATCTTTCAAATTAATTTTTGATGTATCATCTTTCGAGAATTTGGATAAATGATGGGCGTTGAATTCACCAAATATAAGTAATTTTATGGTAAAATAATATAAAATAATAATATAAGACAGTAGGATCGATTCCACAGAAATTGATTGTTATAATTTATTTTCGTATCTTTTTCTTGAATGTCGTGTCGAAGAAGATAATGTCACCCCAAAGGAGTGGGTCCACCATCCATCAATTCACTGGTTCATTGTCTTTCGTTTTCGCCCTATGGGAAATTTGCTTGTGTTGACTAGACCTTTGCGTGGTTTTGTGCAACGAATAATCCTGGTGTGTGTAATTTTCTGCTCTTTCCCCCTGTGAAGAATCTCAACTTTTCAGAATTTGTTTTAGTTCTATGAAAACTCCCTCCACTGGATCTTTCAAATTAATTTTTGATGTATCATCTTTCGAGAATTTGGATAAATGATGGGCGTTGAATTTACCAAATATAAGTAATTTTATGGTAAAATAATATAAAATAATAATATAAGACAGTAGGATCGATTCCACAGAAATTGATTGTTGTAATTTATTTTCGTATCTTTTTCTTGAATGTCGTGTCGAAGAAGATAATGTCACTCCAAAGGAGTGGGTCCACCATCCATCAATTCACTGGTTCATTGTCTTTCGTTTTCGCCCTATGGGAAATTTGCTTGTGTTGACTAGACCTTTGCGTGGTTTTGTGCAACGAATAATCCTGGTGTGTGTAATTTTCTGCTCTTTCCCCCTGTGAAGAATCTCAACTTTTCAGAATTTGTTTCAGTTCTATGGAAACTCCCTCCACTGGATCTTTCAAATTAATTTTTGATGTATCATCTTTCGAGAATTTGGATAAATGATGGGCGTTGAATTCACCAAATATAAGTAATTTTATGGTAAAATAATATAAAATAATAATATAAGACAGTAGGATCGATTCCACAGAAATTGATTGTTGTAATTTATTTTCGTATCTTTTTCTTGAATGTCGTGTCGAAGAAGATAATGTCACCCCAAAGGAGTGGGTCCACCATCCATCAATTCACTGGTTCATTGTCTTTCGTTTTCGTCCTATGGGAAATTTGCTTGTGTTGACTAGACCTTTGCGTGGTTTTGTGCAACGAATAATCCTGGTGTGTAATTTTCTGCTCTTTCCCCCTGTGAAGAATCTTAACTTTTCAGAATTTGTTTCAGTTCTATGGAAACTCCCTCCACTGGATCTTTCAAATTAATTTTTGATGTATCATCTTTCGAGAATTTAGATAAATGATGGGCGTTGAATTCACCAAATATAAGTAATTTTATGGTAAAATAATATAAAATAATAATATAAGACAGTAGGATCGATTCCACAGAAATTGATTGTTGTAATTTATTTTCGTATCTTTTTCTTGAATGTCGTGTCGAAGAAGATAATGTCACCCCAAAGGAGTGGGTCCACCATCCATCAATTCACTGGTTCATTGTCTTTCGTTTTCGCCCTATGGCAAATTTGCTTGTGTTGACTAGACCTTTGCGTGGTTTTGTGCAACGAATAATCCTGGTGTGTGTAATTTTCTGCTCTTTCCCCCTGTGAAGAATCTCAACTTTTCAGAATTTGTTTCAGTTCTATGGAAACTCCCTCCACTGGATCTTTCAAATTAATTTTTGATGTATCATCTTTCGAGAATTTGGATAAATGATGGGCGTTGAATTCACCAAATTTAAGTAATTTTATGGTAAAATAATATAAAATAATAATATAAGACAGTAGGATCGATTCCACAGAAATTGATTGTTGTAATTTATTTTCGTATCTTTTTCTTGAATGTCGTGTCGAAGAAGATAATGTCACCCCAAAGGAGTGGGTCCACCATCCATCAATTCACTGGTTCATTGTCTTTCGTTTTCGCCCTATGGGAAATTTGCTTGTGTTGACTAGACCTTTGCGTGGTTTTGTGCAACAAATAATCCTGGTGTGTGTAATTTTTTGCTCTTTCCCCCTGTGAAGAATCTTAACTTTTCAAAATTTGTTTCAGTTCTATAGAAACTCCCTCCACTGGATCTTTCAAATTAATTTTTGATGTATCATCTTTCGAGAATTTGGATAAATGATGGGCGTTGAATTCACCAAATATAAGTAATTTTATGGTAAAATAATATAAAATAATAATATAAGACAGTAGGATCGATTCAGCAGAAATTGATTGTTGTAATTTACTTTCGTATCTTTTTCTTGAATGTCGTGTCGAAGAAGATAATGTCACCCCAAAAGAGTGGGTCCACCATCCATCAATTCACTGGTTCATTGTCTTTTGTTTTCGCCCTATGGGAAATTTGCTTGTGTTGACTAGACCTTTGCGTGGTTTTGTGCAACGAATAATCCTGGTGTGTGTAATTTTCTGCTCTTTCCCCCTGTGAAGAATCTTAACTTTTCAGAATTTGTTTCAGTTCTATGGAAACTCCCTCCACTGGATCTTTCAAATTAATTTTTGATGTATCATCTTTCGAAAATTTGGATAAATGATGGGCGTTGAATTCACCAAATATAAGTAATTTTATGGTAAAATAATATAAAATAATAATATAAGACAGTAGGATCGATTCCACAGAAATTGATTGTTGTAATTTATTTTCGTATCTTTTTCTTGAATGTCGTGTCGAAGAAGATAATGTCACCCCAAAGGAGTGGGTCCACCATCCATCAATTCACTGGTTCATTGTCTTTCGTTTTCGTCCTATGGGAAATTTGCTTGTGTTGACTAGACCTTTGCGTGGTTTTGTGCAACGAATAATCCTGGTGTGTAATTTTCTGCTCTTTCCCCCTGTGAAGAATCTTAACTTTTCAGAATTTGTTTCAGTTCTATGGAAACTCCCTCCACTGGATCTTTCAAATTAATTTTTGATGTATCATCTTTCGAGAATTTGGATAAATGATGGGCGTTGAATTCACCAAATATAAGTAATTTTATGGTAAAATAATATAAAATAATAATATAAGACAGTAGGATCGATTCCACAGAAATTGATTGTTGTAATTTATTTTCGTATCTTTTTCTTGAATTTCATGTCGAAGAAGATAATGTCACCCCAAAGGAGTGAGTCCACCATCCATCAATTCACTGGTTCATTGTCTTTCGTTTTCGCCCTATGGGAAATTTGCTTGTGTTGACTAGACCTTTGCGTGGTTTTGTGCAACGAATAATCCTGGTGTGTGTAATTTTCTGCTCTTTCCCCCTGTGAAAAATCTTAACTTTTCAGAATTTGTTTCAGTTCTATGGAAACTCCCTCCACTGGATCTTTCAAATTAATTTTTGATGTATCATCTTTCGAGAATTTGGATAAATGATGGGCGTTGAATTCACCAAATATAAGTAATTTTATGGTAAAATAATATAAAATAATAATATAAGACAGTAGGATCGATTCCACAGAAATTGATTGTTGTAATTTATTTTCGTATCTTTTTCTTGAATGTCGTGTCGAAGAAGATAATGTCACCCCAAAGGAGTGGGTCCACCATCCATCAATTCACTGGTTCATTGTCTTTCGTTTTCGCCCTATGGGAAATTTGCTTGTGTTGACTAGACCTTTGCGTGGTTTTGTGCAACGAATAATCCTGGTGTGTGTAATTTTCTGCTCTTTCCCCCTGTGAAGAATCTCAACTTTTCAGAATTTGTTTCAGTTCTATGGAAACTCCCTCCATTGGATCTTTCAAATTAATTTTTGATGTATCATCTTTCGAGAATTTGGATAAATGATGGGCGTTGAATTCACCAAATATAAGTAATTTTATGGTAAAATAATATAAAATAATAATATAAGACAGTAGGATCGATTCCACAGAAATTGATTGTTATAATTTATTTTCGTATCTTTTTCTTGAATGTCGTGTCGAAGAAGATAATGTCACCCCAAAGGAGTGGGTCCACCATCCATCAATTCACTGGTTCATTGTCTTTCGTTTTCGCCCTATGGGAAATTTGCTTGTGTTGACTAGACCTTTGCGTGGTTTTGTGCAACGAATAATCCTGGTGTGTGTAATTTTCTGCTCTTTCCCCCTGTGAAGAATCTCAACTTTTCAGAATTTGTTTTAGTTCTATGAAAACTCCCTCCACTGGATCTTTCAAATTAATTTTTGATGTATCATCTTTCGAGAATTTGGATAAATGATGGGCGTTGAATTTACCAAATATAAGTAATTTTATGGTAAAATAATATAAAATAATAATATAAGACAGTAGGATCGATTCCACAGAAATTGATTGTTGTAATTTATTTTCGTATCTTTTTCTTGAATGTCGTGTCGAAGAAGATAATGTCACTCCAAAGGAGTGGGTCCACCATCCATCAATTCACTGGTTCATTGTCTTTCGTTTTCGCCCTATGGGAAATTTGCTTGTGTTGACTAGACCTTTGCGTGGTTTTGTGCAACGAATAATCCTGGTGTGTGTAATTTTCTGCTCTTTCCCCCTGTGAAGAATCTCAACTTTTCAGAATTTGTTTCAGTTCTATGGAAACTCCCTCCACTGGATCTTTCAAATTAATTTTTGATGTATCATCTTTCGAGAATTTGGATAAATGATGGGCGTTGAATTCACCAAATATAAGTAATTTTATGGTAAAATAATATAAAATAATAATATAAGACAGTAGGATCGATTCCACAGAAATTGATTGTTGTAATTTATTTTCGTATCTTTTTCTTGAATGTCGTGTCGAAGAAGATAATGTCACCCCAAAGGAGTGGGTCCACCATCCATCAATTCACTGGTTCATTGTCTTTCGTTTTCGTCCTATGGGAAATTTGCTTGTGTTGACTAGACCTTTGCGTGGTTTTGTGCAACGAATAATCCTGGTGTGTAATTTTCTGCTCTTTCCCCCTGTGAAGAATCTTAACTTTTCAGAATTTGTTTCAGTTCTATGGAAACTCCCTCCACTGGATCTTTCAAATTAATTTTTGATGTATCATCTTTCGAGAATTTAGATAAATGATGGGCGTTGAATTCACCAAATATAAGTAATTTTATGGTAAAATAATATAAAATAATAATATAAGACAGTAGGATCGATTCCACAGAAATTGATTGTTGTAATTTATTTTCGTATCTTTTTCTTGAATGTCGTGTCGAAGAAGATAATGTCACCCCAAAGGAGTGGGTCCACCATCCATCAATTCACTGGTTCATTGTCTTTCGTTTTCGCCCTATGGCAAATTTGCTTGTGTTGACTAGACCTTTGCGTGGTTTTGTGCAACGAATAATCCTGGTGTGTGTAATTTTCTGCTCTTTCCCCCTGTGAAGAATCTCAACTTTTCAGAATTTGTTTCAGTTCTATGGAAACTCCCTCCACTGGATCTTTCAAATTAATTTTTGATGTATCATCTTTCGAGAATTTGGATAAATGATGGGCGTTGAATTCACCAAATTTAAGTAATTTTATGGTAAAATAATATAAAATAATAATATAAGACAGTAGGATCGATTCCACAGAAATTGATTGTTGTAATTTATTTTCGTATCTTTTTCTTGAATGTCGTGTCGAAGAAGATAATGTCACCCCAAAGGAGTGGGTCCACCATCCATCAATTCACTGGTTCATTGTCTTTCGTTTTCGCCCTATGGGAAATTTGCTTGTGTTGACTAGACCTTTGCGTGGTTTTGTGCAACAAATAATCCTGGTGTGTGTAATTTTTTGCTCTTTCCCCCTGTGAAGAATCTTAACTTTTCAAAATTTGTTTCAGTTCTATAGAAACTCCCTCCACTGGATCTTTCAAATTAATTTTTGATGTATCATCTTTCGAGAATTTGGATAAATGATGGGCGTTGAATTCACCAAATATAAGTAATTTTATGGTAAAATAATATAAAATAATAATATAAGACAGTAGGATCGATTCAGCAGAAATTGATTGTTGTAATTTACTTTCGTATCTTTTTCTTGAATGTCGTGTCGAAGAAGATAATGTCACCCCAAAAGAGTGGGTCCACCATCCATCAATTCACTGGTTCATTGTCTTTTGTTTTCGCCCTATGGGAAATTTGCTTGTGTTGACTAGACCTTTGCGTGGTTTTGTGCAACGAATAATCCTGGTGTGTGTAATTTTCTGCTCTTTCCCCCTGTGAAGAATCTTAACTTTTCAGAATTTGTTTCAGTTCTATGGAAACTCCCTCCACTGGATCTTTCAAATTAATTTTTGATGTATCATCTTTCGAGAATTTGGATAAATGATGGGCGTTGAATTCACCAAATATAAGTAATTTTATGGTAAAATAATATAAAATAATAATATAAGACAGTAGGATCGATTCCACAGAAATTGATTGTTGTAATTTATTTTCGTATCTTTTTCTTGAATGTCGTGTCGAAGAAGATAATGTCACCCCAAAGGAGTGGGTCCACCATCCATCAATTCACTGGTTCATTGTCTTTTGGTTTTCGCCCTATGGAAATTTGCTTGTGTTGACTAGACCTTTGCGTGGTTTTGTGCAACGAATAATCCTGGTGTGTGTAATTTTCTGCTCTTTCCCCCTGTGAAGAATCTCAAGTTTTCAGAATTTGTTTCAGTTCTATGGAAACTCCCTCCACTGGATCTTTCAAATTAATTTTTGATGTATCATCTTTCGAGAATTTGGATAAATGATGGGCGTTGAATTCACCAAATATAAGTAATTTTATGGTAAAATAATATAAAATAATAATATAAGACAGCAGGATCGATTCCACAGAAATTGATTGTTGTAATTTATTTTCGTATCTTTTTCTTGAATGTCGTGTCGAAGAAGATAATGTCACCCCAAAGGAGTGGGTCCACCATCCATCAATTCACTGGTTCATTGTCTTTCGTTTTCGCCCTATGGGAAATTTGCTTGTGTTGACTAGACCTTTGCGTGGTTTTGTGCAACGAATAATCCTGGTGTGTGTAATTTTCTGCTCTTTCCCCCTGTGAAGAATCTCAACTTTTCAGAATTTGTTTCAATTCTATGGAAACTCCCTCCACTGGATCTTTCAAATTAATTTTTGATGTATCATCTTTCGAGAATTTGGATAAATGATGGGCGTTGAATTCACCAAATATAAGTAATTTTATGGTAAAATAATATAAAATAATAATATAAGACAGTAGGATCGATTCCACAGAAATTGATTGTTTTAATTTATTTTCGTATCTTTTTCTTGAATTTCGTGTCGAAGAAGATAATGTCACCCCAAAGGAGTGAGTCCACCATCCATCAATTCACTGCTTCATTGTCTTTCGTTTTCGCCCTATGGGAAATTTGCTTGTGTTGACTAGACCTTTGCGTGGTTTTGTGCAACGAATAATCCTGGTGTGTGTAATTTTCTGCTCTTTCCCCCTGTGAAGAATCTTAACTTTTCAGAATTTGTTTCAGTTCTATGGAAACTCCCTCCACTGGATCTTTCAAATTAATTTTTGATGTATCATCTTTCGAGAATTTGGATAAATGATGGGCGTTGAATTCACCAAATATAAGTAATTTTATGGTAAAATAATATAAAATAATAATATAAGACAGTAGGATCGATTCCACAGAAATTGATTGTTGTAATTTATTTTCGTATCTTTTTCTTGAATGTCGTGTCGAAGAAGATAATGTCACCCCAAAGGAGTGGGTCCACCATCCATCAATTCACTGGTTCATTGTCTTTTGTTTTCGCCCTATGGGAAATTTGCTTGTGTTGACTAGACCTTTGCGTGGTTTTGTGCAACGAATAATCCTGGTGTGTGTAATTTTCTGCTCTTTCCCCCTGTGAAGAATCTTAACTTTTCAGAATTTGTTTCAGTTCTATAGAAACTCCCTCCCCTGGATCTTTCAAATTAATTTTTGATGTATCATCTTTCGAGAATTTGGATAAATGATGGGCGTTGAATTCACCAAATATAAGTAATTTTATGGTAAAATAATATAAAATAATAATATAAGACAGTAGGATCGATTCCACAGAAATTGATTGTTGTAATTTATTTTCGTATCTTTTTCTTGAATTTCGTGTCGAAGAAGATAATGTCACCCCAAAGGAGTGGGTCCACCATCCATCAATTCACTGGTTCATTGTCTTTCGTTTTCGCCCTATGGGAAATTTGCTTGTGTTGACTAGACCTTTGCGTGGTTTTGTGCAACGAATAATCCTGGTGTGTGTAATTTTCTGCTCTTTCCCCCTGTGAAGAATCTCAACTTTTCAGAATTTGTTTCAGTTCTATGGAAACTCCCTCCACTGGATCTTTCAAATTAATTTTTGATGTATCATCTTTCGAAAATTTGGATAAATGATGGGCGTTGAATTCACCAAATATAAGTAATTTTATGGTAAAATAATATAAAATAATAATATAAGACAGTAGGATCGATTCCACAGAAATTGATTGTTGTAATTTATTTTCGTATCTTTTTCTTGAATGTCGTGTCGAAGAAGATAATGTCACCCCAAAGGAGTGGGTCCACCATCCATCAATTCACTGGTTCATTGTCTTTCGTTTTCGCCCTATGGCAAATTTGCTTGTGTTGACTAGACCTTTGCGTGGTTTTGTGCAACGAATAATCCTGGTGTGTGTAATTTTCTGCTCTTTCCCCCTGTGAAGAATCTTAACTTTTCAGAATTTGTTTCAGTTCTATAGAAACTCCCTCCACTGGATCTTTCAAATTAATTTTTGATGTATCATCTTTCGAGAATTTGGATAAATGATGGGCGTTGAATTCACCAAATATAAGTAATTTTATGGTAAAATAATATAAAATAATAATATAAGACAGTAGGATCGATTCCACAGAAATTGATTGTTGTAATTTATTTTCGTATCTTTTTCTTGAATTTCGTGTCGAAGAAGATAATGTCACCCCAAAGGAGTGGGTCCACCATCCATCAATTCACTGGTTCATTGTCTTTCGTTTTCGCCCTATGGGAAATTTGCTTGTGTTGACTAGACCTTTGCGTGGTTTTGTGCAACGAATAATCCTGGTGTGTGTAATTTTCTGCTCTTTCCCCCTGTGAAGAATCTTAACTTTTCAGAATTTGTTTCAGTTCTATGGAAACTCCCTCCACTGGATCTTTCAAATTAATTTTTGATGTATCATCTTTCGAGAATTTGGATAAATGATGGGCGTTGAATTCACCAAATATAAGTAATTTTATGGTAAAATAATATAAAATAATAATATAAGACAGTAGTATCGATTCCACAGAAATTGATTGTTGTAATTTATTTTCGTATCTTTTTCTTGAATGTCTTGTCGAAGAAGATAATGTCACCCCAAAGGAGTGGGTCCACCATCCATCAATTCACTGGTTCATTGTCTTTCGTTTTCGCCCTATGGGAAATTTGCTTGTGTTGACTAGACCTTTGCGTGGTTTTGTGCAACGAATAATCCTGGGGTATGTAATTTTCTGCTCCTTCCCCCTGTGAAGAATCTTAACTTTTCAGAATTTGTTTCAGTTCTATGGAAACTCCCTCCACTGGATCTTTCAAATTAATTTTTGATGTATCATCTTTCGAGAATTTGGATAAATGATGGGCGTTGAATTTACCAAATATAAGTAATTTTATGGTAAAATAATATAAAATAATAATATAAGACAGTAGGATCGATTCCACAGAAATTGATTGTTGTAATTTATTTTCGTATCTTTTTCTTGAATTTCGTGTCGAAGAAGATAATGTCACCCCAAAGGAGTGGGTCCACCATCCATCAATTCACTGGTTCATTGTCTTTCGTTTTCGCCCTATGGGAAATTTGCTTGTGTTGACTAGACCTTTGCGTGGTTTTGTGCAACGAATAATCCTGGTGTGTGTAATTTTCTGCTCTTTCCCCCTGTGAAGAATCTTAACTTTTCAGAATTTGTTTCAGTTCTATGGAAACTCCCTCCACTGGATCTTTCAAATTAATTTTTGATGTATCATCTTTCGAGAATTTGGATAAATGATGGGCGTTGAATTCACAAAATATAAGTAATTTTATGGTAAAATAATATAAAATAATAATATAAGACAGTAGGATCGATTCCACAGAAATTGATTGTTGTAATTTATTTTCGTATCTTTTTCTTGAATGTCGTGTCGAAGAAGATAATGTCACCCCAAAGGAGTGGGTTCACCATCCATCAATTCACTGGTTCATTGTCTTTCGTTTTCGCCCTATGGGAAATTTGCTTGTGTTGACTAGACCTTTGCGTGGTTTTGTGCAACGAATAATCCTGGTGTGTGTAATTTTCTGCTCTTTCCCCCTGTGAAGAATCTCAACTTTTCAGAATTTGTTTCAGTTCTATGGAAACTCCCTCCACTGGATCTTTCAAATTAATTTTTGATGTATCATCTTTCGAGAATTTGGATAAATGATGGGCGTTGAATTCACCAAATATAAGTAATTTTATGGTAAAATAATATAAAATAATAATATAAGACAGTAGGATCGATTCCACTTAAATTGATTGTTGTAATTTATTTTCGTATCTTTTTCTTGAATGTCGTGTCGAAGAAGATAATGTCACCCCAAAGGAGTGGGTCCACCATCCATCAATTCACTGGTTCATTGTCTTTCGTTTTCGCCCTATGGGAAATTTGCTTGTGTTGACTAGACCTTTGCGTGGTTTTGTGCAACGAATAATCCTGGGGTATGTAATTTTCTGCTCTTTCCCCCTGTGAAGAATCTCAACTTTTCAGAATTTGTTTCAGTTCTATGGAAACTCCCTCCACTGGATCTTTCAAATTAATTTTTGATGTATCATCTTTCGAGAATTTGGATAAATGATGGGCGTTGAATTTACCAAATATAAGTAATTTTATGGTAAAATAATATAAAATAATAATATAAGACAGTAGGATCGATTCCACAGAAATTGATTGTTGTAATTTATTTTCGTATCTTTTTCTTGAATTTCGTGTCGAAGAAGATAATGTCACCCCAAAGGAGTGGGTCCACCATCCATCAATTCACTGGTTCATTGTCTTTCGTTTTCGCCCTATGGGAAATTTGCTTGTGTTGACTAGACCTTTGCGTGGTTTTGTGCAACGAATAATCCTGGTGTGTGTAATTTTCTGCTCTTTCCCCCTGTGAAGAATCTTAACTTTTCAGAATTTGTTTCAGTTCTATGGAAACTCCCTCCACTGGATCTTTCAAATTAATTTTTGATGTATCATCTTTCGAGAATTTGGATAAATGATGGGCGTTGAATTCACAAAATATAAGTAATTTTATGGTAAAATAATATAAAATAATAATATAAGACAGTAGGATCGATTCCACAGAAATTGATTGTTGTAATTTATTTTCGTATCTTTTTCTTGAATGTCGTGTCGAAGAAGATAATGTCACCCCAAAGGAGTGGGTTCACCATCCATCAATTCACTGGTTCATTGTCTTTCGTTTTCGCCCTATGGGAAATTTGCTTGTGTTGACTAGACCTTTGCGTGGTTTTGTGCAACGAATAATCCTGGTGTGTGTAATTTTCTGCTCTTTCCCCCTGTGAAGAATCTCAACTTTTCAGAATTTGTTTCAGTTCTATGGAAACTCCCTCCACTGGATCTTTCAAATTAATTTTTGATGTATCATCTTTCGAGAATTTGGATAAATGATGGGCATTGAATTTACCAAATATAAGTAATTTTATGGTAAAATAATATAAAATAATAATATAAGACAGTAGGATCGATTCCACTTAAATTGATTGTTGTAATTTATTTTCGTATCTTTTTCTTGAATGTCGTGTCGAAGAAAATAATGTCACCCCAAAGGAGTGGGTCCACCATCCATCAATTCACTGGTTCATTGTCTTTCGTTTTCGCCCTATGGGAAATTTGCTTGTGTTGACTAGACCTTTGCGTGGTTTTGTGCAACGAATAATCCTGGTGTGTGTAATTTTCTGCTCTTTCCCCCTGTGAAGAATCTCAACTTTTCAGAATTTGTTTCAGTTCTATGAAAACTCCCTCCACTGTATCTTTCAAATTAATTTTTGATGTATCATCTTTCGAGAATTTGGATAAATGATGGGCGTTGAATTCACCAAATATAAGTAATTTTATGGTAAAATAATATAAAATAATAATATAAGACAGTAGGATCGATTCCACAGAAATTGATTGTTGTAATTTATTTTCGTATCTTTTTCTTGAATGTCTTGTCGAAGAAGATAATGTCACCCCAAAGGAGTGGGTCCACCATCCATCAATTCACTGGTTCATTGTCTTTCGTTTTCGCCCTATGGGAAATTTGCTTGTGTTGACTAGACCTTTGCGTGGTTTTGTGCAACGAATAATCCTGGTGTGTGTAATTTTCTGCTCTTTCCCCCTGTGAAGAATCTCAACTTTTCAGAATTTGTTTCAGTTCTATGGAAACTCCCTCCACTGGATCTTTCAAATTAATTTTTGATGTATCATATTTCGAAAATTTGGATAAATGATGGGCGTTGAATTCACCAAATATAAGTAATTTTATGGTAAAATAATATAAAATAATAATATAAGACAGTAGGATCGATTCCACAGAAATTGATTGTTGTAATTTATTTTCGTATCTTTTTCTTGAATGTCGTGTCGAAGAAGATAATGTCACCCCAAAGGAGTGGGTCCACCATCCATCAATTCACTGGTTCATTGTCTTTCGTTTTCGCCCTATGGGAAATTTGCTTGTGTTGACTAGACCTTTGCGTGGTTTTGTGCAACGAATAATCCTGGTGTGTGTAATTTTCTGCTCTTTCCCCCTGTGAAGAATCTTAACTTTTCAGAATTTGTTTCAGTTCTATAGAAACTCCCTCCACTGGATCTTTCAAATTAATTTTTGATGTATCATCTTTCGAGAATTTGGATAAATGATGGGCGTTGAATTCACCAAATATAAGTAATTTTATGGTAAAATAATATAAAATAATAATATAAGACAGTAGGATCGATTCCACAGAAATTGATTGTTGTAATTTATTTTCGTATCTTTTTCTTGAATTTCGTGTCGAAGAAGATAATGTCACCCCAAAGGAGTGGGTCCACCATCCATCAATTCACTGGTTCATTGTCTTTCGTTTTCGCCCTATGGGAAATTTGCTTGTGTTGACTAGACCTTTGCGTGGTTTTGTGCAACGAATAATCCTGGTGTGTGTAATTTTCTGCTCTTTCCCCCTGTGAAGAATCTTAACTTTTCAGAATTTGTTTCAGTTCTATAGAAACTCCCTCCACTGGATCTTTCAAATTAATTTTTGATGTATCATCTTTCGAGAATTTGGATAAATGATGGGCGTTGAATTCACCAAATATAAGTAATTTTATGGTAAAATAATATAAAATAATAATATAAGACAGTAGGATCGATTCCACAGAAATTGATTGTTGTAATTTATTTTCGTATCTTTTTCTTGAATTTCGTGTCGAAGAAGATAATGTCACCCCAAAGGAGTGGGTCCACCATCCATCAATTCACTGGTTCATTGTCTTTCGTTTTCGCCCTATGGGAAATTTGCTTGTGTTGACTAGACCTTTGCGTGGTTTTGTGCAACGAATAATCCTGGTGTGTGTAATTTTCTGCTCTTTCCCCCTGTGAAGAATCTCAACTTTTCAGAATTTGTTTCAGTTCTATGGAAACTCCCTCCACTGGATCTTTCAAATTAATTTTTGATGTATCATCTTTCGAAAATTTGGATAAATGATGGGCGTTGAATTCACCAAATATAAGTAATTTTATGGTAAAATAATATAAAATAATAATATAAGACAGTAGGATCGATTCCACAGAAATTGATTGTTGTAATTTATTTTCGTATCTTTTTCTTGAATGTCGTGTCGAAGAAGATAATGTCACCCCAAAGGAGTGGGTCCACCATCCATCAATTCACTGGTTCATTGTCTTTCGTTTTCGCCCTATGGGAAATTTGCTTGTGTTGACTAGACCTTTGCGTGGTTTTGTGCAACGAATAATCCTGGTGTGTGTAATTTTCTGCTCTTTCCCCCTGTGAAGAATCTTAACTTTTCAGAATTTGTTTCAGTTCTATAGAAACTCCCTCCACTGGATCTTTCAAATTAATTTTTGATGTATCATCTTTCGAGAATTTGGATAAATGATGGGCGTTGAATTCACCAAATATAAGTAATTTTATGGTAAAATAATATAAAATAATAATATAAGACAGTAGGATCGATTCCACAGAAATTGATTGTTGTAATTTATTTTCGTATCTTTTTCTTGAATGTCGTGTCGAAGAAGATAATGTCACCCCAAAGGAGTGGGTCCACCATCCATCAATTCACTGGTTCATTGTCTTTCGTTTTCGCCCTATGGGAAATTTGCTTGTGTTGACTAGACCTTTGCGTGGTTTTGTGCAACGAATAATCCTGGTGTGTGTAATTTTCTGCTCTTTCCCCCTGTGAAGAATCTTAACTTTTCAGAATTTGTTTCAGTTCTATGGAAACTCCCTCCACTGGATCTTTCAAATTAATTTTTGATGTATCATCTTTCGAGAATTTGGATAAATGATGGGCGTTGAATTCACCAAATATAAGTAATTTTATGGTAAAATAATATAAAATAATAATATAAGACAGTAGGATCGATTCCACAGAAATTGATTGTTGTAATTTATTTTCGTATCTTTTTCTTGAATGTCTTGTCGAAGAAGATAATGTCACCCCAAAGGAGTGGGTCCACCATCCATCAATTCACTGGTTCATTGTCTTTCGTTTTCGCCCTATGGGAAATTTGCTTGTGTTGACTAGACCTTTGCGTGGTTTTGTGCAACGAATAATCCTGGTGTGTGTAATTTTCTGCTCTTTCCCCCTGTGAAGAATCTTAACTTTTCAGAATTTGTTTCAGTTCTATGGAAACTCCCTCCACTGGATCTTTCAAATTAATTTTTGATGTATCATCTTTCGAGAATTTGGATAAATGATGGGCGTTGAATTCACCAAATATAAGTAATTTTATGGTAAAATAATATAAAATAATAATATAAGACAGTAGGATCGATTCCACAGAAATTGATTGTTGTAATTTATTTTCGTATCTTTTTCTTGAATGTCGTGTCGAAGAAGATAATGTCACCCCAAAGGAGTGGGTCCACCATCCATCAATTCACTGGTTCATTGTCTTTCGTTTTCGCCCTATGGGAAATTTGCTTGTGTTGACTAGACCTTTGCGTGGTTTTGTGCAACGAATAATCCTGGTGTGTGTAATTTTCTGCTCTTTCCCCCTGTGAAGAATCTTAACTTTTCAGAATTTGTTTCAGTTCTATAGAAACTCCCTCCACTGGATCTTTCAAATTAATTTTTGATGTATCATCTTTCGAGAATTTGGATAAATGATGGGCGTTGAATTCACCAAATATAAGTAATTTTATGGTAAAATAATATAAAATAATAATATAAGACAGTAGGATCGATTCCACAGAAATTGATTGTTGTAATTTATTTTCGTATCTTTTTCTTGAATGTCGTGTCGAAGAAGATAATGTCACCCCAAAGGAGTGGGTCCACCATCCATCAATTCACTGGTTCATTGTCTTTCGTTTTCGCCCTATGGGAAATTTGCTTGTGTTGACTAGACCTTTGCGTGGTTTTGTGCAACGAATAATCCTGGTGTGTGTAATTTTCTGCTCTTTCCCCCTGTGAAGAATCTTAACTTTTCAGAATTTGTTTCAGTTCTATAGAAACTCCCTCCACTGGATCTTTCAAATTAATTTTTGATGTATCATCTTTCGAGAATTTGGATAAATGATGGGCGTTGAATTCACCAAATATAAGTAATTTTATGGTAAAATAATATAAAATAATAATATAAGACAGTAGGATCGATTCCACAGAAATTGATTGTTGTAATTTATTTTCGTATCTTTTTCTTGAATGTCGTGTCGAAGAAGATAATGTCACCCCAAAGGAGTGGGTCCACCATCCATCAATTCACTGGTTCATTGTCTTTCGTTTTCGCCCTATGGGAAATTTGCTTGTGTTGACTAGACCTTTGCGTGGTTTTGTGCAACGAATAATCCTGGTGTGTGTAATTTTCTGCTCTTTCCCCCTGTGAAGAATCTTAACTTTTCAGAATTTGTTTCAGTTCTATGGAAACTCCCTCCACTGGATCTTTCAAATTAATTTTTGATGTATCATCTTTCGAGAATTTGGATAAATGATGGGCGTTGAATTCACCAAATATAAGTAATTTTATGGTAAAATAATATAAAATAATAATATAAGACAGTAGGATCGATTCCACAGAAATTGATTGTTGTAATTTATTTTCGTATCTTTTTCTTGAATGTCGTGTCGAAGAAGATAATGTCACCCCAAAGGAGTGGGTCCACCATCCATCAATTCACTGGTTCATTGTCTTTCGTTTTCGCCCTATGGGAAATTTGCTTGTGTTGACTAGACCTTTGCGTGGTTTTGTGCAACGAATAATCCTGGTGTGTGTAATTTTCTGCTCTTTCCCCCTGTGAAGAATCTTAACTTTTCAGAATTTGTTTCAGTTCTATAGAAACTCCCTCCACTGGATCTTTCAAATTAATTTTTGATGTATCATCTTTCGAGAATTTGGATAAATGATGGGCGTTGAATTCACCAAATATAAGTAATTTTATGGTAAAATAATATAAAATAATAATATAAGACAGTAGGATCGATTCCACAGAAATTGATTGTTGTAATTTATTTTCGTATCTTTTTCTTGAATGTCGTGTCGAAGAAGATAATGTCACCCCAAAGGAGTGGGTCCACCATCCATCAATTCACTGGTTCATTGTCTTTCGTTTTCGCCCTATGGGAAATTTGCTTGTGTTGACTAGACCTTTGCGTGGTTTTGTGCAACGAATAATCCTGGTGTGTGTAATTTTCTGCTCTTTCCCCCTGTGAAGAATCTTAACTTTTCAGAATTTGTTTCAGTTCTATGGAAACTCCCTCCACTGGATCTTTCAAATTAATTTTTGATGTATCATCTTTCGAGAATTTGGATAAATGATGGGCGTTGAATTCACCAAATATAAGTAATTTTATGGTAAAATAATATAAAATAATAATATAAGACAGTAGGATCGATTCCACAGAAATTGATTGTTGTAATTTATTTTCGTATCTTTTTCTTGAATGTCTTGTCGAAGAAGATAATGTCACCCCAAAGGAGTGGGTCCACCATCCATCAATTCACTGGTTCATTGTCTTTCGTTTTCGCCCTATGGGAAATTTGCTTGTGTTGACTAGACCTTTGCGTGGTTTTGTGCAACGAATAATCCTGGTGTGTGTAATTTTCTGCTCTTTCCCCCTGTGAAGAATCTTAACTTTTCAGAATTTGTTTCAGTTCTATGGAAACTCCCTCCACTGGATCTTTCAAATTAATTTTTGATGTATCATCTTTCGAGAATTTGGATAAATGATGGGCGTTGAATTCACCAAATATAAGTAATTTTATGGTAAAATAATATAAAATAATAATATAAGACAGTAGGATCGATTCCACAGAAATTGATTGTTGTAATTTATTTTCGTATCTTTTTCTTGAATGTCGTGTCGAAGAAGATAATGTCACCCCAAAGGAGTGGGTCCACCATCCATCAATTCACTGGTTCATTGTCTTTCGTTTTCGCCCTATGGGAAATTTGCTTGTGTTGACTAGACCTTTGCGTGGTTTTGTGCAACGAATAATCCTGGTGTGTGTAATTTTCTGCTCTTTCCCCCTGTGAAGAATCTTAACTTTTCAGAATTTGTTTCAGTTCTATAGAAACTCCCTCCACTGGATCTTTCAAATTAATTTTTGATGTATCATCTTTCGAGAATTTGGATAAATGATGGGCGTTGAATTCACCAAATATAAGTAATTTTATGGTAAAATAATATAAAATAATAATATAAGACAGTAGGATCGATTCCACAGAAATTGATTGTTGTAATTTATTTTCGTATCTTTTTCTTGAATGTCGTGTCGAAGAAGATAATGTCACCCCAAAGGAGTGGGTCCACCATCCATCAATTCACTGGTTCATTGTCTTTCGTTTTCGCCCTATGGGAAATTTGCTTGTGTTGACTAGACCTTTGCGTGGTTTTGTGCAACGAATAATCCTGGTGTGTGTAATTTTCTGCTCTTTCCCCCTGTGAAGAATCTCAACTTTTCAGAATTTGTTTCAGTTCTATGGAAACTCCCTCCACTGGATCTTTCAAATTAATTTTTGATGTATCATCTTTCGAGAATTTGGATAAATGATGGGCGTTGAATTCACCAAATATAAGTAATTTTATGGTAAAATAATATAAAATAATAATATAAGACAGTAGGATCGATTCCACAGAAATTGATTGTTGTAATTTATTTTCGTATCTTTTTCTTGAATGTCTTGTCGAAGAAGATAATGTCACCCCAAAGGAGTGGGTCCACCATCCATCAATTCACTGGTTCATTGTCTTTCGTTTTCGCCCTATGGGAAATTTGCTTGTGTTGACTAGACCTTTGCGTGGTTTTGTGCAACGAATAATCTTGGGGTGTGTAATTTTCTGCTCTTTCCCCCTATGAAAAATCTTAACTTTTCAGAATTTGTTTCAGTTCTATGGAAACTCCCTCCACTGGATCTTTCAAATTAATTTTTGATGTATCATATTTCGAGAAATTGGATAAATAATGGGCGTTGAATTCACCAAATATAAGTAATTTTATAGTAAAATAATATAAAATAGTAGTATAAGACAGTAGGATCGATTCCACAGAAATTGATTGTTATAATCTATTTTCGTATCTTCTTCTTGAACGTCGTGTCGAAGAACGTGTCCGCGACTTGTGACTGTTTCCTTAAAAAAATAAATAAGAAAGTTTTGAGATAAAAATGTTAAATTAAAGTAAAACGAAAATAAAATAAATAATGTAAAATAAATCTTGTTACAAAGTAATTAATCGAGATAAAATAAGCCAGAAAATATATTTAATAAAACTTAGCCTCAACTTTGGTTCTCTCTGAACTTGAACCGATCCTTGGAAATTGATTTTCCTTTTAAATCAATAAACTGACTATAGCGCTAGAGAACATTCTAACCACCAACTTTTTCTCTTGTAGCCGGTTTCGATACGACCTTCAAACCGACCCTTACTGAATAGCTAATCACATCGTTTGTGCTCGTAATTTAAGATTTTGACAGCCTTGCATTCTGAAAAGTCCAACTCGAATTAATGGCCTAAACCGCGTGGCTCATTTAAATCCGGTTACTATCACCCTTGACGGAATCCAACTGGTCGTTTCCCACCTAGACACGCCAATTTATTCGCTGGAACTCAAGTACAACACGATCGACTCGACTTCCCAATTGTACGCTAAACTACTTCAACCCAACGTGCACCTTTTGAATCGAAGTCAAAGTAACTTTGAAGGACGAATTTGTACTATCCCATAAATCGGAGTGATAGCGAGTATTGATTGAAAAATGTTTTTAGCGTAGTTTCATAACTCATAATTAGAGGTGAGAATTGAGTCAAAAAAATTCAAGTTAGTCGAGTTGACGAATCTTATTTTTGCAATCAAATTCAATTTGAATCTTTTTCCAATCGAACCGAATCGACTCAAAAAATTTCGAGTCGAGTTGATAAATCTTATTATTTATACTCAATGTTACGTTTACATGGATCGATTATTTAAATAGTAAACGAAGTACAATATTATTTAACTATATAAACAATATAATAGTTTTGTCTTTTAACTTAATGGATAAACATTTATCAAAATGACATAATTTTACTTTTTAACTTAATGGTTTTGACTTTTAACTTTAGAAAGGATAAAAATTTATCAAAACGATGTAATTTTACCTTTTCTTATTCGGATTTTCGGATAACTCGAATTGTGTAATTTGTATCCGAGTTAAACCGAAAAACTTAATTTTTTATTCGAGTTGATCCCAATAACTCGATTAACTCAAATAACTCGAACTATTTAATTCAAAATTTGAATTTTTTATCGAGTTTTTTTAATAGAATCGAATTTTGCTCACCCCTACTCACGATTATTTTCTTGCCGGAGTGATAACCGGGCTAAGGTTAAAAAGGATTTAGTTGCACATGATTTTAATCATGCTTGATGGATGATTACGATGGATTATTTGTAATTGTAAAAGAGGAAAATGAGAAAGGATTAAGAAGCAATTAAACAAATTTTGTAAAGGAAAGGAAAATGAAATGGAAATGGCATAAAGCTGAGACGCACAAACAAGAAGAAATATAAAATGGAAAATTGCAAAAATGCTTAACAAATCAAAGTATGATTTCTAATTAAACCCAAAACTCTATTTATATAGAATTGGTTTGCTAGTATAGCTTTGACCATTCTTAAAATAATTTTCCCATTTACTAAAATAAAGAAATCCTAGTCAAATTAAAATTAAAAATATAAAAGAAATAATAAAATTCTAAATTTGACTTTTGACAATTTCAACTAAAAATATCTTTACACTTAAGTCTTCATATTTTTCCAAATCTCTTAATGTAGCCCATCTCTTCTCATTTTGCTTCAATTAAGTCCCCTTTTTGCATGTCTTTAAGTTGAAACATCACTTTGTGTACTTGATAAGAAAAAATATGAAATTAGAAATATCTTGCTCACAATCTATCAAAAATACACAAATAAAAATACTAAAAATTATTTACTATCAGTAAAACAGATGCATGTACAATTATTTGTGATCACTAGGGTCGCTGGGTGATTGGTTCTTTCCGTCACATCTTTAATGCAACTAGTGTAGAAGCATAACTTTGGGCACTAAGAGATGGACTAGCATTAGTCCTGTACTTCTTTGAAAATTGGTCGATTTTAGCTCGTATACTTTTAAAATTTTAAATTTGTAGTCCTGATCCAAGTAGTATCAATTAAATTTATCTGATTAATTCAATTGTAAGTCCTGTACTATGCGTACAATCAAACATTTGGTCCATATTCTTCAATTGGATCATTTTAAATATCTATTCTTTTGAAATTTAAAATTTCGATCTTGACGCAAATGACAGTAGTTAATATATTAAAATGATTTTTAGAGAGTAATATGTAGAAATAATAAGCTAACATGATATTGAATATACGATAATACATTTGCTCCCCTTAAAATTTGAAAATAACATAATGAATTTAATAGACATTGTTTGGTAAGAATTGAAATTTTAAAATTTAAAAAACATAGGTACTAAAAATGACCAAATTAATATAGAAAAACTAAATTCATGACTTTTAATAGCAGAATTTAACCAAAATTTTTTCTCAAAGTTTTCATATCCTTGTTTCAAGGTTTGATTGCAAGTTTTCATACATTTGCTTCAAATGAAATTGTTACCACTTGTATTCAATTAATAAATAACCAAACCCAACACACCATCACAGCAGGCATTTAAGATAAGCAGCAGGGGGTTATTGCATTAGATAATAAAACTGAAATTAACCCAAATAAAAGCAAACATTTCCCAGTAGAAGTTTTAATTAGGAGGTAACATACAAATATTCATATCCCTCCCAACATACAAACCAGAACTCTACCACCCTTTATTTGAATAATATCCAAAGCCCAACCCAGGTACGCGATTGCCCTTTACCATCCTCCTCTTTGAGAACCACCAGAGGAATGTGCATTTAATCTATCAAGCACGGCATTGAAATCCGGAGGCTGCCCGCTCTCTTCCATCCTCTGAATCACACTGGCAACATGATCACCTCTGAAACCCATGCTCACCAACTTTTCAATCAGCTCACTGTAGGGATGATTGCGAACAAACTGCGGATGGTTGGTGTTCCTAACCATAACATTAGGGCCAGCGCCTGGTTGAGTCTGAAGAGAGACATTTGCTGCTGGGGGATATCCACCCTGTGAGAAGTTAGGCTGCTGGGACGGGTGATGTGTTCTACCCCCTTCACTATCATATACCATGTATGCACTTCCTGGAGGAAAGGGGGGATTGGAGCCAGGTCCTGTGTACCTATCAGTCGGTTGTGCTCCAAAAGTGCCTTTGATTTGTTGAGGAGGTTGTTGGGGAGCTGTTCTGCCCGGTACTCCGTACCCATAAGTAATAGTATCAGCACGGCTAGACACGGGTTGAGGAAGTCCAGAATATGAGACCTGCATGGCCATGCTGTTTGGTAACCCCTCTGGTTGAGATTGATTTGTTGATTGAGTTGGAGGGTAGGGAGAGTAAGCTGGTGTTGATGGGGCCCTCATCTGTGGTTGCATAGAGGATTGCTGCTGCGGTTGCACTTGCTGTGATAATTGTTGAGGCCATTGCTGCTGATACTGAGGGAATGATTGGACTTGATTACCTTGGGATTGTGTAGGCTGTGTAGGCATCCTAGAGATGTCTTGTATCTGAGGCGGTCGGTATTGAGGATCAGAAGTCAAATATTGACTCTGGGGGTGCTGATTTTGTGCTGGGGCAGGGGGAGGGTTAGGGTTAGGGGCAGGGGCTGGAGAAGGAGCTGCAGCTGGAGCTTGAAGGTTGGATAATTGATTTGAAGGCATGTAGTAGGATTGTTGGGTCAAATTTTGAGGTGGGGCTTGAGAGTGTGCCGCCACGGGCTGTTGTTGTGATGCAACTTGATGAGGTAGGGAAAGAGCTAATTGTTGGTTTTGCATGTCAGATGTGTGGTCAGTCTTTTTAGGATCAGAGGAAGGTGGTGATACTCTATCCTCAGTAGATTGTGAATGGCTGGAAGAAGACTCCTTCTGTGCAAGTTGTAGCTTAGCCAACTCCTTCTGAGTCTCCGCAAGCTCCTGCTTATCTCTTAGGATCTGCACAGACCTGTGGACCTACAATGTGCATTGATACACTCGAGAAGTAAATAGCTTGAGTGAAATGGAACTCAACACAGACATGATATCCTACTATGAGTATCTTCTCTCCATGCAGATCTATGTAGAACGAACCTACCCTGATCCTAAATTAATCATTGTCCCAAAAAACATTTTTATGAAGAATAATTTAATGTCAACAATTGAAGAAACTGAAATTTATAAATTATAATAATAGCTGGGACTCAATATAAAATACAGTTCTTTTCCAATCATATTATCGAACTTCTCCTTTATGCTAGCTCTAATTTAGATGATAGATTGGTACCTTCGTAGGCAAAGACAAATACATGTTTGCTTTAAAGCAAAATAAGGATCATATAAGCATCTCACTGCTACAAAGGGAAAGAAAGCACTCCCGATTGATTATCAGGATTGAGTGTATAGATGTGGTGCATCTTATAGTCAATTAATAGATTAATCCACCTTATCTGAAAATATAGGATGCTCTAGGGGAACTCACCTCTTGTAGATGTTTTTCAATAGATTTAAGATTTGAATCTGCATCTCCATTCCCACGAACTAAATCAGTTCGCATATCTCCAATTGATCTATCAAGATTGTAGCAATATAGCTCCAACTGTGATAATCGAGAACTTATTCCTTCAAGAAAGCGCATGAGGTTATCTGTGTATCTTTTCATGGTTTTTTCAACAGTAGCAGCCACATCTGAGGAGAAAGAGTCTTCCGGCTGACTGTATCCACTAGGTGGAAACATTGAACGTGCCACTCTTCCTTTGTGAAACTCCTGCAGAGTTGGTACCACAACAAGATTAATTATTTACTCTTAAGCAAAAGGACCACTATGCCACTAGCTCAGAAACACAATGGGTAGAATGGAAAAAGGAAAGTGTGCATGATTTTTCCCCATAATAGATTGAAATGCAGTGCAACCCCCAAGACAATAAGTCTCGATTCTTCTATAATATCACAAAGGAATTCATCATAGGCTCAATCCAATATCATGCAAGGATTGAATAAACTGGATAACATGAAGTATGACAACTTTCGAGGCCTAAATTACAGTTTGTGGAACTTTGATGGAACCATTCTTGGTCATTCTTAACATATGAAACAACAAAGAAAAAGGCTTAGGATCAAGAATTGAATGCTCTAATAAATACACACACTAATATGAGTAAACAAAAACCCAAAAAATAGTGGACCTTGACCTCCCTCTCCAACAACAAATGCCAAGCCACATATCTGTAGCTGATTATTCAATAACCCTAACGTGTTCTTAAGATGTGAGGACTTATTTCGTTAAAAGATGAAAGATAACTCGATATTGGATCAAAATATGTTCTACCAAACCAAAAGTTGTGACATAACTTGCAATATGTTCTACCATAGATAACTTGCAATGGACTTCAGCCAACAGAATGGTTGTACTTTATGCAACTGTGAAACAGTTTCTTCATTTTATAAAAATGAAGTAAGCATTCAAATATCATGTAAAAATTTTGTATCGAGGAGAAAAATAACCTGATAAAATTATTAACTAGATGGTTAACTTCATCTCAGATTTATCTCAGCTCCTTACGTCACCATGAGATTCGTAATCAAAGCGAGAAAATTCTCAAATATATTTTTTAGGTTTCTAAAAACAAACGAAAAGCCCAACAATCATTCCAGAAAAGAAAAAAAAAAGCAATAAAAGGGGAAAAAAGAACCTAGAATGTCGAAATTCATTACAAATATTTACAATTAAAAAGAAGAAGAAAAGTTCTAATCTTTACAAATTTAAGGTCAAACAGTCTATCATGTAGATAGAATTAAAGGGAATAGAAATCCAAAATTCATCACAAAATATTCTACCCCGAACAAAAAGAAAAAGAGAAAACCCTAGAAATAAAATTGCAGTAATACCTTATTGGAGCTGTTGGGTTCGGTGTGGTTGCCATTAGACGATTCCTGGTTGCCGTAATCCTCATAGGAGCAAAGAATATCATCGGACCCAAAATCGAACCCTTTGGAATTACCCGTGTTTCCCCGACCCGATGATCCAGATGCCATTTCCTCCAAAAACACAGATCCGAACAGTAAAATTACTTTTCTCTCTCTATTTCTATTTCTGGAAGAGATACAAAAAAATAAAACAAATTTTTAAATAAATGGAAGAGAAAGATTATGGTTTTCGCTCTAACGAGCTTGTCTGCAAGGCAAGGAATTTTCTTTTGCCAGTTTTTTTTTTTTTTTTTAATTTATAGGTAAACAGAGAGAAAGTGGAGAAACGTATTTTGTTTGTTGCAATTAGATAAGGATGAATGATGATCCTTTCCCTGACTTTCTTTTTCTTATTTATTTCACATTTAGTCCTCTATTTTGTTCCAATTCTCATTTTTTACATTATTTTTTTCTATTTTTATATGATGCCACTTTATTTTAATTTATTTTTGTTTCTCTTTTCATTTTAAATGATTTATTAATTTTCTTCCCATCCTCCTCTCTCAGGCTCCAATCATACACAAAATGATTTAGTGAGTGAATTTTGAACTTCATTTTATCTTAGAATTTATTGATATTCTTTTACAATGTGTAAACTCTGACGTGAGCATAGCAATGCTACACCTATGATAGGGCCCTAAGGGCCTGTCTCCATTGACCCATAGGTGCACCGATACATTTGACGTTTTTTTTTTATTTTATAAAAAATTTAATAATTTAATTTTTATAATGTAGTCTGATTTTATATTTCTATAATATTATTAATTACTTTAAATAATTAATATAATTAAATATTTTATTAAAATATTACCTAGTTAGAAATAATTTAAATATTTAAGAGTAAAGATTGGTACGTAGCTTTTTTTATTTTTTTAGGCTTGTTTTACGTTTTTTTTACATTATAAGATAATAATTAAATTTTAATTTAGTTCTCTACGTTTTGTTAAAATTTGATATTTAATTAATATATTTTAGTTTCTAACATAATCACATACATTTATAATATCATTTCTTAGTCCAAACCTTAATATTTTTAATTATTTCAATTAAAATATAGATATTAATTTTTTTTAGGAACATTATTTCAACAAAAAATTATGTTATTATGACGAGTTTAAATGAGTGTTTTTTTAAAAAAAATTCATATCAACATTTTTAATTTTTTTCACTACTAATTTTTTTTAATTTCAAAATATTACACCTGTAAATTTAATCGATGAATTTTAATGATGGTAGTAACTAGATTTGGAATTTTAAATTCGAAAAGTAAACAAACTAAATTCTTAAAAATAAAAACTGGACAACTGAGTTTCAAATAAACAAAGGTATAAAGATTTAGAACATATTTTTGTTTTTAAATTTAGCCTATAATTCAGCTCTAAATAACAATTAACCCAATGCCAACCTGAGCCGAAAACCATATTAGTTTAAAGGCATCATGATTTTTTGGGTTTCCAACTTTATAAAAAAATCATTTTAACCATTTATTTAATTTTTCGATTTTTTAACTTTTAAATTTGTGATTTTTTCAAATTATCCAAAAATAAATGAAAAATTAATGTTTTTTAACTTTGCTGACGTTGCATACACATGGATCGTCACGTGAATAACGAGTCAACATTTAAATAATATTTTAAAATTTAAAAAATTAAAGAAAGTTATAAAAACTATTTTTAAAAAATTAAAAATCATTCAAATTATATATTTTTAAAATTTTAAAAAATTAATTAAATGATTATGTGTCATCTACATGGTAATTCATATGTATACCACTCCAGCAAAATTAATAAATATTAATTTTTCATCTATTTTGAAGTGAAATGATAAAAATCCAAATTAAGAACTAAGAAAATTAAAAATTAGATTTAAAGCAATGTTTTGAGGTTATTTAAAAGTAAATCAAATAATGTGTTGTTTGACAAAAAAGGAAATCTGAATTTTTGAATTTTATATTATGTCAGATTTATTATTTTCCATAATGAAGTGTATGATGATCCTTTCCCTGACCTTTTTTTTTTCTTATTTATTCCACATTTAGCCCTCTATTTTGTTTCTATTCTCCTTTTTTACATTTTTTATTTTTATTTTTCGTATGCTGCCCTTTTATTTTAATTTTTTTTGTTTCTCTTCTCATTTTAAATTATTTATTTTTCCCATCCTCCTTTCTCACGCTCCAATCATACACAAAATGAATTTTGAATTTTCATTTTATTTTATTTTAGAATTATTGATAAAATTATTGTTTTTAAATGTATAAAATCGAACGTGGTCAAAGAAATGCAAATTTAAACTTTAAAGCAATGTTTTTGAGGTCATTTAAAGTAAAATGTGAACAAATCATGTGTTCTTTGTCAAAAAGGAAATCAGAATATTTGAATTTTATATTAAAAAAATCTCTGACAAATAATTTTTTATTTTTCATAATGAAGTATATGATGCACTTTACTTTGTCAAAAACTAATCATACTGTCCTGAACAAGTAAATCAAATAATTTAAATTAATTTAAAATTGTAATTTAACATAAAAACAAAAAAATGTATTAGTTTTAATAAAACTATTTTTCTTAATATTCAGAATTTTATAGTAAAAAACATTATTTTAATTCAATTTAGAAATAGTAAATAAATTAAACCATTTTGAAATTGTAATTTAATATTGATATGAAGTTTAATTTCGATTTTAATAAAATATTTTTTATCAATTAAATTTTAGTTTAATTGACACCGTTATAATTTTAATGACCAAGAGTACGTGAGTATGTGAATGTTTAATTGTGTTTTCTTTCTATTTAAAAGATTAGAAAAAGTGTTATAAGTAGAAATAAATATATTTTTTTAATAGTAAAATAAAATATTATTTTAATATAAATGTCGTTGGTTCTGGTTTGGGCTTATAGGGGTTATCAAACTTCGAATTATTGGAAGATTGGGTCAATATTTATCAGGGCTTGGGTTAACAATTATCCTTCTTTTTTTTTATAAAAATGTTGTAAGTATAATATAAATATATGTTCGAGTCATCACAAGTATCAAATAATTATAATATGTATTGTCTGAATAGTTACAAAATAGAATCAAATAATTACAAGTACAACAGACTAAAACTAAATATAATCGAGACTAAAAATCAATAAACTAAACTAATTAAATTGGACTAAAATCCACACCTTATAACTATACATTATGGAACTCGAAAATCTCTAAAAAAGAGAAAAAGATAATTTTTGGAGCTGAAATGAGGAAATATGTCCGTAGCAGAGTATGAACTAGAATTTATCAGACTCAGTAAATATACCAGAGATATGTACCAATAGAAGTTGTAATGTGTGTACGTTTTGAATGGAGTCTGAACGAAGACTTACATTTGTTTGCGAGCAGCATCGTATAATGGCTAATGTCCCGATTTACTAGATACTTTACTGATGACTAGGATTCTGCATGTGCTACGAATTCTTTGTTGCTCGTGAGAGTAGCATCGTGTAATAGTTAATGTCCGATTCACAGCTCGTGTGAACATTATTATCCCATGGATTCGAGGTATATTCGTTATAGTTATCCAAGCGATGAAAATAAACATGATATGAAATGAAATTGTTTAAATAATGTGAATACTAAATCTAAAATGGATACATGAGAATGAAATGACATAAATGTTGACTTGCTGAATGTTATTGAAATATCATGATTTTGTTATGTTATGTGTGGTAGCATCTCGTAACCTTAATCCAGCGACGAAAACGAGTAAGAGATGTTACATTTAGTGGTATCAAAAATGTATAAACTAGTGTTGAGTTGAATGGACTGTCACATCAATAAAGTAATAAGTGTTAACTTTTTCATCTATTTTGAAATAATCTAACAAAAAAACACAAATTTAAAAGTTAAAAAAAAAACTAAATAAAGTATTAAAATATTTTTTTATAAAGTTGGTGTTTCTGTTAATATTATAGACAGATGGGTAAGTAGTATTCCACAAACCATTCGTTCATCCACAAAGAGAAAAGGAAGCCAATTGACGCCATGCATTTTTCATTTGCAAAAGTAAATATTAAACAATAACAATTCTAAGTACATGGTAGTGTTGAACCCAATATATTCTGACCTGAAAGCTATGTTGGTGTATGTTGTTTTACCACACTTTTTGTTTTTTTTTTTTTTTCTTTTTACAATAATAAAATAAAATTCGAATAATTAACGCGATATAACATAATAGAATATAAAAAGAAGCAAAAACAAAATGTATCAACATTTGTAGGATATAAATTATTAATATATCAAAATTTATATAAATATAATTAAGTATGATATTGAATATCAAATTAAATTTAATAAGAATTTTTCAATCAATGAGGTATTAGTATTGTTGATTAAAGCAAAAACTGTGAGTTCTTGAATAATTATGTTCGAGTCTCACTATTTATAATTACAATGCGTGTTTTATAATAATTTAATTGTGTGTTATAATTTCTCATACTTTATTTATAAGTTTACTTTTTTGTAATAGTCAAACTTTCAAAAAATAATTCATTCTTTCTAAATAAATAAAAAATTTAAATTCAGTTATAAAATTATTAAAATATCCTTAATTTAAAAGGTAAATAATATTATTATAAAAATATTTTCATATTTTATACAATCTTCAAATAAAGCAATTGAAAAATTTTTATTCAACACTCGAACACAAGATGAATAAATTTTTATAAAAAATCTCTTGCTACTTCAGTAACAATTACTTGTTAAAATATTTTTATAAATAATATAAGAAATTTTGGTTCACCCACCTCCTTTTAAATATAATAAATCTAGTATGTAAAAATCAATTTTCATTTCGAAGAAACTATGTAGTAAAATAAGGAAAAGCAACATTACTGTGGGGAAACTGCTGCTGCTGCTGCTTCAATTGGGTCTATATTCATATGTACTAATGTAAGATCATAATTTTATAGTACAATGATTCTGCCAATGCAAATACTACAAGCTATTTCAACCAAAAATAATGGATAGATTTTCAACAAAAGGAAAAAAAAAAATTAACAGATGAGGATGAAGATGATTGAAACGGTTAGTTTTTATTCGTCAATAATCAAATCACATCAAAACATTCAATCCATCCGTGAATGATGATGATGATGAAACCGCAGCTTACATTAGTGTCCACAAATATTACATATGCATACAACAGAGAACGAGTAAATCCCAACATCACAGCTACTTGTGTTTTTTTAGTTGTCTTCGTCCCGACCCAGTTTGTCGGCATGATTTTGTTTTTCCTTTGTCGGCTTCAATTCTCACGACTTCTTTGCTTTCATTATTGATCATTCCAACCCCCAACGATGACAGTTCGTTCGAACAATTTTCTATAAATTATAATTATACCTTGGGTAAATTATAAGTTTATTTATTGAAGTTTAATATTTGTTATGTTTGTATAATAGATTTTACAGCGTTATGAAAGGATTTTTTGAGTTTCGTGACGTTTTTGGTGAAATATAAAAAAGCCTCACAGATGAATCGTAATTACAGGTAATTATGAAGTTTGAAAATGTTAGAAAAAGTGATTTTTGGTGACAATTACAAAGTCACAAAAACTAAAAAAAAAATGTCACAGAAGGTACCATAGTCTCTTACTTTTATGCATGTCATGTTGACCAATCAAAATGTCACGAAAAGGTTATTTTTAGTTACTTTTATTTTTAAATTTAAAGTAACAATACAAGTACAAAAAAACATAACGTAAACTATTACATTTCATAACGTTTATATTTTCAATAAAAGAAACAAAAATTTGTCACATAAAATATTGTTTTTATGAGGCTTATAATGTACATGTAAATATTAAAAGTCATCATTCACAATATTCGTGCCTTAGTTGGCAACTTTGCTGCCATTCATTTCCTTCATGTCCGACGGAATGCGAATAGTGCAGCTCATTCTTTGGCACGTTTGGGTTGGTCTCTGCCATCACCTTCCTGTTGGATCAAGGAGGCTCCTGTTGCTGTTGAACTAGTTGCACTGGCAGAATGGCAGGCTTGGCTTTCGTCCTGATGCCCTGGCGCGTTGTTTAGACCCCTCTTTATCATTTTGATCTTTTCTGTTTGCAGCTACTTGTTTCTGGTTTTGATAGCTGCGGAGCACAGAGGGGTGGTTTCTTCTGACTTGTTTTGTGCTGCTTTTTGGAGGTTGGGGAGTTTTATTTTTCTGCTGTTTGTTTTGTTTCATGTTGTTGTTTTTCGTCTGTTCTGTTTTTCCTTTGGACCTTGTTGGACTGTTGTTTCCCCTGTTTCCTTTGTCTATACAAGCTCAGTTGCATTTCAAAAAAAATATATTAAAAGTCATAAAAAATCACAATATAAATAAAATAACAAATTGAGTACAAATACATAAAATCGTCTTTACAAAAAATCAAAATAAATTACTAAGGTTCAAACATTAGAACAGATTTTTAAAATCATATTAGAAGAATGATTTTTATTTTTATTTTTATAGTGGAACCATAATATTAAATTAAATAAAGTTATAAAGAATTTTGAAATTTTTTATCATTTTCACCCAAAACAATTAATTCATTTTTTAGAATTTCTTTTTTTTTTTTTAAATGAAGTTCTTCCTCATATCCCTCATTTAAACACAATCTTAGAGTATTTTTGGATGAAGAAATTTAATTTTTTTGAGATTTTTAAAATGCTTGCATTTTAGAATTCATAAATTCAAAAGGTTAGGATTTGCAATTACTTTGTTTGTATGAATAATTGATTTAGAAAAAAATAAGTTAATGAAATTTTATAAATTAAAAATAATTATATTTAAAATGAATAATATAAAAAATTCAATATGAATACCATTATATTTGTAAAAATATATATCATAATTAAATAAAATAATTTTTGAAATTTAAAATTTTATTTTAGAGTGAAACCATTTGTATTAAATCAAATAAAATTAGGAAGAATTTTAAAAAACCACTTATTTAGGTCGAATTTAAAAAAATATTTTGAGATATTAAAATTCCCTCTTGAAATTACCTAAAAATTTTGAAATTTTTTAGTATATTTACTTAAACAAGTAAATTCATTTTTAGAATTTTGAAAACCTTAATACAAATAAAATTTCTCCTACAAATTCTACACCAGGCGCACTTATAGTTTTAACATTTTAACGAATAGAAATGGTCAAATTCTACTATTAGACTTTGTACTTTGCATAAATTATAGGTTTAATACATATATTTTAATTTGATCATTTTCAATCCCTATACTTTTAGAATTTAAAAATTCTAACCCTAATCAAATGATAACTATTAAACTCATTTATGTTATTTTTAAAATTTAATATGTCAAATATATTATCACATGTATAATATTATGTCTGTTTTTACATATTATTTCATCAACAATCAATTAATAAATTTAATGATGATCGATAAGATTAATACTAAAATTTTGAAATTAAAAATTTAACTGAGCTTTACTTTGAATTCATCAACCTATCGCCAAAAAATAACGTGTTGATGGCATGGTCTGATTTGGACCATACACGTGCCTTCCAATCATTGAGTTTTACTTTGAATTCACCAACCTATTGCCAAAAAATCAACGTCGACGCGCCGCCGAAAATTACCTTACGTAATTTCTATTACGAAATTGCCCTTCCACGTTTTACGAATGCAAAAGAAAAAGCTTTTATTCTCTATTTTAAACATAATTTGATTTCGATGGTTTTCATTTTTATACTAATTTTAGATTTTAGATTTTATCGTGATAAAATAAACTTAGGCTTCCAAAGTATTTTTTTTTTATAAATACTTCTACAATAATTAATTTTTAAGTAATTAAGTAAAAATAATTAATAACTTTATATAGTGTTTTTTAAAAATATATACAGGTCGCTTTTTCTATTTCAAACATAAAATATTTATTTTCTTCATCATAAAATACTGAATAATTATAATTTAAATAAAAATATAATTAAATTTTATTTCGATAATAATAAATTTTAACTTATAAAAAAAACAGTTCAAAACACCACAATTAAATCGATTTTCGATTTTTCTTTATTCAATTATATTATAAAATCCTTATTTAAAAATTATATAAATTAACCACATAACAATTAAATTTAAATTTACCATTTTATATTTCATTTTGATTTTTTGTTTATCCAAAAATATAATATTGATATAAATATTTTATTATTAAGTGGATATTTATCAATATCAAGATAAATTTGAAATACATTAAAACTTTAATGTTTATTAGAAGATATGTTTGAATAAGTCTCCAATTGTTACTGGAGGTTGTTAGCTATTTTCCTGGTTCTAGTTATTAGCTGCTTCTTTATTCTTAGTTGAGTAGTTGCAAAAAATCAACAAAGTATTTTTTGTTGCAATTTGTTAGTAAGCGTGACTATATATATGTATCAAGCACATGAATAAAATGTAGCAATACTTTCAATCAAATACTTTTAGTACCTATTTTTTTTTCTAACATTTTGGTATCAGAGTCAAGTTAAGGCCTAGTAAAGCATAGCCGCAGCTAGCTAAATTAAGAGAGTAATGAAAATAGAAAATACGTTCGTGCAACTTGCAATTCCTAAGTTCGATGGTCACTATGATCATTGGGCAATGTTGATGGAGAATTTTCTACATTCAAACGAATGTTGGAGTTTGGTGGAAATTGGAATTTCGGTTGCACCTGTTGGAACGACACTTACGAAGGCGCAGCAGCGTCAATTTGATGAGCAAAGACTTAAGGACTTGAAGGCGAATTATCTTTTTCAAGCTTTGGATCGATCCATTCTCGAGACAATTCTCAAGAAGGAAACATCCAAGGACATATGAGACTTTGTGAAGAAGAAATATCAAGGTTCGACGAGGGTTAAGCGAGCTCAATTACAGGCATTGAGAAAGGAATTTGAGACACTCCACATGAAGGCTGGTGAGACAGTGAATGATTATTTCGCACGTACACTTACTATTGCGAACAAAATGAAAGCTAATGCTGAAAACAAAAGTGACAGAGAAGTTGTGGAAAAAATATTGTGATCCATGACAACGAAATTCAATTATGTGGTTCGTTCTATTGAGGAGGCACAATACACTAGTAACCTGTCCATAGATGAATTACAAAGCAGTTTACTAGTGCACGAGCAAAGGATGATTAGCCTAGAAGAGGAACAAGTTTTGAAGGTGACATATGGGGAATCTTCTACTCGAGGACGAAGTTGTGGTGGCTATCGAGGACAAAGTCGAGGACGTGAAAGGGTAAACTTTGACAAATCCACTATTGAGTGCTTTAATTGCCATAAACTAGGGCACTTCTAGTGGGAATGTTAGAGAAAGGAAAGCAATCATACAAAGATTTCTGAAGAAATGCTGCTCATGGCATGGGTTGGTCAACTTGAGAGTGACGATTGGTTTTTAGACTCCGGTTGCAGCAATCACATGTGTAATAGAAAAGAATATTTTGCAGACTTTAATGAGCAATTTGCAGACAATGCGAAGCTAGGAAATGATGCTACCTTGGTAGTGAAAGGTAAAGAGAATGTGCGGCTACAGATCAACAATCAAATACAGGTAATAATAGAAGTTTTTTATGTGCCTGATTTGAAAAATAATTTGTTAAGTATTAGTCAGCTTCAAGAGAAGGGCTTAGCTGTGCTTATTCAACACAACAGTTGCAAGGTTTATCATCTTGAGAGGGGTGTTATCATGAAATCTGTGATGTCTTCAAATTGCATGTTCAAAATTACAGCATTGTCTCTACCATCTAGTACAACTTGCTTCAATACAATTACTGAAGATGCTGGTCAATTATGGCATTGCCGTTGTGGTCATCTGAGTTTCAATGGACTTAACACTCTACAGTAGAATGAGATGGTTTTTGGTCTACCGTAGTTAACAAAACCATCAAAAGTGTGCAAGGAATGTCTGAATGGAAAGCAACTACGAGATCCATTTCCTAAGAAGAGTTCATGGAGAGCTGAGCTGCCGTTACAATTGATTCATTCTAATTTATGTGGCCCTATTCAACCAATGTCTAACAGTAACAAGAGGTACTTCATCACTTTCATTGATGATTATAGTAGAAAGACATGGATCTATCTTTTACATGAGAGAGCAGAAGCATTTAAATTTTTCAAGGAATTTAAAGCTAAGGCCGAACGTGAATTGGGTCGTCAAATTAAGTGTCTTCGAACAGATCGTGGTAGTGAATTTACTTCATTAGAATTTTCAAATTTTTGTGATAAAAATGGGACAAAAAGGCAGCTTACTGCTCCATATTCGCCACAGCAAATGGTGTTGTCGAGCGACAAAATCGTAACATTATGAATATGGTTTGAAGCATGATGATCGCAAAAGGTATCCTCAAGACTTTATGGTCGAAAGTTGTCAATTGGGCAGTACATCTTCTCAATAGAAGTCCAACAATAGTAGTGCAGAACAAGACGCCAAAAGAAGCTTGGAGTGGTGAAAAACCTTTTGTGGGATATTTCAGGGGCTTTGGATGTGTGGCTCACGTGCATGTGGGAGATAACTTTCGAACAAAATTGGATAAACATAGTGTAACCTGCGTTTTATTGGGAGTTAGTGAAGAATCAAAGGTGTATCGACTTTATAATCCAAACAATGGAAAGATAATTATTAGTCGAGATGTTATATTTGAAGAGGACAAAAGCTGAAATTGGGGAGAAGGATTCACAAGCTCAATTCAATCCGAGTTGGATTAGAATGCCAATGAAAGTAATGCTGAAATGGATGATGATCAGGAGGAGAAGGAAATAGAGGAAGATATTGATAACGGTTATGATGAAGTTGCCGAGCAAGAAGAAGCCCAAGGATAACAACATTCAAGAAGGCAACATAATAAACTTTCTTGGATGCGAGATTATGTAACGGGTGAAGGGCTGTCTGATGATGATTTTGAATCACACCTTACTGTCAGCAAAGGAGATGACCCTGTTCACTTTGAAGAAGCTGAAAAGAATCCAATTTGGAGGAAAGCCATGAAAGAAGAAATTGAAGCTATAGAAAGAAATGGAACATGGGATTTAACTAAGCTTTCAGGGGGTGTTAAAAAGATTGGAGTCAAGTGGATCTTCAAAACTAAGCATGATGAGAATGGAGATGTCAGTAAGCATAAAGCACGATTGATGGTTTGTGGATATTCTCAAGAATATGGTATAGATTACACGGAGGTGTTCGCTTCTGTAGCTCGCATGGAGACTATTTGATTGGTCATTGCCATAACTGCTCATCATGAATGGTCCATTTACTAATTGGATGTCAAATCTACTTTCTTGCATAGGGAATTAACTGAGGATGTTTTTGTTGAACAACCGCAAGGGTTCGAGAAAAAAAGGGAAGAAGGAAAAGTCTACAAGCTGAAACGTGCTTTATATGTATTAAAATAGGCTCTTTGAGCTTGGTACAGTCGTATTGAGGGATATTTTCTTAGCCATGGATTTGAAAAATGTGAGTATGAACCCACTCTATTCACTAAGATGGAGAAAAATAGTATTATGGTAGTAAGCTTGTATGTAGATGATTTGATTTATACAGGGAATAATGATGAGTTGATGATGAAGTTCAAGAGGTCCATGAAGATAAAATTTGCTATGACTGATATCGGAAAAATGAAGTACTTCCTCGGTCTTGAAGCAACATAGAAAGTTGATGGTATTTTTGTATACCAAAAGAAGTACATGACAGATCTTCTAGAGAGATTCAGAATGAGCAACTCAAAATCAATTTATAATCCAATGGTTTCAGGAAGTAAATTAAGCAAAGATGAAGATGGAAAAGGAGTTGACAAGACACTCTACAAGCAGATGGTCGAAAGTCTAATGTATGCAACTGCCATATGACTGGACATCATGTACAGTGTGAGTCAAGTGAGTCATTTTATGGAAAATCCAAAAGAGCTTCATTTTGTAGCAGTAAAGCGAATCATACGCTATCTCAAAGGAACTTGTGAATTTGGATTGTTCTATCAGATAAATGGAAGGAAGGATCTAATAGGTTATACAGATAGTGATTATGCTAATGACGTCGAAGACAGAAAAAGTACATCAGGCTATGTATTCATGTTGAGTGAGCCTACTATCTCATGGAGTTCAGAGAAGCAATCAGTGGTGAGTCTATCAACAACTGAAGTGGAATTTATAGCAGCAACAGCAAGCTCATGTCAAGCTGTGTGGCTCAGACGGATACTTGAAGCAGTGGGAAGAAATCAAACAAGTCCTAGGATAATATAATGTGACAATAGTTTTGCCATAAAGTTATCAAAGAATCCAATTATGCATGGGAGAAGTAAACACATTGATGTACGGTTTCATTTTCTAAGAGATCTTTCGAGGAATGAAACAATTGTGCTGCAACACTGTAATTCTTAAGAACAAGTAGCTGATGTCATGACCAAGCCACTCAAGTTGGAAGATTTTGTTCGAATGCAAAGCAAGTTAAGAGTCGTAGCAAATGTAAATTGAATGTTTGGGATAATTCAGTTTAAGGGTGGGAATATTAGATATGTTTGAATAAGTCTCCAATTGTTACTGGAGGTTGTCATCTATTTTCCTAGTTCTAGTTGTTAGCTGCTTCCTTATTCTTAGTTGAGTAGTTGCTAAAAATCAACAAAATATTTTTGGCTGCAGTTTGTTAGTAAGTTTGACTATATATATGTGTCAAGCACATGAATAAAATGTAGCAGTACTTTCAATCAAATACTTTTAGTACCTGTTTTTCTTTCTAACATTTATTACATGTAGAGTTTTATACCATGTATACTTTTTATCTCTATAAATATAAACTTTGGAAAAGTATTGTAAAACATTTCCATTGGTAAATAAAATACATAGTTCTATTTTGCTGTCCTATTTTCTCTTGTTATTTGCTCTCTTCATTATTTATTTCATAATACATTATCAGCATAATTTTCCCTAGCCCCAAACCCTAAACCTCTAGTGCTCCTAACACCTTACACCACTTGACAACTTCAAGCTTTGATGCCTTAAACGCAAAGATTTTATAAAACCTTGTTTGTATCTATTAGATTTATTCATTTGATAATTGAAGATCAGATCTATTCTTTGAGATCTTCAGATACAAGATGTAGAAATTTGGAAGAAGCTTTTTTAAATATTTTTATCTAAGATTAATTTTATTTTAATTCATAATTAATTATGATTTATTTGATTAGCTTGTTTTATTTTTATCTTTTTAAGGATGGTAAAATTTTTTATCTCAGCATTGATTTTGATCATTAATATTAAATTTAACAAGTAAAATTTAAATTGGTAAGGAACTTCAACTTATTTTTTTTAGGTATGGGGCTTCAACCATTCAGCCACATCATTTTTCATATATACCTTTATATTGTATGGGTAATATATTAATCAATTTCATAATTGGTATGTTTCTAATTTTCATAAAATTTTCTTTTTGAAATTATATTTTGATTGGATTATCTGATCTGCCTATAATGGGGTAGAATTTGAACCCATTAAGGTTATTAAAAAACAGTTACAAAGAAAATTATGCTTAATGCTAAAAGATATTCCCTGTAATTAACCTCATATTGATATTATGAATGAGAAAAATATATATTTGATATGATAAAGATTCGATTATTGAATTATTTCATGCATAATCCATGAATGCTTAAAGTTTTGATATGCATGTTAGAATGATAATTGTGACATTTTCTTATATGAGAAATTGAATTGATTGTGATTATTTGACATTTTTCTTCATTATCCATGTGAAGAATTGAAAGCAGAATATTTAATCATGTAATATCCACTTGAATTGCGAAATATTTTTAAGAAAAATATATGATCATTGAATTATGATAAATTTATCTAAATCTTGTTATGAGTAGATGCACCTGAAGTTGAAATTTTTTAAATTTGTGAGTTTAATTATATAGTATTCAAGATAAGTTTTCAATTAAAATTATGTGAGAATATTACTAATGGGAACTTGTTAGAGAATTTGTTTTAACTTTTCATGTTTCAAATGTGCTTTTATAGTAGCAATATCATGAAAAAAGATTCTATGATATATTCTTAATGTTTACTTGTGGTTGAATAAAATAAAAAGCTATTAACGAAAATCATGAAGCCCGTCCTACTAAATCTGTTCAATTCCTTGAAGTGAATGCAACAATACATTTAATCAATTGACCTTCATGAGACATTTTTTGTACATTAATCATGGACTTTGATCCGTGACCTGTAACACTAGGTAATACTTGAAAAGGAAAAAATCTTTATCAGCCTTAGAATATTGCATATCCATAATGTTAGTAAAAATAAAATTTTAAAGAATATATAAAATAACAACAATACCTTAATTGAAATGGTCAAAATAAATGACTTGAGTTCAATATTTTAAGTTTGAGTTGTAATATATATATATATATAATTTTTTAATTTAAATTATCTTTTATAGATTTCATATATGTTTTAATTTTGTGTTTTTAGTATATTTTTTAATCGAATTGATATATATGTTTCAAAATTTTATATTCTAATATTTTTTCGACTGAATTGATATTAAGTTGATATAACGTGAATCAAAGTATAAATAATTGTTAAAGCCATAGAAGCATTAGGTGGGCAAAGAGGTAAATGCAAGAGGCAAAAATACGAAGATGCGTATGGTTGCCGCGTAAATATTCGAAATTACCATTAACTAACTTGGAATCTCCCCCCCTTTTATATAAAAGCCGTCAAGCAAGCAAGCACCCATTATTTTCTCACCATTTCTCTTCACTTGTTTAACTTCCCATCCAAGAAAGTAACTTTCTTGTTTCCGCTTCTATCGAGGTCTTTTGATCCAGATTGCTTATTTCCAACCATGAAGAAATCAGCCCTCTTCTCTGTTTCTCTCGCTGCTACAATCTCAACTTGTACTTCAAATTTTCAGTTTACAAGCGAGGTAAAGTCTTTTCACTTTATGATGCCCATGGTTGCTTTTCTTTATCTCTGAAAACTGGATTTCTCTTCTTTGTTTGGAAACAAAATTGTCTAAGAAAATGATGATCAAGAATTCTTGATTTCAACGGTGATGTTTACAATTTTTTTTTTGGTGTGTTTATATATATATAGTTTTGATTCTTTGATTTGCATAATCTCAAATTGAACGCTTGATCTTTCCGGTTTTCTATCTTCCCCGTCTCATGAAATCTTCAAATATTTTTACATGATTATTTTGGTATCAAATTTCCCCTGTTTCCTTTTAGTTCTTAGAAAATAAAATCAGTCAATATTTTTACTGTACTTCATTAATTTCTAAAAATTAAAGGTGATGATTGAAGTTGTTTAATATTGTAGAAGGCGACAGAAAATGAAAATTCTACAATCAAGAAATCAACCTTAACCGAGAAATTTGCTCCGAGGTTTGATGGGTTAAAGTTCATTGAGACTTTGATCACTGCTCATAGATAAAAGAAAAGCCCCATCACCACAAGCTTCAATTTTTACCTGATTCAGAAGCTTTTTTCTTCTCTTTTTTTTTTTTTTGGTGTACCCTATTTGGCCTTTTTGTAGATTGTTAAGAAGAGAAAGAGATGAAACTGCAATCCGTGTTATTTAATTCGGATGTCCTTCCAAAATTTATGAGTTTTGCTTAAAAATAGTAAGTTTGAAATACGAGTAAGGTTGGAGTTTGGTTTGTAAGTTGTTTTCTTATAATATAATATAATGTTATTTTCATCGTATAATTTATAACATAAAAATTAAATTTATAATAATACATTAAAAATTTTATCGCATGGGTATGCGTGTGAAAGTCACGTACTTAATTCTTATGATTTAAAATTAATTAATAATAACAAACGAAAAAAAATTAACGAGTGATTCTAACGAAAAAAAAATTGTTCGAGACTCAAATTCGAGCACTTGTGTGTGTCTTGTCAAAAGATTACAATTTAAATAACAATATATTTACTTGTTCATTTTAGGCATTTAAACAAAAAATTTACAATTTAAGCATCAGGTTGTTTAGTTGAATCATTTTGGTCCCTGTTGTTAAAATGGGATAGGGAAATCTGACGTGGATCTTTTACAAATATATTTATTTGTTTTCTTGGTCCCTCTCCATTTGTTATTTTCTTACAATAAGCTAAACACAACATCAAAGATCTCTGCAAAAATTCAAACATCAACAACTGTTTCTTGTTGAGTGTTTTCTTCTTTTGGATCTTCCTCTTCCTTCACAATGGGAGGCTGTACTTCCGAGCCGTCAAAACCCAAAGACAACTACCGAAATGACTATCCTACCCTTCCTCAGCCACCCAAATCTTCTCTGTCGCTCCTGCCTCTGACCACCCCTTTTCTTCTCACTTACAGTCCGAGTCCGGCTCACCCAAAACCCCTTCGATGCTATTGAGAGTTCTTAAGAAATCGTTTTCACCTCCTTCTCCGGCGAAACGCATCCGAGTGGCGTTGAGACGTCAGATTTTTGTTTCTCATTTTAACAGCAGTGATTGAATTACGTAAAGTGCATGTTTAAATTTTAAAATTTTTTAATACCTTAAATAAAAAAAAATCATAATAATTTACCAAAAAAAGAAGAAGAAAGGAACATGCTTATCTAAATAATTAGACTATGTTTCTTTTTATAATTAGGGAAGAAGAATAATATTATTAACAATCGAATTCAAATTTTTATGTCTACAACATAATATTTTTATTATTAAATTAAAAAGTTATTGACAATTGAACTATGTTATTAAAAAGCATGTTTTTTTTAAATCATTGGACTATGTTTTATTTAAAAAGAATGAATGAATTAAATTAAAATTCAGGACGAATCTCATTTTTAAAGTATTGATCACAACCTAACTTTCACATCCCATCCCAATAAAAAAGAAAAAAAATATTGCACCTACTTTATATCATATACATTCTCCACCTAATTTGGGTATAATTTGAACTTTGAACTTGTTGATTTATATTTAGATAGTTTTTAAATTCTTTTGACTTAGTTTTTTTTTGGACTTGTATTTCGTTAATCATATTAATATCTCAACACAACACTGTTAGTTGTGCTGACATGATATTATTAGTTAGTTTGATAGTAAAAGATTTTAGTGTGTCACATAGCAAACATAGATTTTAAAAAAATAGATTATGTTTGTCACGTGATATCTTAAGAGGTTATCATGTGACACCAACAGATTGATTAGAAATGTCATGTTAGCACAAACTAACGGTGTTAATATGAATGAATCAATTAGGTGCAAAAAAAATTAAGAAATAGCTAAGTAGAAATAGACAAGCTCAAAAGCCAAGTGGTGATCTTGAATCGACAACTATTTGATTCCAGAAAACTGGACTACATTGGTATTCTTTAACATTGATTTTTGTTGTATTTATCCAATTAAATAATTAAAGCCAACGACCAACTGAACCATAGATGAAATAGTAAAGAATTGGTGTCGGCTTTGCTCTTGAATAACTCTGACCTCTACTCCTTATAGAAGGAAAAAAAAAAAAAAGAGTTTAAAATGGAGTAATTAGATGGATGGGAATTTGACTATGGATTAGATATGTAGAAGCATACAGTTGGAATATTTTAATTAAATAATTAATAGGAGCTTACAAAATAGAAGATAAGCAGATGTTGTAAGAATGTAAAGCTCGAAAAGGGATAATATCCGCATTTCATGAACATTCAAAGGAAGAGAGGGAAAACGGCAAGGGAGGCAGAGGTGAGGAAGAGGAAAGCAGGAGGGGTAGGGAGGGGGGTAGCAGGACTCTCAGGGGGTGAAGCATCGCAAGCAAGACCCATTTGCCCCTCGCGGCATAAATTGGCGAACAGTCCTGGTGGGTATTTGCCGTACAGGTTGATGTAACTGAACATGGTTCGAGCACAGTCGTTGGACAAATCATTGACTTTGTCGCTGAAAGGGCAAGCGAACTCCTTGAGTGCTCCGCAACAGCTTTGCTTTGGGTACTGGGGTCCTTTGCAATTGCTTGTTATGATCGAGTAATTCTTGTTCGTAAAGTCTTCATCGCATGCTGAGAAAAAAAAAATGGTGGAAATAATAATAATAATAATAATAAAGAAGACAATGCAGGACATTTAATTTAACCTTATTAATATGATTTTGATGAATATAGAAAATAAATACAATTCCAGACATGAATATTTTTTAGTTTTCTTTTCCAAGGAAAAGGGAACGTACCCTTTGTAGCCTGAAGGAGGTTACGCCCAGCAGTTTTACGACCTTCAAAGGCACCATCTGCATGTAAATGTTTAATTCAAAATATGCACCAACATATACATACGTGGGAAATGGAGAAATGAAGAAATGAAGAAGTGAAGAAATGATTACATGAAATGTGGGCGTAAGCAGAATCAAATCCGGTAAGAAGGAAAAAGCAAACAAGAAACACAAAGCTTAGATATAATGAATTTAAACCCATTGTTTGCTTTTATTTCAGAATCCGGGAGACCTAATATATTATTATATAAAGATCTGTCGTGAGCAAGCCCAAATCTCCCTTTCTTCTTTTCCTCTCGACTCTCTTTCCTTCTGTTTGATTGTTTTGGGGAACAGAGGGGAAAGGAAAAGGGAGGGGAGGGGAGGAAAAGGTTCCAAAAATGTTGGAATAATATTTTATCAATTCAGGATATGAATTCAGCGCCAAGTCAGGTGCTTGTTAATAATGCTAATTTCAATTTAAGCCCACGTTGTTCGCTTCCTCATTTTCACCAATGCATAACAATAACTTCAAAAAAAAGAGAGACCATGTGTTCCTTTTTAGTTTAAAAACAGTTAACCATAATATTGTTATAATTTGTCTTTAGAAAGTTACGGCCATAAACAGAGATAGAGTAAGAATTTTTTTTTCCGGACAGATTGAAATTAAATTGTATATTTTTATAATAATACAAATATAATTATTTTTATAATTTTTAAAAAATTGCATTAAATTTTTATTATTTTGAGTGTTAAAAGTATAATTTTATCATTACTAATTTAAAATTTTATAAATTATAAAAAATTAAATGAAAATTTTTTTTATTTTAAGGGAGTCGGGCTCTTGACTCCTCCACTAACAATATAATAATATTATGGATAATTTAAAAATATATATTTTATTATAAATTTTAAAGAGATAAGTATCCTTTCATTATTCAACTTTAATTTCATTTTTACATAAATTCATTAATTGAATTAAAATCACTATTGTTCATGCTAATTTGATAAGACACTTTAATGTTAAATATTATAAAAATCTTAATTGATGTTAGTGCCTCGAATCAAGCGATATGAACTCAAACGTAAAATTAAAAATAATAAATTAATGTAAAATTTTGAAATATACATTTACAAGGATTTTTTTTAATCAAAATTAATTTTTAAGAAAGTTCTCCATTTTCTAACCAAGAAATAACACTCTCTCCTTTAGATTTTAAATGGTTAAAGTATGCTTTTAAGTCTCGGTATTTTTTATAAATTTAGAATTTAATCCTTTTTTTTTATTTTTAATAATTTAATCTCTTTACTTTTTCATGTATAAAAATACAAATTTAATTATTAACACCATTAAAATTCATTCAATTAAATTCAAACTCATTTTAACACCATTTTTTTATACTATCAAGTGATATTTTACAGAACTACTAAAATTATATTTTAACAGTGCCACCAATGTACTAGCGGGCACCGACGAGATTTTTAAATATATACAACTTTTATTTTAATTTCTTACAATAATTTTTTTTGTTTATCAATTCCCGCCACCTGATTAATTGCAAATATATGTTAAGACTTACTAGATTTTTACAATAATAACCTTCTTTAGGCTATAACAAAGATTAATTTTTTACAAAGCCAAAAATACTTTCCCCTTGGCTTAAAATTTTTAACCTTAGATATAGCCAAAAGATAAAAACTTAGTAGGTCTAATTAATGTTTGAGGAATCAGAAAAAGTAGGCAATTGCTGATATGAGAATACACCTTCTTAATTTTTTCCCCATGTATTTAGAAGATCACATGTCCTACCCACATCTAAATTATGTTATTGCACAAGGGCACAGATAGAAAAAAAGTGAACTCTTTGCTTGGTAACTGGTAAATTTCAAATAAAGCAGGTTCTATCCAGTTTGCAATCAGCAGTAAATACTAGATTGTGAATAAAAAGCCTTGTAGGCAAAGTTTACAATGAAATAGAGATAACTACCTCTATATATCAAAATACAATTTGAAGAGCTTAGCAGTGAATGCACAGCTTGTTACTTGACACCTCACTATATATCTATCAGCAGTTGTTGATGCAATTGAATCCGAATATAGGAACCTGTAAGAACAAGAAACAATGTTAATGTTCAATAATTTGTTTATTTGTGGAAAGAACTTGGCCATAAAAAGGACAGGGGATAAGAACTGACTACTGATCCACAACTTTCAATGATGGTTACCCATCTAATGGAAAAATGAATAGCTCAAACAGAGACTGTATTTGTTTATTCCTAGCATCTCTATCATGTCTATTAGCTCTTGGACTCGGTCTTTGGTGAACAGTCAATCGTGGAAAAAATGAAATCATCAAAATCAAAATACAAATCCAAACCTAAATTGGAGTAAACTTGCTTCTGATCACCATCAGGTATCTCATTCAATTGGTTGGCTGTTAACAAATGTCCCTAGAGTGTCTTACTTTACGAGTGATGGACCTGCCCATCCGAAGGCGTCGAGTCGTCAGTACTTCTAACAAGACAACTAAAGCATCTTCAACTGCTTCAGCCTGTTTATCCAATCCATGGCTGCTACACTCTGGAAGAAGCTGCAACTCAGAAAGAAGACCAATAGCTGCTGCGGCTGTACAAGTACGGTCCCATGATGGTTGAGGACTGCTCTCAAAACAACATAAACTGTTAGTATATACTTCGACAGATCCAAAGGAGTTCAGGAATCACAAAAAGCAGATGCCTGTGAATAGCAAGTGGTTTGCAATTTACCGAAGTTTATGCATTGCAGATGCACCTGTGGCAAGAGATATGCAAGGGATGTCTTCCTCTCCCCAGACCAATTTTGCTTGCTCCTACAGATAACATTTCTATCAACCTCTCAAATAGCAGTCCAGGAAAGTTACTAAGAATATAGGTTCAGGCTATAATTGGACAACGACAAAACCATTCCTTATTTACATCTGAAACAAGCACCTATAAGCTCCATGCATTACAAGTTTAGTACTATAGGTCAATCATGAAGGCTAAACCAATGAGGCATCTAAGAGTAGAGATAGAGCCAAAATTTACATACATTGTTAATGATTGCTTAACCCATAACTCAATAAGCAATTTATTGACAAAAGTACATGTAAAATAAAATGCTTAATCAAATTACCTTTATACGCCTGAACATTGCTGCAGAATTGCTCCATGTACCATCAATCAAAACAAAATTCAGAGGTCTATCTTTATTTGTCTGTGGAATAAAGTCAACATAACAATTACAAAAAGAAATGAAAGTTAAACATTGTATTTTACCTGAGATGTGCTATAACGCAAGAGCTTTCCAGACTTGGCTACCATTTCTTTATCAATTAAGTTGTTTAAAGTACAATCTCAGTAAGGTTCAGATATTACTATTGTCATAGTTTAACCAATGCCACATGGCTTCCTCCAATGCTTTAAGCATATGGAGAAAAGATACTTCAGACAAAGCATATTGTCATGAAGAATTCAGAGAACCAACACAGTAACTGCAAGCCAAATTGTTTTTGGAAATGGGGCAAGACAAGTATATAAAAGTTCAATTAGAATAAAAAATATATATCTGAAATAGCTTATCATCAAGCAGCAGTTCCACGCAAATTTTTTGTTATGTTTGGAGAAATATGACCTTTAGTAATGAAGTAATCACCACCCTTTCAAAATCAACAAATTACACTTCAAATATCATCAAGTAAAATGCAAAGCAAGAAAGTTGTATAAAGAGGTATTTAGCATGTAAGAGGACAGTACCAACGAATATGCACGTTCCATATCAGCTGAAGATTGATGGCTAAAGGCATCCTGAACTGTCTTTGGTGCATTGTTGTGGTTTGGATAAAGGCACCAAACCTTGGCTTTTCCTGAGGTTTCAAAGAAAACCAAAACTTACTGGAAGACCTTTCTTTAACACCAAAATGTACATAAGACAAACTTTAGACACAGAGCATCAACAAGACAAGATATAAGAGCTCACACGTAATACTGGATCAAAAATTCATGATGATGTTTTGACAAATAGTTTGCTAATAGTCTTTGATTCATAATAACAAATGAACAATATGAGAAAGGCAAACCCACAAATATGTTACCCTCAGTCAAAAAGCGCAGATAATAGTTTAATTTACACGCAATAAAAGATGATTATGTCGCAAACAAAATAATTTGGATACATTAAGTACAATGAAAAGAATAAAAAATTTTACTATATTACACAGCTAATGGACCAAAAGTAATTCCATCAGTTCCTAAATAAGCTTAAAACACAACCACATTATCCATAAATAATTTACCCCATCAATACTGCAATATTTCCCTTTTTTTAGAAGAAGGCTGAAAGAAACCTGCATCCTTAAATGCATTCCACATGATCTCCTCATCTTCAGAAATTCCGTAAAGACACAAAGTTGCAGCTTGAACACCAAATACTTGCCATAACAACTTGCCAGTGTTGTTCTGCCGTAGAAAATCCTGGCAAAGGAAGATTATACATTTAATGATAAAAATATAAATATACCATCAATCAGAAGCGTCAATATCAAATGGTAAAACAAAATCCTAACCTTTGGGTGCATATACAACCAAAATTTTATGCCATGCCATAGTGAGGAAGGATTGACTTTTGAACACATACAATCTTCCATAGGAAGCCAACACTGAAAATTGTTAATTCATCATCAAATATGGAAAAAAAAAATAAGGAAAATACTTCTAAAGGTTGCTCTTCATCTCTGAAACATATCAATGAAAGTTTTGAAAAGCAGCACAGACCTTCTGGCAGAGATAGCCCCGACTTCCGAGCAACCGACATGCTATTTGTCGAGCGGAATAGAACTGGAACTTTTTGTCTGAGTCAGCCAATGTCTCATATTTTGCTCTGTGCTTCTTATCCTCCTGGATTTTAAAATCCCCCTGATTGTCACCGCCATAGACCATAAGTAAGAAAGAGCAATAACAACCAACCACTGAATGGTTAAATGATCACTAATAAAAAGACTAGAAGAGAAAAGCAATACTGGAAATATATGATGATTCAAAAGAACAACAATGTAGAAAAGGGAATGTATTATTGGCAAACAGATAAACCATTAGTCTATCTGCGTTTATTAACATATGTGTAATTTAAATCTCAGACTCAGTACATTGACTTCAACCCATTTGACATCCATGAAACTTGGCAAATACAAATTGTCTTCTAGATGGAATAATATCAATGATCCAAATACAAAGAGATATCGAAAGGTAGAAAATATGTAAAAGAAACGGCCTATGCAGCCCTAATGCTATATTCCTTGAAACACACTTCAATCAATTTTCTCTCATTTCAGATATCAAAAGTGAAATAGAAAAAGAACAAACATTTCCTTTGCACATAAAAAATAATGAATAAATCAAAAGTAAATGCCAAAGGAAACATATATATTGTTAATCCCGGGGGGGGAGGGGGGGCGGGGAGGTTGAATGGCGAACCTGTAATTTACCACTATTACCACCAAAAACCATGTGGGCATCAATATTATTCTCCATAAGCTTCAAATCCTGAATGACGCCGTTTACCATTGCTGGTACTGGAGATACGCATCCCCATCGTTGCCATTCCTCCAACGTGATGGTGCCATTGCAACCACTATCATTTAATAGGGCTTCTCTTGGAGAGGAACGAGAAGCAGAGCTCATGATTGAGCTATGAAGGCTCCTGGGTCGATAGGCAATATGGGTTTTGGGTGAGAATTTGATAGATGAGGAGAATTGCAATGTAAATGTCAATACCCTATTGTTGGCGCTGCTCAGCATTTTTACGTCGGCTGAGTTTTCTCAGGGTTTTTCTTTTCTTTTTTCCTTTTTTTAATTTTTTAATAATTGGAATTGTTTATTGGCCCAAAGAACTCGGGCCTTCTATGAAGAATATATGAGTTGGGCCTAGCAGAAATTCGAGAGATTCATACATCAAATCCATTAAGTTGAATTCGTTAAATTTATTTAATTTTTTATACATCTTACTTATATTCATAAGCTCAGTTGATTTTCCTTCTTCCGAACATCCATATTGGTGCGTAGTCGAGTGGAAGTCAGACGAACTTTCGGGACGTGATCCAAGTTCATGTTTGGGGCCATCTTATGTCGCCACCCACTTTGGAAATAATGCATCCAAACAAAAGTATGTTTCTTTGACAATCGAGGTTATCAACAAATGACACGTCTCCTTTAGTACGAAAATGATGCATTCGGCTAGGTTCATTGTCATGTGTTCGTATTGTAGATTCCTGTCATAAAATTGTGTTCACTGTTTGAAGGATATGTTGGTGAAGTAGTTCGCACCGACGTTGTTGATAGCGTGCAAGTTATCCAACATTTCATGAAAACAATGTTGGACGAGCTCGTACCATATCAAGAAAAGTATACCGATGAATCCAAACAATATACGATGATATATGGTTTAGTATGATTGCGGATGAATTGGAAACTACGTACCCATGTCAATGCATTGATCTCGTTCACTTTTCGAAGGCAATTTTGACTGGTAGTTGGAGCTGACGTGCCTTATACAGTACCTATGGTGGGTGCGATCCCAAAGGCTACCATGTCACTCAACAGCAGACAAGATTCCAGTTCCTTTATCGGATATGACACATATGTCGGGCTGCAAGCAAAGACGATGGTACAATCGGCTAATGAAGAAATCCCCGTCATCTGCATTTTCCGAGGGAGTTATTGCAAACGCTATCGACAGAATCCTCTAATTACTATCCTGGGCAACGATCATCAACAACCGATGTTGATACCTGTCATACAGCCAGGTGTCATCAATTTGCACCAAAGTCTTGCAGTGTCAGAAAACTTCATTGCATTTACCGTAGGGTCTAAAAGAATCGATGTCGTTAACTGTTGCCAATGTTTAAAATGTCATTAAGAAAATGACCGTTGAAGTTGGATGCGTTTTCACACTTTCTTTCCAAAACGACCTATTTCCTTAATTAAAAAAACGGCCTAAAAAGTAAATTAAAAAAGAGATATATCTTTCTAAATTAGCCTAGATACTAAATCAGATCACATTTTAGAATATTTTGTCTAAAATCAAATAACCCAAGTAGCTGCGTATGAGATGAGTTTAATGTATCTTAGTGTGTATACATGTAAATCTGTAATACAATTATACATATATGGTGGTCTACAAATGAAAAAAAAAACATGGGCTCTCAAATGCCAATTTAGTTGTAAACTTTCTTCGAGAAGAATATACGATTCTAGATTGCCCACGCTATGTACTTTTGTGCTGTGGCCCCAACTTACACTCGCTCATGTCCTTTTAATTTCAAACTTTGCACCAAATTTTCAACATTTAATTCTTTTAAATGTGTGTTCGATAGTTTTATTAATTAATATAAAATAATAAAACTGTGTTGAAAGAAATAATTACTCATCACTTGATGTGGCAAATGTTAAAGTTAATTTTATTTTATTAAAAATGAGATATTCAAATTATTATATTTAATTTTTATGAAAAATGATAAAAGTTAAAATAATATCTTAATACTAATAAGATTAAATAATTAAAAAATAAGATTAATTTTATCAAACAACATAATTACAATTTTATTAATATACAAAATAAATTTTTAATATAAATTTATACTTATAAAATTCAACGCTTAATTTTTCAGTTTATCAAATAACACCTAAATGGTTACAAACTCAAGTAGTACTTCAATTTGAGTGTGTGGTTGAGTTGGTGTCACAAATCAACTCGACACCAACTCAGTCAATGAAACTACTAAAATAATGTTACATATTTTAAATAAATTATATTATTATGATTATACTTTTTTTTTCTTTATTTAAAAACAATAAAAAATTACAAGTGTTAAGATTTTAACTCATGGCACTAACATCTATAGTTTTTTTTTTACCACTTCTTCGATCAAAGCTTTATTTTGATATTTTTATACATTCCAATTTGATTACACAAATTGTTTCAACCACATTATTTGTATTTATTGATAATGTCATTAATTGGGTTGGTGTTTCAAATCAATTCGATACTAACTCAATAAAAATGATAGTATTATGGTACAACAATTGGAGTGCATTTAATATTTTTAATTTAACGTATTTACCTATTTAAAATTTCTTTTATTTTTTTATTTTAATTTCATACATATTGCATATATGTTATTATTATTATTTTTAAACATTACATTTTATTATTTATTATATGTTATTTTTAATTATCCTTCAATCGGACTCCAACTCAATGGAAATTTTACCAAAAGCCGATTATTTTTACAAAACAATATATCTTATTTTTAAGATAATTTTATAATTTCATATAAAATTTTAAAAAATATTTACACATGAAGAGATTCAAACTCAAAACATTATAATTTTTAATAAAAATTTAATTTAAATCATACTTAATTATTATATCAAAATTTTAAAATATTTATTACATAATATTTTCACTCACTATGTAATCTAATTCTTTTTAATACTTTTACAAGTTAAACCAATTTTAGACCAATTCAAACCAGTACTCTCCGGAATTTTTATCGTTGAATTGAACTGTGCCATTTTTTCAATGTATATAACTACAACTTCACCTATTGTGTTTTATTGTATAAATATTTTGTTTAGAGCAGAGCAAAGTTCTAACAAAAATGTGATTAGCGCGACTTAAATTCAAACATCACATGAAACGTTGAATACTCTGATCGTCAAGTCAACACGAAATTTTTATTGTAAAATATTTTGTTTAGTTATATCTTATATATTTATATTATAAAGGTATACAAGCAAATTAAGAAATATTTTTATGTGACATTATAGATTTATGACCAAAGGATACTCTCAAAGTGTAACATCTCTTCTATTATAATATTAATATAATTATTAGACTCCACATCTTCATTAATTTATGAATAAATATAAATATTAAAAAATAGATTCTATTTAAAATCCACGTTTGAGTTTTAAAAAGAAATCAATTAACTTAATTTATAATTGAAATTTCCTTTAATTTTTTATTCAAATAAAAAACCCATTATTCACAACTATTCTAATTATTGTTTAAGAATGCACACACCAACAAAATCTTAGCAGTGTTGGCAAATGTCGAAGTCTTGAAATTTTGATTGTATAGGATGGAATTTCATCATACATAAATATTATATCTAGATTTATTATAGTTTAAATTTTGATGTATTTTAATTTTTATATTTGAATATGGTTTTAATTATATTTATAAACTCCTCCCAAACTTTTATATATATATATATATAATATATTTATTGGTGATACAATTTTCTCTTTGAATTAGATATTTAAGACTTTTAAGCATTGGCTACCAAATTTGATTAATTTTGATAATATTAATTTTTTTTTTTATTGATAAGGAGTTGCTTTCTAAGATATTTAGGGGCTGCTATTCGAATTGAACATATATAGCAAATATTTCTATCTCCTTTGAAAATTATGGCATTTTAAATATTAATATTTGAATCAACTGAATTGAAAAACAATTGAGATTTTTTTTTAATTATCAATTATTGCTCTACATATTTTGAATTACTAAAAAGTCTAATTTCCTTTTTCCTATTTTTTTTTCTAAATTTATTGGAAGTGTCTTTATAAGAGTGACGGAAATTAGATATTTTTAGATTTTATGCAATTTACAAGACAACGCAAAAAGATTCCAAGTAGATGACACCTTTTTCCCGAAATTTTATTATTTAAAACGAAGAACGAAAACTTTGACCAATGAAATAAAAAAGTCAACATGTTTAAAATAATGTGAGTTCAATATTAAGAGCAATTCATTATTTGACATTAGAAGCTAAAAAAAAACAGAACACGCGGTACTCAACTTGAGAATTGCTTTTTACACTTCAAAGACACGTGGAGGTCAGTTACGGGGCAGGCTGAAAGTTTCCAGATATTGAGATCCGCGTAGTAGCATAACGGAGCATCGTAGAGTGTGTCACCGCCTCAACCAGCCACTCACCTTTTCTGACACAGTGACTCTCTCTTGAAGTGACAAACCTTAAAAATATGAGTTCTACTTTAAACCATTTGCCGGAGAGGCTGAGGCATATTGCCTTTGTTAGAATCTGGCTCTAGACTTCGGGATGCGAACTCAATAGTTAAAATCTGACAAATGAGAATGCCAGGACCATGGGGCACCTCTAACCAATCGGCTAAAGATAGGCTCAAACTCAACGTCTGACCCATTCCTAACACTTTTTTTAATTATTATTTTTAGTCAAGAAGAGCAATTTGTGGGTTTTTTACCCAAATATTATAAAAAATATATTAATAACCAAAATGATATCCCAAATTATTATTTATCAAAATGATATATTTAATTAAGTGGAAGAACTCTAAGTGGTAGCATAAATGAGTATTTCTGACACGTGTTTTTTTATTTTTTTTATATATTTAAAAATAAAAAATATTATTTTATCAGTGGAGAGACTTAAAGTGACGGAATTCAGGGTTTTTTTACAGAAAAATACAAGAAAAAAATACCTGACACCCAGTGGAGGAACACGAAGTGACGGCACCAATGGAGGGTTTTTAAGTGGTGGTACTAAGGAGTGTTTTGCCACTTGGCAGCAACCTATTGTGTCACGTGTGTGTGTTTATTTTATTTTAATTGTGAAAATTAATTTGGATGGTCGGGAATTTTTAGGGTTTGTGACAAAAATTAAATGAAATAAATTTTTGTTATAAAATAGGAAAGGGGGGAGCAAATAAACGGAAGAAAGAAAGAAAGAAAGAAAGAAAGGAAGAATGAGAGAAAAGAAAGAAGAAGGAAAGAAAAGTAATGTATTTATTTTTAAATTTATTTCTGTATGATATATTTTTAAAATCGTATTTTACTTATTAAAATTTTATTTAATTTTTAACAAATTTATTGAAGATGGATAATCAATTTTTTGTATGCATTTATTTTGACGGAGTAATTTTGAGAACATCGGTTGGATATATATTTGATTGTCGGGAACAAATAGGAATGAGATTTCGTCGAAATATCTCGGTTGATGATATGAAAGCAAGGATTAGTGCAAAAATTTTTAGACGTTGTGGGAGAAGGATCTCGAAACTTTTCTACAAGTTTCCAGTTTCGACAGGTCCCATCAAATTCACCGAGATGGAACTTGTAGACGATGAAAACGTGGAGACAATGATCGTTCTTTATTGTTCGAATCAAAGTGACCCAAATACACCGGTTCAATTGTTTGCCGAGTTAGTTGATGTGGAACCTATACAAAATGAAGATCCAACTTCATTAGCAAATGAAGATTCAACTCCGTGTATGGTGGTTCCAGTATCGTACATTGAAAGAATATCAATCGTATGTGAGCTAGACATCGATCTTAATGCTGTTGTGCTCGAGAATGATGCAGATCAAGATAGTGGATATAATAGTAGTATTCCTTCTGATAATGAAGTCGATATTGATAGTGATCCGGATGTGGATAAGGTCTCAGATGATATTGACGATGAAGGGGCGAATGACGATGAAAATCCAGTTGAAAATCCTGTTACACATATTGTGATGCACAATAATCCTCCTAGGGCACACATGTCGCTTATAAACTCCGATGCGACACATGCCGAGTTCGCGGAATCCCCTGAAATAGTACTTGCTCACCGATTGGCCATAGCAGTAGATTATGAAGAGTTGTTTATAGGCCAAAAATTTGAATCCAAGGAATAGTGCATATTTGCTATTAAGCGATATAACATGAACCTGTCGATAGACTACAAAGTCGTAGTGTCTAAACCGACATTGTATATTGGGGAGTACTGGAAGTCGACGGAAGGTTGCAAGTGGCGGGTGCGAGCAGCATTTATCCAGAAGTCGCAGATGTGGGAGATAAGAAAAATTGATGGGCCTCACACATGCAGTTCAACACGTTTGTCAGAAGATCATCGAAAACTTGATTCCAAAATCATCTGCACACATATCATGCCAATGTTAAAGACGATCTGACCATCAAGGTTTCTACACTGATTGTGGACATGCAATCATGATTTCATTATCAAGTTTCATATCGAAAAACATGGATTGCGAAACAGATGGCAATGAAACAATTATTCGGTGATTGGGATGCATCATACAATGAACTGTAATGATGGATAGCCACAATGCGACAGTACGTGTCGGGGACTGCGATTTAGTTGGTGATACGACCTTATTATGACTCAGATAACAACATATAACCGGGAAAAAGAATTTTTCAGTATATATTTTGGACGTTTGATCCTTACGTTCGAGCATTTCCTCACTGCAAGCCATTTATCCAAGTAGATGGGACGTGGCTATACGAGAAATATACGCAGATCCTACTAATTGTAGTGGCTCAAGACGAGAATCAAAACGTGCTCCCAATAGCATTCGCTATTGTGGACAAAGAAGACATGAAATCTTAAGAATTCTTCTTGAGAAACCTGCGGAGGCATGTGATTCATAACGATAATATTTGCATCATCTTTGATAGAGGGAAAGGTATTATTGCAGCCATTAGGCGTACTGGTGTACCTTGGAAATCGGTTTACTGCAGCCGACACATTACGGCTAACTTTCAACGATAATATAAGAACGCAGACTGGTAGAGACAACTTCTGAAAATGGGTAAAAAAAATAAGTTCCAAATTATATTTTTATGGTTTTAATTTTAGACTGTAACTTATGTTTTCTTAATATTCCTACAGCGTACGAGCTAGAGCCACACCGATTTATACAAAGAATGACCAAACTTGAGCGTGACATGGAAGGTCAAACGAACAAGCCTCTACGCGAGTGGTTGGGTACCATGGAGCCATGGCAATGGTCTCAAAATTTTGATGAGGGGTATCGATATGGTCAAATGACAACCAACCTAACAGTGTCCATTAACGGCGTGTTCAAGAGAATACGACATCTTCCGATTTCATTCATGTTCTCCGCTACGTTTTATAGGTTAGCTACCTTGATGCCAGTAATGAGGATGCGACAAATCGATCAGATGAACGACGGACACGTGTTTGTCGAAGCTGTCAAGAATGCAATGGATACAAACCATCAGAGTGCGAGGACGACGAACGTTGAAATATACTCACGATAATTTCAACGATTTCAAGTTACTGAGACCATTGGGCGTCGACCTGGTATCCCACCTAGGTTATACGGGGTTGATCTCCAAAACAGACACTACGATTGCAGGAGGTTCGATACACTTTGTTATCCCTATCCGCATGTTGTTGCAGCTTGTGCTAAAGTGTCGTTCAATATTGAACAGTTCATCGACCCCGTTTACACTCTCTAGCGTACGTTACGTATTTGGGAAAATGAGTTCCCCATCCTACCTGACTTGTCCACATGAGAGGTACCTCCGACGACTTTCGAGCTTATCCCAAAGAAAAGTTTACGAAGGAATCCGAAAGGTCGTCCCCATATCACTAGAATCAGTAACGAAATGGACATTATGGAGAAAACAGACGGCGACAAGCTGTGTGGACTGTGTAGGCTAGCTAGGCATACTCGACGTAATTGCCCTCAACGAACCTATCATATTGGTCGGTCATCCGGATCGAGTAGGGCATAAACCCAGTTCATCATCATATACCTCTTACTTTTATTTTCACATTAATTTTCAAAGTTATCCACTTGCGTCACAGTCACTAAATTATTTATATCTTGAGGTAAAGAATTCAAAATTATAATCCGTTTCATGTTTCTGAAATTAGACTCAAATATCTTTTTACCATAAAAATTTTAGAATTTTTAATTTAGCCAATTTGTATAGTAAATTCTTCCAATTTACCCCTTCTTTGTTGCCTAACAGTTTCAACATTTCTTCACTAAAAATTATCTATCTTTTTGTACAGAGATCAAATGATGTTCCACTCTGTTTATTTTGAAAATAGACTCATTAAGGAATTAACTATATAAATTTAAGTCTCTAATAAATTTTCTTCAAAAATATCTCACTTAATAAAAATGGTAAAATTGCACTTTAAGTCCCTAGGCCTTCCAACTTTACAATTTGGCGAAAAAATTTGCCTCCAAAAATATCTTCTACCTAATTATTGTTTTGCCTCTCCTTAATCATTCTAGTGTTTACGATTTAGAGTTTCAAGTCTAGTGTTTACGGTTTAGGGTTTATAATTTAGGTTTTAAGGTTTAATGTTATGAAATTTAAATAAATGATCGAATAAGTTAAAATATATGTACATTATGGAGAAAAAATTCATCATTATAATGCATCAATAGTCAAATTTAAACACTATTAGATACAACCCTAGTATCCATGATTAGATGGTGTGGTTCTCGGGGTATATCTTCATGGTGACCGACATCTACATCGTGGTTGCTCGTCAACTTCATCGTCATCATTAGGGTCCATTTGCCCAGGAGGAGTAGAGTATTGCCCGGGAGGAATAGAGTATTGCGGTGACGCGTCAAACTCAGCCTGATATCCTTCCATTGAGTATTGCGGTTGCTCGTCAAATTGTGGCTGATATCCTTGGCTTTAGTATTGCGGTGGCTCGTCAAACTGAGGCTGATATCCTTGGTTTTATGAGCTATGCATATGTGACGATCCTGCAAAATCAGGACGATAAGAATCATTGTCATCCATTGCCTCTTTATCCTCCTCTTCTTGTTGCTCTGGCACTGGCTGTGGCTCTGAGGCAGGAGCTACATGATAGGGGAGATCTTGTCGAGACATGTATGGGGGAATTATCGTCGATGAACCACTGCATGTACTGCACCGATGGGTATAATTTCGAAGTGTACTCCATCGGAGGTACTCGCATAATTCGGTTGTTTCACACATATACATATTGTCCATGCACACTCCCAATCATAATTTACTTTCCCTTTCTTATCCATCTCATGGATAAACCCTAATTGGAATGATAGCTGTGGGATAGACTGTTTACAACCAAACTGCCGGAGTACTCGATCCCCGACATACCACTCCACTGTTTAAAAATTGATTATCGGTGCGTTAAAATGCACCATTGGTCTGAGTGAAGAAATGTCAAGGCGGGAATAACAGCGGTAATTTCTTGCTGTAAGGGGCGCCTATATATATTAATAAGAGTAAAGTAATATAATTTAGTAACATTCAACCATATTAACACGAGTCAATAATTTAACATGTTAATGAATAACATACCCCTTCCCCGGTATATTGCTCGAGCATCAAACGATACATGGGAACTGTGTACTGCCTCCCGATCTCCGATTTTGTTTTCTATCTAAGAAAACAAAAAATAACTTGTTAGAATAATATAATTAATAAAATATGTCAAATAATTAAATTTAGGGTATATGGTAATCACCTGTTAACGAGTGGAAAAACATATGTTTGGTGCCTAACGGATAACAAGAATGGCATTCGATATAGTGCCCAAGATCGCAATAGCACTAGTCATCCACCTATATCCCGGGAAGAAGGGTTTGGTGTGCGACAAAGTTCTCGATATATTCATGACAAACACCGTAGATCCCCAAATCCGGCATCCCGCAAGTACGGAAGCAGACGTTCATGAGGGGGAAATTTGAGGCTCTGTGTACGAGTCCTCAATGAACGATACGTGAGCTCTTCCTGTTAATTTACAAAAATAGTTAGTATAACAAAAATTAATTTTGTAAACAAATAATAATATCATGAATGACATAATGAACAAATAATAATTTTTTTACTTTCATATTGGCTTGGTGTGTATCTGCATTCACTGATTTGGCTATGTGAAGACGTTCCGAGTTAATTAATGAAGCCATTCTGTAACTTGAAAAAAATTATCAATTAGTTCAATACATAAGTTTACCAATATAATACAAAAATAATAATTAAATACCAAAATATGTTATTTACTATACCAAAATGTGTTATTTACTAAAATAGTACAAAATATATATTTATATACCAAAATAGTATCCACACATCATTATTTACTAAAATGGTACAAAATAAAAAATAAATATTTATTTTGTACCATTTTGTTAAATAATATGATAGAGATATTATTTTGATAATTAATTATTTTTTATATTATATTTTTGTAATTAATTAGTTAGGTTTAACTTTTTGTGAATTATTAAAATTATCTTATTTTTATAAAATAATAAATTTTTAATTTCATACTTGTAACTAATTTTAATTATAACTTAAAAATGGATTATTATTTATTTTATTAAACACTTGTAATAGTTTTCTTTCACATTTTATTAAACAATCTTATGACTTGTATAATAAAGTTACTAACTAACAAAATTTAAACATTATTAAATTTTAAATCAATAAATATGAATAATATTTTTTACTTACTACTACTAACAACAAAATAAAATTACTAACTAACAAAGTTAAATTAAAGTGAATTAATAATAACATAATGATCAAACTTACATTTCTTCTTCTCTTCTTAATTTACTCACCAACTATAACAACATTAAATAACAAATCAATTAAAAATTAAATTAAAGAAAACAAAAAACTTAAAATAATCAAATTAACTAACAAATTAAAATATTTTAAAATTAACCATATTTAAAATATTAATTAAACTTACCTTTCTTCCACTCTTCTTAATTTACTATTTTAATCAACCTGTTAAACAAATAAAATTATAATAACAAATCAATCACATTACTACTACTAACTAACAAATTAAAATATTTTAAAATTAAATTTAAAAATAAACACATTACATTTTTTTCCTTCTCCTTCTTCCCCTTCTTCCTTCTTCTTTCTTTCTTTATCTTTTTTCTTTTTTTTTTCTTCAATTTTCGTTGGTCCCCCTCCTCCTCACCTATTTTATAACAAAAAAAATTATTTTATTTAGTTTTTATCACCTACCAAAAATCTCCAACCACTCAAATTAATTTTCACCTCTTAAAAAACCCACACAAACATACACACATGACACAATGGGGTGCTGCCAAGTGGCAAAACACCCCTTAGTGCCGCCACTTAAAAACCTCTATTGGTGCCACCACTTCGTGTTTCTCCATTGGATGTCAGATATTTTTTTCTCGTATTTTTCTGTAAAAAAACCCCGAGTGCCGCCACTTTAAGTCCGTCCACTAATAAAATAATATTTTTTTATTTTTAAATATATAAAATAATAAAAAAAAACACGTGTCAGAAATATCCCGTTGTGCTGTCACTTAGAGTCTCTCCACTTGACTAAACATATCATTTTGATAAATAATAATTTGAGGGTACCATTTTGATCATTAATAATTTTTTTTTTGTAATATTTGGGTAAAAAATCCGTAATTTATTTAAAATAAAAACAAAATAAACCAAATTGATAGATAAAGAGAGAAACAATTACATCATATGTCAGATGATGGATGTGAGAAGACCTAAAAGTTTACTGAGTGCGGCATACGGTTGTACCAATATAGAAGGGTAATTTATTTAAATAACCCAAAAATTTTGATTATTTACAAAAATGACTCAAGTTCAAAAATATATACCAAAATGAGTTGGAATGATCAGTAAAAATTGATATTGCCCATCTAATTGTCGACACCACCTGGCCAATGATTGGTGTTAGACATAAAAATTTGTGTTTTTTGGTGTTGGCCATGCAATGACCGACACCTATGTATTTTTTTTAAATACGGTATTTTATTGATATACGAAAATACGAGAAATTGAAAAAAAAATTTTGGGTGACGGCCATGTCTTTTTTGTCAAAAAAAAAATTTCAAAATTTTTTTGTGTTGGCTATGCAATGGCGACACCAACTTTTTAAGAAAAAAAATTACTTTTTTGGGTGTTGGTCATTGCATGGCCGACGCCTCCTTTTTAAGAAAAAAATTTCAAAATTTTTTTGTGTTGGCCATTCCTTTTTTCTCAAAAAGGGAATGTCGACCATTGCATGGCCAACACAAACAAAATTTGAAAAAAAAATTTTGACAAAAAAAGGATGTCGACCATGCAATGGCCAACACCCAAATTTTTTTTTCAAATTCTCATATTTTCGTATATCAATAAAATATTGTATTTAAAAATAAATTTTTTAAAAAATATATATAGGTGTCGGTCATTGCATGACCAACACCAAAAAACACAAATTTTTATGTCTGACACCAATCATTGGCCAGGTGGTGTCGGTCATTAAATGATCAATATCAATTTTTACTGTTTATTTCAGGTCATTTTAATGTATATTTTTGAACTTAGGTCGTTTTCGTAAATAATCAAAAATTTTGAATTATTTTGATAAATTACCCAATATAGAATGTTAGATACCATTGGCTTGACAATAAAAGAATTCCATTTATTGTCCTGCAGAAGCTTCAAGCATTGCATTGATAACTGTGCTTTATCTTGGTAAAAGTTATCTTTCTTAATATGCGTTAAATTCTATGTTGTCTACCTTAATAAAAAAAATAAGCAAATGAGTTTATGTATTTAAATTAAAATATAAATTATTTTTTTAATTAAAAATTTCATTTTTTACTGTTGTGAGTGTTTTTGTGTATATTTTATGTGGATAAAATTATGTATTTATGTGATACAATTATTATTCATGTATGTGACATCGTAGGTATATTTTATGCATGTTGACACATATTTTATTCTAGATTTAATACGTTTTTACACGATGAGGGTTCACCTATGAAGTGACATGCGAACCCACATTGCGAGCTCGATATGTGAATCGTGTAGGATCCGATCCGAGCCCATTCGAATTGTGGGTCGATAATAATAAATATCATAACAAGTGTGTTAGGTTAAAAGAGTCGAATATAACATTTTGGAGAGATGAAACCATAATTTATCATGTTTTCAACATTACTAGTCTAACCCTAATTTGCCTTCCATGAACCTTGGCGCTCAACATTGCGATTTCCAATCAAGTCTAGCAATATCACACAACATTAAATTTTTCTTAGTATAACTTTTATTGTATTGTACAAAATGTTAAATTATTTTGGTTTTGGCTAGAAAAAGAAAATTTAAAACTAATTAAACTTTGATTTTGGTAATGGTTTATATACTAATAAATCATTCTCAAAGTTTGAATTGATTTAAGAGTTGTGTAATCGTATAATTTATTTACATCGATTTTCATGAGTTAAGTCAACAGATACAACTCCCATAAAATTAACATAAAAGTTCTTTACACTGATTTATAAGTGATAATAATATGTTTTAAAAAATTGACATTGTAAATACAAGATTGAAATTACAGTGGTTCATGACTACTCACTTGGTGGGTGTGGAAAGTCACGTGAGTGAAGGTGGTCAAAATATAAGTTCTTTGAGGAGATTGGGGTTCAGGAGTAAGAAAAGAGATAATTAATCTATTTTGTTGTTCGTGAGTCTAAAAATGAGATATCTTTGATTATTTTCGAGATGTCACCTTTTAGATATAATCTGTTATGTTAGAATAATATATATATATATATATAGGATGTACGAGTTACATGTATTCTATTCACATCAAATGTGTTATCCCCACTAAGTTAATGAAATTTTGAACTCACTGAATCTTGAAATTGCGGGATCATGTCATTATAAATTTTTTTAGCTCGTATGATGGTTGTAATGTAAGATAGGCTAAAAAAACAGCAAGAGATGAGGGGAAGTCGTTATTAGATGCAAGTATAATATAAATATTTTCTCAACTTTTTGACAACGTTCACATACCTTGCACACATAAGTGCTCGAACTTGAATTTATTAATATCTTTTTTTTTCCACTAGAATCACTCGTTGGGTTCACTTCTTTTTTATTTTTAGTTTTGAGTGTCATTTTCTTTTGAGAGTCTTTTAAATGAATAATGTGTTTATTTGTAATTAGTGTAAAAAATAATTGTGATAATAAAATTAAACATTATAATAAAATAAAAATTAAATACTGCATTGAAAATAAATGCCGGTAAAAAAAGATCTTTTATTTCTTTTAAATCACGAATAAACCGATTAAAAATATTTGTAGTGATACCGTGTCAAAAGAACTAAAAAGTTTTTATTATGAAAAGAGGCAATTATTTTTAAATTTACTGAATACTTTAAAATTTTAAATATCATATAATAATATTATACGTTTATAACTTAAATTTCAATGTCAAACCTAATATTTAATTCATATGATGATGTGTATGTATTAAAAAAAGGTTCACGAGTCTAACCGTCTAAGTCTAAAATTGCGTAAATTCTTAGCTTCATTTTCGTATTTTATTAAAATTATAAATAAGTCTGGAGGGGCTGTTTCAAAACGGACTGATTGTAGCCAAATCTGTCTAATGTTCGGATTTAAAGAAATAATCTCAAAATTTTTAACCCATCAACATTTCTTACTTGAATTCTGGGATTAAACTCAATCATAAAGTATGTGTTATGTAATGAAGTAAGATTAAATATTTCAAAATTATTAAAAAAATTATAAATAAGAAGATAATGAATTTCAGTGCACTTAAACTCATATTATTTTGTATTGACAATAATATCCAAACCAATTAAAATACAACTCAATCAATTACTTTCACTTATTATTTAAACATTAAAATAGGTGTGAAAAATACAGTTTCAATATCCTTCACATTTTCCGCATCCATCTCGACCGGATACTTAGGTTTGTAAAAGGTAAAACGCACCTTTTGACACCTCAACTCACCATTTAAAAACTCATCAAACACATGCGAAATTCTTAGCTTTCACCGAAACATAGTAAAAAATTCTTACATTTACTAATATTTAATAATTTGTCAAATTGAAAAAGTACATATCACTTTCAAAGCAAAGTTGCCTTAATTTACACGTACTTGATTTTGTTTTAATATATTTTAAACTTGGCTCTTTTAAAGGCCCAACCCAAAGAAAAATGATAAAAGTCGGTGTCAAAGGTAAAATTAGTCTATCAGTTGCCATTAACAGAGAGAATGCAATGGACCCTCCATCTTATTCAATAAACTCAAATATCATATGTTTTTAATATTTACGTCATTATGATTGGATTTGAATTGGAGTGATTGGTGATCCACGACCTCTTACTCATGTTTCCTGTTCATCCACGAAAATTTAATGGATCAAATTGAAGTATTAATTAAGGTTATGGATGATGATTAATATAATTTTCCAGTATCAGAGAGAAAAATCACATTGGGCTAAATTAGCCATATATGTGAACCGTATGTTAGCCGAATGGTTATGGTGTTCATTATTCTAGGTGTTGCTTTAGTTTAAGTCGTATTAATCGAGTTTTTATTAAGACTTTGTCTTTCTCTTATAATTTACACACACACAAAAAAATCATATATATTATTTTTTCTTTTAATTGGCATAATAGACTTTTTTTTAAGATTTAAAGAAATAAATCGATTTTGAGGAGAGTATGAAAAGCGCATCCAACTAGGTGCACTTTTTATACAGTTGGCAGAAAAGCTCGTATAACTGGGTGAGTTTTTCGAACAATTGTTAGGAAAACGCGTTCAACTAAACAAGTTTTTGTTGATATGTCAAGAAAAATGTTGAAATTTTCAAAAATTACTTTGAGCTGATGCATTTTCTTGACATATTAGTAAAAGCTTGTCTTGCTGGACACATTTTCTTACTCTTTCTTCAAAATTAATCTATTTTTCTAAATCTTTTAAAAAAAACTTATTTGATGAATTAAAAAAATCACATATATATACCTAATTTACCCCAAACATTGATAATAGAACTTTAAAAGTTATTTTACATAATAAATGTAAAATACGCGTATATACTATATAATCTCTGACCACATGCAAAACAAAAACAAAAACAAAATGATAAAATATTAATTTTATAAAGAAAGAGTGCCACGTAAGATAGCGGGAATCATGAGCCATCATACTTGCCGTGCGACAATAGCGAAGTCATTTTAAAATTTTTTTTATTAATGTTTAATCCATTTATTATTTTAAAAAACATTATCATTATTTTATTATTATTTTATGAGGATATGTATTTGCCTCCATATATAAAGCAGAGCCGAATCGATTCCTCTAAGCTCTCATATTCTCACTTGCTTTCATTTGCTTACAAGCCTTTAAAAATCTTATTCCTTCTCAACTCAAGTATTCAATCTCTTTTGTTTTTTGGATTATACTTGTGTGTTGTGGTTTTGGGTATCTTTCAAACAAGAGTTTTGCCAGATTCTCCATTCAGAAAAAAAGAAAGTTCTCTCTGTTGATCAAGGTTCACGTAAAAGAGACTCGTCAACTAGCTGGTATTTTTTTTTCATTCTCTGGTCAGCATTTTGTTTTCAAGTTTATCCACAACTCTGTTTCAATTCCTCACTGTTTCTCCTTTTTTTTCTGGGATTATCAAGAGTTGAAAAAGAGCTTAATTCTATATTTAAGCTTGAGGAAGATTTTTCTGGTTTTCCAAGTTGAATTCCTTTTGATAATATTTTCACAGTTTTGGAGAGATTTTTCTGGTTTTTGGCTGAACTTGCATTCTTGGGGTTAAGCCATTGAAAGCTGAGTTTTAAGTTTCTTTGAAATCCTCACCCGCTTTGCTTAAAAAAGCTGAAATTGGGTGTTTTATCTCTTTCAACTTTCTTATCTTGTCTCTATTTGCCAATCTACTAAAATTGCTGGTAAATCATCCTTAGGGAAAAAAGTGAAGTCCTTGGAATCTCGAGGTCTGATGGAATTTGGTTTGAATAAAGGTTTTTTTTAGAAGGGATGGAAGTTGTAAACAGCATGCAAGATCATTCATTCTTTAGGCACCAAAATAAGGAAATTTCACAACCAGAATTAATCTTTTATAAGATTTAGCATACTTTCTGAATTGACATATGACATGGTTAGATTTGGTGACCCAACATTGGAAGGCTCGTATTCATGTAGTTAATGGGGGTTGTTGAGCACATAAAGACATGGTAGCATTTTGTGGGCATGGGTTTTTCCCAATTTATGCATAAACCATTTCTTACCAACTATCACCTGCCGTGCCTCTATTTCTCAGTATAGAACAAAGATGTCGTCTTGCATAATCTAATGTTCTAGTTTTGCTTGAGGATAATAACAAAGGAACTTGTAATAATTGTTCATCAAACTTGGTAGTTGGAACTATCATACTTTCATGATTCTAATATTATACATGTATTGCAGATGGACATTGAACAGTACTTTGAAGATACTGAAGCTTCCGACCCTTCAAGTACAGAAGGGAAAAGATCCTTGGACAAGTGGGAGAATTCACCAGGTCCGTTCACAGGTTCCGATGATGATCCCTCTGCTGGTTTTGACTGCAACATCTGCCTCGACTCGGTGCAGGATCCGGTGGTTACTCTATGCGGTCACCTCTATTGTTGGCCCTGCATTTACAAATGGCTTCATTGTCAGACCATCTCCACTGATAACCTAGACCAGAAACAGAAGCAATGCCCTGTGTGCAAAGCTGAAGTTTCACATACCACACTGATTCCTCTTTATGGCAGGGGCCAAACAACTAAGGAATCAACAGACAACACTTCCGAATTCGGTATAGTCATACCACAGAGACCTCTTGTTCCTACTTGCGGTGTCGGCTCAATAAGGTCGCCTAATAGTTCTGAGAATCTACGGTCTCAGCAGCCGGTACATCACCATGGTTATTCATATCAACCACAAATTTACTATGCCCAACAGGGCAGTTATCCTGATTCATCGATGCTTAGTCCAGGTGGCACGATGATAAATGTACTAGATCCGGTGACCCGAATGTTGAGTGAGATGGTATACACAGGTTTACATGCATACCCGAATTCATACAATCTGGGGGGGACTACTAGTCGTAGGATGAGAAGGCAATTAATGCAAGCCGATAAGTCACTAAGCAGAATAAGTTTTTTCCTCTGCTGCTGCGTTTTCTTCTGTCTTCTTTTGTTCTGATTTTGTATACTCTGCTTTGGTTGGCAAAGTATACCTGTATAGGAGACCAAAACTATACAAAATTTCAGCCGGATGAATTAATAAGGCTATCTCCTGTTAGCATGTTTTAGGGTTGTTTTCAAGACTGTAATATGGTAAAGTTTTTGGCTATTGGATAACTGAAGGGATATTGTATCTTGTACGGTTTGCCCAACCACACTTCATTCATAGCTTAAACTTGGGTAAGTTGCAGCCTTGAAGAATGATTGTTGACGCTATACCTAATGAAAGGATTCAGGCTTTAAATTGCCCCTTAATATGATATAGTTATCACTTCATTTTCACTTGACTGTTTATTTGCATTATTGTAATCAAATTGCACCTTTCGGTTAATATTTTAATACAAATTGTATGAATAACTTTCTTTTTAATCTTCGAGGAATTTTAGCATGAGACTGATTATGATAATATTAATCAAGCAAGGACTTTAGCAACATGTCACGTTTATATCGGTACAAGATTACAAGCTTCTAATGTCTATTTTAAAGAAATCGATTATGTGATTCTGTACTGGATATAAACAACATAAACTTCAAATCATTCTCTTCCAACGCAACTCATTCATGCTATTCAGGGCCAGTTTAGTTTTGTTTCTCAGATAACACTTCTGAGTGAAAATTAAAATTTTCTGTTTATGCTTTTGATAAAAAAAAAACCAGTTTTTGTTTCAAAAACACTTTTAAAAAGATCAAAATCATTTGCTTAACAATACTTTCATTTCAAAAATGTTTCTCGACGCAAAAGTGTTTTCGAGAAGCAATATTAAGCTAACCGCTATAGGTGGCATTTGTAGACCATGGATGCTGATGAGTGGAGTAAGAAAGTTCCAAGGAAGAGAGGTCTGCTGGTCTTTCCTGTTTGTTTCGTCTAATATAAATATAATATAGTTAGTTGAATAGAAGGCTGTTGTGGGGGCTGTCAAATTTGACGCCTGAGGCTAGGACTAGGGAATGGGCCAAAACAGGGTTGCCGCGTTCAGTCTCCTTCACCCTTTCACACAGCCAACGCCGTTGCTTTCCTTTTTTAATTGAGTTTTAGGTTCTAGGATGCATGCAGTGGACATGACAATATCTATTCAAATAAAAAAATATATATAGGGTGCCGTAATGAAATAGGTGCTGAGCTCGGTTTGCCTGCCCATAACATACATATTTGAGAAACACACTACTTTATTTTTTTCCGAATTGTGATCATCATCATCTCATCAAGGTGATGGAGCTGGGGTGACGTGTTCCGGGCAGGGGGTTGGTGGCCTTTCATTTTCTTACAACAACTAACATGAAGATTTGCATTTACATATCAACACCACAAACCGTGAATTAGAAGTATCAAATCACAATGATGATCGAAAGTGAAAGCCAACGTACAAATTATCTAAAATACAAAAATGTAAAACATAATTTAACCCCCTTTTTTATCCTACATAATCTACCTAAACAGTCTGCATGAAGATTGATAGTAGATTCGTATCATTTCGATCCTAAATTGATATATTTCGTTTCAGTGGTTTCAGGGTGTTTCGATTTGTATCAATTGATACAAAATTCTGATTTTTTAAATCAAATTTTGAATAATCTATCTTAAATCGTTTTAATTTTTTATGATTGCATTTAAAATTAATAGTTATTAAATTAAATTATCGAATCTAATTAATGATTTTAAAATTTATATTTACGTGTAAATATATTTATATGAATGTAATTAAGATATATTTTTGTGCATATGTAATATATAATCATTAAAAAATAGACTGTAAAATATACATGGAATTTAAATGTATATATAATTTAGAAAAAAAAAAAAACTAAAAATTAGATCATAAATATATATGTGAAGGGTATTTAAAAATATCGATAAATTTTAAATTATACATCAAAACATGCCGATATCAATACCAAAACAAAAACGATACGTGGATTGAATTTGGAACCATCTTTTTTTTTAATATACTGGTGTGATTACATGGAAGTATCTTTCTTAACCTTTTGACAATGCACAAACACCTTGTACACATAAATACTCGAACCCAGATTTCCTAGGATGAACAACATCCACTCATATATTATAAGTAAATAATATAAAGTTTGTAAAAAAAAAATATTAACATAAAGTATTTAAATACAGTTGATATTATTTTTTGAAAAAGTATTTTTATTAAAATTTAATATATAAATAGTTTTACATATTTTTAAGTTTTAAATTATAAATTATACTAAAAATTTTATCATGTATGTATATGTGTGAAAATTTATACATGTGAAAATCACATCTTTAGATCACACGTATGCATTTAAAAATAACATATAATAAATAAATAATATACGATTTGAAACTAATAATAATACATATGCAATATGTACGGAATTAAAATGTAAAAAAAATAATTTAAATTGTGAGTAAAAAGAAATTTGAATAGGTAAATACAACAAATTAAGAATGCTTTTATCATGATATTGTCATTTTTCTATAACATGTCAAAATGTTATCATGTTGATGGAAGGAAAATGCGATATCAAAAAAATAATATTAAATTTCTTGTGATACAAACTCAAGCAATGATATTATCAATATGCTAGCAAAGTGAGTGAAAATTTTTGTGTAATAATATTAGAATGTGCAAAATAATCAAAATGAAGTTGTCCACTTTGGTTGTTGAACTTCTGTTCATAAATTTGAAAAATGTAAAAATTTTAATTATGTAATATAATCTTAACGTGTCAAATCACCAAATTTTGACGAAATCCAAATTCAAAAATTAAAATAAATTTAATTGTGAACTTTAAGCACCAAAATGAAAAAACTCAAGTACTAAAATAAATTTATTTGTCAAGTTGGAGGGGTATGAACTCAAAAATAGTTGGTTTAATTTAATAGATTAGGGTTGAGAGAGGGTTTGGGTCTAGGAGGACGTGAAGGCCGAAATAATGGATGGTAAAGCCTGTCTGCGGGTGCGGGCTGTAAGCTCATATTGTTAAGCCTATGGTGTTTAATTGTGTGATTGTTAATCTTGGTTACGTTATTAGGAAAATAATTTATTGGTTGATGGACGAGAATTATTGTGCCTGCATTTCTTTCATTTTTCATAACAATGTTGAAATATTACTGTAAGCTTTACAGTTCATAACTTTCGATTATATTCATAATTACTTCACTAATTTCATTCATTAATTATTTTTAATTTGAACCCCATGTGATGGTTCAATGGTCAAGGGTGTTCACCATCCCAAGTGTGGTCTGGGCTCGAGTTGTCTAGTCACGTTTATTGTTCGGGTTTTGCCTTGTTGTTATAATTCATCAAAAAAAAATATCTTTAATTTAATATTAGAAAATATTATAATTGATTTATTATACTCTCATTTGCAAGTAAATATTTGCATTATTGGAAAGTAGCTACGAGATTGCTGGACCGAGTTAATGGTAGCTCTCCCCCGATCTCTCGATTATTATTCATTGGTCAGCACTTACGACTGGTTAGGTTAAATGTAACGTAGATGCTGGAGTGATAGCAAAGCCGATGAAACTTCCTTTGTTGCTTTAGTTCGCAATGAGACCGGCTTATTTTTAAGTGGCTACTCAAGGTGTATAAAGGGCCAACAAAATCCAAAAGTGGTTGAAGTGATCGTCATCTGGGAGGCTTTTGTCGTGGCTAAAAGCTTTGAGGATGGAGAAGATGGTTGTGGAGTCGGATTGTTAGCCAAATTTGAGGATAAGTGCATTTGGGCGTTGGCTCCAGTCAGTAGATTTCCTTGACTGCGGGCTAGGGCTATGCTTTGGAGGTTGAGACCTGAATACCATATCACATTTGATCTTGATGGCATTCGGGGACCAAGGAGTCAAAGCTTGAGGTCTCTAGGATGAGGTGGGTAATTCAAGAAGTTGGATCCATTAAAGCTACACGACTGAGCGAAGGATAGAAACCCAATCAAATTTGAAGTTCAAAGCTCTCCAAGTAGGAAGGGCCGAGGGACAAGAAAAGAATGTGTTCCAAAGTTCCAAAATTGATTTTCATCATACAAAAATAAATATTTTATATTTAAAATAGTTAATATAACTTAAGCCGATTGAGTTAACTTGATTGGTATTATTACTAGTGCAAAAGATTGTAGGTTCGAGTGTGTTGAAACGATATCACCTTTAGTCCTTACCAAGGACAACTAGTAGAGAAGATTTGATATTGGGTGAAAAGGGTGTTGTTAGAGGGCATGAAGTTGTGAGAAGATGTTTGTAAAAAATGTTGGTATTGGTTTAAGTTGCCCAATTTTCCTTTTCTTTTTATTTATGCTAGATAAGGTAAAGTCACCTGTAAAATTTGAAAGAATTTAAACAAATATTATGCTCTAAAAATGGATTTGTATAAAAAAAATTAAAAATTTAAAATATTGCTCGACTCCAAATGCTCTTAGAAATTCTTTTTTTTTTTTTAGTATTGCTATTGGAAATTCTTGTTCCGATTAGATCATTTGTATTTATATGTATTAAGATTCCGATTCATGAATCTTTCAATCTGAGAAATTAAAATAAAAAGATCAAACCATTTCTTCTACCCTTTTTCAAATTCGATAAATGTTGATTGATTATATAATTCATTTTAGTTCCATGATTCAAAGAATAATTTCTTATTTGATCCCTTTGAATATCATATTCCAAATTACTCATTTTCAAGTTTATATGACATATTATATTTATTTTATTTTATATGATATGTAATTTATTATGTGATAAAAAAATAAAAAAAAAATTTAAGTGTAAAATTTGAAAAAGTTGTAAGTTTAGATATCAAATTAAATAAAAAAATTATGCATTAAAAAATGTCAAATTCAAATACTAAATATTTATTAAGTTTAATTAAAAACTAGATTAAAATAAAAAACTTAAATCTACAATAATTTTTTTTTAAAACTTACTTGTAAATTAAACGATAATATGCCAAAACAGTCGTTTATATTGGAAATTGGAATTTTATCATATCATTCAGTTTTACCAATTTCAAAATCATTTATATCTTTTTTAGGTAAAAAATAATTTTATAATTTTTCCTTAGCAATTTAATTTATTAAATTAATTTATATGATATGTTAAAATAAAAAAAAATATCAATATATCTAAAAAATAACATTATAATAAATTAGAATTAATAAAATACATGCCTTTTAAAGAGGCGATGAAGTTCGCACAAGTACATTTTACATGCATCCATGGCTGTGTAATTGGAAATAAAAAAAATTCCCATCTATAATTTAGAATTGCTAATATTTTCCAAAAATAATAAAATCTGGACAATTTACAAGTTTGACGAAGGTGTCTTGTATGGTTCATTCCAGCTAAAGGTATCAATTACATGCATATGGTCCTTGTTATTTGCAAATCGGATCCAAGACCTTGGCAGAAATGGTTGCTTTCTTTTTTAATAGTAATAAATACAGTAATAATTCGATAATCTGTTTCAAATAAAAAATAATAACTTCAAAGAAAAAACATTTTTCCAGGGATTATCCTCATAAATTAGATGTTGGAACAAAAAAAATCCAAACAGAAACAATTAACTATAATATCAAAATCAAATCAACTCATAAGATGCTAAAAAAAGGCACAAAAAATAAACTGAAAACAGGACAAAAACCTTCGAAAATTTAAAGAAGATCCCCCAAAACAAGAAGGCTGACAAATTTATATCTCTACATGGAAAACGAAATGGAAACAAGATGATGGAAGGCAAAAGAATCAGCCTCTGATGTGCTTGACTTTGTACCAACCTTTCTTGCATGATTCTCCCACGATCTTCACACCCTTCTTGAAGAAAACCTTGAGCTCCTTGGCTCTCTCCTTTATTTGCTGCTCGAACCCGGCCATTAAACAATACCGAGAAGAAGACGAATCGAACAAAAAGTTTAAAAAAAAAAAAAAAAGTAGGATATTTCAGAGTTGGTTGCTGCGTTGGTGGAGAGTGGTGAAAGGGGAACTCTGAGCTGCTTTTAAGCTGGGGGAGAAGGGGTTAGGCCTCGTGGGATCCAACGCATCATGAGACACGTGGCCTAAATCTGATGGGTAATGTCATTGGTGATTAACACGTTGATTGCGGGCAACGCTTTGAGATAAAGAGATACGTGGGATGTTGTTTTCCGTTTTCGATGGTCCCACTCACTGTACAGCTTTTTTAAAATTTGGAGTTATATATGGAAATAAAGAAAAAGTTAAATTCCACTTTTAGTCCTTATACTTTGATAAAATTTTATATTTAGTCTTTATACTTTAAAAGTTAAAAAAAATTCAATTCTCATATGATACAGCATATGATTGACAAAAAGTAAACATGTTAAGTTGATAAATTTTAACAGAAACTATCAACGAAAATAATGATTGGATTAAAATTTTTAAATTGAAAAAGTAAGAGTAAAATAGGAACTAAATCTCGAATTTTTTCAAAATGTAGGGACTGACAACATATTTTAACCAAGAAAAAGAATGGAAAAAAAGGCGGTTAGGAATATTTTAAATTCTTTCTGGACTTGGAAGTAAACTTGATGACAGTGAAGTATGGGAGGTTATTGTTGGACCCCACAATCGAACCATTTATGGGCTCAAGAGACTAAAAATATTAGCCCAACATATTTATATTTTATAATAAGATAATGGTATATTGACAAATTATTAGATGGTTGTTAATGATGTCTAATTTTTAAATTTTAATAGCAATTATTTTATACAGTCATATAAACATTTTTTAATTAGTCAACTAATTTTAATATAACTATATAAAAAGTAACTCTAAAATAAACAATATGAAATTTTTTATAATATTTAGGGGTAAATCTCAAAATTATACATGAATTTTGATTTAACGTGTAATTGTATACATGAATTTTAATCTGGTGCAATTGTACACGTGAAACTCTGATTGTGGTTCAAATGTATACTTGAAACTTTAATTTTGATTTAATCATACACATTTAAAGAAATAGATGCATCAATTTATTTTCATATTGGATAAATATAATTTTTTATGTATGCAATATATAAACATAAAATGATGTTATATCAATAATTATGTTAATAATTTACAAGAATTGAATCAAATCAATTCATGTATACAATTGCACAAAATCAAAGTTCATGTATGCAATTGTACATTAAACCATAGTTCATGTATAGTTTTGGTATTTATCCCTAATATTTAATAGGCTTAATATAATATTTAGTATTTGAACTTGACATTTTTTCTTAATTTGGTGCCTAAAATTTTAAAAGAGTCAATTTGACACCTAAACTTGGTATTTTTTCCTAATTTGGGACCTAATTTTTTTTTAGTTTCAATTTGGTACCCAAATTTATTAAATATTATAAAAATTATGCTAAACAATAATAGTGTTGAAATTTTTTTTTTTGTTATGCTACAAAAATATTGTCAGTTAGAGAAAATTCATGTTAAAGAATAGGTATTGAGTTATGATTAATGAATTAATATTAAAAAAATTAGGTGCCAAATTAAGAAAAAGAGTCAAGTTCGGGTACCGAATTAGACTAAAAAAGTTTAAGTACCAACTTAGAAAAAGTGTCAAGTTTGAGTATTAAATTGAACCAAAAAATTGAAGTACCAAATTAAGAAAAAAAAGAGTCAAATATATATACCAAATATGATATTAAACCTATTTATTAATATTTTGTTGTAAACCAAGGGGTCCCATTAACACATGAAGTAGCAGCTAGCTGGCTTTTACCCTTTATCGAGCACAGCAGTGTAACAGACAGACAATTAATTTAGTAATTAAAGGCGCCTCAAGTGGTATAAAATTTACACTTCAGGTTGTTGGCTGATTAGTAGTCATTGATTCAACAAACCACTGGCACAGCTCATACTAGCTTCACCAGCTGGACTTAGCTAAAATGGCTTAAGATAAAAAGGAAAAGCAAATCTCCATTTTTATTGTATGTAAATGCATTTATTACAATTTTATAAAATTGTGGTAAGCCAAATCCTATATATTAAAAAGTAAAACAGAAAGTTGGATGAGTGGGAGGCGGCTGAAATTGGGATTATTTTATAGTTAGTTTAATAGTAGAATTTTCGAGAACTTTTGTGGATCCCATAGAAGTGGACCATATAGAATCCCTTTTGGTATATTCAGTAGATGGGCAAATGCGGGAAACAAAAGCAAGAGAAAGGGTGATATATTGTGATACATGGAAGATATTACTCAAATTTTAAAAGAAAATATTATCATGATTCATGTATTATGTTTCGATTTTAAGTATTTATAGGTCATACGAACTAAGTTAAAGAATGTTGGAGTTGATTCGTGAGAAAACCTCTCACATTCTCATATTTTGTGGGGTTACTCTTACATGTCCACTACTTTCACTTTGTGTGATAGTGGGGCATATGATGAGTGGTTTTTTATGGAAAACCACCACTAAAAATATCTCCAAATATAACGTCCCTAAGCATAAAAAATCAAAATAATTCAATCAAATGAGATTTATATATGCTTAGAAGACTTTGACAATTTTCGTGTTTTCATATAGTTACATACGACGTTCTCGTTGATTGTTTTTCACGCTCGATTAGTGATGTTACAATGTCTGAATTTTGCATTTGATTTATGCAATGGGCAAAGGCATTTATGTTCGATCTTTTTCGTTGCACTTTAACGTTTAAACCGTTATTTATGTTTACCTCTAGAATTTTGTATTTCCAAATTTTTATTAATTTATAATAAATATACAATTAGTTATTTCAGTTAGAGTTAGTTAGCAATGTGCAGTTTTACGAATACATAAACCATTTCTTTGTATTACAAGGTGATCAAGTATCAATAAACACCAAATTCTCTCAATTTCAATCTCTAATATGGCATGAGAGGGTCTAATTTTTCTTTTTCCTCTCTTGTTTTCTTATTCTCCAAACATTCTCTCTTTTATTGTTAGTTCATCATGGTTAATCCCTTAGTCAATGCTGCCAGTCTTCCTGCCCAAAACAGATTGATGGTTTTCTTACTCGTCCAATTGCTGATTCCGGTGATCTTCTTTGTGCTTGCATCAAATGCATTAACATGGAGAAACTACTTTCGCTTTCGAGTACCACACCATGGCTTCAGCCTATTGTCTGCCCAATCCAGTCTTCCATTAATGTACCAAGTCCACTGACATTGATATGATATCTAGAATTATTCAGAGTTCTATCTTAACTCTTAAATAAAATGATAGTATGTTTCAGCACACCTAAACTCACGTTCTTTTGTATTAGCAACAATTCTGATACCAATTAAATTAACACTCAATTTATTACATTTTTAAATAAGCTATAAGGACTATTATGTTAAAAAGTCAATGTACTTAATGATTATTTTGTAGTTTTACAATAATTCATCTTATCATTACAGCTGCGCTTGGATCCAAACATATATTCAATCATTAATTTTAACTTTACTTTTACCGTATTAATCTCATTGATGCAATAATCAATCTCATCACTTTTGTTATTAATTTTAATCTTTACCGAAACTAATGCCATCATTCATTAAAAAAGAATTTAAAAATCAAGAAGGGGTTAGATAAAACTTTATCCAATAACTTGATCCATAAAAATTATTATTAAATTAATAGTTTGTTGGCACAAATGCCTTAGAGAAAAGAGTATAATAGTGTAAAAATGATTTAAAAAAAAAAAAAAAAGCGAACTCATAATACTTTTAATCTATACTACTATACATAAAAGGAAGGCACTGCTTCCTTCCTTCTTTGAAGTCTTTCAAAGCTTTTCCCTTTTTTAATCTTTATAAATATAAATGATTAAATTTCAATTATGGTCCCTTTATTTTATTTAGATTACATGAAAATGGTCAAATTTTAATTTTGGTCCTATACTACGCTCGAACTTAAGATTTAATATTCATACTTCATTTTTTTTATATATAATTTGGTACCTCAATGCTTATAATGGGTAAATTACAGAAGTAGTTACCCAATTACGCCTTTAGTATTATTTTGGTCACCCAACTAGTACTTTTTTAGATTTAGTCACTCAACTTTTCGAAATCAAATATTCTAATCACCTCTCACGAGTTGACGTTAGATAAGGGACGAAAAGCTGACATTGGTTTCTTTATTGGTCTAATAACAAATTTAGCCCTCTAGTGTTTATACATTCTATCAATTTGATCCTAAATCTAAAATTTAACAAATTTAACCTTGAATATTTACAAAATTTATCATTTTAGTTCTGATTCAAAAAAAAAAATTCAATAAATATAGCCCTCAACATTTACAAAATTTATCAATTTAGTTCTAATTTTAAAAGTTTAAAAAAGGAAAAATATTTTAAAAGCTCTCATTTTTTGATAAAAAAAATATAAAAAAGATTTAAAAATCTAAAATATAATTAAAAATAAAAAATACACAAAAAAAGAAAAATATATCAAATGATTCAAAAAGGAATGAACACGAAATAAATTGATGAGTATTAGAGAGAGATGAAGTTGGACATCCCCATGAGACATGAAGTTAACAAAGTTATCAATCTTGGTTTAGTTCAGCTCATATTTTCAATTCTTGGACTAGATTTTTTGGGACTTTGATCGTGTGTCTAGCGTACTTGAATTATCTAGGTTGGAAGTTATTGATGACATGTCTAAGTTGTAAAAATCAAGACCAAAAAAAAAAAAAAAACACTATTCAAGATTTTTCATTGTTTTCTCTAGTTGAAGATTGGATCTCTATATATCTTTAAAATAAGAAAAAAAATTTCAAAATAATTGTTTGTAATAGTTTATAAAATTTTTAATTTTTAGATGAATTTAATTAAATAATATGATATTAATTTAAAATATGAAAGTTAGTTTGATTTAAGTCAATTTGATTTTTTATCATATTCTCGAAGGTGGCATTAGTTTAAAATGAGCATAATACAAATGAAGTTAAATACTCTTCTTATTCACCAGGTTTTGGAGGTATGTTAAGGAATATTAAAAATGAAATATTTTTAAATATTTTTTATTTTATTATTATTTTTTTTGAAATTTTTAGAATTAGAATTAAGTTGATAAATTTATAAATGTTGAGGGTTAAATTTATTGATTTTTTAGAATTCGAACTAAAGTGACAAATTTTGTAAACATTGAAGGCCAAATTTGTTGAATTTTTTAAATTTAGGATCAAACTGATAGAATATATAAACATTGAGGCCAATAAAAAAAAATGCCCTTTTCATCACTCATTTAATGGCAACTAACAAACAAATTCCTCCATGTATAGATTATAGTCTATTTTAATGGGCCTTCTTTCCGCCCGTAAATTCTGAGTCCAACTCTTCTCAGTAATGGCTCTGAGCCCAATTAGCTTCTTTCCATGTATAACTGTGGTTCTCAAACTGAATTCCTCTTTCATGAACTAAATTAAATTTATTTTTGAAATTTTAAGATTTGCTACAAATAAATCTCTCACTCAAATATACTTTAATCATAACTATTCATAATGAATGTCTAATTTATATATACACATTATATTTTTTCCATACACGGATTTGATTATATGTATTAATTAAAATATATTAATTTTTAATTTTGTATTAATTTAAATTTTTTTATTTTTTTATTTTTTGTAATTCAATATTTTGTTTGATAAAAATAATTTCTTAAATTATTATATGTATATGGTATATATAATTCCTAGATTAAACATAAATGAAAATGTGTTTATGGAATTTATTGAATTTTTTTTTTTTTTTGTAAATATAAACAGTTAAAAGTGATTACAAAATAAAATAGAAACGATGGAGGCGTGTGAAACTCACCTATAAATTATAATAAAATCCAATTAGCATAAAATCCTTTTAATTAAAAATCTAATTAGCTCAAATTAGAACATATTAAACTTTAATTTTTAAAAAATAAGTTTAATATAAATAATTATGTTAAAAGTTCATATAATTAATTACAATTAGAATAAAAATTCTTTAAGCATGAATTATAATGAAATCAAATAAATATATATACAATAAATATGCATGTGTGTTCGTATTAACAATTGAAATGTTTAAAACATTTTTATTCTAATCAAATAAAAAATTGGAAAAAAAATAAAATTTCTCAATTTCTTAATTGTTAACATTATCTTAAAATTTTAAATATATTTTAACACTATTTTTATTTTTAAATTATTGTTTACATTTTTAATAAATATTTTTATGAAAAATTTAATAACTACTTTAAAGTAGAAAAGATAATAAAAAAAATATAATTTTTAATGAATTGTATTTTATAATTAAATAAAAAAATGATAAGTTTATAATTTATTTTAATAAAAAAATTTATAGAATATTTTAATAATTATTTTAAAGTAAGAAAAGACAATAAAAATTATAAATTTTTTGAATAATAGATATCCTATTAAAGTTAAAATATAATGAATAGTTAAACTTTTAAAATAAATAATAATTTTTAATAGATAATTCAGTTAAAATGTTTTCTCTTCCATTTAAAATATTGCAAATGGAATATTTTATTAATAGTCTAAATTTTACTATAATTTTTTATCAACCTCATCAAATTTATTCCAAAATAAAAACAAATTTAATGAATATTTAAACACTATAAAAATTAAATAGAAAAGATAGAAATGCGCCACTTGTCACAATATTATACTTTTGTACCTTGTTTGTTATATATTATATACTAGTTTCAATGTCTGTGCTATACAAGGGGACTAAAATGAACATAAATCAAAAGTTCAGAAACCCATCTCAGAAATATACCATCAAAAAGAGCAAAAGATTCACGTAATCCCATGAATGCATGGCTTTTTATGATGCCGTAATAAAACAATAAAGAACGTACCTAAGGTTCTCTATAGCCGTTGTTACTCTTAGGCAGCCGATCAACTGTTGTCCTTCCTCCTTTTGTGACCTGCAATCTAATAACTAATCCCCAACTGTCGACTCGGCCGCCGTTACTGCTGTTCCATGAACTGAATTCGTTTGAAGACCTTGGCCGATCTGTGTAAATGAAAGTTGATGGATCAATATTATGAAAGAAAATCCACCCCCACTTCACTTTCTCCTTTCTTCTTCTTATCCTCCTCCTACAGTTTTGCCCACACGCATATCTATTCTGTAAGAAGTTACGCAAAATAAAAACAAGATATGTAGAATAAATTTTTTATTGTATTAATTAAAATTAGGTACAAATAGAAAAAAGTAATAACATCATCATTAATTCTTTATTTGCTCACTTTTAAAAATGATATAAATTAACTTGCTCTAAATTTTTTGAGAGAAACCAATTTGCCAAAATTTCGAAATTGATAAAAATTGATTAAGTATTTTAATTTTTTTTTTTATCTCACCAGAATTCAAAGTAGCCTAAATTAAAGGGAAGAATCACATTTAATTGTTCTCCAACAGCTATGTGCTAGTTTAGTTTATTATATGCATACACAGATGTTGGAAAAGTGGCATGTGCTAAACAACTCATAACAAAATCTAACATAACCCAAGATCAATTTCTCATACACAGGAAATAAATATCTTGAAAGTAATTGCAACCTAGCTTCCATTTCAGCTTTTGCCTTTTCAAATGCTTCATTCTTTCTATTACAACTATATTTGAATAAAAAATATATATATTTAAGGTATTGATCGTTTCAAATATGATACAGATTCATCGTGTGAATCACGTTGTTGTTAAAAAAAAATTTTCTTATAATTTACCAAAAAAAAAATTTATTCAAAATTTTATTTATCAATTATCCAACTCAAATGGGGATTGATTTAAATTTAAAGTATTATTTTCCTGATTTGACTCAAATCGTACACGCTGTAGACACGCACTCACATCCTTTATTCTTAAATAAAATATTATACATTAGTATGCATTGAAGTAATGAAAGCTGAATGGGTTCACATGCACATGGTATCTTCTTCAACGCTATCTGCTTTTAACTACCAAAACAATCATTTTCTATTAAAGCCTAATTGAGAATTATGCTATCATTAAATATTAGTAACCACCAAAGCAATCTTTCTTTTATTAATAATTTATATATATCGTGCATGTTTATGTCCTATAATATTATAGATTAATAAGTTTGCTTCGTTTTTTTGATAAAAATATTTTACATGTTTTTATATTAAGAGTTAAATTATATATATTTTTTTATTTAATAAATGGATCCGTTAGAAAAATATACAAATTGATCATTTTATTAAAAAATCACAGTTAATGTAATCTTTGAGGTGGAACTGATTTTTTATTTGAAAAAAAAAAAAGTATAATTGAATGTGGTATATTATGGAAACTCTAAATTAAGAGTTGGATTGTATTTTCTCCTTCTATTTTTAAAATGAGCAAATTAATCTTTATATGTTAGATCAAAGAGCAAACTAATCTTTCTATTGAAAATTCAATCCATATTTACTGTTAAATGCTTATGTGGCTAATAGAGCAATCAAAAATTGATACGTGACATGCCATATGTACCTCATGTTGACTTGACAATATTTTTAAAAAAATCTTAAAATAAATAATTATTTATAATCATTTTAAAAAAGGATGAACTTGGACAATCATTTATCCATGTTTATAGAAATTATTGGACACTTTATAAATTTTTTTATAAAAATTATATATTATTTTTACTTAATTTACATATTATAAAAAAGTTATAACCTAACATAATTATTTCACCAAATTAAGCTTATATAAGTTTTTATGATTCAAACTATAAACTATTTGCACCGTGAACTCAAATTATGCAAATACAAAAGTCTTATTGCACCGTATCATGAATGTGATATCATTTGAGAGAATGAAGCCAAACACATAAGCACCGAAGACAGCTTGCAAACTCTTTAATTTGAGATATTCAAGGTTTCAAAATGTGGTTAAGAGAACATTTGTTGTCTTAAAAAAATATTTCTCTTATTAATAACATCGCCTTAGTATAGCATAAAAAAAGGTTGGATCGTACTAGCATATTACACACTTCATGGCTTCATTCATAAGTGAATTTGGGATGATCTAAACTTCGAAGAGTACATGAAAGAAAGAGATCACAATAACCTTAAAAATATAGATTTAGATGATGATGATGAACTCGGTTAAGGATTAACATTTGATGAAAAAAAGCTTATGTTAAATATTAAAATGGGAATAACCCACAAATATGGAACACTAGAACAATTAGATAAAATTGCATATGATGTTTAATTTTTTTTGTTATTTTTATTAGTAATCGTATTATTAACTATTTTTTTTGGACAAATATGATACATACGGTGATTTAAAATTAATTTTCATTACTTGTTTAGAAATATTTTTATCGTCCTAATATCTTTTTATGGTGATTAATATTCATATATATATAAATTATATAACTGTGTAATTACAATTTGTACTATTAAATTTAATTTAGAAAATTACAATGTAATTACACTCTCAGTCAAACATATATAAAGAATTATAATTTTATTTAATTACTCTGTGCTATCATCATTTCATTTAATTAATAAACATTCATATATATACAAATCTTCTTTTGAGAGCATTAACGCCTTTTCTTTTTAATATTTGGATATGCAAATTGCATTTAATCTTAAAATTACATCAATAATTCTACAAATGCTTCAATCAAGAAGACAATAATTGAAGCAAAATTTCTATCAATCCGCCGCTGCTTTGAAAAATTATACGAAATCCCTAAATTTCTTCAAAATTTGTGAAGATCTTTTGTCTCCCAGAATCCTTGGGACTTTGATCACCCACCAAACACCCCCCAATTAATTAGGATCAACTTTCGATTGAATCGAGTTAAAAAATTTCAATTTAGTTGAGTTGATGAATTATATTTTGGCAATCAAATTCAATTTAAAATTTTTTCGAATCGAGTCAAAAATTTTTGAATCAAGTCGAATCGAGTTAACGAATCTTATTATTTATATTTAATGTTACGTTTACATGAATTGATTATTTAACTAGTAGACGAAGTACAAGACTAGTTAACTATATAAGTAAGGTTGATGGGTAAATATTTATCAAAACGACGTAGTTTTACCTTTTAACTTAATGATTTTGACTTTTAACTTTAGAAAAGGTAAACATTTATCAAAACGATGTAGTTGTGCCTTTTTTTATTTAGAATTTTGGTAACTCAAATTGTGTAATTCATATTCGAGTTAAACCGAAAAATTTATTTATTTTTTATTTGAGTTTATCCGAATAACTCAATTAATCCGAATAATTTAACTATTTAATTCAAAATTTAAATTTTTTATTGAAAATTTTAAATCAAATCGAATTTTTTTTTACTCTTACAACTAACCAACAGAAAAACGATATTTTCGTTAGTGATTGGAAGCTGCTTTTCTTTTTCCAACAAATAAAATGTTGCTTAATCCACTAATTTAAAAGTGGAGAGACCAATATCAATCAATAATACCCAACTTTTAATCCCAATTCCCTTTTTTTCTTTCACTTTTATGAATTTATTTTTTTGAAAATTGTTCAATATTTTACTAATTTTTAATATATTTTAACTTTTATAAAATATACATAAATTATCACTTGAATGGTCATATTAGAATTATTAAAAATTTTAAAAATCAAACAATTTTTTCATCTTCAAGAAACCAATTTACTAAAACTTAAAAATTAAAACCAAAGTGATAAAAAAATATTATATGCTAAATTTATCATTAAAAAAATTGAAATAAGTACTTCCAATCCTTCATTTACCTACCATTATTTAATAAAATATAAAGTTCGGCTAAAAGTTAATGGCATTGGCAGATGATGTCATGTATTGATCTCACAAAAGTTATGTACAACATGAACATATAACAAGTTATTATAATTTATATAATTACCAAAATAAATACAATTTATTATAATATCCCATCATTAATTTTGTATTAAAAAATAAATATGAAAAATTTATTGTCAATCACATTATGATATTTATTGAGTGGTCCAATTGCGGAACAGATAAGGCATTACAGCACAAACCGTAGACTTTCTTTTTTTTTTTAATAAAATTTATTTCGATAAAAAAAAAAAGAAAAATTATTAATAGGGCCATCAATAATTCAAGAATTTAATTTTAGAAAAAAAAAATAATTCAAAGAATTTCGCTGAGCACATGTTGCATTGCCGACGCGACATCGTTCCAAAAGCACCAATAATTCCGTAACGACAAACGTTCAATCACATGGTCCTTCCAAATAAATAAATACAATAAACAATAATATTGTTAACGGTATATGTCCAACGCTAATTAACGCCTAACGGTCAGTGGACCTCACTCCACTAGTCATATAATGTCACCTATGTAACTAAATCCAAAACTACTGGATCCATATTCACACGTATACCTACCTATAAATAATAAATAAAGTTTATTATTGATAATTATCTTCAAAGAATTTTCATCTACTTCCATATTATTTTCTTATTGCTTTCATCAGATCTAGAAAAGTATGATAATTTTTTAGTTAGTAATTATTATTAATTAATTTCTAAACCTAATCTAAAAAATAAATAAACCCGATAAAACTTTATTTCAATTGATAAAAGTGGAAATCCTGAGTTTTGAATATTTAAATTCGAGATTTATCATACACACTTATATACATAAATTTTTGAAGAGTTTTAGTTCAATTACTTTCAATTTATTGATCGTTATAAAAATTTGTATTTATAATTATATTGCACTTGTACTTGTTACACTTAAAAAAACATATAAATAATTTAAACAAACTTTGCATGGTAAGTAGTATTTATCTGAAACCTATATGTACATTTTGACACATATTGTTGAGTTAATTAATTTTTTTTAAAGCTTGTAAACAAATTAATAACACCTTTTCATATAACTTTAAAAAACTACCTTGATTTCAAATGATGTGGAATAATTCAATTTATTTGCATGTAATATAAATTTATATAAATATACGGGTTAATATATCATTTGATATTTATAATCAGCTTTAATGTTCAATTTGGCACCTAAGTTTTTTATCTCAACTTGGTATGTAAGTTTGATTTCAATGTTCAATTTAATATCTAAACTAAACAACATCATATAGTGCAATAAATATTTGACATGTGTGCTCTAGTAAAAAAATGTAGATACTTAATTAGGACAAAGAAGCTAGACACTAAATTGAACATTGAAGTCAAGATTAGGTGGGGCAAAGAAAAACTCAATTCGGACAAAAAAGCTTAGGTGACCAAATTGAACATTCAAGCCAAATATAGGACCAAATAGTATATTAACCCTAAGTCACATGTGCGTTTATCTATATATACTTGCCATAGATGCATGGAGATCTGAACACCACCGCCTTCAGTCTTTCAACATCAAATGCAAATAAAAACTGTCGGCAGAACTAGCTAACTATATATATATATATATATCACCTGCATTTTTGCTAGCTAATATTCCTTCACTTCTCTTGAAAATTACACACCTTCCAGAACAAATGGTGGCGCCGACATTTAACACAATGCAGCGCCGCTGTGGATTCACTGGGTTTGTTACATTGTGTTGCCTGTTGTTGTTGGAGTGTTTGAAGGTGGCTGGTAATGTCCCCTTCGCACAGGAAGTTTCTGACCTACATTGGCATCGTGCCGTCGCCACTTGGTACGGCAGTCCTGAAGGCGATGGTAGCGACGGTAAGTGCCTAAAATGTTCAACGGTTTTAAAGTATTAATTTGAGATCTGCAAGAGGGTTTGTGTAGTGCTGAATTATGTGTGGTTTTTTTTATATTGCGGCAGGGGGGGCATGTGGGTACGGATCGTTAGTAGACGTGAAGCCGTTTAGGGCCAGAGTGGGAGCGGTGAGCTCAATGCTGTTCAAGGAAGGGGAAGGGTGTGGAGCTTGCTACAAAGTTAGGTGTCTAGACAAGAGCATATGCTCAAAGAGGGCGGTGACCATCATTATAACCGACGAGAGCCCTGGAAATTACGGCGCTAATATTGGTCGCCCCCACTTCGACCTAAGTGGTGCGGCCTTTGGCCATATGTCTGTACACGGCCGGAATGCAGAGCTCAGGAACCGAGGCGAACTCCCTGTCGTGTATAGAAGGTATGTGTTTTAACGTCTAGTTTGGAAATTCTAAAGTGAATAATAAATTATTGAATTAAAATTGTAGGACCCCGTGTAAATATCGCGGGAAGAATATTGCATTCCATGTTAATAGTGGCTCAAATGATAATTGGCTATCTCTTCTAGTGGAATATGAGGATGGAGATGGAGATATCGGATCGATGCATATAAGAGAAGTAAGTGATATTCTCTTTTTCGATGAATATTTTGATTCTGTAAAATATCGGTGACTTCCATGTAAAGGCAAAAGCAGAAGGGCGTATGATTTTGGCTAATGGAGCCAACGTGCAAAGTTCTGAAAAGCACTTGAATTGGTTCTTCTTCTTCTTCTTCAATTGAGACTACTTAACCGAATATCTTGAATGTTAGAGTGAGTGCATGTGATATATGGGCCAGGCCACACTCAAAAGTCGCATCCCTCTCCCTACAGCATCTTCTACAGGAATGATTTGAATGTCATGACATTACATTAGCATGTGCATGCTTCATTTTTTAAGTTTTTTTCTATACATATTCATATTTATATAAAAGTATTATCTTCAAATGGCAGGCAAATTCTAATGAATGGGTAGAGATGAGTCATCTATGGGGAGCAAATTGGAACGTAAATAGGGGGCCCTTGAAAGGACCATTCTCAGTGAAGCTAACAACATTATCAACTGGAAAAACACTGTCTGCAAGGGATGTGATTCCAAGGAATTGGTCGCCAAAAGCCACCTACACCTCTCGCCTTAACTTCCTTTAAGTTTGAACCCTTCAAAGTAACAATAATTGGTCCATGACTATGAGGGAACGAAGGCCCTGTCTTTTAACTGTCAAAAAGGCTCTCTAGTCCCCCCCATGGTAGATACCAAAGCTATTCCTTGCTCCCTTGTTAAGTAGAGGTAACATTGGACAGCATCCAAGGCCTCTTTCTTTTCTTTTTTCTTCAAATAGTTGCAAGTGTTTGATTGAAGTTATTGTAGCCCTCTCCAAAGGAGAGAGTGCGTTAGAATTGTTAATCCCATTTTATGTTTGAAGAAATGTAAGTTTGGAGCATTAAATGTAATAAAAATGATACTCATGTCGTCAAGTTATTTATGCCACTTGCCTCCACACCCATTCATATTTTATAAATGAAAACTTGTTGAGTTAATTAATCACGAAGGATTGTCAAAATTTGTAAGAATCTTGAAGTGGTAGTAGAATAGTATAGAGATTGAGGAGGTGGGTCACACTATTGAATCACATGCAGAGTGTGGTAATGTCGGGGAAAAGTGGCTGTGGGGGTAATGGACAGTGCTGACAAGAAGTATATGACCACCACACACGTGGACAAGATCCCCATTGAAATCCTCTTTGAAAGGAATCTCATTAGGAATTTACTGTCCTGTTGGAGTAAATCTGTGGATTAGGTTAAATGCAAATTTGAAGTTGGTTTTGGGATAGTAAAATTAACATCATTTAAAATATGGTTTAATTTGGTTTTAATATTTAAGGCTTCAACTTGATTTTATATCAACTGTGTTTGAACGTGTAAAAATTAAATATAAACTATTTAGATTATCATTCAAGTTTTATTACGATTCTATTTAGCTTACTGAAATTTTTTTGTTAATTTAATTACCGTTAATTTAATTTTATATTTTAATCATTTTACATTAAAATGTGTTTGATCACCTAATGGATTGCTGATGTGGTACGGTATAATACAAATTTTAGTTTATAATGTTTGCACATTTTGTTAATCTAGTCCTAGTTTTAAAAAATTCAAAAAATTTAACTTTTAATATTTACATATTCTTTCAATTTAGTCCTAATTTTAAAATTTTAAGAACTTTTAAAATTTTTAGAATATTCAAAATTTATAATATATACTTTAAAAATATAAAATATAAACATATATTCTAAAACACATAATTTTTTATTTTCCTTTTTTGTTTATTCTCTGAATTGTAGTATTAGTTTATTGGTTTTATTCTAAATTGTATCAGTTTTTAGTCTATTTGTAGTTATTTAGATAGTCCGTTTCTAAAACTTTGATACTTATAATTACTCGAACTTAGTTGTAGTTATATTACACTTGTTACACTTCAAATAAATTTATTTAAAAATGATTAAACTTTAATATATTTTTAGACCTTCCACTTTTTTTTGTTTTCATTTTCCTTTCTTTAATTTGTTTTTTTTCCGTTTACTCTTTCCCTTCTTTTCAATTTTTCTTTTGTCTTTTAACCAATGAATCTTCAAAAAAAATTTTACATTTATTTTCTATATTCCTCTTCTTTCTTTTCTTTTCTTTTCCTCCTCATTCTCTCTTTATCTTCTTCCTTAGCTCTACTACCACTAACAAGGATGGAGGCCTAATGTCTTCATGAGCAAACTTGGGAGCAATGGATTGTCCAAGTTTAGGTCTAATGTCTACACTAGAGGAATTAATAAAACTCTAGTATCACAGGTTGCACAAAAGAGTCAATAACTGATGCACATATTTTAGACCCTTCATGTTCCTTTGGCGTCATTCGGCTCGACAAGAATGATTCATTGCTTTGAAGAGACTCAAAGCTTGTCTACTTGAATCCTGGTTAAAATGTAAACAACCCAATAAATTGTATTTTTACAAGGATAATTATTGTAAATTCTAAAGATAAAAATGTATAGAGTTTAAATCCGTTAAAACTCTCATATTATAGATAGGCATTAATCTCAGCCATTGATGTAATTCAACTTGTACCATTAGATCTAGGAGAGCAAATCTCAACCATTGATGTAATTCAACTTGTACCATTAGATCTAGGAGAGCTCAACTGTAAATAGAGCCCTCCCCTCTATTTGTAATCACTTCATTCTTGAGTTAAAAATATTTTGAGAACATTTATTTAAATACTTGATGTGCTATTATTTTCTTGTTGCTTTTCTGTTCAATTCAAATCTCTTTGTCTTTTTGAGTTGTTTACACTTTATTACGGTATACAAGTTGGTTGTTGTTCCTTAAGCTTGCCAAAGGTATTACTGCCATTGTAGGCGATTGTCCTAAACTTGGACGATCCATTGCTCCCAAGTTTGCTCATGAAGGATACATTGTCTACATCCTTGCGAGTGGTAGAGATCTCAACGGTAGTAGCAACTAGGGCTAAATGAAAAAAAAAGGAAAAAAAGAAAAGAAAAGGGAGGATAAGAAAAAAAAAAAGGAAATAGAAAATAATGTAAAAAAAAATTAAGGTTAATTAGTCAAAAATGGAAAGAGGGAAAGAGTAAACACGAAAAAAAAAAGAATATATAAAAAAAGAAAAATGAAAAAAAGGCGTGTTTTTAAATATTTCTTTTATTTTTTATATTTTTATAACTTTTGAATATTTTTAATTTTTTCGAATTTTCAAAATTAAGATTTAATTTACATCATGTGTAAATATTGAGGGTTACGTTTATTGATTTTTTTTTTAAATTAACACTAAATTAACAAAATGTATAAACATTGTGAGCTAAATTTGTTATTATATTAGGCCACGTTAGCAATCCTTTAGGTGATCAAACACATTTTAATAGAGGAGTGACCATTTGAAATTAAGCTGAATTGACAAAAAATCGATGACCAAAATAAAATTTAGGAAAAACAAAATTATAATAATATAAAATATTGTGATGTAAATATAAAAAAATTATTAACTAATTTAATTTTATATATACATTTTATTTAATGTCGTTATTGATAATTTACTTTTTTTCATCTTAATTTACCTCATCGATATTGTTGTGATTGGATCTAAACATACACATCATCTTTGATTTTATATTATTGTTAGAGAATTCAATCACTTTGTTATTATAATCGATGTTATTTGAATCGGATTGGCTGATCGGACCGGGAATAAGAAAGGGAATCGATCCAAAAAATGGTTTTGAATCGGTTAGACTAGGAATCGTTATGAACTAGTTGAACATGCTAAAAAGTTGATTGAACCAATGGATGAACCGATTGAACTGAAGTTTTTTTATTTTTTTTTAAATTATTAATAAATTTTTAATCAAACCAATAAATCAGTAACCTCAACGATCTTATTTAAAAAATATTGATAGTAACTAATTACACCATCACGAAGGTTTTGAGCAGAATCTTTAATTTCAAACAAAAATATGAGGCTTGAGGGAGCTTTGCTCGATGGTGCACGAGTAGCAGGCAGCGGGGCTAACCTTCCTGCAAAATAAACTTTTCAGTTTAACATATTATGTGAATTATAGATCTAAGAATATCGAAGAACCTCAGCAACCAAAGTGATTGCTCATTAAAGCCGCGTCAATGGCTCCGACCATTTTGAACTAAATATATTTCATGGTTAAATTGTTAGGGATATAAATTAGTTATCCAAATATTTCTATTACAATAGTTATTTAAATTTACAATATCCACTAAATTCTTATGGAATAATGCTGATATTTTCTGATGTTCAAATCAGTCGGTTTTCTCAATAAGCCTTTTGCTGCGATAAATAGCACTGTCTACCTTCTCATTGAAGGCTTATAACGGAAAGAAACAATCATTCAAGTACTTCAACTAAAAACCTGTGATGGAAAAATAGGTGTACAGTTGCACAGGCAAGACAAGAACTTGGACAAGTGAATGAAATACTTGAAAACAGTTGCCAAATGATCGTTAATCTCCTAAATTTCCTCGATCAAGTTTCAACATCATCATGTCTGTCTACAATCTCATGTTGCATACTTGAAACCCATCCAAGGTCTCTGCTCTTATTCTCCACTGTGAATAGCGAGCCGAAACTTTAAAAAAAAAAAAAAAAAAAAAAACAAGCAAGTCATAAATTCGAAAGAAGGACGAAAATCGATTAAGGTTTGACATCACTTGGAAGAATCAGGATTGGGTTTGACTTTGTTATCAGCCTCAGCTGGAGCTAAAGTCTCTGGTTTTGGTTGTTCAGGGCCACCATTAGCAGCAGCACCTTTCCCTGCTGCCGCAGGTTTATTTTCTCCACCAGAATCTGCTGGAGTCGAGCCTTTCCCATTCTTGGCCTCCTTCCCATCTTTCCCGTCTTTCCCAGCTTTTTCATCTTTGGGTGGAGGCATCATATGAGGTGGAGGGTTCTGTTTGAGCTTCACGAGAATTTGTCTCATCCTGGAAAGATCAGTAGGCTTGCCAGGCTTTGGACCTTGAATCACAAAAACCGAAGCGTTTTTATCAGGATCTTTTCTTCCTCTCTTCTTCTCAATAGTAGCCACCTCACGAGGAATGATCTCAGCAATCGCTTTCCAGTAGTGCAGGTGAGCTTCTTTGTGGAACTTTTCTTGATTAGCCATGTATAGCTGCATCAGCATTCAACAATACAAAATTTGATTTACTTCAGCCTTGTAAACAAGCAAAGAGAATCATCACAAATGCTGGTTTGTACCTTCTCTCTTTCTCTGTTGTTAGCCTTATTCGTTTCACAATTTTGATCCCTTTTCTCGTAAAAAGATCGTTTGTATTCTTCTGCTTCAGTTATTATCTGATCTCGCATCTCCCTCTCTCTTTTCTCCTTTTCCTCCAGATGAATGGCGTTTTGGCTGTGTATCCACGGGAATTTAAAACATTAATCAACGATGACATACAAGTCATGCTGACAAGTATAAGAAATGCCCCAAGGAAGAAGGTAAAAGGAAACAAACCGGCGCCATTCACGTCGGGCGGAGCTTTCCTCACGCATCTCATCAGGCGGAGGCAACACGGGCCCTTCAGAGGCAAAAAACCCATCATCGCCATGACCATCACCACCGATACCACTACCATCCGTGGCAGACGCCCTGAAAGATCCATAAACATCCGGGGAGGAAGGTTCGGTATTATTATTGTTAGTATGGATGTTGTTGTTGTTGTCGGTGGCAATATAAGCAAGGTTATTACTGTAACTGCGATTGAGATTGTGAGGAACGTGGTAAGTAGTATCAGAGGTGAGATCATGGGAAGGGAAAGCTTGTCCAGGTGGAGGAGGAGGGAAGGAGGATGAATCATAGCCCATGTGGGCATCGTCATCGAAAGGGCGAGATGAGGAATTAATGTCTTCTCCTTCGTCATTGTTCATCGCATCGAAGGACTCCATTGATGTTCAAATGGAAGATCCTAAAAGCTCCGGTTACGTAGGTGGACTTCTATGGCAGTGTGTGGGTTGCTGGTTTTGAGCTATTTTTGCTCGAGATACATCGTTATATTCGGATCCAGAGAGGGAAGAGGGAGTTCGTTGGGGTTGGGTGATATCAACTTTTGTATTTAAAATGATAAAATATCATCAAAATAAGAAGTGCAATATTATGATTAATTTACTAATTAATTATAGGTGAAATACCCTTCAAAATATTAGATTTTAAGCTAAAATTCTTTTTATTTAATGTCAAATGTTTATTTTTTTTTATATTTTAAAATTATTTTCTACATAATATACTAGTTAAACTATGTCATGTTAAGCAACATCGATGAAAACATGTGGGTGCACTGTTTCGCGATGGAGATTATAACTTTTCATGAATTTTTCATTTTTCACTCAACGACGAAACTTTATTTATTTATTTTTTTGAAGATTGACGAATCAAATGATATTTTTATTCCAATTTTTACCTCTTTCTCCCTACGAATCAAACTTTTCTTTGACATAATAGTTCAGTTCTTATTATTATTATCAATGATACTCCCTATGAATCAAACTTTTCTTTGACATAATAGTTCAGTTCTTATTATTATCAATGATACAAGTCAGATGCTAAATGTAAAAATAGAAGGGGGCATACCCCCTTTCTCCGTTGAAAGAGATGATATTATCACAAATACAAAGCATAACATAAGAATTAGCTAAATTTGTCCGATGTAGAGGCAGTCAAGAAAGTCGCATTAGTAAATATATAACCTACAAAAGAGTGGGTCAATCTAACCAATCTTAACTACACAATAGAAAGAGTCACTGATTTATCTCTTCATTGAATCAAATCAGTTAAAGGTGTGTGTTCATGAGCCCATGCTAAAATTTTAATAGATTTTTGTCAATATCCATGTCAAGAAATTAAGAACATAAATCCGGTAGCCCAAACAAGATGTCCAAATAAAAACATCCACGCCCAAACTGATAAACTATTCATACCAAATGGGTTATACCCATTGATAAGTTGTGAAGAGCTTAATCGTAGATAATCTCTTGAACGTGAACGGCCGTGCACGTTGTCACACCAGCATCATTAAAAAAATATATTTTAGTCAACATTTCTGTTTAGAAAAAGTTATTTAATATTTGTTTTGAAAGGTCAAATTTAGCTTTAAAAAAATAATGATCAAATTGATAAAAAGATGTAAATATCGAAAGCCAAATTTAGCATGATGCGGATTTCTTTAACTATGTGAATTTTGATACTGTGGTTTGTTGCCTCAGTCACTGAACCATAAAAAAGAATCTGTTAAGATTCCACCTTGAGAAATACACGTAACAATCCCTAATTACTCAAGCTTTGTGTACTAGATGCGGAGTATCTCCTAGCTCCATTTCACTTCCATCCCATTCATTGTGATTTTGGAAAAGCAACTCAATCTGTTCCAATGATTTTCCCTTCGTCTCTGGAACAAGTTTGTAGACAAAGGCAACCGAAAGAGCTGAAAACAGTGAAAACAGGAAAAAGGTTCCTCCCACCGTTATTGTACGAGCGAGAGACAGGAATGACATGGCAACGAAGCCACTGCATACCCTGTTACCTACAGCCCCAAGTGCAGACGCTTGAGCTCGCAACCTCAAAGGGAAGATTTCAGATGTCACTATCCAACAAACCGGACCCATTCCCACTGAAAAAAATGCTACATTCCCACAAACACACAATAGTGCCATTGCTATCCCAAGCTGCCCTTTCCCCAATATGGTGAGGCTAATGCTTAAGGTAAACAAACAGACCGTCATTCCAATTGTGCTGACATAGAGCAACGGCTTCCTCCCAACTCTATCAACAAGGAATGTAGCTATCAATATAAATGCTGTTTTCGTGACACCCACGGCAACTGTTGCAGCAAGCAGCTTAGACTTATTCACAATTCCAGCATCACGGAAGATTTCAGGGCTGTAATACACAGTTGCATCTATTCCAGTGATTTGTTGGAAACACTGGATTCCGAAGCCAGTGATCAGCATTCGGCGAAGTGAAGGTGAAGGGCTTAATAGTTCACGCCATACAGCTTTCTCTTCAGTCTTCTTTCCATTAGAAATTCCAGCTGCAGCTACTATTTCGGACAGCCTCTCTTCTACCTCTTTGTCATTTTCATTTGTTTTTAACAGCACTGATCTTGCTTCTTCGACTTGGTTCTGCATGACCAACCACCTTGGTGATTCAGGGATGATGAAAAGTGCGAATCCTATGAAGACTGAAGGCAAAATTCCAACAGCTAGCATTACCCTCCAGTTTATATGTACTGAAAGACCAGAAAATGCATAATTTGAAACATAACCAAGCAAAATTCCTAGATTTATGAAAATCTCAGGGAAGGATGTAAGAAAGCCTCTATCAACAGTCGGTGCTATCTCAGCAATATAGACCGGAGCAATCATGACCCCAAACCCTATACCTACCCCGGCCAAAACTCGTCCGACCATTAGTACTTCGAATGATGATGCAAGTGTCATTACAGCTGCACCAATTTGAAATACAACAGCAGCAAAGGCCATTGTCCACTTTCTACCTATAACATCTGATGTCCTTCCCCCACCTAAGCTACCTAACAGTGAAATGATGCTCAAAATCCCAACAAGAACTTCTTCTTGCACCTCAGTTATCTTCAGGTCTTCCTGTATAAATATAATTGCCCCACTCATAACACCTACATCTGCACATACAAAAGAAATTCTTATTTGAAATGTGTTTGAAAAGTGGTGATTTCTAACTAAGATTTTGAGCCAAAATGGTGAATTTTAAGCATCCCAAGGTGATTAATTACAGTGAAGTTCTGTTATTCCACATTAAAGTTTGGCTTGTCAATTGATTATAGGCTTGATGCTTAACAATCAAATATTATTACTGACAAGATCAGAAAATATTGCTAATTTCTTATGCCTATATTTTTTGGTTCTACAATATCAATGAACTTTATAATGCTAAGAAGTATCAAAATTCAACCATTCCCACATAGAAATAATAATAATAATAATAATAATAGCAGTCATAACTCCAGAAGAGAGATGAAGAGAGAAAAGAAAAAACTTACCATGGCCAAGAAGCACATTGTTGAGAGATGCAAAAAGAAAAACTTACCATAGCCAAGAAGCACATTGTTGAGAGATGCAAAGATGGCACAAGCAAGAACATATTTCCTGGTACTTTTATTCCTTTCCAATTGATGGTGATGATGTGAGGCATCATCTTCGAAATCATCAGATAGTTCAGAATCCATTCTTTTGTACTTGTTTTTACTACCCAAAAACAGAGTCATTTCTCCATTCCCATCTCCTTGGACACCCACCAATCCCATAGCTCCCACAAAAAATAGGAAAGAGAAGAGAACAGAACAGACCCTGAAGAGTTGCCTTCTCTGGTCAACAAGAAGGATTAAGACATGAGTTGGGAGTTTAGATCTAAAGCTAGAAACGAAGATAAAGAAAGCCTAATAAGCAAGTTGTTCCCTTATATATATATATATATATTATTTATTGTGCAAGCCGGCCACTTGATCATTTTCTAAACCTTACTTACACAGGAACATGAAAAAAAAAAAAGTTGAAAACATCACAATGTGTAAACAAAAGGTTTTTATGTTTTCAAGGCAACAAGTACAGCTCCTCAAGTGTGTAAAATATGCAATGGCAAATGGCACTACTTACCTTTGAGTGTAGTTTTTCTTAATCCATCCTTTGGGTTGCTTTCAGCAGAGTTTGACAGTTTGGATTGGGTAAGCAAAAATAAGCACACATTGGGTTGGTTTTGGTCTCACCGACAGTCCATCTTGTCTTCTATGGCCATGGATTTCGCAGGGTGTCTCTTCTCTGCCGGACCCTCCTCACCATTCACCGCTTTCACGTGTATGTGGAATATATTTGTTATTTCAGGTTGTAATAAAATAAGCAATTACGTTTTCCTTATGTCTTATTCATATATTTGTTCTTCCATCTAACATCTATAATTGTATTATACAATTTTATAACATAAGATTAATTTAAATTTAATCCAGAAATGCCACATATGATAATTTAATCGAAATGAAGAATATATTTTTTAAAAAATATCAATGTGAATAATTATTTTATATAAAAAAAATGGACATAGCTCCACTGAAACTAGGCCTTGTTTTTAATTGCCCAAGCTAATTCAGCTAAAAGCCCATTAAAAGTAAGCAGAGAAAGAGAGCCCAAAAATAATATAAAAAAAGTATAAGAAATCTGCGGTGAACGTGGATCGAACACGTGACCTTCAGATCTTCAGTCTGACGCTCTCCCAACTGAGCTATCCCCGCCACTGCTTCATCAATACCGATAAAATTTAATTATTTGGTGGTTAGCTTTCCTCCAGAAAAGCACTTTTAATGTCAGGAATGGATGGCTTAAATATTCATACTATGTATAATCGAACTAGTACTATTTTAAGTTGATATGTTGCATATATAAATAATTATATTAATTCAACATACAAATAAATATATGTATTATTTTTTTAAATATGTATAATTAAATCATAATCCAAATGTATATACATATGAACTACAAATTAAAATTTATGGGTATAATTGAATCAAAACAAAGTTAGTGTATCAAATTACACATTTAACTAAAATTCATGTATAAATTTAATATTTATCCCTATATTTATTTATTCAAATTTGATTTATTTTTTTTTCTAAAATCTATAATAATAGATAGTCCAAGCTTATTTAGAATTTTATTACAAAACAACACCATAAAGAGTTGTCATTAATTTTTTTTATTATTATAAAATTGGACTCTTATAGATTAATAGTATTTTATAAAAACTAAAATTTGTTCAAATTCTTCTAAAAACACAATTTAAATTCTAAGTTAAAAAGTTTGATGTGCTACGGTTTCAAATTCACTTGTTTCATTTTTCTTGGACGTAAACAGCTGTTATGAATTTTATATTGCTAGACATCCTCTGCTGCAGAGTCCTTGATTTCTAGTCGGTCCAAGTAAATTATTTTATTAGCTCAGTCGATAGACTAAAGAAATTATAATTCAGAGGCAAGGGTGAAAAGTTGGAAGAAAGCATGAAACAGGCTTATGAGCCATGAATATACCCCAGTAAATCAACTTAATGTAATAGTTGGGATTATATGTATGAAACTATATTCTATTTAGGGCTGAATAGATATATCTAACTTCGTTGAATGGATGGCGGCGAGAAAATTACGGAAGAGACAAAACACGGATTGGTTTTGTCAGAAACTGATCAGTATCCCACATTTGAAGGGAAATCCCAGTGCAGGTGGTTTTTAAGTTAGAACCAAGGCTTGAAAGGTCACGACCTTACTTGAACAGGATCTGTTCTATAGGCTCGTACCTCTGTATCCTTAAGTTTCGAAGGAGACAGGATTCCAAGTCTGGTTGATGAACCACGACTGGGTGATCTGAGCGTGATTACTGGTCTGGTGATGCCCTTGCTGGCTCTCCTTGACCGCAGAGGATCGTTCTCAGCTTGCCTTGTGCGGCTGAGAAGGTCACCCGGTTGTCTGACAGACTCATTTCCCTTTTTTCATTCTTGCTTTTTCCATTTGAATTTGCAGACTTAGTTCCTTCGAAGCAAAATCGTCAAATAATTTAAGATTGTTACGATTTAAATCTGCATAACCTCATAACAAAGAAAGTGTCTGCAACATCAACTGTTCCTTCTGTTTTGTAGGATCCAACATCCAGTAACCAACAGTCATTCCAAATAGAAATACAAAAGCTCGAAGCAACCTTCCAACGTAGGCCTGTTTTCAGGAGTCCTTGGGCACTCCAGATACTCCTCCAATCATGAATGTGCACTATATTACGTCTCTTAGAATGAGAGCGGCTACGAGAGAGAAGTGTAAGAAGAACTGGTGCGAATGAGGGCATGTGGGTTGAGATCAACATAAGTTGATTTGTTGGTACCCCTGGCTCTCGAGGCTCAGATAGTGCTTCTAAAATGAATGTGCTGGGCATCCAACGATTTCATAACCCAAATGTTGACAATTTTCTTCAACTTTAACTCCATCGTCCCGTTGAATGGTGCATCCAACAATGAGAGGCCTCTGAGGATTGATATCCACTTGAATTTTGAGAAGCAGATATTGCATGGTTTCCATCATTATCATCAATTGTAGGAACTCTGGCTGCAATGCGACCTAGACGAGCAGCAACAAATGTTCGCAAATAATCAAGGGGAAGGCCCCATGTTTGGATCTAGACATGCAACAATTGTAAAAGGTCAGCTTATGATTACAACATTAGCGTGATGGAGTTCGACTTGGATTGTGTCTTGCATGTTGCTGACATCTTCAGAGGAGGTTTTTGAAGCTACAATCTCTGATAGAACTAAGGCTCATTTTGGGTAAACTGGACCGCAGTCATTCAAGCCCAGATCCAACCGCCTTTGTGTTTCGTGCAGAACACGGCCTTAACCTTCAAATCTCGGGTTTTTTACCTAAATATTACAAAAAAAATTATTAATGACCAAAATGGTACCCCAAATTATTATTTACCAAAATGATATGTTTAGTTAAGTGGAGGGACTCTAACCGGAGACACTAAGGGGTATTTCTGACACATGCTTTTTTATTTTTTTATATATTTAAAAATAAAAAATATTATTTTATTAGTGGAGGGACTTAAAGTGGCTGCACTCAGGGTTTTTTTCAGAAAAATACGAAAAAAAAATACCTGACATCCAGTGGAGGAACACGAAGTGGGTGCACCAATGGAGGGTTATTAAGTAGCGGCACTAAAGAGTGTTTTGACACTTGGCAGCACCCCATTATGTCGTGTGTGTGTGTTTATTTTATTTTAATTGTGAAAATTAATTTGGGTGATTGGAAATTTTTAAGGTTTGTGATAAAAATTAAATGAAATAAAATTTTTGTTATAAAATAAGAAAGGAGGGAGTAAATAAACAGGAAAGAAAGAAAGAAAGAAAAGAAAGAAAGAAAGGAAGAAGGAGAGGAAAGATAGGAAGAAGGAGAGGAAAGATAGGAAGAAGGAGAGAAATATAATGTGTTTATTTTTAAATTTATTTTAGTATGATATCTTTTTAAAATTGTATTTTATTTATTAAAATTTTATTTAATTTTTAACAGATTTATTGAAGATGGATAATCAATTTTTTGTATGCATTTATTTTAATGGAGTAATTTTGAGAACATCGGTTGGATGTATATTTGATTGTCGGGAATAAATAGGAATGATATTTCGTCGAAATATCTCAGTTGATGATATGAAAGCAATGATTAGTGCAAAAATTTTTAGACGTTGTGGGAGAAGGATCTCGAAACTTTTCTACAAGTTTTCAGTTTCGACAGATCCCATCAAATTCACCGAGATAGAACCTGTAGACGATGAAGACGTGGAGACAATGATCGCTCTTTATTTATCGAATCAAAGTGACCCAAATACACTGGTTTAATTGTTTGCCGAGTTACTTTATGTGGAACCTGTACAAATTGAAGATCCAACTCCATTAGAAAATGAAGATTCAACTCCGTGTATGGTGGTTCCAATATCGTACATTGAAAGTCAATCAATCGTACGTGGGCTATACATCGATCTTAATGCTACTGTGCCCGAGAATGATGCAGATCAAAATGGTGGATATGATAGTAGTATTCCTTCTGATAATGAAGTCGATATTGATTGTGATCCGGATGTGGATGAGGTCCCAGATGTTATTGACGATGAAGGGGCGAATGATGATGAAAATCCAGTCGGAAATCCAGTTACACATATTGTGATACACAATAATCCTCCTGGGGCACACATGTCGCTTATAAACCTCGATGCGACACATACCGAGTTCACGGAATACTCTGAAATAGTACCTACTCACCGATTGATTTGTGGGCCAAAATTTTGAATCCAAGGAAGAGTGTATATTTGCTATTAAGCGATATAGCATGAATTTGTCGATAGACTACAAAGTCGCAGTGTCTAAATCGAAATTGTATATTGGGGAGTGCTGGAAGTCGACGGAAGGTTGTAAGTGGCGGGTACGAGCTGCATTTATCCAGAAGTCGCAGATGTGGGAGATAAGAAAAATTGATGGGCCTCACACATGCAGTTCAACACGTTTGTCAGAAGATCACTGGAAACTTGATTTCAAAATCATCTACACACATATCATGCCAGTGGTTAAGGACGATCCGACCATCAAGGTTTCTACACTGATTGTGGACATGTAATCACGATTCTATTATCGGGTTTCATATCGAAAAGCATGGATTGCGAAACAGATGGCAATGGAACAATTGTTCGGTGATTGGGATGCATCATACAATGAGCTGCAAGGATGGATAGTCGCAATGCGACAGTACGTACCGGGGACTGTGATTGAGTTGGTGACACGACCTTATTATGGCTCAGATAACAACATACAACCAGGAAGAAGAATTTTTCAGTATATATTTTAGATGTTTGATCCCTGCGTTCAAGCATTTCCTCACTGCAAGCCATTTGTCCAAGTAGATGAGACGTGGTTATACGGGAAATATATGCAGATCCTACTAATTACAGTGGCTCAAGACGAGAATCAAAACGTGCTCCCAATAGCATTTGCTATTGTGGACAAAGAAGACATGAAATCTTGGAAATTCTTTTTAAGAAACCTGCGGAGGCATGTGATTCATAACGATAATATTTGCATCATCTCTGATAGAGGGAAGGGTATTATTGCGGCCATTAGGCGTACTGATGTACCATGAAAATCGATTTACTACAGTCGACACATTGCGGCTAACTTCTAACGAAAATATAAGAATGCAAATTGGCAGAGTCAACTTGTGAAAATGGGTAAAAAAATTAAGTTTCAAATTATATTTTTAAGGTTTTAATTTTAGACTGTAACTTATGTTTTCTTAATATTCCTACAGCGTATGAGCTAGACCCACACCGATTCCGACAAAGAATGACCAGACTTGAGCTTGACATGACCAGACTTGAGCGTGACATGGAAGGTCAAACGAACAAGCCTCTATGCGAGTGGTTGGGTACCATGGAGCCGTGGCAATGGTCTCAAAGTTTTGATGAGGGGTATCGATATGGTCAAATGACGACCAACCTGACAGAGTCGATTAATGGCGTGTTAAAGAGAAAACAACATCTTTCGATTTCATCCGTGTTCTCCGCTACGTTTTATAGGGTAGCTACCTTGATGCTAGTAATGGGGATACGAGAAATAGATCAGATGAACGCCGGACACGTGTTTGTCGAAGCTGTCAAGAATGTAATGGATGCAAACCGTCAGAGTGCGAGGACGATGAACGTTGAAATATATTCACAACAGTTTCAACGATTTCAAGTTACTGAGACCATTGGGCGTCGACCTTGTATCCCACTTAGGTCATACGGGGTTGATCTCCAAAACAGACACTGCGATTGAAGGAGGTTCGATATACTTCGTTATCCCTATGCGCATGTCGTTGCAGCTTGTGCTAAAGTGTCGCTCAATGTTGAACAGTTCATTGACCCCGTTTACACTCTCCAACGTACGTTACGTATTTGGAAAAATAAGTTCCCCGTCCTGCTTGACTTGTCCACATGGGAGGTACCTCAGATGACTTTCGAGCTTATCCCGAACAAAGGTTTACGAAGAAATCCAAAAGGTCGTCCCCATATCACCAGAATCCGCAACGAAATGGACATTATGAAGAAAACAGACGGCGGTAAGCTGTGTGGATTGTGTAGGCTAGCTGGGCATACTCGGCGTAATTACCCTCAACGAACCTATCATATTGGTCAGTCGTCCGGATCGAGTAGGGCCTAAACTTGGATCGAGTAATTGCCTTCTCTGTTACTTAACAGTTTCGACCTTTCTTCACTCAAAATTTTCTATCTTTTTGTACATAGATCAAATGATGTTCATGTTTGTTTATTTTGAAAATAGACTCATTAAGGAATTAACCATATAAATTTAAGTCTCTAATAATTTTTCTTCAAAGTATCTCACTTAATAAAAATGGTAAAATTGCACTTTAAGTCCCTAAGCCTTTCAACTTTACAATTTGGAGCAAAACTTTGCCTCCAAAAATATCTTCCACTTAATTACTGTTTTATCCCTCCTTAATCAATCTAGTGTTTACGATTTTGAGTTTCAAGTCTAGTGTTTATAAATTAGGTTTTAGGGTTTAATGTTATGAAATTTAAATAAATGATCAAATAGGTTAAAATATATGTAAATTATGGAGAAAAAATTCATCATTATAATTTATCAATAGTTAAATTTAAACACTGTTAGATACAACCCTAATATCCATGATTAGATGGTGTGGTTCTCGGGGTATATCTTCGTGGTGGCAGACATCTACGTCGAGGTTGCTTGTTAAGTTCATCGTCATCATTAGGGTCCATTTGCCCCAGAGGAGTAGAGTATTGTCCGGGAGGAATAGAGTATCGCGGTGACTCGTCAAACTCAACATGATATCTTTCTCTTGAGTATTGCGATGGCTCGTCAAATTGAGACTGATATCCTTAGCTTGAGTATTATGGTGGCTCGTCAAACAGAGGCTGATATCCTTGGCTTGATGAGCTATGCATATGTGACGATCCCGCAAAATCAAGACGATAAGAATCATCGTCATCCAATGCCTCTTCATCCTTCTCTTCTTGTTGCTCTGGCACTGGCTGTGGCTTTGGAGCAGGAGTTACATGATAGGGGCGATATTGTTGAGACATGTATGGGGGAATTATCGTCGATGAAGCACCAAGTAAATATGGTTTCCCAACCTCAATAAACCACTGTATATACTGCACCGATGGTTGTAAATCCGGAGTGTACTCCATCGGAGGTACTCGAATCATTCGGTTATTCCACACATAAACATATTGTCCAAGTACACTCCCTCAATCACAATTTGCTTTCCCTTTTTATCCATCCTATGGATAGACCTTAATTGGAATGGCGGCTGCGTGATAGGCTGTTTACAACCAAACTGTCGGAATACTCGATCTCCGACATACCACTCCACTGTTTAAAAATTGATTATCGGTGCGTTAATGCACCATTGGTCTGAGTGGAGGAATGTCGAGGCGGGAATAACTGCGGTAATTTCTAGCTGTATATATGGGGTTCAGATGAACTGCACAATTAATAACATGGCAAGATATTAATAAGAGTAAAGTAATATAATTTAGTAACATGCAACCATATTAACACGAGTCAAGTAATATAATTTAACATGTTAATGAATAACATACCCCTTCCCCGGCATATTGCTCTAGCATCAAACGATACATGGGAACTGTGTACTACCTCCCGATCCTCGATTTTGTTTTCCATCTAAGAAAACAAAAAATAACTTGTTAGAATAATATAATTAATAAAATATGTAAAATAATTAAAATTTAGGGTATATGATAATCACCTATTAACGAGTGGAAAGACATATGTTTGGTGCCTAACGGATGCCAAGAATGACATCCGATATAGTGCCCAAGATTGCAATAGCACTAGGCATCTGCCTATATCTCGGGAAGAAGGGTTTGTGGCGCGACAAAGTTCTCGATATAGCATGGCAAACACCGCAGATCCCCAACTATATTCATGAATCTTTCGTAAATCTCTTAGTAGGGGTAAATACATCAAGTGAATCTTAATTTTATTTGCGTCCGGCATGAGTATGCCTCTTATCATTAGCAAAATATAGGCTCGAACGGCCCAAGAAAGATCCATTTCAGTTTCGTGTTCAGACAAGTGCTGAAAATTGTTCTTCAACCATGTAAATAACAACGGCGTGAAGTCATTGTTATTACTAAGTGAGCGACTTAGTAACTGGATGCACATCGTTGCTGGCTCTTGAAACGAACTAATACTGGTGACCAGTACACCATTGATTGGTAGCCCTAGTTGGACCACAACATCCTTCAATGTCACAGTGCACTCTCCACAAGGCAGATGAAATGTGTGGGTCTCCGAGCGCCAACGCTCCACCAATGCACTGATTAAATCATATCTTAACCCAAATTTTTGGATCAATGCCGCTGATCCAAATCCGGCATCCCGCAAGTACGGGAGCAGACGTTCATGAGGGGAAAATTTGAGGCCCTGTGCACAACTCCTCAATGAACGATACGCGAGCTCTTCTTGTTAATTTACAAAAATAATTAGTATAACCAAAATTAAATTTGTAAACAAATAATAATATCGTGAATGATATAATGAACAAATAATAATTTTCATTCATATTGGCTTGGTGTGTATCTGCATTCACTGATTTGGCTATGTGAAGACGTTCCGAGTTAATTAATGAAGCCATTCTGCAACTTGAAAAAAATTATCAAATAGTTCAATACATAAGTTTACCAATATAATACAAAAATAATAATTAAATACCAAAATGTGTTATTTACTATACTAAAATGTGTTATTTACTAAAATAGTACAAAATATATATTTATATATCAAAATAGTATCCACACATCATTATTTACTAAAATGATACAAAATAAAAAATAAATATTTATTTTTATATTATATTTTGGTAATTAATTAGTTAGGTTTAACTTTTTGTGAATTATTAAAATTATCTTATTTTTATAAAATAATAAAATTTTTAATTCAATACTTGTAACTAATTTTAATTATAACTTAAAAATGTATTATTATTTATTTTATTAAACACTTGTAATAGTTTTCTTTCACATTTTATTAAACAATCTTATGACTTGTATAATAAAATTACTAACTAACAAAATTTAAACATTATTAAATTTTAAATCAATAAATGTGAACAATATTTTTTACTTACTACTACTAACAATAAAATAAAATTACTAACTAACAAAGTTAAATTAAAGTAAATTAATAATAACATAATGATCAAACTTATATTTCTTCTTCTCTTCTTAATTTACTCACCAACTATAACAACATTAAATAACAAATCAATTAAAAATTAAATTAAAGAAAACAAAAAACTTAAAATAATCAAATTAACTAACAAATTAAAATATTTTAAAATTAACCATATTTAAAATATTAATTAAACTTACCTTTCTTCCACTCTTCTTAATTTACTATTTTAATCAACCTATTAAACAAATAAAATTATAATAACAAATCAATCACATTACTACTACTAACTAACAAAATAAAATATTTTAAAATTAAATTTAAAAATAAACAGATTACCTTTTTTTTTCCTTCTTCTTCTTCCCCTTCTTCCTTCTTCCTTCTTCTTTCTTTCTTTCTCTTTTTTCTTCAATTTTTGTTGGTTCCCCCCTCTCCACCTATTTTATAACAAAAAAATTTATTTTATTTAATTTTTATTACCTACCAAAAATTATTAACCACTCAAATTAATTTTCACCTCTTAAAAAACCCACACACGATACAATGGGGTGTTGCCAAGTGGCAAAACACCCCTTAGTGCCGCCACTTAAAAACCCTCCATTGGTGCCGCCACTTTATGTTCCTCCATTGGGTATCAGGTATTTTTTTCTAGTATTTTTCTCGTATTTTTCTGTAAAAAAACCTTGAGTGCCGCCATTTTAAGTCCCTTCACTAATAAAATAATATTTTTTATTTTTAAATATATAAAAAAAATAATAAAAAAACACGTGTCAGAAATATCCTTTTGTGCCGTCACTTAGAGTCCCTCCACTTAACTAAACATACTATTTTGGTAAATAATAATTTGGGGGTACCATTTTGGTCATTAATAATTTTTTTTTTGTAATATTTGAGTAAAAAACCCGTAATTTATTTAAAATAAAAACAAAATAAACCAAATTGATAAATAAAGAGAGAAACAGTTACATCAGATGTCAGATGATGGATGTGAGAAGACCTAAAAGTTTACTGAGTGCGGCATATGGTTGTACCAATATAGAAGGGTAATTTATTAAAATAATCCAAAATTTTTGATTATTTACGAAAATGACTCAAGTTAAAAAATATACACCAAAATGACCTGGAATGAACAGTAAAAATTGATATTGGTCATCTAATGGTCGACACCACCTGGCCAGTGATTGGTGTTAGACATAAAAATTTGTATTTTTTATGTTGGCCATGCAATGGCTGACACTTATGTATTTTTTTTAAATACGATATTTTATTGATATACGAAAATACGAGAATTTGAAAAAAAAATTTTGGGTGTCGGCCATTGCTTTTTTGTTAGAAAAAAAAATTCAAAATTTTTTTGTGTTGGCTATGCAATGGCCGACACCCACTTTTTAAAAAAAAAATTTGTATTTTTTGGTGTTAGTCATTGTATGGCCGACACTTCTTTTTTGAAAAAAAAAATTCAATTTTTTTTGTTGTTGACCATTGCTTTTTTCTCAAGAAGGAGATGTCGGCCATTGAATGGCCAACATAAAAAAATTTTGAAAATTTTTTTCTGACAAAAAAAAGGATGTCGATCATTGCAATGACTCTTATTCAATTCGTAAATAATATTTGAAACTTATTCAATTTATATCTTCATAAATAGGATGATAATGCATTTCAACGCAATCGAATTTATATCTTCATGCATTGACAACAATATCTATGCTAATCGAACTAAGACTCAATCGATCAAATAAACTCTTTTGTTGCCACTTATTCAATACAAAAAAAAGTATTATTACAAGTTTTTTTTTTTTGTAAATTATAATAACAAGATAAAACTCGAAACAATAAAACCGAATCAAATTCAAGTCATATCAAGAGCAGTAAACATCCTTAAATATCAAATCATTACATGAGTTTCAGTATTATTACAAGTTTAATAAAATAAATACCTATCTATATAATATTGGTAACTCTTTAAATTCATTATGAAAAATGTGAAATCTTTTTAAAATTAAGATTTATAATCATGAATATATTCATATAATTACAATTAAAATCTATTAGATTATGATACACTTACAATATGAATGAAAATAATTATAAAATACATTTGTTAAAAATTGACATAAAAAGTTCGATAGGGTTTTAATTGAATTAGCAGAGCTGAGGTGCTGAATTTTTAAGTGTGTTGGGTTTAATGTATTTTTTTTTTATATTACATGTATGTATTTTTCTATATTTAGCAAATTGTAAAAAGATATAAATATTCTCAAAATAATATTTATTGTAAAATAAATAAATTTTTATAAAAAATTCATAATTGAGTTGAGACTAAGTTGATTAGTTACACCGATTTAGTCAAGCACATTATAATATTATAGTACTAGATTTGTCCCATTTACGATGTTAAAATTTATTCAATAATGAAAATAGATGGAGTGGTAATGAATTTGCATTTTAATATATTAAACATGCGTTCAATATCTGAATTTATAGTTTTTAATTCATTTATTTAAAGATAATATAAAAATATGAAAAAATAAAAATATTGTCATAATAATATTAATTATAATTTAAAAGAAGGGATATATATTAAATTTCATAACTAAATTGATGAGCCGGTTAAAGACGACACAAACTCAATAGAATGTTTAAATAATAGTATAAATAAATAGATATATAGAAATATGCATATAATTACAACCAAAATAATTAGTATAATTGCAATGACAAAAAAAGGGTGTCGATTGAAAAAAAAACACATGTCAAAAATACCTTTTAATGTTGACACTTAAAATCTTTTCACTTAACTAAACATATCATTTTGATAAATAATAATTTGAGATATCATTTTGATTATTAATAAAATTTTTTTATAATATTTGGATAAAAAAACCTCAAATCTCTCTCTAGTCTTCAAAATATGACATCTCAATATTGGCGTTAGTACTTCTTCCATTTTCTGGTTCAATACGGACGGTAAGCGAGAGCCCAATCGAAATCGAAGAAGATGGTGTTCATCGCAACGCCAAATTCCAAAACTTTTTCCCTAAATCTAAACCCTAAAACCACCACTCTCCTTTCCCTCCAACAATCCATTCAACTCCGCACCCAAATCCCTATTTCTCACCAACACCTTCTCCTCTCCCCCAACCCCACCTCTTCACTTCTCCATTCCCCCGATCCCGATTCCGTCCTTCTCTCCCAACTCCAAATCACCCCTTACTCTACCTTATTCCTTCATGTTCCCCTCCGCGGCGGCACCCAACCTGGTCCCAGCGGTGCCGCTGTGCCCAAGCCACGCTTAGATTTTCTCAACTCCAAGCCTCCCCCTAACTATGTTGCTGGTTTGGGGCGTGGTGCCACGGGCTTTACCACCCGGTCTGATATCGGTCCCGCCCGTGCTGCTCCTGACTTACCTGACCGGTCCACTACTACTATTGGTGGTGCTGCAGCGCCCTCTGGGCTTGGCCGTGGCCGCGGAAAGCCTGGTGAAGACGAAGAAGACGATGAAGGTGAGGATAAGGGTTACGATGAAAATCAGAAATTTGATGAATTTGAAGGAAACGACGTGGGTCTTTTCGCCTCCGCGGAGTATGATGAAGATGATAAAGAAGCTGACGCTGTTTGGGAGGCCATCGATAAGAGGATGGATTCAAGGAGGAAAGATAGAAGAGAGGCGAGGCTGAAGGAAGAGATAGAGAAATACCGAGCGTCTAACCCGAAAATTACTGAGCAGTTCGCGGATTTAAAGAGAAAGTTGCATACTTTGTCAGCCGAGGAGTGGGAGAGTATTCCAGAAATTGGGGATTATTCGTTGAGGAATAAGAAAAGGAGGTTCGAGAGTTTTGTGCCAGTCCCAGATACTCTTTTGGAGAAGGCAAGGCAGGAGCAAGAGCATGTTACGGCTTTGGACCCAAAGAGCAGGGCTGCGGGTGGGGACGGAAACTCCGTGGGCGCAAACCCCTGTAACGGATTTAACTGCTGTTGGTGAAGGGAGAGGTACTGTCTTGTCTTTGAAGTTAGATAGGTTATCGGATTCTGTTTCGGGTTTAACTGTTGTGGATCCAAAAGGGTATTTGACTGATTTGAAAAGTATGAAAATTACTAGTGATGCCGAGATTTCGGATATTAAGAAGGCCAGGTTGTTGTTGAAAAGTGTTACGCAGACCAATCCCAAACACCCTCCCGGTTGGATTGCGGCTGCAAGGTTGGAGGAAGTGGCTGGGAAGATCCAGACAGCTAGGCAGTTGATTCAGAAAGGGTGTGAGGAGTGTCCCAAGAATGAAGATGTATGGTTGGAGGCTTGTAGGCTTGCCAGCCCGGATGAGGCGAAGGCTGTGATTGCTAAGGGAGTGAAATCAATTCCCAATTCAGTGAAGTTGTGGTTGCAAGCTGCTAAATTAGAGCATGATGATGTGAATAAAAGCAGGGTTTTGAGGAGGGGTTTGGAGAACATACCGGATTCTGTGAGGTTATGGAAGGCTGTTGTCGAGCTTGCAAATGAGAAGGATGCAGCGACTTTGCTTGAAAGGGCCGTGGAGTGCTGTCCTTTACATGTGGAGTTGTGGTTAGCACTTGCTAGGTTGAAGGATTATGATAAAGCTAAGAAAGTGCTTAATAGGGCAAGGGAGAAGTTGCCTAAAGAGCCTGCTATATGGATTACAGCTGCGAAGTTGGAGGAGGCTAATGGAAATAATGCTATGGTGGGAAAGATTATTGAGAGGTGTATTAGGGCATTACAAAGAGAAGGATTTGTGATTGATAGGGAGGCTTGGATGAAGGAGGCTGAGGCGGCAGAAAGGGCTGGCTCTGTTGTGACATGCCAGGCAATCATTCGAAATACAATTGGGATTGGAGTGGAGGAAGAGGATAGGAAGAGAACTTGGGTGGCTGATGCCGAAGAATGCAAGAAGAGGGGTTCAATTGAGACTGCTAGAGCTATCTATGCTCACGCTCTTACTGTCTTTTTGACAAAGAAGAGCATTTGGCTGAAAGCAGCTCAGCTGGAGAAGAGTCATGGGACAAGGGAATCTCTTGATGCTCTTCTTCGTAAAGCAGTCACGTACCGGCCACAGGCTGAGGTTCTTTGGCTTATGGGTGCCAAAGAGAAATGGCTTGCTGGGGATGTGCCTGCCGCACGGGCTATCCTTCAAGAAGCATATGCTGCCATACCTAATTCTGAGGAGATATGGCTTGCTGCATTTAAGCTTGAATTTGAAAACCATGAGCCTGAGAGAGCAAGAATACTCCTTGCCAAGGCTCGAGAAAGAGGAGGCACAGAGAGAGTATGGATGAAATCAGCCATTGTGGAGAGAGAATTGGGGAACACTGAGGAAGAGAGGAGGTTGCTTGATGAAGGATTGAAGCAATTCCCGTCATTCTTTAAACTGTGGTTGATGCTTGGGCAGCTCGAGGAAAGGCTTGGTAACTTAGAAAAGGCAAAGGGAGTTTATGAATCAGGTTTAAAGCACTGCCCAAGTTGTATACCTCTATGGGTTTCTCTTGCTATTCTTGAAGAGAAAATGAATGGGATTGCTAAGGCTCGAGCTGTACTCACCTTGGCACGGAAGAAGAATCCACAACAACCTGAACTCTGGCTTGCTGCCGTACGAGGTGAAGCAAGACATGGCTACAAGAAGGAAGCCGATATCTTAATGGCCAAGGCATTGCAAGAGTGTCCAAATAGTGGTATATTGTGGGCAGCATCTATTGAGATGGTTCCAAGGCCTCAACGTAAAACCAAGAGCATGGATGCCCTCAAGAAGTGTGATCATGATCCCCATGTCATTGCCGCGGTGGCTAAGCTATTTTGGCATGATAGGAAGGTGGAAAAAGCCAGGACTTGGCTAAATAGGGCTGTGACTCTTGCACCGGATATTGGGGATTTCTGGGCATTGTATTACAAATTTGAACTTCAGCATTGTAATGAGGAATTACAAAAAGAAGTGATGAGAAGGTGTGTTGCTGCAGAACCGAAGCATGGTGAGAAATGGCAAGCTATTTCAAAGGCTGTAGAGAACTCTCACCAGCCTACCGAAGCCATTTTAAAGAAAGTAGTGGTTGTGTTGGGCAAGGAAGAGAGTGCTGCAGAAAATAACAATAAACACTAATTACTTTTAACTAATAGTTACTTGTGTACTTGGGAGTAGTTCCAGCTGAATCTATTGTGAAGCATGTTTTCTTTGGTTTTGGACAATTATGGTGAGACTTTTTCTTCTACTATTATATTTTAAGCATATAGCGTCTACTTGTTTTGTTGCCTCGTTCTGCTTGTCATTGTTTCCAGAGAAACAACAATATGACATGCTTTGGATTTTGATTTACAGTGGATATCAGTCCTGTTTAGCTAGAGCAGAAGTATATTCATCCTTATTGTCGTATTAAAGCTTAAAAAGATCCAAAAGAATTCGAATGCTCTTTTTATCTCATCATAGTTCTAATCTCATGACTGCTCGAAATTATCATTAGGATGTACCACTATTGCTTAGTTTAGTGTTTATATAATATGAAGAATCAATAATCAACTTTCAGATGCATATGCTTTGCCTGCATTGTGTTGTGCTGTACTTTTACCATTGATGATGGAGTTTTATTCTGAGATTTCCGAGTTGAAACTAGAGTTAATTGAAAAAAGCATCAATCTCATAGGTTTTGGTTGATGGGTTTTTGTAGTGCATTATTAAAACAATGGTAAAATATATCTATATAGTTCTGTTCTCTTTATCTTGTGCCTGGGCTGCATCACTTGCCACTTTAGACAGCTGGTTTTGGAATGAATCTGAGTTCTTGTTCCGACTTCGGTGAACACCTGAATTTGTAAGACTTGGGTCACTCACAACCTGCAACACAGTTGGTTTGTTTGGTTTAGCCACTCCACATTTTACATGTGAACATGTATGTTTTTTCAAGTTATATTATTTGAAATGTTTCCAAATGGTAGCGCCTGTGGAACTCTTTCATGGTGAGCTTATTACAAACTTTCTTGTCTGTATATGCCTTGGCAGCATGCAATATTCTCCATCTATCATTGCCATTGGCGAGCTCTCTAGTCCTTTAAAGCTGGGGGCACATTTCCATCTAAGGTGTTTTTCTCTCCTGGAATTGCATTGGGTGGAAGAGAAGTAGAAAATTTACGGTCTTTATGTCATTGCCCATTTCTTAATCACTTATGCAGTATTTTTATGCACCTTTCCTTAAGGCATTTCCTTCTGGTGAACCTATTTGCCTCTATAGCAGGTATCCCTACTGTGTTTGGATATTGGCATTCGGCATACAGCTTCAATTATTTTATGATGAAAGTCATTTTGGAAATGTCCGGATAAGACTTAATATTGTGTTTTGAGCTGTCATGTATGTCGGCAATAATTCCATCACTTCATTGTCAACGTGAAAACCATAAATGAATCCAATAAAAAATTGAAGTTTTGGATTTGTCTTCTTGTATTTTCATTGGTCTAAATTGGTTTGAGTTGAGCATTGCCGTCTGAAATCTAGCAGAAACAGTCCCTTTTTCAGGCCACTTACTAAACAAGATGTCACATTAAAAGAATTAATGCACAAATCAAACATAGAACAAACATGAAATTGTATCATAGTGAGACGTAACACAAACTTAAACAATTGATGAGCATTTATTTCTTTTTATGTTTCTCCAAGTGATGCCCAGGTATCCTCCCCAACATATTGGAGAAGTGATTAATAACAAAACTATAATTGTTATTTTACATAAGAACTCACTAGTCATGCTATTTCACTCCCACCCATCGATATTTTATTTACTTATCCATCCCTTCCGTCTCGGGTTATCTGTTCAAATCCAAAAGTTTATTGGAAATTTGAGACGATTTGAGCAAAGATATTAGACCCAAAATATGAGTTTGGAAAAAAAAATATGGATTAGGTTTTGATTTGAACATTTAAGCCCGAGCTTGGATTAGCTTGTTTTAAGTTTGTAATGTTTTATATTATAATATTTTTATATATTATAAAATTTATAACACATAAAAATCAAATCTATAGTAATATTTACTGCTATAATATAATATTTAAAAAATGTTAAGATGATTATATATAAAATTTTAATAAATAAAAATATATAAATATTAAATTAAATTAATATAAGTATATTTTATTTGTTAAAAAAAAAAAATAAGCGGACTTAAAATGGGTTTAGGTTAACTATTTATAAATATGGACAGGCATGGGTAAAATTTAAAGTTCATATTTCGACCTAAATCGAGTTTAAACAAACATAGAGTATATTAATATTATGCTTAAACTTAACCTAAACTCGGCTAGATCTGTCCATTAACACCTTTACTTCTATCATCAAGAATTCTATTCCATTGCCATCCCAAGAAAAAAAGAAGAAATAAACTAGTACTAAATTTATTTGTTTTTGAATTTATTTGATTCAAATTGGTTGGAATTGAATTTTACTAAAATCATTATGTAATTAATAAATAAATTTGAGCAAAATTTACTTAAATTGTCCAGTATGCAGTTTTTACAATCATTTGTATGTAAATTTTCTCGAGCTTTATAATCAATTTACTGAATTCTATTTATTTTGTCAACTTTTATATTTGTCCGTAATTGGATATATCTAATCTTAACTATTCATATGCTAAAATGAATGTAAATGCCATATAGTGACGATAAAGTAGATTTTGGTTTAGCTTCAAACCTTGGGTTGAAACGAATAATTTTTTAATAGATAATACTGAAACTATTTAAATGATTTAAGAAAATGTAACTGATCAACATTCAACTGTGACACATGCTATTAAGAATGTGTTGTAACTTCTATGAATGGTTAAAGTTACTTATATCTTCAGAGAAGGTCACAAGGTAATTGATGAGTTAACATTAATGACGTTATCAAGACCGATGGATAGGTACTTTTTGATGCAACCGCCGAATGAAATCCTACTATTACTTCATAATGATTATTTCGAAGTGATTTGGCTTCGAATAGTTTAAGTTGTGGTTCTTTTGGTTTTGGTACCAAAAAGAAAGTAGGATTTGGTTTAAGCAGAGTTAGTAAAAGAAAGGTAAATTAAAAAGAAAATGTGAAGTGTTATTAAGTTAATTAAATGAGATTGTTATGTGTGTGGTTGATCATTAGGGACGGGTGGCGTCGCAAATAAGGAAATGGAAGGATGGTGTCATGGGCCGGTGATGGGTCCCACCTTTCGGCATCAAATGCCTTGATTCTATAATAACGACAGTGGGATGGTAGTGTCGGTTTGCTTTGCATTCCCAAGTTTTTAATCTCTTGGGAATTCTCCCAAATGCAAAGACAGAGATGAAAGTAGGGTGTAATCAATATTACAGACTATATTTAAATATAATTAAAACATCATGTATGAAGTGGGCCAAGCCATCAAAATCTTCCTTGGGATTGGTTAAAAGTAGCATGATTTTTGGCCAAAGCTAATGCTGCATCATTGCATTTGTTATATAATAATAGGCTCTTCTTTTTTATTTATCTCGATTTTAATTGAATATGAATTTAACCAAATCCAAAATATAGAGAATAGAGAAAGAGATGACCACTCTTTCCTGCAATCAAATTGGACAATAGGTGCTACATCTGCAACATTACATCAACCATAATCAGCTAAAAAGGGTTGCTAATTAACATTGAATCACACTATCTAGCTTGGTATACTGGACACTACTAGGACCAGAAAGCTTAGTGCAACAACAAGAAGCGGCTAAAAGGCATGAAAAATACGCAACCTTTTTGCAGAATCTCTGGGAATGGATGTTTAAAAGCCTAAATGATAGGAATTAAGAAATAAAGCCATTCAAGGAACCACTAGTTGGATTTGTGAAAAATAGGTCAGGGTCTAGATTCTATTGATCCTTCCACAAGAAGGGTTTCATTGGAGAAGAAGCTGAAGCGGGGACATCATGTTGTTTTCGGCGATCAGAATCATTCAGTTCTTGCTGGTTTTGATTGGTGAAAGGAAGATTGGAGCGCAAAAGAAGATTGTTTGTGGTATCTAAATCATCCCACACAGGACTAGCTGGACCCCAACCTGCTGGAATTGTATTGAACCAAGCCTCTGCCATATCACCCCACACCAATTCCTGAGAACCAGAGACGCCTTCCCCTGCTCCAGAACTACCCTCTGCAGCTGTTATATGCATCTCGTCGCTGTCTGGATGCTGTGCTGGTGGTGGTGGCTTTATTTCCAGTTTTGGTCCCTGTTCTTGCCTTGAATTTTCATGGGGAGTTTGCGGAGAGGAAACGGTTGAAGTTGGGGTCGGGGAGGACGTATCCTTATCTTTGTTGAGGAAAAGCTCGGGGAAATTGAGCCTTGCATTCTCACCTCTCAACTTGAATGCTTCGCGATCATAGGCTAAAGCTGCATCTTCAGCTGTATCAAATGTGCCAAGCCAAAGGCGAGTCCTGTTACGAGGAAGACGAATTTCAGCTACCCATTTACCCCAATGCCTCTGCCTCACGCCACGATAAAGCTTGGTAGTATGGACAGGCTGCAGTGGCGGCCGAAACATTTGTCCACCATCCTGCCCCAATCTTGTCGTCGTCGTCATCATCCTCCCTCTCGGACTCAAATTCAGTGCATCACTCCAGTACTGAAGAAGTTGTTGTTGTTGCTGCTGTTGTTGAGGTGATAGGGATGTTTCTGCAGCATACAATGGCCGATAGATTAAACCATGTTGCCGCTGCTGTTGCTGAGTATTTCCGTATTGTCGAGGAAGGAAAATCGGCGGCTGAGATGCATCAAAAGCAAAAGGAAAAACCAGTCTGGAAGATGGCAAAGAAGAAGAAGAAGAAGAAGCATAGGATGGAAGAAGGTGATGACGTTCAGGGCTACAAATCTTCTTGAGAGGTCTTTGAGAGACGGAAGCTTCATCAAAAACTGGCTTCCACTGACTCCTCTCCGACCCCGAATCAAGATGCTTGCCTTCCTCAGTCTCTCCATCTTGGAATGTTGTCATCTTCTCTGTTTCATCAACCACACCCTTCTGGGATTTGCCTCTGTTTTTTGCTTCAGCCATTGGTGCTGATAATCAGTGGCAGCTGCCTTGCTCTCTCTATTTATATATGTAAATAAAACTTTTGATAAATTCTATAAATAAAATAAAATAAATACGTTGGAAATACTCGACTCAATTTAAGGTGGAGGAAGACAATCTTCAGTAAGAATAAAAGAAAAAGCAGCAACCAATTTTGGAGCCTTAAATATTTGTTTGGGATTTGATTTTGTAGTATACCATTTTTCTTTTATTTTCTTTTATTTCGTATTTCGAAAGAAAATGATTAAATTTTACTATTAGTTATTAATTTTTTAATTTTTATATTTTTAACTTGAAAATTTTAATTATGAAAATTGTTAAATTAATTAAGTTTTGTCAAAAAAAAAGTCCTGTCATATGTTTGTGTCAAAATTAAATTTTTTAAAATTTTAAAAAATATAGAAAAAAGACGGATCAAATTTGAAAACATAGATTAAATTTATAATTTTACAAATAATAAAAAAATTAAAATATATCAGAATATAAATTAAAATTTATCAATTTTAGAAATTAGATATAAGATAATATAGATAGAAAACAAAATAAATTGGGAGAAAAAAAATGCAAGAGAGGATAAAAAAAGGAGACATTGTGGCTGGTAATGTGGAGTGCAAGCCCAGACAATCCTTCCCTCTCAGATACTATCAAAGGGATTCATTCCTTGTGGCCTGCGACACTGCGAACCCACAATGCTGGTCATTCCCTAGCCAACCGCGACGGCGATAGCAACCCCTTGGCCCATTTCTGGTCCAGCAGCTAGGTGCCACTAGTTGACATGGAATCACCCTTTCCCGACTCCAAACACGCAACTTACTCGGGAGAACAAGCATTTTAAACAGTCTTCAATACTTTGCTCTTCATGGCATTTAAGTTTTCAATTAAGATACTTAATCTCATTTTCCCTCCAAGAAGGTCCCATATTTGCTTCCCCAATTTCACCATATGGGGATGAGCTGTATTGTGCATTTGGCTAGACTCGACTAGATTCATGGACTTGGTCATTGTTACATTTTGTTGAGATCCCCGAATGATCATGCATTGAACAGTCATGCATGACTTTCACTTGAGATTCCTCGAAGACCCTTTCGGCTACTAACTTATTCGATAATCGAGTTCACTCATTAAATTTCATATGAAATTTTAGCTATCACATCTCATCCGAAATGATCTGTTGCAAATCATAACACCACTTTATCTAAGATTATGGTGTCAGATCACTTGCCTCGACCCTACCAATACCAACTCGGCACATGACACCTTGAGGGTGAACAATCGATGTATAAAAGGTTGGGAGCCTAAGGAGAGGAAAATAACGATTACCTTACTTTTTTCCCGCCAAAACCTCTACTCTTTCCTCGACAACTCTAGTTATCCTTCGCAGTGACCCTTCCCCATGTCCTAAACAAGATAAATCGACAATCCTTGCCGTCAACTCGTCTATGTATCAACGGTTCGTTATCGATATTTCGATAGACATAAATCCAACACTTCCGAACATATGATAATCTTTGTAAGCACTAAGAACTCTCTCACTAATAAAAATGTTGAGTTAATTTAATTAGTGATTGACTGATGATAATAAAAGAGATAAATAGGTGGCCTCTCCTATAACGACTTTTACTAGTTGAGGTACGGTAGAAGTTTTCCCACTTGGATTGACGCATCAAAACCGACTTTTGTGTGTGTGTGTATGAAGAGCGTGTTCCCCATCCACATCCATAATAACTACACAAACATTTTTCTACGAGTGAGTTAAGATATTTTAAAATTAGTAAATTTAACATATTTCTACTTCAAAGCTATAAAATAGGGCAGAGTCCCACATATATAATATAGGCTTAACCAGAAAGTAATAAAGAAAAGACTATCCATAGCACCCCCTCCTGACTATAATCTGTGGAGAAGCAATTAATTTCTCCCACCCAAATTTAGGGTATGCTTTATTTCAATTTCTTCTACTTAACGTATTTAGGGTAGAATCGGAAACTTAATTCAGAGAGACAACCAAATCTATATAAAAGAAAAGGATTTCCATTTATCCAATAAATTTGATATCACGGATAAATTCGTGTGTTGGCTTGATGGTTAGGGTATTCATCGCTTTAGGTGTGGCTTGGATTTTGATCGAACCTGTTCTTTTTAAAACAATATTTAGAACTATCCGTAATCCCTCCACAACTTATAAATAAGAAGATAATGCGCTTCAGCACATTCAAACTTATGTCCTCATGCATTGACAATAATGCTCATACCAATCGAATTAAAACTCAATCGATATTATAACCCTCATTCTTTAATCAGAGAAAAATATACATCTAAACCTACTCAAAATCATATCTTTTCCCATTAGATATTATTCAATAATACAACAACAAGTCACAAGAAAAAAAGTCATTGAAATCAGAATATAGGTGAAGTTTACATGTGCTGGAAATGCCAATATCAATGTCATTTTTTAATATTAGATGAAGCTGGACAAGATAGTTTGGGTCTTGTAATTGTCGAGTGTGGAAATGGGCGACATTTAAAGTGGCAGTTCTTTCTTCTTTATTGTAGAAATTAAAGGCCTATTTATAGGAGGTTAAGAAGTATTTATCATATTATGGGTTAGATTCACATTTAATTTCTTTTTCAAATATGGTTAAAATATAATTTTGATATTTTTAAGATTTAATCTCACTTTTCGTTTAAAATATCATATTATTATATATAATTCGGATGGCCTGAGTGTTTTAGAGGGTAACAATGTGGCTTTCCATTCTTTTGGGGGGTTAGCATTGCTTCTTTTTGCATTATAAATTTGAGAATTTATCTATATGCTTTAATTTTTACATAATTTGATTTTTTTGTTTTTATAATTTCATTAGTTACTCTAAATATTTAATATTGTTAATTACTTCAATCAAAACGTTGATGTCAATTTTTTTTAAGAACACTATCCCAACAAAAAAATATTTTATAATAACGAGCTGGAACGAGTGTTTTTAAGAAAAAAATCATCATTACCATTTCAACATTATTTTTCTGTTACGTTACTACTAATGTATATACATAATTAATTTCAAAATGTTATTGTAATTACCTAAAATTTTAAACCTGAAAAACAGTAAGATTAAATTTTAAATATAAAAAATGTTTAAAAACTTAAAACATATTCTAATATTAAAAAAATTTGCTTTATAATCTGATAGAAATAAATAATGGAAAATCATACTAGTATTCAAAAATAGATGGGGTTGATGCACACAGAGTGGAAACACAGTGATGTGTTGCGTACCGCCATACACGTTGGCTATAGGGTTTCACTTTCGGTGGGAAGGAGGGACTGAGCAACCAAAGAAAAAGGGAAATGATAATGGTGAGGGTGGATCCATTTTGTCGTTGAAATGCGAAGAAATTAAGGGTATATTTGAGAAGTCGGTGCGAATCGGCACCCACCCAATCATCTTCTCCCACATCATCATTTCACCCCCTTCCTAGAACAAAGTTGTATAATTTTGTATACTTTTGGTCTAACAAAAATATATTTATCCTAATCTTTACTTTGAGGCCGAGATTATTTCACAAAGCAGATACACTCATTAATCCAAGCTCTCCATCCATTTTTAATTCAAATTAATTAAGAAATCCACCATGAGATGAGTTAGTATAACCCATTCATAGAGTTTGGTACACCTGTGTTGCGATTGTTTAATCCATTAAAATAATTACCCTTTTATTCTTTTATCCAAGTAAATAATTGAAACCCACTTAAATTTACTATTAAGCTAATAACATGATTCACAACTCAACAGTGATTGTATATTTGATTAAGGGCAGAAGAAAAATGGTTATTCAAATTTATTATTAATCTAATAACTTCTTATTAAAGTATTTAAAACCAAAATTTTAATATATTTTATTTTTTAAGTCTTTTAATTGAATTAGTGTTATCACATATAAATTTATCCAACAGTAACTTAATTAAAAAATATTAAAACTAAGAAATGCGCTGCAAGAGGACCTTTAATGCCCCAAAGTAAAAATATTTTTATTAACGAGCTTCTACAGGAATATTACATTCAATCATCACAATTTTTTAATTGAAGTATTTTTTTTTTCCCTTATTTTACAGTTTAGAACAACTAATAATTTCGAATTTTTTATCCACCCCTTTCAATAATATTATTTTCAAAAATTAAATTAAATTTTAAAAAATATAATATATTTTATAATTATACCCAATAGGATATGATGATTTTACTCGAGTCCTCCATGTCGGTTTTATTAGGAACTTTTTTCTATATCACGTGATAATTACCGTCCTTGGGCTATCTACTTCAATCATGTTGCTTTACAGAATTGGCTTGTGAAACCTGCTATAGATTTGATTTGGGTAAAATATCTTTTAATTCTGAGCCTAAAAGTTCAATCTGTATTTTTTTTGGTTTAATTAAATTTTTTTATTTCTTTAAAAAAATTGTATTTTTTAAAATATTTAACTTTTTTTTTAATTACACCTATAATCTCTTATATTTTTTATCAAATAGATTATATTTGGATGAAAAAACTGACATGATCAATTGACTAACGATTAATCGTATTTATGAACGCAATGTATCATATGTATTTTAATTGTTAATGTAACCCTTTTTTATTTTAAATATTCTGTCAGAATATCATTTAAAAATTATGAACTATTTAAAAAATTAAAAAAAAATCCAAAAATCATAAAAAAATTTAGAAAATTCAAAAAATTATGGAAAACTTTTTAACAGTCCAACAGTTTTTTAAAAAATATAATTTTTTTTCTAAGCTCAATTTCTTTTAAATATTTAGACAAATTTATTTTATGGAAAATAACTTATGAACAATATTTTGTATATTTTATTGTGTTTGTTTCATGTAAAATAGTTTGTTTAACAGAAAATAACTTATTACCAATTGTTTTAAATCGGATCAATAGTTCGAATTGGTCAGATTATTGGTTTGTTGGTCCAACTCCAATTAAAAAATATTAAAAATTAAAAAAATTGATTCAATTGCCCGATTCAATCAATTTTTTTTACATAGCTCAATCAATTCGTACTAATTCTTAACTCAATTGGTTCAAACCCTTCTCCAAACTGATACCTTGCTCAATTCCCAGTCCAACTAACTGGTCCGATTCAGACAATATTGCTTATTTAATCAACAAAAGAGAAGAGTGTTTTTTTTTTTTTTTTGCAATTGACTTCTTTTGAAAAATATAATTCATTTTTTGAAAAATAGCTTCAAAAGAATCCGCTCCAGTTGAAACGGATCGGTTTGGAATTCATTGGACGGTTTGAGTTTTGCCATTGCCTCTCCTAACTTCAACGCACTCGAATCTACGTCCACCTGCACTAACAACAATACATAATTTACCAACAAACTAAAAGTAAACAAATAAACATAAGTAGAATTCTATTTATTCAAGCTTAACTCAGCCGCAAATCTATAGGAGGAGAAATATCAACAACCCGAATTGCTGAGATGATGATGAAGTTTCCATTAAACGTGATGATCGTAGGTCGGCAGGAGTTATCAAAGTTGAGTTTCTTGTTTGCTTCAATATCGCAAAATGTGGAAAGTCTCGGTCTTTGTCTATTATTTTTTAATATCTGATGAAATCTAATTATTAATTTTATACATGAATAATATAATAAATATGCTTAAAATTAATAAAAAAAATAGTATAATGATGGGATTGGAAAAGAAAAAATATCTAGAGGCATTCAAGTTACAACGTCCATATGGGGAACAAAGGGACAAGGCTGGGGACATCCTTTTGTCGCATTGGCCCCAAACAAGCAATCAGCCACCAACATAACATATCTTTTCTTCTTTAGACACGAAAGATTAAGGACAAAAATATTCATGATCGTTTCATGCAATTATAAGGCGCTTTCGGCAGCAGCAATCTTCAACAGACGGGAACATGCACAAGTATGTTCCGAATTATAGGGCTCTTTTCATGTCTTCTGTTTCACAATATATATGCCATCATATGTGCTTTGACAAGGAACCAACACTTAGTTCTCTTTTGCTTCATTTCCTTCTCTCTCTCTTTTTTTTTTTCAGACATTGGACAAATGATTTTAACACATTTCTGCTTGCATTGCACACTGGTTTAAATTCAAAATAGTTTCCAAGTTAACCCCATATCAATAAATTTGGAGTTGTTATTTTAATCAGATTGAATTTTAATCGAATGGATTATGGAAGTTGGATCATCCACAATCAAATCGGTCCATTTATGAGTCATTTTGACTTCAAATAGAACAATATTGCATGCCACTCTATCCATGACGTATAGGCTCTCATTTCATTTTAGGTTATTTGCAACATTACAAGATTATTTAGCATATTATCAAACATATTATATAAGTTGGTTTAATTCATTTGTTTAAAATATAAGATTTTATTGATTGATTAACAAGATGTAAAATTATCTACAATCATGTTTATTAATTGATCTTGTGGAATTTTTTTTATTCTTTACTACATAAAATTGAAGTTTATTTTACTTGTGGGGTGTGCCTCGTATTTTATCATACAGTTTGCAGACATTTAATAAAGACATAGGCAAAATAGGCACAACGTCACGACGTGGAGGAGACTGACGTCGTGACGAGGGGTGACATCATGACGAGATGCATGGGACGTCACGATTACTTTAAGTATGTTTCAATCGTTTTATCTCTTTAAGCTTAGCCTATTTAAAGGGGTCTTGTATCCCTGTTTCGGTAAGACAATTAAAGATGTAGTATTACAAAGCTTTTCTTTTCCGGGCAATAAGATGTAGTCGCATATGAGATTTTTGGAGAGAGTTTCGTGATAGTTATGAAGAGAATTTTGTTCTCGAGTTAGAGCTTTGTATTTGGGGTTTGTGTTTTGTATATTTAAGTTTATTTTCTTCATATTGTACTTACTCTCGTTTGTTTACTCATCTAGTGAAAAGTTTAAGTCTCATTTACTCGTGATTTTTTATCCTCTTAACTGAATGTTATTCACGTAAAATTTGTGTTCATGATCTTCTCTCTTTTCTCTCTCTTTGTTTATACAAATGGATGATCCCAACATTATTGAAAAATGAATCAATTTTTCTAATAAATAAATTTCATATATTCTTTCACAAATAAATAAATTGAAAGTGAGGAAAAACAATAAACGGTCACGAATTTTATTTTAATCAAAGTGACAAGAAAAGAAAAAAAATATTTTATTAAAACATGTTATTTATTATAGTTTAAGAGCAAATTCGATAAAAATGTTAAAAAGAATTGATAAATTTTTTATAAAAGCGATATTTTCAGGTGGATTGCAACAGACAAAATGTTAATTTTCTCAACTAATAATAATAAATATAATAACATTTTTAAAATATTTTTTAATATTATATAAAAGAATTGGAAATTTTGATTCATTATTATTTTATTTTGGTCTAAGTAAAATGGATAAAAAATCAATAACTAGGAAAGTAAAATTGTTAAAAATATCATATTATAGGGTAATCTTAAATTACCAAAGTAAGAAAGATGTGATATTGAAGTTTTTTATATTCCAAAATTTGAGTTGGTCATTTACATTAAACTAAACGGGGTGTAATTTGATCTATTTACTTTTTTTTTTGTTCTTTTAATGTTATAAATAAAATTTTAATTAATGATCTAAAGTGTGCGCATGAAAAAAAAAATGTAGTTTAATAAAGAATAAATTAATTATAGAATAGTAGAATTCATCATAGTGGGTCAAGTCAATACAAAATTTTAGATCTATTTTCTAGACTCAAGTTTGGTCTAAAAAATAGGTTTAAAATTTTGTTCTAGTTAAGCCTAGATTAAAAATGCTAAACCTGAGTTCAATTCAATCCATTTGTTTTAATTTTTTTAGATTATTATTTTTATATAAAAATATATTTAAAAAATATAATATATTAAATACACTAAAAAAATTCAAATAAATGTTTCCCAAAAATTTGAAAACACATTAAAAGAAGTATTTATACTTAAATATTACTCAGATAATTGCAATTTAACAAGTAAATACTTCTAAAATATTAGTAAAATTAACAATAAAATAAAAGTTATATAATATCCAAATAATAACAGTAAAATAATAGTAATATAATAACGAAATGACAATATAACAACAACGAAATGGCAACAAATTAAAAAGTTTTGACTGATTCAGGTCAGGCCTAACCTAACCAAAAAAAAAAAAAAATCTCCACAAACATGCCTTATTTTTTTCAGACACACTTTTCAGACTTATATTTTTACTTAATCCTCCTCACTTTTCGGGCCAGCCAAAAAAAATCCTCCATGCATGCATTAGGAGTATATGTTTGTTGCAGCTGGAAATAAAGAAATCAAATAAATGTTGAATGGCGTTCATCTTCAGCTAACCCCCCCCTCTCTTTCAATAAAAGACAGCCCGAAAAGAAGAGAGGACATGTACATTTGGTTTATAATTTGACCTTATAATAACATATCTTGCTCAAAATGTTAGATTTTTTGTGTGCCTTCAAACTGTCAACTTCTATAGTGCACTTCATCTTAACATCAATGACCTCCGACTTGGTATTTTCAAGCACAAATCTTATGGGCACATATATGTATATGTCTAAAGGAATTTCCCCATTCTCGTGGTGCTCAATGAAAGAGTCCTTCACATTCGAGTCCAAAACACTCTTCCCTTTCAACGATATGTTGAGCATGGTAACATTCTTGGTGGGTTGCAGCAATTCTGGCCCCGACCCTGAACAAATCCTTGTCCCTTCATATGCAACATAAATCATGCTTCCCTTTTCATATAGGATGCTAATTTTATCATTGGGGTTGTCTGCCTCCACCGAAACCTTAAAGTCCGTTTCCAGGGATGCGTCATTGAGGATGAAACTCTTCACCGCAAACTCCTTAACATCGTAGTTAGGCCTTTGGGGATTATAATATACGATAAAGGTGGTCATTGCCCCAACTATACACAAAATAAAGAATAAAAGACAGCAACAGCAACAACATACACAACGTAGGCAACATTTGGTTCCTGAACCATGGTGCTCTTTATGGTAGTGGGGGGCATGTTTTTGGCCAGGATGAGGAGGAGGGTAGTAATAAGGCTGGGGTTGCCCATAGTAATGCGCATGATCAGGGGCATGGGCATAATATGGTTGATATGGGGTGCCCATGCTGTGCGGTTGACTATCTCAACGATAAGCCAACCTACCAATTCGTCTTTGTTCTGCGTCTGAAGTACAAATGAGAAGAAGAAGAAGAAGAAGAAGAAGAAGAAGAAGAAGAAGAATATGAGACAGGGCCCAATCTTCCTCTTCTAGTGTCGACGATGAAATATGGGGAGAAGATAAAGGAGATAGGGGTTGGGGATATCATTGCCTTTCTTCCCTTCATTTAGGACTTTTGCTGCATATGGATGGATCAAATCAAATATTTCTATCTGTTGACTTTATGCCTCTCTATTTCTGACACCAACCCAATTTTAACCGATTTCCTTGCATGTAAAAACAAACTAAACTATTCCCCAATGTTGTCCCATTTCAGCCTCAAATGAACATGCATTGACTGGGCCTAAAAACAACTTTGAAATGGCTCTGGGTCTTCTATCCATCAGTTTTAGCCCACTTTCTTATGCCATACTTTTGCCTGTGATTTGCTTCAATACTCTTCTCTTTTCACCACCCTTTTTAAATATGTTCCTCATCCATACCCCTTTCTTCACTTTCCAACCCAGATTACAAGCTCGACCAACAATAATATAACTAAAGCCATAAAAGCTTCTGTATGTGTTGCTGCAATAATTTAACAAACACGTACGTATATACACGATTCTGATCGATTCTGATTTCCAATATGCGAATCACCATTTCATACTGGGAAAGAAGCAAGCCGACGATGAAAAGGAAGGGACCAGACACACTATACATTGCAGGATCAAGGTTGCCTGACTGCTCACATGCATGTGGGTCGTGCACTCCTTGCAGACTAGTTATAGTGAGCTTTGTATGTGCATCGCAACAATATTCTCCTTCGCCCCGCTCCATTGTCACCCCTAGATCTAATTCTAACCAATAAACACACACAAGCGGGGTTGAGCATTGGTGACAATTGTTGATGGTGAACCGAACAACTCTCACCTGAGAATTTATGATCAAATTACATTTCCCCATCCCAAATATCCTCAACTGTTCTAAAGGGTTCATATCTGGAGGTGTAAGCCACTCCAGTGACACCTCTGCTTTGTGGGAGGTCATCGATCTTTCTCAACTCATCCTCATTCAGAGACCATTCAAATATCCCAAGGTTTTGCTTCATTCTCTCACCGTTGGAACTCTTCACAATGACGGTAACCCCTTGTTCATATATCCATCTCAGAGATACCTGTTTTTTTGAATGTTTTTAAGATTAATTTAATTCCTCGTACTCAAAAAAACTCTAGTGTCACAAAATGGGGAAAAAAGGGTACCTGAGCAGCAGTTTTCCCTTTGGCCTTGGCAATTTCTTTAAGCACCTCACACTCCAACACTCTATCGCTGCCCCAAAAAGGTTACATTGGCTGGGGAGTAAGCAGCCAAAAACATCCCATTGGCTCGGCAAAACTCTCTTAGCTTCTTCTGTTGCCACATTGGGTTCATTTCTACCTTTCAAAACATTATAACAACTTCACCATCATTGTTATTCCAAAATCCAAAACCAACTTGAGAGTGTTAGCTGGTTAACAGCGGGAGGGATGTTTGCTATGGCGAGGATGTCAGTCAGCGTTTTGCAGGAAAAATTGCTGACACCAATCGATTTTGTGAGGTTAAGCCGCTGACATTCTTCCATGGCTGCCCATACAGAATTGAAATCCATCGGAAGTTTGTTATCCTCCTTTATTGGGAATTCATAAGTCCCAGTTTTACAGCTGACATGCCAGTGAATCAGAAAGAGGTACTCCAACTTGAGATTTCTGCAGCAATCATTCATGTCTTGGACAAGAAAAACTTACATGATTGATTATATGAGAATGAGACTGATCATTCATATGTAATTGTTTTTACCGTAAGCTTCTCTTGAGGGCAGGGACAACAAGGTCTCCATGAGAATCGCCGCACCATATCTTAGTAGTGATGAAGAGCTCGTCTCGAGATTGGATTAATCCAATCGAAAGTGCTTCTTGAATTGCTTCACCTAATGGCTGCTCTGACCCGTACTTGGCAGCCGTATCAAAATGCCTATAACCAAGTTTGATTGACTGGATAATTGTCAGTTTTGTAGCTTCAGCTCCTACGGGTGGGAAGACTGCCGTTCCGAACCCCAAAACTGGCATTTTCTCGCCATTGGAACCAAACCTATGCTCTGGAATACCGAAAGATGTTGACCTCATTCCCCAATCTGCAGATATTCCGCTTCGCGGCGTTAATCTAGTTTTCTCAAGGCTTGTGGATCTTAACAACAATTTTCACAGGGTCTTGGAATTTATATTTTTTTTATAGTTAGTTCCTCACGAATAATAGGAAGGGATTTCCTTAATAATTTATTCATACTTGATAGGCAAGTTATTTTCTAGGAAAGTAAAAAAAAAAAATTGCTAGAAAAAACTAGCATTTCTTTTATTTATATTTGAAACTAAGATAAAAATTTCGAATAAATTCATTTTCGATTTATTCTTTTGTCTATTTCAATTTAAACGGGTATTTTGATTTAGTATCTGACTTGACAATCTAAATCGAATAAAACCAACTTTTTAAACATTAAAAATATTTTTAATGTTATGCCCAACTCAATGTAAAATAAAATCTAGCCCAGCCCAAACATAAAAAATAAAACTCAAGCCCAAATTAATAATTACAATTTAATTTATTAACTTTGATGTATATACATAAATAATTTATTTTTTTTAAAAAAATTCTAGAAGATAAAAAAAATAAAAACAAAATCCCATAAAATCGAATTGAATCCAACCAATGAAATTTAATGTGATTATTTCGGTTATCCTTTAAAATATTTTTATAGAATGAAATTTAATTAAATCATTACGATTATCCTTTAAAAATATTTTAAAATATGTTTTTATCACTTCGAGTCGACTTAAAAATCAATACTCAGTTTTCACTTTTTTTTAACGCATGGATTGAAAATTTAATCATTTTATTGAATATTAATATATAATGAGAAAATGTTGAAATAAATTTAATTTTTTTGCTATAATGATTTATAATGAATAGATGTGAAAAGAAAATTACAATTTCCATTTATAATAAATGCAAACATAGTTTGGTTAATAAATATTATTTAATTATCATAAATATAACTAATTTTATTATTATTAATTTTATTTCTTAATAAAAGTTCATATATCTTATTTATTATATTACACTAAATTGTGTTTAATATAAAATAAATTTAAAGGATTGGATGAAACAGTTACGCCACATCATTCATATCTCTTTCCAATCATTTAATGATATGTGGACTAATTTTTGCATGTCATTCACACATCATTTAAATTATTTTTTTAACCATAAATCCCTTAAATCCCTAAAATTTCTCCTTTCCCTCTCCTCCTCTCCTTTTATTTTATTCTTTTTGCTAATTTCATCGTTACTTTGAGCTATTCTTCAGCCTGCTCTTTATAGTCCTTCTTTAGGCTGCTCAGATATTCTTCAGCCTTATTCTTCTCTTTCCTTAATTTTTCCGCCTCCAGCTTCTGAACATCAACGTATAGTCCTAAGAGCACCTTCTCTTCTTCCTGTTTTTCTATCACTTTCCCCATCTTAGTATTTTTCTTTTCAAAATCCTGTTTAATTATCTCTAATTCAGTCGGAACTACCTGCAAGTGTTCTTCAATTGGGCGGACAATCTCCGGGTTTGGCACGGGAATGTTATCATTGATCCTTCTGTTTCTCCACCAATCATATTCTTCAGTCATCATGGGATTGGCGCCGAATGCTTTCATTTTTCGGACCTGGTTCCACGCATTTAAGATTTCCCGAATCCTTTTCTTATTATTTTCTCCTCGGTACACGAATTCATATTGAGCTATCCACTGCGTCGCGGGTATGAATTGTCTTGATCTGTATTGTCTTGAAACTAGTAACGGTGCATATCCAGTTGCTCTCCATATCCCGGCTAATGGGACCCAGTCGAGATCTCCGCATCGATATAATATTTCATCAGGAATAAACCATGGTGCTCGCCACTCTATGTCTTCGTCTTTGAGGCTTTGAAGTATGGCCATCCATTTTTCTTCTGAGAAGCTTTCTCGTCTCTGTGTGGCCACAAACTCTTTCAAAGAGGAGTAATCTTTAGACAAGTACTGATAGGAGACTTTTTCTGTTTTCCAAAAGTGACTATGAAACCATACCATCAGTAGCGGTGCGCAGGCGATAAATCGACCTTCGCCCTCCTTTCTGCATGCATTCAGGGATCTGAAAGTTTCAGCTAGTATAGCCGGGACAGGTGTCACTCTTTTACTTAATCTATCAAACAAATCTATGACCGCGTCCTCTATATGTCCCAAGGCTTTTGGAAAAATGACCAACCCATAGATACTTAGGGCTAAAATGTCGATCTTCTTCTTCGCATCTGGATGGGCCCATATTAAATCTCGCAGGCTCTTCCATGTGATGCACTTGTTATCGCCCTTGACCCTAACTCGAGCTGCAACCCACTGTTCGCTCATGCTTGTGATGTTTATTAATCTTTTAACCATGGTTGTAAGATTCGGAGCTCTAGAGTAGGCCTTATCTACTGACACCTTCGGACAACGGAGCTGAGTGGTGTATTCTTCTATCGTCGGTGTCATGTCTATATTCCCGAAGGTGAAGCAATTGTAGGCCGAATTCCAATACTGTGTTAAGGCTCTAAAGAGGGATTTGTCCACCTTAACTTCACACAAATACGATAAATCTCCGTATTCTTGGTAAAAGATTTGCTTCACGTTATTGTCCCAACTGTCCCAGATCTCATTCAATTTGAGCATATTATTTTGAGCCGTGCTAATCCTGGTGTAATCCTAAAGCTCAGACTCATATCCTTCCGCTAAGCTGTCTCCTTTTTGGCGTTGAGTCTCCTCCGACCACATGCGCACGACCATATTGTCCTCTACTTTATCAAAGTACTTGTTTTCCATGATTAATTCTCTTATCGATAACTGAACTTTTGAGTCTGTACCTTCTCTATGTATGATGGTGAAATGCGAAGTAGAAAGAGACAGAAATAACTCAGTTAGCGAAACGCAACAATATCAAAATACAAATGAAGCATAGAACCTAAGAGTCTAATTTGGAAGGTTACTAAATGGTTTAACATAACTCCTTTTAAGGCAAGTTTCTATGTCTTACTACATGTGGTTTTAGGCTCTAAAGTAGAGGTACCCATACCAGTAGATTCCTCAATCCTCACCCATTACAGGATCATACAGATGAGTTCGATTTAGGGGGACGCATTTCCCACATGTTTGCATGGAAGTGAAAACTTCACGAAAATAAGGGTACTTTGCAATCCCGAAAGCAATCCACTATCTTGCACGGAGGTGAAGACCTCACGAATGAGTAGTTTCAAGCTTCCACTTATTAGGGTAATATCAATATGCAGATGTATGCAAATATACACTAGCAATATCACATAATATAGTGTCACAAAAAGGTGTCGAGGATCTCATATCAAACAAAACTGAAGCTTTTAAAAGTTTCTAAAGAATACCCGAAAATAATCAATTTGGCTTGACTCTCGTTTATTTTAAAGTCCCCAGTGGAGTCGTCAGCTGTCGAAACCATCCTTTTTTGGCGAACGACGTGTCTCGAAAAAAAATCATTTAAAATTGATAAATAATGGGAGTCGCCACCAATCCTTTATTCAGTGTGATTGGATCACCACAAAACATTTTAAAAGCCGTTTTGAAAACATGTAGGTCTTCGAAATCTAGAAAAATAGGTTCGGGAGTCGATTACGCATGAGGAAGGGTTAGCACCCTCATGCGCCCAAATTGGTACCGTATTGACTATTTTCGGGTCCTAATTTGTGACATTTAAAAGTTCAAACAAAGCTTAAATTATGATCCTTGAATGCACGTGTTAAGTTTAAAAGAAATTGAGTTTGTTTGAAAATCTCGCTATTTCAGAGTGATCGAGGAAGAAAAGCTACGTCCAGTGAGTTAGGACACGGCATATCAAGATCCAGAAATAATGAGCTTTCCTTTGTAAAAGCTTTTGAAACTTTTGCGAAAATGATATTTGATTATCTCGATTTGAAGAAAGGTTGCACCTAGTGAGTTAAGGCGCAATATTTCAGAATCGAAGATAAGGAAACATTGCCTCGATTAAGGGTATTCGATTATTTCGATTTGAAGAAAAATTGCACCTAGTGAGTTAAGGCGCAATATTTCAGAATCGAAGATAAGGAAACATTGCCTCGATTAAGGGTATTCGATTATTTCGATTTGAAGAAAAATTGCACCTAGTGAGTTAAGGCGCAAAGTTTCGAAACCCGAAATAAAAGAATATTGCCTCAATTTTAAAGTTTTTATGAAAAAAAAACAATTTTGAAAACAAGCATGCGAATTTAACAAGAATAAGCAGTTAATGATGGATATTAAATAACGCGAAGCAAAATAAATGAGAGGACAAGTTATTCACGAAAGAAAACAGGGATGCAAAATGCAAGCGCAAAAAAAAAAAGTTAATGAGAGAAGAATGATGTAATCTGAGTTCAAAACGAGACTTTTCGGATGCACGGAGGGGCAAAATGGTAGTTTTGGAAGGTTCGGAATCAAAAATAGGATTTTTGGAAGTTCGAGGGTAAAATGGTAATTTTTGAGAAGTTCGGGGTCAAAAATGGGATTTTTGGAAGTACGGGGGTAAAAATGGTAATTTTTAGAAGATTCGAGGTTAAAAATGGGATTTTTGGAAGTTTAGGGGTAAAATGGTAATTTTTGGAAAGTTCGGGGTCAAAAATGGGATTTTTGGAAGTTCGGGGATAAAATGGGATTTTTGGAAAGTTTAGGGTTAAAAATGGGATTTTTGGAAGTTTAGGGGTAAAATGGTAATTTTTGGAAAGTTCGAGGTCAAAAATGGGATTTTTGGAAGTTCGGGGGTAAATGGTAATTTTTAGAAGGTTCGGGATAAAAAATGGTATTTTTGGGAGTTCGAGGGTAAAATGGTAATTTTTGGAGAGTTTAAGGACCTCCAAAGTAATAAAACCAAAGACGGGTGACACGTGGCAGCCCCTCATGCATCCTGAAGTCAGAGGACTATTTTTAAAACCATGAAAAATTTATGGGGCAATTTTGAAACTAAAGCAAACTTGATTTAAGGATCAAATTAGAACAGATTAGAAATGAAGGGGACCACTTACGAAAATAAGCCAAAATCATGACATGTGGCAGCTCCTGGTGCTTTTGAAAGGTCAAGGGATTAAATTAAAAAAACATGAAAATCATTGGGCCAATTTAAAAGTAATTAAAAGTACGAGAAGGACCTGATTGAAAATTTTGAAAAAAGCGGAATGACCGAATGCATAAATATACCAATAATTGAAAACACGCGGATCCTGAGTCGGGTCGAATCGGATCCAGGCCGGTTTTAGGGAAACTACGCCGTTTTCATGCCGAATACCCTCACCAAAACGTTGTCGTTTCAATGAGGGTATTTAAAGCCTAAACCCTTTGAAAAAAACAGCCCCTTTTTCATTTTCTTAGTTTTCAGAAAAAAAACGAAACCCCCCTTCCATTTTCTCTCAAGTTTCCTCCGCGGCCGGCCAAGCTTCGGTTGGTCGACCCAAACGTCGGCCGTCGCGTGGGACCACACGCGCGCCACTGATCCCCGTGCGTGGTCATCGTGTGACGCTGCCTGGGGTTCTCCGGTACATGCGTTGCTGCCTTCGCCAATCACGCGTGGTCGTTCGCGTCTGTCTTCGACCGTCGACCACGGTTTAGAGGTAGAAACTCATCCTTTCGTCCCCTTTTTAAAAAAAAAAACCTTTTAACAACTTTTATTCCCTCTTTTTGCAGATCCATGCACGAGGAGGCGATGACATCACTCTGACGCGAAGCTCCGGCGACGGTAGAATCGACCGGGGGTAAGTCTTCCGTCCTTTCAGTTTTTCCTTTATTATTAATGTTTTTATTCTATTAAAAAAAATCTTTTAATCAAATCCTAGTTTTTTGTGTTTTGCAGATCTTGTGCGCGACAAGGTATAAGCGGCATTCGGCAGGGGCTCGATTTCCAGTGCCGACGGCCAGGGACAGCAGCTGACCGAAGATAAGTCTTCCGACTCTTCGTGTTTTTTTATTAATTATTATTATTATTATTATTAATATCAAAACATTTATTATTATTAATGATTATTAAGAAAAACTTATTTAATATTAATGGGGTCATTAGTATTATTATTAATATTAAAACAGTTATTAATATTAATAAAAATTATTGAAACGTTTTGAAAAATAAAAAGGAATAAGTGACAGTAGTGGGTATTGAATGCATGCATCGAAACTAGAAAGGGCTTTAAATGATGGTAAATATTTATTGAGGATACCTGAATGTTTTAACGCTTAAGTGTTGTGATCTGATTTGCCTTCTGTTGCCTTTGTGCCTATTCAAGTAACCTTGCTTTGAATTGATATCTGGAAATGTTAGTATATATTGTATGCTGATTTCTTAATACTCAAAATCCAACCCTTACAACTGATAATTCATTTGACTTTTATAGCCTGTTTTACAATCATTCTGTTTTATTTTATGTAACTAAATGCATATCTAATCTGCTTTCTCTTCTTGCAGGTTCGGCAGTGACGGTGGCAGCCGGTGGCAATGCAAGTTGGGGCTGAAGATGGTGACCAACTGCTGATGATGTGGCGGCCCCTGGTTGGCTGAAGGGGAGGCAACAGCAGCACTTAGTAAATTCGGGCCAAAACTGTAGTTTGGGCTTTTGGGCCATTTGTATTTGGGCCATTTGTAATTGAGCCATTTGTAATTGGACTTTGTTTTGGACTTTTTAATTGGACTTTCTAAATTTAATTTTATAATAAATTTAAATTTCAAATAAATTTAAATTTAAAATAAACTTAAATTTAAATAAATTCAATTTCCAATAAGTCCAGACAAATTTGGGTTTTAACAATCTTTTTATTTTTTCATAAGTCAAATTTATACTTCTACGTTATTTAAAATTTTATTTTGTTTCCAAATAAATTATTTAAACTTGAATCCAAGCTCTAGTACTTAAAATATACGTCATTGCTTATTGTTTCTTATGTTTTATGTTTGGACCATCCAAATGTTATTCAACAGTTTGAATTAGAAAACGTCATTGCTTATTGTTTGATGTTTGTTATTCTAGAGATTTTGATTATTATGTTTTATATTGTGTTAGAAGATGTCATTGCTTACCATGTTTGTTCTTCGAGAGATTTTGATTAAAAGATTGAAAGTTTTACCTAATTTTAATAATAAATTTAATCACTTTTGTTGACATATTTTTTAAAAAATGGTTTTAATTGTATTTTTTAATCTTTTTTTTCTAATAGATTTAGTGAAAGTATTATTTAAAAAAAGTTAATGAGGATGATGTGGAATTTCATATATGAAATATTTTTAATGAGATGTAATTTATTACTTAGATTATCCAATAAGATAATTACATGTGGAAAATAATAAAATAAATAAATAATCCATTAAATTGAAAAAATAAATCTTAATTTAAAGAAAATAAATGTAATTATATCTAAAAAAATTAACTCGATAGAAAAACTTCTCAGTAAGCAAATATATGGAAAATTGAAACCTTTAAAAAAAAAAAAAGATTGCAACATTGAATTTATTCATTAATTCTGTTAAAAAAAAAAACATATTGAAAACAAGAACAAAGGTTGATGGCTAAAAAATACTCAAAAATACAATTAAAGTCATTTTGACAAAATATGCAAACGTTAATGACCAAATTTATCATTAAACATTTTACTTATTCTAAAGACATTGTGGTTAAGAGGTAGCCAGAAAAAGTCTAAAAACGTTAGTATAAAAAAATCCTCCAATTCTCTTCCTCTCCGCTTTATTATAAATTACTTGATGATTATTAGGAAAAATGGGATCTCACGAATGCAATGGAAGGAGTAGAATTAGATGATGCAGTTCTACAAGGGCAGGCAGAGATATGGCGTTACATCTACAGCTTGGCAGATTCCATGGCGCTTAAGTCTGCGGTGGAGCTCCGCATAGCTGACATAATACACTCTCATGGTGGCGCTGTCACTTTGTCGCAAATAGCTTCATGCATTAATGGCGGCCTTACTTCACCCAGCATCTCCGCCCTTGCTCGCATAATGAGATTGCTCGTTCGCAGAAAGATTTTTACCATCCACCATCCTCCAGACGGTGGAGATCTCTTATACGACCTCACTCACTCATCGAGATGGCTTTTACATGATTCGGAGAAAACTCTGGCGCCCCTGGTACTAATGGAGAACCATCCAGTGCAAATGGCTCCTTGGCACTACATTAGCCAATGCGTGAAAGAAGGTGGCAATGTCTTTAAGAAAGCTCATGGGTGTGAGATATGGGATATAGCATCACGGGATCCTGATTTCAACAAGGTTTTTAACGATGCCATGGCTTGTACATCCAAGGTCAACACTAGTGTAATCCTGTCGAGTTACAAAGAAGGGTTGAGCTCCATTGGATCGTTGGTTGATGTCGGAGGTGGAACTGGAGGCTTTATATCAGAGATGGTCAAAGCATATCCACACATCAAAGGTGTTAACTTTGATTTGCCGCATGTCGTCTCGACGGCACCAGCATACGATGGGGTCTCCCATATTGGTGGTGACATGCTTCATGCCATTCCAAAAGCTGATGCAGTCATTATGAAGGTACTTACTTAAATCATAAATTTAAATCCGTTTTTCGTGGAGCATAATATCAAGAAAAGTTATACCAATATTGTAACTGGAGAAAGACCATTATCGTTTTTATTTCTTGTAATTGTGAGAGTGACAACACATGATTTAAGGTATAAAAATCAAAGTAGTCCGGTATCAAGAAAATTTATATAAATATTTAAATTTCACATGAAAGATCTATTAATCATATTTTATTAAATGAAAATAATATTAAGTGGAATTAAATATATCAATTCAATAAAGTAATAAATTTTTAATTAATTAAATATTCTATTATTAATTTGGAACATCATTAATTTATAAATCAATTACGTAAATTTAATAAGTCATGATAAATTAATTAATTAAATCTGATAACTGATATTAATTAATTGAACTTGTCGATTGATAAACTTCATAATTAATCAGGTGGAAGAATCTAAAATAAAAGATGCATAAAAATAATAATGTATGCACTGACTATACATCTTTTAATTTTTATTGATTTGATCATCACATTCCTTTTTAAATATAATTCTCACTTTATTTATTTGATAGGAATTCACAATATGAATTCTATGGTAGGTTTACAATAATTATCTTTTTATAACAACATTTTGTTATAGGTATATAATAACTACCTCTCTATAACAAGCAAAATCTTGACAAATAAATGGGGTTGTTATAGATATGTTTGGTTCAAATTGATGTTTAAACCAATTAATTTTTCATATTAAAAAAACCTATTTGTACGGACTATCTCAATAAGGTAAAAATACCATAAAGGTTCCCATAATAGGAGTCAGATTGCATTTTTTCCTCTCTACTTACAAAATAGGTAAATTAATCCCTATATGTTTGTTTAAAGAGAAAATTAAATATTTTGTTATAAATAGCATCCATTTCTATTGCTAGAAATTGGTCACTATATGTCAGCATCACGTATACGTGGTGTGTCTAAGTTATTCTATCCAGTATGGTAGTTTTTACAATACAAATAGACAAAACTTTTAACAAAAAAAATAATTTGCTCTTTTATCTAATGTATAAAAATCAATTTATCGTGCTCTAAAAGTAACCGAACCCCTAAAATAAAAAATTTTCTATTTAGATATTTAAGTTTTAATCAAGTTTCAGCACTACTTAGAATGGTTAGCAACATATTTAAAGTAATATTAATTAAAAGACAACAAGTAGATATTGATTTTTTGTATGTTTATTATTTGCAGTGGATATTGCATGATTGGAGTGATGAGGAATGCAAACAAATATTAAGGAATTGTAAAAAAGCAATACCAAGAGAGAATGGGAAAGTGATAATCGTTGAAATAATTTTGAAAGAAGATGGAAGTGGAGTGTTCGATGAAATTGGATTCTTGCTTGACCTCGTAATGATGGCACATACCACTGGCAAGGAGAGAACAGAGGTGGAATGGAAGAAAATCTTGGAAGGAGGAGGCTTTTCTCAGTACAAAATCATCAACATTCCTGCCATGGTTTCCATCATTGAGGCTTATCCTGATGATGAATAGCTTTTTGGCATAATGCCAGCAGTGGGGATTTAATTTCCTAAATTACGAATCTTCCTTTATGATCATTTAGGCATCAATAAATGTATGTGATTGTGTTATTCTCTCTCTTTTTTTTTTTTTTATGTATACTAAAATATAATAATTTCGAACCTCGTGTTGATATGATAATTAAGGGTGTTTATTGTTTTAAGTATAATTTGGATTCGAGTCGCATCAATCGTGTTGTTGTTAGGGCTTTGCCCTCTCTTTGTAATTCACCAAAAAAATATAATAGCTTTATGAATCATATGAATATGTAAAATTAGAAATTAAGGATTGTGTTTGTTTGATTAAAAATAGTTATAAAAAAACATATTGAAAACAAGAACAAAGGTTGATGGCTAAAAAATACTCAAAAATACAATTAGGGTCATTTTGACAAAACATGCAACGTTAATGACCAAATTTATAATTAAGCGTTTTACTTATTCTAAAGACATTGTGGTTAAGAGGTAACCAGAAAAAGTCTAAAAAGGTTTGTATAAAAAAAATCCTCCAATTCTCTTCCTCTTCTCTTTATTATAAATTACTTGTTGACTATTAGGAAAAATGAGATCTCACGAATGCAATGGAAGGAGTAGAATTAGATGATGCAGTGCTACAAGGGCAGGCAGAGATATGGCGTTACATGTACAGCTTCGCAGATTCCATGGCGCTTAAGTCTGCCGTGGAGCTTCGCATAGCTGACATAATACACTCTCATGGTGGCGCTGTCACTTTGTCGCAAATAGCTTCATGCCTTAATGGCGGCCTTACTTCACCCAACATCTCCACCCTTGCTCGCATAATGAGATTGCTCGTTCGCAGAAAGATTTTTACCATCCACCATCCTTCAGACGGTGGAGATCTCTTATACGACCTAACTCACTCATCGAGATGGCTTTTACATGATTCGGAGAAGACTCTGGCGCCCATGGCACTAATGGAGAACCATCCATTGCAAATGGCTCCTTGGCACTACATTAGCCAATGCGTGAAAGAAGGTGGCATTGCCTTCAAGAAAGCTCATGGGTGTGAGACATGGGATTTAGCATCAAGGAATCCTGATTTCAACAAGGTTTTTAACGATGGCTTGGCTTGTACATCCAAGATCGTCACTAGTGTAATCCTGTCGAGTTACAAACAAGGGTTTAGCTCCATTGGATCGTTGGTTGATGTCGGAGGTGGGACTGGAGGCTTAATATCAGAGATCGTCAAAGCAAATCCACACATCAAAGGTGTTAACTTTGATTTGCCGCATGTCGTCTCGACTGCACCAGCATACAATGGGGTCTCCCATATTGGTGGTGACTTGTTTCATGCCATTCCAAAAGCTGATGCAGTCATTATGAAGGTACTTACTTAAATCATAAATTTAAATCTGTTTTTCGTGGAGCATAATATCAAGAAAATTTATACAAATATTGTAACTGGAGAAAGACTATTATCGTTTTTATTTCTGGTAATTGTGAGAGTGAAAATACATGATTTAAAGTATAAAAATCAAAGTAGTCCGGTATCAAGAAAATTTATACAAATATTTAAATTTCACATGAAAAATCTATTAATCATATTTTATTAAATGAAAATAATATTAAGTAAGTGGAATTAAATATATCAATTCAATAAAGTATGAAGTTATTTAATTAATTAAATATTCTACTACTAATTTGGAACATCATTAACTTATAAATCAATTACGTGAATTTAATAACTCATGATAAATTAATTAGTTTAATTTAATAACTCATATTAATTAATTAAACTTGTTGATTGATGAACTTCATAATTAATCGGGTGGAAGAATCTAAAATAAAATGTGCATAAAAATAATAATGCGTGCACCGGCTATACATCTTTTAATTTTTATTGATTTGATCATCACATTCCTTTTTAAATATAATTCTCACTTTCTTTATTTGATAGAAATTCACGATATGAATCCTATGGTAGGTTTATAACAATTATCTTTCCATAACATGCTGTTACAGGTATATAACAACTACCTCTTTATAACAAGCAAAATCTTGACAGACAATTGGGGTTGGTATAGAGAAGGTTGACTGTTGTCGAAACCATCATTTTCTGAGAAAACGACGAGTTTCGAAAATCATTTTAATATCGAAAAATAATGGGAGTCGTCACCAATCCTTTATTCGGTGTGATTGGATCACCACAAAACGTTTTAAAAATCGTTTTGAAAACATGTAGGTCTTTGAAATCCAGAAAAACAGGTTCGGGAGTCTGTTACGTATGAGGAAGGATTAGCACTCTCATATGCCCAAAATTGGTACCGTATTGATTATTTTCGGGTCTTAATTTGTAACATTTAAAAGCTCGAATAAAGTTTAAAATACGATCTTTGGATGCATGAGTTAAGTTTAAAAGAAATCGAGTTTGTTTGGAAATCTCGCTTATTTCAAAGTGATCGAGGAAGAAAGTTACGTCCAGTGAGTTAGGACACAACATTTCAAGATCCAGAAATGACGAGCTTTCCTTTGTAAAACCCCTTTTTTTTTAAATTTTTTTGGGAAAAGGATGTTTGATTATCTTGATTTGAAGAAAGGTTGCATCTAGTAAGTTAAGGCGCAAATTTTCAGAATCAAAGATAAGGAAACATTGCCTCGATTAAGGGTATTCGATTATTTCGATTTGAAGAAAATTTGCACCTAGTAAGTTAAGGCGTAAATTTTTGAAACTCGAAATAAAAGAATATTGCCTCGATTTTAAAGTTTTTATGCAAAACGATTTTGAAAATAAACATGCGAGTTAAGTATGAATAAGCAGTTGATAGTGGAAATTAAATAACACGAAGTAAGATAAATACAAAAATAAATGGTAAAAAATAAAAATGTAAAAATAGGAGCGCATAATAGTTAAATTCAAATGCAAATATTGACGATGAAGAAAAAATATGCAATAGGAGTTGAAAATGAGACTTTTCGGATACCCGGGGGGTGAAATGGTAATTTTGGATTTTCGGGGGCAAAATGGTAATTTTGGGAAAATTTGGGGTTAAAAGGGAATTTTGAGACATTTGGGGGTAAAAGGGTAATTTCGAGAGTTTCTTGGTCAAAAATGGAGTTTTTGGACATTCGAGGGCAAAATGGTAATTTTCGAAAGTTTTGGGGTCAAAATGGAAATTTTAGAGGTTTGGGGGTAAAAATGGAATTTTTAGAAGTTTTTGGGTCAAAAATGGAAATTTTGAAAGTTTTAGGGTCGAAAATGAGATTTTTGGAGGTTCGGGGGTGAAAATGGAATTTTTGGAAGTTTCGGGGTCGAAAATGGAATTTTGGAAGTTCGGGGGTGAAAATGAATTTTTGGGAAGTTTAGGGGTAAAAATGTAATTTTTGAACAATCTAGGAACCTTTAGGGTAATAAAACCAAAAATAAGTTACACGTGGTAGCCCCTCAGGCATCTTGAAGTCAAAGGACTAGTTTGAAAACCATGAAAAATTTTTGGGTCAATTTTGTAATTAAATAAAACTCGATTTGAGGATTAAATTAAAACAAATTAACAATAAGTGGGATTGTTTGCATAAATGAACCAAAACAATGACACGTGGCAGCTCCTGATGCTTTCAAAAGGTCGAGGGACTAAATTGAAAAACCATGAAAATCATTGGGCCAATTTAAAATTAATTAAAAGTGCAAAAAGACCTAATTGAAAATTTAAGAAAAAGCGGAAGGACCAAATGCATAAATAACCCCCTTTTTAAAAACACGCGGATCCTAGGTCTGGTCGGATTTCGGGTCGGCAAATAGGTTAAAGATCGAAATGACGTCATTTTAAAGCTTAACAGCCTAGACCAAAATGACGTCGTTTTGATCACTTATAAATACCATTTTCCACCCTTTTTTTTTTCATTTTCACCTGCTTTTAAAAAAAAACTTATAAAAAGCTCTCAAAACTCTCTCTCACTCCCTCCACGCCGGCCAAACCCTGGCCCGGCCTCGTCTCGCCGTCTGACGCGCGTCATCGGCACGTGCCTTCATCCGTTGCCGCCAATCGACGCCCCAGGCCACCTGGTCCATTCACGCGTCGTCGTCCACGGCCTCTTTCAGGTACGGTTTTCCATTTTCGTTATTTAAAACCCATTTTTTCTTTTAGTTTTGTGAAAAACTTGTTTTAAAACATGAAATCCTTTTAGATCTGTGACATATTTCGAAAAAACTCTTTAGAAATCGGTGTTGATTTGAGTTGTAATCCATTTTTATTCTTGAATCTATTATTGTTTGAAACCCGATTCTGTCCCTTTTTGTTTCCCTTTGCAGATTTGCATGCGACGGAGCGCGGGCAGCTCGAAGGTGGGCACGACGTGGCCTCGACGACGGTAGCATCCAAGGGGTGTAACTTTCCTGTCCTTTCAATTTCTTTTTTTTATTTAATATTATTAAATAATTATTAATGTCATTTATTATCATCGTTTGTTATTAATGTTATTAATAACAATATTATTATTATTATTACTAATCGTTTTTTTTTTCATGAACAATAAATGGTAGTAATGAAGGAAACAGTGAGTGCATTAATGAAATAAATATATAAATAAATACACTGATAAGTATTTATTACCTTACAAAGAAGATATTGAATCGCCTGATATTATGACTTCTCTGGGTATTAACTGCTTTTATCTTTGATTTGCGAATGCTTTGAAATCTATCTTTTTACTGATTCGTAAGTTTTTTCCGCAAAAAAAAGTCCTTCAACTTATGTTTGAATCTGGTTTTTATAACCAATTTTTACAATGATTATGATTTGTTCCTTGCAATTAAATGCAAGTCTTCTTTCTTCTTTGCAGGTCTCAATTTGCAGTGGCGGTGGTAGCTAAGGCAGTTGGTGGCAGTGCAAGTTGAGGTGGTGGCAAGTTGTCGATGACGTGGCGGCCTCTGGTTGGCTGAGGTGGAGGCAGTAGTAGCCACACTTAGCAGATTAGGGTTAGGCTAGTTTGGATTGAATGTGATGGGTCAAGGGTTTGGGCTTGTATTTTGGGTTTGGTTTGGTTTGGGTTGTGAAATGGATATTGGGCTAACCGAAATTGGCCCAAGTGGCCTTGTACATAGACCTGGTTTGTAATTGGACATTATTTAAATAAATTTAAATTTAAATTTATAATAAATTTAAATTTTAAATAAATTTAAATTTAAATTTATAATAAATTTAAATTTCAAATAAATTTAAATTTCAAATAAACTTAATTTTAAAATAAATTTAAATTCTGTTGGGTCCAAACAAATTGGGCTTCAACAACTGTAGTATAGATATAGATATGTTTGGTTCAAATTATGTTTAAACCAATTAACTTTTCAGATTAAAAAAAAAAAACCTATTTTTATTTACTATCTCAGTAAGGTAAAAGTACTTGTAATAGGAGTCAGATTGTATTTTTTCCTCTCTACTCACAAAATAGGCAAATTAGTCCCTGTATGTTTGTTTAAAGAGCAAATTGATTATTTTGTTAAAAATTGCATCCATTTCTATTGCTAGAAATTGGTCATTTTATGTCAACATCACGTACACGTGGTGTGTCTGGTTATTCTGTCAAGTTTTTTAGTTTTTGACAGAACAAATAGATAAAATTTTTAACAAATAGAAATTCACCAGATGAATTCTATTGTAGGTTTACAACAATTATCTTTCTATAACAACATGTTGTAACAGGTATATAACAACCACCTCTCTATAACAAACAAAATCTTGACAGATGAATGGATTGTTATAGAGAAGGTTGATTGTAGTATAGATATAGATATGTTTGGTTCAAATTGATGTTTAAACCAATTAATTTTTCAGATTGAAAAAACCTATTTGTACGGACTATCTCAGTAAGGTAAAAGTACCATAAAGGTTTCTGTAATAGGAGTAAAATTGTATCTTTTCCTCTCTACTCACAAAATAGAAAAAAATAGTCCTTGTATGTTTGTTTAAAGAGAAAATTCATTATTTTGTTAAAAATTGCATCCATTTTTATTGCTAGAAATTGGTCACTGTATGTCAACATCACGTACACGTGGTGTGTCTGGTTATTCTGTATCTTGAATTTAATTTGAATAAAACAATTTCATGAATCATATGAATGTGTAAAATTAGAAATTAAGGATTGTGTTTGTTTGATTGAAAATAGTTATTAAAAAATGAATATTAAAAATTAAATTAATTTTCTTGAAGAATTTATATTTTTAATGTTTGAATGATTTTACATAAAACATTTTTTATTTTCTAACAAAACTTTCAACATTTCTCACTTGCATATAATCTGCTAAATATTTTTATAATCAAATAATAATACTAAGAAATTATTATTCTAATACCAATTTAATAATATAATTACCAATAAAAATATTCTCCTTAGTTGTTACTATGCAAATCTCTTAATCTTTATATTGCTGCATTAAAAAAATAATTCTAATTCACTAATTTCGTAAGTCCAAAAGTACATACAAATACAAATAACAAAAATATCATTTCACATAAACAATGTTACAACTTACATGAAGCTTTGATAGCTATAAGCCTCGTATGTTAACAATCTAGATATTAAATGTCGAAATTCTTTTCCGAATTGACCTTTTATTTAAAAATAAAAATACAGTTGGTACTAATTTTTTTTAATTAGATGTAATTGGATCACTTCAAAATTTATTTATTTTAATAAAATATTAAAATTTTTAAAATGATGATTTTTGGTCTACAAAATCAGAAAAGTGGGTTCGGAAATCGATTACGTATGAGGAAGGATTAACACTTTCATAACGTCCAAAATTGGTACCTAATTGATCACTTGGTGTCTTAGTGTTGAAAATCGAGAATTCGAAGAGAATTTAAAATGCGACCTTTAAATACGTGTAAATGGTGTTATTTGATGATATTACTAAAAATATTATTATCTAAATCAAATTTTATGAAAAAAGCTTTTTGTTTTGAGTTGATAAAAAATTCATGTCCCGTAAGTTAGAGGACACGATGGCTTGGATCTTCGAAAATAAGATATTTCATCGTTTAATCCTTATAAGTTTTCAATTTTAATGAAGATATTCAATTACATCGTTCGAAGAGAAAATTATACCTCGTGAGTTAAGGGCACAATTTCTCAAGTCCCCTAAATAAAGACCATTGCCTCAATTTTAAATGCTTCTTATACATTGCGTAAAATCGAATACAACACTTAATGTGGCATGCGATTAATTTATTCGAACGTTATGCAAAAATGAATGAATGTATGTATGTAAACATAATATACAATATAATAATAACAAAAATAAAATAGTCACATGAAATAATACTATAATAAAATCAAATAAAAAACAGTTAATAATGCTTACCAAATTATACTCCAAATTTACGAGCTCAAATAAAATCCAAGACCATTTCTTTCCCAATAAAAAATCCACATGATCGTAGGTCAGGTCGTGTGTCAAGTCATGTGTATATTGCCCATGTGGATCTTGTAGCTAACACATTCAAGACACACGCCGGTGTATGTGTCCAAAGAGGCAAAAATCCCAAGACCAAACACAATGTGAATGACTAAGTACCTAGACCATATCTTACCACAACTCTACCATGACATAAAACATACACAAACATTCAAAATCATGACCCATTTATTCAAGTAAGGGTTACTTACATCCATAATGCATTACACACAGAGGCATATCAAACAAGATAGGATTTACCCATTCCAAATAACATTCTTACATTTTCAAAATATTATTTCAAAACGTTATTATATGTTTATATACACATAGACCGGAGTAAAAGCGTTTATACAATCCAAAAACAAATACTAACCACATCTCTTACAACAAAAACAACCTAAAACACATGCCAAAATTAATCAAAGTTAAGACATCAAAGATCTATCGTATAATAAATGTAAGTAGTTGTGTATGCTCCGGTGATCCAATCCACGTAGTCTAAAAGTTTAAAATCTACAAGAGAATACAATAAACAGAGTAAATAATACAAATACTCAATAAATATCCGCAAAAATAAAAATTGCTACTTATCCATTAAATCTTCATATTAAAGCCAAAATTTCATTATCATAGTTATATATTTCCCCGTATATACATAGTTAACCACCAAGGGTCCTTTTTACCCTTTCCATAAATCTTGCTAACGTAAACTTCATCTTCCTCTATTTCGGTGGATCGTAATAAGATATTTTCAAACATGATCACATAACGTTTAAGTTCGTCAGCTATTCAGAATCAAATGATTATAACAGATAGAACGTTTAAGCTCGTCAACTATACAGAAATCAGAATGAAGCAACTCAAGCTCTCCCTTCGGATTTAGCCACTGACCATTCATATAACACTAGCTAGACCAAATTTAGGTAACGAAATATACAACAACAGTTAGGTACTTTCAGCTAAGTCCATGTCTCACTTGAATCCGAGTCCGCAACACATATAGGAGCTCGATCAGAACGTTTACGCTCGTCAACTTAAAAATAATGACATATCACGTTTGAAGACCTTTATTCTATCATTCGTAACTTCTTCAAATTCACTTATTAGTTCTACTAAAAAGATTAGTTACTTTCTAATAAATATAATCCACATATAAGCTATCAACTCAACTCATAGGAACTTACCTCTAGTGACGCACCCACTTTTCTTTTGCCTCGTATGTCCTCTACGTGATGCAATTCTTGATTTAGATAAAAACTTCATTTTATTAATACACACAAATTCCACCTCAATGACTAATTCACTACCCAATACTTTTCCAAGAAAATCTTTGACCCAAAACAAATAGTTAAAACAGAACCCATGAGAATATTTTTAAATCAGCTCATGCTCACCCAAGTTTAACATACAAAAATTAGCTAAACTTCTATTGAATATATTTTTTCATCAATTAATTATTATCTATCAAAATCACGAGAATTATTTAACAAACATACTCAATTTGAGCTCTTTACAAAATCACCCATCCATACTAAGCAAAAACACATCAAGACTAAAATGGTAAAACCCTAAACTTTCAAGGGTCTTACTAATAAATCCCCCATTTAGATAAATCAAGCAAATATGAGATGAAACATAACAAAATTACAAATAAAATTCATCAAAAATATCACCAAATATCCACAAATTTGCCGAAACCCTTGTTCCTCCTTTTTCTTGATATTTCGTGGGAGACGAAAGAGAAAGTGATGAATTTTTTTCCCTTCCTTCCTTTTAATTAATTTCCTTCTTTAGAATGATGTTTTATAAGTATTATTATTTTTATTATTATTTTCTTAATCATTTTCCACCACAAATATTGTCTAAATGTTTTTGAAACGCGTTCCGGCTTTTATATTTTTAAAATCGAAAATAGGAGTCGCCACCAATATTTTATTCGGTGTGATTGGGTCACCACAAAACGTTTAAAATCTGTTTTACAAAATATTTTGGTCTTTGAAAACAAGAAAATGGGTTCGGGAGTCGGTTACGTGTGAAAAGGGATTAGCACCCTCACATGCCCAAAATTGGTACCACGTCAATTATTTTAGGGTCTAAATTGTTAAAAGCTTGAAAACTCAAGTGAAATTTAGAATACGATCCTTAAATACATAATTTATTTCTTGCAAAAAATTTTAAAATTGAATTTGATGAGAAAAATGCTCATTTATTTCGAATTAATCGAGAACTGAAATTACGTCCAACACGTTAGGGTGCGATATTCCCGAAATTTCGAAGTTAAAGGACATTTTAAAAAATTTAAAAGAGGATACTCGATTGTGCAAATTCTACAAAAAATCACACCCAGCACGTTAGGGCACAATTCTTCGAAATTTCACACGAAAAGGTATTGCCTTGATTTTTTAAAATCCTGTATTTGTTGTTTTTAATAAAAAAAAATATTTGATTATTTCGAGTCGAAAAAGTCACACTTAATAAATTAAGGCGTGACTTTCTTAATATAAAATAACGAATATTGCTCTAACTTTAAAACTTATTTTACCAAACGTAAACATTTATCATTTTATATATACATATATATTTTAAAAGATGAACTATATTACACAATATACACGTGCAACAACAAAATAAATCATGGCATAAATATACATGATCGCAAATATAATGAAATAAGATGACAATGTACATGTTTAATAGTTGAAATAAACAAACAAATATACCAATAAATAAATATATTTAGTAGGATTATTTAAGCAAACAAAATTAAAACAGGACATAATTTTAAAGGATTTAAAGATTTGATAAAAAAGACCATCAAAACTAAGTGATAACCGATTTATTTAAATGGTAATTGAAATTAGAAAATTTGTTTTAAAAAACGATGATTTGTAAAGCAAAAAGATTAAAAAAAATTAGATTGTTATTTAAAGAAAAAATATTAAGCAAAAGGATAGATTTTAAATAAACAAAAAAAGGAAAAGGAGCAAAATAAAAATTCCCCCTTTTATTTAAAAATAAATTTAATGGCCTTAGGACTGGATTTAAAGAAAGTTAAAACTTACAGGCAAATTTAAAAAACAATTAAAAACATGAATGTACCAATTTAAAATTAATAGAAATAAAGAGGGATCACGGAGGGAAATTTTTCTTTTAATGTTCAAAATCTGACGTCTAAATGACATCATTTAGCAGCTATGCAATACGACGTTGTGTAGCATAGTGTTAAACAACACTAAAAACCTGATTGAAAGTCCAAAAAAATCTGAGGGACTGTCGCAATATATGGACCCCTTTGTGGAAACACGTGGACCCTAAACGGGTCCACAATGGGTCGGGTCAGGCACCGTAAAACGGTATCGTTTCAGCACTTGGTTTCCCTCTCTAAACGTCGTCGTTTCAATGAGGGTATTTAAGCAAAAATTTTGGTTGAAATCATCATTTCTTCATTTCATTCTTCAAAAAAAGGGTCTTGCTATTTCATTTTTCTCTAAATAACATCCACGCCGACGCTGCTCATCAGCCTTTGATCTGCCGTGGCTCCACCATCTTCGACCGTCGCGAATGTCGTGACCCACCATTCGCGGTGGCTAGGTAAGTGAAGCGACTCCATTCTTTACTTCTTTTAAAAAAAAAATGATCTGGGTCTAGATCGAACCCGATCTAGCCCAGATCTAAAAGGGTTTCATTTTTAAAACAATCTTTTGATCTGGGATTTTTCTTAAAATCTATTTTTATTCTATTCTTTTATTTAATTTTTAAACATAAACCCAGATCTAAACTTAAGTCTATACAAAAATTTTAAAAGGACAAGGGTTTTGAAGATTTTGTTTCCTTATTCGTGACTTTTTTTTTATTTTATAAAATTTGTCTTTTTATTTTATTTTTATTCATTCTAAAACTTCCAATGAACGTTCGTATAATGGAATCCCTCGCGAACATGGGCGGGTTCGGAGAGATTCTATCCACGGCTTCGACGGTGGCGAATCAAACTCGGGTATGTACCCCTTAACTTCTTTTGATTTAATATTTATATTTATTAAATGCCTAAAAATATAAATAAAAGTAATAAATAAATAGTATGTAGATAAAATATATGTATAAACTATATACCTTGAGAACAAAGGCCAATTGGAATTCTTTGCAATCTGAGTTGTATTTTTTGTTCAAATATGTTGTTTTTTGATTTTTTATTGCTTCAAATCAAAAAGAAAAAATTCCCCCTTTTACAGATTCTAGATCGGGCTTTTATAGCCATGGATAGTTACAAAATCACTATTCTTTTGCCCTATTTTCTTTGGCCTTTTTTGTCGTCTCTGTTGTTCTTTGTTGTAGGTATCATCAGAGTGGTGGTCTCCTGTGGTCAACACCGGCGATGAGAGTCGTGCTCTTGCCATTTTGGTGCAAGGGGTGGCAGAAAAGGCCTTGGGCAAAGGAACGACTTTGGGTAGCAGAAGAGTCTCGGGCAGAGGAGAAGTCTCGGGAGTAGATGAGGTGGTCACATGGCTGACGTGGCCACGAGCTGAAGGGTGAGTGACAGTAGCATAGTAGCTTAACAGATTTAGGGTTTTATCTTTTTTATGAATTAGGCTTGTTGGGCCATGCTTGTGTTTTTGGGTTATGTAAAGGGGTTTGGGTAGCTTTGGGATTTTTTGAAAATGGACTTTTGTATTATGGCATTAAAATGGATTTTAATTATTTTATTTTCTTTGGGTTTTTATTTCCCAAGCCCGGATAAAATTAGACCTCTACAGCTGCCCCTCTTTGCTCATTGTCGTGAAACGGGAATGAAGTAATGACTAAAAGGAGGACTAATTTTGTCCGATCTTACTGAACCTCGATCCCACTCTTCCAAACCATCGATCACTCCAACTGCATTGCATCTGCTTCTTTGTAATTTTGGGAAGATGGGAATTGATGTCGTGATTCCATCCTTCCCCAAGGTAATCTTCACACTGACAAAATTTACTACTATAGTTTCACTCCATTCCACTGCAACTTCAAGAAGGTTGAGATTCGCTATCGTAGTATTTGTTCAATCCACTGACACTTCAAGGATAAGAATTTTGGTGTTGAAGCTTCACTCTATTCTATTGCAACTTCAAGGAGATTAAGATCCGCTACTGTAGCTTTAATCTGACTTTGCTACAACTTCAGGAAGATAGGATTTGACGTTGAAACTTCATCTTACTCTTACAGCAACTTCAGAGAGAAAAAGACTTGCTATTTTAATCCAACTTTACTGCAACTTCAAGAGGATAGGATTTGACATTGAAGCTTCATCTTGCTCTTATTGCAACTTCAGAGAGATAAAGACTTGTTATTTTAATCCAACTTTACTGCAACTTCAAGAGGATAGAATTTGAAGTTGAAGCTTTATCTTGCTCTTACTGCAACGTCGTAGGTTCGATCTTTCTCGTCATGTTTCTAAGGTACTGGGTTCGTCGTTGTGGTCATAACCTTTCCCTTTATGTTTCTGAAGTATAAGGTTCGCCGTTGCGACTTAAACCTTTCCCTCATATCCTCGTGGTACTGGATTCGCCGTTGCGGCTTAAATCTTTCCCTTAATGTTTCTAAGGTACAAGGTTCACCGTTACGACTTAAACCTTTCCCTCATATCCTCGTGGTACTGGATTCGTCGTTGTGACTTTAATCTTTCCCTTCATGTTTCTAAGGCACAAGGTTCGCTGTTGCGACTTAAATCTTTCCTTTCATATCTTCGTGGTACTGGATTCACCGTTGCGGCTTAAATCGTTCCCTTAATGTTTCTGAGGTACAAGGTTCACCGTTACGACTTAAATCTTTCCCTCATATCCTCATTGTACTAGATTCACCGTTACGGCTTAAATCTTTCCCTTCATGTTTCTGAGGTACAAGGTTCGTCGTTGCGACTTAAATCTTTCCCTCCATATCTTTGTGGTACTAGATTCGTCGTTGCGACTTAAATCTTTCCCTTCATGCTTCTAAGGTACAAGGTTCACCATTGCGACTTAAACCTTTCCCTCCATATCTTTGTGGTACTAGATTCACCATTACGGCTTAAATATTTCCCTTAATGTTTCTGAGGTACAAGGTTCGCTTTTGCGACTTAAACTTTTCCCTCATATCCTCGTGATACTGGATTCACCGTTGCGGCTTAAATCTTTCCCTTCATGTTTTTGAGGCACAAGGTTCGCTGTTACAACTTAAACCTTTCCCTCTATATCTTCGTGGTACTGGATTCGCCGTTGCGACTTAAATCTTTCCCTTCATGCTTCTGAGGTATAAGGTTCGCCGTTACGACTTAAACCTTTCCTTTCATATCTTCGTGGTATTGAAACCTATAGAATATGCTTTAATAGGCCTCTATGTAGGTCAAATTATTTAGGATGTCATGAGTCAAATGCTCCTAAATAGATGGGTACGAATGATGAATGCAAAATGTCATCTTTGAGAAATGATTTTATTTTTAGTCCTTAGCGGACATCATTCATCGTTTGTCTAAGTCCTATCACTGATGTGTTGTCATGTTTTTTCTTTTGGTATGGTATCTTTGAAATGAAACCTAAAGAGGTGGTCGTATTTTGAACTATTTGTTTCAAAACCCTTCTATCCCTCGGATTTGTGTTATTTCCAACTAGTGGTCCTATTTCAGGTCCCTGTACTGTTTAAATCATTTCAAATGCAAAAGTTCTTGATTTAAGGTTGTAAGGTGGATGAAATTGAGTTCAATTGAAGGCAAAGCTCGAATGAATGAAAAGATCATTAGTTCATTAATCGTTATTTTGAGGCAAAAATGCATGAACATGATCGCAAGGCGAATAAAATTGAATTTTTTGGAGGGAAAGTTGACAAAAAGATTAAAAATGACCTGTACTGGTCAAAAGTCGCAAAACATAATGTGAATAAAGAATGGAGTTAGGTGCCCCAGATATCAAAGTACGAGCTTCAATAATCAAACTTGATGAGGACTATTCTGAGCTTAACATGTGTCCATGAAACTTGGAATATTTTGTTAATGCCTTAAGGTGTAAAGTTTCTCCACCTTGCTACTTTTAAGAGAAAAGGTCATTTCATGCTTCTTTCCTTTTATTCAAAATTGAGTCGCCCTTTCAGGTTTTCAACTCAAATTTCCTTAGGTTTTGAGATATCCTTTACGGGTTTTCACCTCGACCTCTCCTTTTTCTTTTTTTTTTCATTTTTTTTTTCATTTTTTCTTTTTTTGGGTAAAATCTGAGCTCATGATATTAGGCAGATCTTTGTCGTTTATTTCGATTAAGATCAAAGCTTCTCCATAAAACTTTCTTTATATTACGAAACCTTTCCAAATTTGACATCCATTTCTTTAGGAGTCTTTTGTAAGCAATATCTTTTTCAAAACCAGAGTTCTCTCATAGAATTCTCTAAAGTGGATCTCCCTTTGTTGTAAGCCCTTATCATCTGATCATGACAAATGATCTTAGTATCTTTTTTTCAGTCAAGTTTAGCCGGTTACACCTGGATTGGATCCAATCTGCTTTATCGGTTCTAACAAAATTTGGAAGGAAATAAACTATACTCCAATAGGTGAGAATGATTTTATTTCAAGAGTCATCCGGAAAGGTGTTGCCCCAGCAAAATCTTAATTGATGTTTAAGAGAGCAAATGATAATTTCTCATGCCCCATCTTTGTAGGTCTTTGTTACTCCACAATGAATTCTTTTGATGTTCTTATTGGTCACCTCCAATGCCCCATTCTTTTTGGTGGTGTGGTGCTGAGTCACGATACTTGTTCTTGAATTGGCTGTAGACTTTTCGGTTGGTCGACCCAAACGTCGGCCGTCGCGTGGGACCACACGCGCGCCACTGATCCCCGCGCGTGGTCATCGCGTGACGCTGCCTGGGGTTCTCCGGTACACGCGTCGCTGCCTTCGCCGATCACGCGCGGTCGTTCGCCTCTGTCTTCGACCGTCGACCACGGTTTAGAGGTTTCGTCCCCTTGTTTTAAAAAAAAACATTTTAACAACTTTTATTCCCTCTTTTTGCATATCCATGCACGACGAGGCGATGACATCACTCCGGCGCGAAGCTCCGGCGATGGTAGAATCGGCCGGGGGTAAGTCTTCCGTCCTTTCAGTTTTTCCTTTATTATTAATGTTTTTATTCTATTAAAAAAATCCTTTTAATCAAATCCTAGTTTTTTGTGTTTTGCAGATCTTGTGCGCGACAAGGTATAAGCGGCGTTCGGCAGGAGCTCGATTTCCAGTGCTGACGGCCAGGGACAGCAGCCGACCGAAGATAAGTCTTCCGACTCTTCGTGTTTTTTTTATTAATTATTAATATTATTATTATTAATATCAAAACATTTATTATTATTAATGATTATTATGAAAAACTTATTTAATATTAATGGAGTCATTAGTATTATTATTAATATTAAAACAGTTATTAATATTAATAAAAGTTATTGAAACGTTTTGAAAAATAAAAAGGAATAAGTGACAGTTGTGGGTATTGAATGCATGCATCGAAACTGGAAAGGGCTTTAAATGATGGTAAATATTTATTGAGGATACCTGAATGCTTTAATGCTTAAGTGTTGTGATCTGATTTGCCTTCTGTTGCCTTTGTGCCTATTCAAGTAACCTTGCTTTGAATTGATCTCTGGAATATTAGTATATACTGTATGCTGATTTCTTAATACTCAAAATCCAACCCTTATAACTGATAATTCATTTGGCTCTTATAGCCTGTTTTACAATCATTCTGTTTTGTTTTATGTAACTAAATGCATATCTAATCTGCTTTCTCTTCTTGCAGGTTCGGCAGTGGCGGTGGTAGCCGGTGGCAATGCAAGTTGGGGCTGAAGATGGTGACCAGCTGCTGATGACGTGGCGGCCCTTGGTTGGCTGAAGGGGAGGCAACAGCAGCAGCACTTAGTAAATTCGGGCCAAAACTGTAGTTTGGGCTTTTGGGCCATTTGTATTTGGGCCATTTGTAATTGAGCCATTTGTAATTGAACTTTGTTTTGGACTTTTTAATTGGACTTTCTAAATTTAATTTTATAATAAATTTAAATTTCAAATAAATTTAAATTTAAAATAAACTTAAATTTAAATAAATTTAATTTCCAATAAGTCCAGACAAATTTAGGTTTCAACAATCTTTTTATTTTTTCATAAGTAAAATTTATACTTCTACGTTATTTAAAATATTATTTTGTTTCCAAATAAATTATTTAAACTTGAATCCAAGCTCTAGTACTTAAAATATACGTCATTGCTTATTGTTTCTTATGTTTTATGTTTGGACCATCCAAATGTTATTTTGCATCAGTCTTACATCTTCCTCATTCCGTATCAGATCATTGCCCTCTGTTGATTAAATTAGAGATTGATGTCCCTTTCCTCTCAGAGAGAAATTTTCGTTTTGAAGCTTGGTGGGTTTTGGAAGAATCTTTCGAAAGAGAAGTAAATCCCTTAAATCCCTAAAATTTCTCCTTTCCCTCTCCTCCTCTCCTTTTATTTTATTCTTTTTGCTAATTTCATCGTTACTTTGAGAAAAAATTATAGAAATCCCAGGTATGAATTCATCCCATTTTTAATTTTTTTAAACAAGCATGATATTTGATTTTTATTTTTTTGAAATTTCTGCATTCTCCATTCTATATTCATCCCATTGTTTGGGTCAACTATATTCGAGGCATCAAAGTTAAAAGTTTTGTTTTTAAGAGTGGATTAGAAGAAGGACCCAAGGAAAACTTCCCAGAACTTATACACTTACACATAGTGATATAACATCAAAACTTACCTTATCAATCTCACAAACCATTAACAACTCTCAGGTAAATCTTTTTATCTCATCACAACCCGTTTCTTTAAGTTTTTTGTTTTTATTATTTAGAATAAAAAACAGGAGATTTGGGGTTTGATTGCAGTTGCAGGGTTGGCCGAACAAATTATACAGGGACGAAGTAGTGGTTAAATGGAAGAAAGTGAAGGAAAATATGTCACTACACGTCCATTGTCACATAAGCGGAGGTCCATTGTCACATAACTGGCCCAAACAATCATGGAGAATGGAGAAATCCCAAAAAATAAAAATCAAATAGCATGCTAGCTAAAAAAAAAAAAGGAAATTAAAAATAGGATGAATTCATACTTGAGATTTCTGTAAATTTTTTTCCAAAGTAACGATGAAACTAGCAAAAAGAATGAAATAGGAGAGGAGGAGAGGGAAAGGAGAAATTTTAGGAATTTATGGTTAAAAAATAATTTAAATGATGTGTGAATGACATGTAAAAATTAGTTCACATATCATTAAATGATTGGAAAGGGATATAGATGATGTGGCGTAACTGTTTCATTCAATCCTTTCTAGTCTAAATTGATTTTAAAATTTTTTTTAAACACCATATCACAAACAAAAATTAATCAACTATCTTTTCATTTTTTCATAAGTCAAAATTTATACTTCTACGTTATTTAAAATTTTATTTTGTTTCCAAATAAATTATTTAAAATTGAATCCAAGCTCTAGTACTTAAAATATACGTCATTGCTTATTGTTTCTTATGTTTTATGTTTGGACCATCCAAATGTTATTCAACAGTTTGAGTAAGAAAACGTCATTGCTTATTGTTTGATGTTTGTTATTCTAGAGATTTTGATTATTATGTTTTATATTGTGTTAGAAGATGCCATTGCTTACCATGTTTGTTCTTCGAGAGATTTTGATTAAAAGATTGAAAGTTTTACGTAATTTTAATAATAAATTTAATCACTATTGTTGACATATTTTTTAAAAAATGGTTTTAATTGTATTTTTTAATCTTTTTTTTCTAATAGATTTAATGAAAGTATTATTTAAAAAAAGTTAATGAGGATGATGTGGAATTTCATATATGAAATATTTTTAATGAGATGTAATTTATTACTTAGATTATCCAATAAGATAATTACATGTGGAAAATAATAAAATAAATAAATAATCCATTAAATTGAAAAAATAAATCTTAATTTAAAGAAAATAAATGTAATTATATCTAAAAAAATTAACTCGATAGAAAAACTTCTCAGTAAGCAAATATATGGAAAATTGAAACCTTTAAAAAAAAAAAAGATTGCAACATTGAATTTATTCATTAAATCTGTTAAAAAAAAAACATATTGAAAACAAGAACAAAGGTTGATGGCTAAAAAATACTCAAAAATACAATTAAAGTCATTTTGACAAAATATGCAAACGTTAATGACCAAATTTATCATTAAACATTTTACTTATTCTAAAGACATTGTGGTTAAGAGGTAGCCAGAAAAAGTCTAAAAACGTTAGTATAAAAAAATCCTCCAATTCTCTTCCTCTCCGCTTTATTATAAATTACTTGATGATTATTAGGAAAAATGGGATCTCACGAATGCAATGGAAGGAGTAGAATTAGATGATGCAGTTCTACAAGGGCAGGCAGAGATATGGCGTTACATCTACAGCTTGGCAGATTCCATGGCGCTTAAGTCTGCGGTGGAGCTCCGCATAGCTGACATAATACACTCTCATGGTGGCGCTGTCACTTTGTCGCAAATAGCTTCATGCATTAATGGCGGCCTTACTTCACCCAGCATCTCCGCCCTTGCTCGCATAATGAGATTGCTCGTTCGCAGAAAGATTTTTACCATCCACCATCCTCCAGACGGTGGAGATCTCTTATACGACCTCACTCACTCATCGAGATGGCTTTTACATGATTCGGAGAAAACTCTGGCGCCCATATTACACATGGTGAACCATCCAATGCATATGGCTCCTTGGCACTACATTAGCCAATGCGTGAAAGAAGGTGGCAATGCCTTCAAGAAAGCTCATGGGTGTGAGATATGGGATATGGCATCTCGGAATCCTGATTTCAACAAGCTTTTTAACGATACCATGGCTTGTGCATCCAAGGTCAACACTAGTGTAATCCTGTCGAGTTACAAAGAAGGGTTGAGCTCCATTGGATCGTTGGTTGATGTCGGAGGTGGAACTGGAGGCTTTATATCAGAGATGGTCAAAGCATATCCACACATCAAAGGTGTTAACTTTGATTTGCCGCATGTCGTCTCGACGGCACCAGCATACGATGGGGTCTCCCATATTGGTGGTGACATGTTTCATGCCATTCCAAAAGCTGATGCAGTCATTATGAAGGTACTTACTTAAATCATAAATTTAAATCCGTTTTTCGTGGAGCATAATATCAAGAAAAGTTATACCAATATTGTAACTGGAGAAAGACCATTATCGTTTTTATTTCTTGTAATTGTGAGAGTGAAAACACATGATTTAAGGTATAAAAATCAAAGTAGTCCGGTATCAAGAAAATTTATATAAATATTTAAATTTCACATGAAAGATCTATTAATCATATTTTATTAAATGAAAATAATATTAAGTGGAATTAAATATATCAATTCAATAAAGTAATAAATTTTTAATTAATTAAATATTCTATTATTAATTTGGAACATCATTAATTTATAAATCAATTACGTAAATTTAATAAGTCATGATAAATTAATTAATTAAATCTGATAACTGATATTAATTAATTGAACTTGTCGATTGATGAACTTCATAATTAATCAGGTGGAAGAATCTAAAATAAAAGATGCATAAAAATAATAATGCATGCACCGACTATACATCTTTTAATTTTTATTGATTTGATCATCACATTCCTTTTTAAATATAATTCTCACTTTATTTATTTGATAGGAATTCACAATATGAATTCTATGGTAGGTTTACAATAATTATCTTTTTATAACAACATTTTGTTATAGGTATATAATAACTACCTCTCTATAACAAGCAAAATCTTGACAAACAAATGGGGTTGTTATAGATATGTTTGGTTCAAATTGATGTTTAAACCAATTAATTTTTCATATTAAAAAAACCTATTTGTACGGACTACCTCAATAAGGTAAAAATACCATAAAGGTTCCCATAATAGGAGTCAGATTGCATTTTTTCCTCCCTACTTACAAAATAGGTAAATTAATCCCTATATGTTTGTTTAAAGAGAAAATTAATTATGTTGTTATAAATAGCATCCATTTCTATTGCTAGAAATTGGTCACTATATGTCAGCATCACGTATACGTGGTGTGTCTAGTTACTCTATCCAGTATGGTAGTTTTTTACAATACAAATAGACAAAACTTTTAACAAAAAAAATAATTTGCTCTTTTATCTAATGTATAAAAATCAATTTACCGTGCTCTAAAAGTAACCGAACCCCTAAAATGAAAAATTTTCTATTTAGATATTTAAGTTTTAATCAAGTTTCAGCACTACTTAGAATGGTTAGCAACATATTTAAAGTAATATTAATTAAAAGACAACAAGTAGATATTGATTTTTTGTATGTTTATTATTTGCAGTGGATATTGCATACTTGGAGTGATGAGGAATGCATACAAATATTAAGGAACTGTAAGAAAGCAATACCAAGAGAGAATGGGAAAGTGATAATTGTTGAAATAATTTTGAAAGAAGATGGAAGTGGAGTGTTCGATGAAATTGGATTCTTGTTTGACCTCGTAATGATGACACATGCCAATGGAAAGGAGAGAACAGAGGTGGAATGGAAGAAAATCTTGGAAGGAGGAGGCTTTTCTCACCACAAAATCATCAACATTCCTGCCTTGGTTTCCATCATCGAGGCTTATCCTGATGATGAATAGCTTTTTAGCATAATGCCAGCAGTGGGGATCTAATTTCCTATTTTATCAATCTTCCTTTATGATCATTTAGGCATCAATAAATGTATGTGATTGTGTTATTCTCTCTCTTTTTATTTGCTGTATACTAAAATATAATAATTTCGAACCTCGTGTTGATCTGATAATTAAGGGTGTTTATTGTTTTAGGTATGATTTGGATTCGAGTCGCATCAATCGTGTTGTTGTTAGGGCTTTGCCCTTTCTTTGTAATTCACCAAAAAAATATAATAGCCTTATGAATCATATGAATGTGTAAAATTAGAAATTAAGGATTGTGTTTGTTTGATTAAAAATAGTTATAAAAAATGAATATTAAAAAATAGATTGGTTTAAGTTAGAATTAATTGAATTTTGGTTTCAATTAATTTGAAACTATTTCTATTTGAACTTTTAAAATTTTGGCATAAAGTGGGGTGGATATTTGGATATCACTTATGTTTGTTTTTGAATAATAATAATAAGATGCAAATACTAGGTCAAGATTTTTCTCTCTAACTTCTCCAAAGATACAGTGTTTTCTTGCGGTTGGGAAGAGGGGAAGAGGTGGCTTTGTTTTTGCAATTATGTCGAAGGATGAGATCTCGTTGTTAGAGGAAGAGATGGTTCAGCTCTCTGTAAAGAGTTCTATGTTGGTTCCTGGGGATCGTCCTACCTTGGTCAGTTCTGTATGACGAAGCGTTCTGTTAATCTCGATAGTTTTCGAGCGCAGATAAAAAATGTATGGAAAACTAAGAAGAAGTTTGAGATCAAGAGAGCAGGGCAAAATTTATTTCTGATTGAATTTGAAGACCCTGATGATTTAGAGTTAATTTTGGAAGGAAGACCTTGGCTCTTCCATAAGCAAGTATTTAGTAGGTTATCTGAAACTGTTAATCGTGCTAGAATTAAACTTGTGGAGACCCCTCTTTGATTAAAAGTTGGTCCGTGCCCCCCGGAATGTGATAAATTAGACCTGGCACACGCAGCTGGCTCTACCTTTGGTGGAATTATTCGATCTGAGTTGTTAGGAGATTTTTTTCGTTTACGTATTCAGGTAGATGTTCGAAAGCCGTTAAGAAGGGGTATCTTTGTGTTGGTTGATTCTAAAATCAAGTCACGGGTGTCTTTCAAATATGAAAATCTACCGACCTTTTGCTTTAAGTGCGGCCAGATGGGTCATGGATTTCAATTTTGCGAGTTGTTAACTAACGAAGAGAAAGAAAGGCCTGTGGATGATTTTCCGTTCTCTGCGGCGTTAAGAGCTGGGTCAAGTTTGGTTGGGAGGGAGATTTTCCAGGTTAAATCATTAATTAACAATTCCATGCCCCAGCGCCAGTATACGGGTGTGGGGGAGGATGCTTGTGGCGTTGGGGGCTTCCCAGGAATAGGTTCATTGGGTGACAAGGATGTGGGGCCCTCTAAACACTCTACCGATAATTTGAATGTAGAGTATACTGCTTTCAAGGTGAGTTCATCGGATGTGAGGTGTGGCGCTGATGCCCGAAATTTCAGCACAATTGAATGTTACCAGAGATAGTGTTGGATTAAAAGAGGGTCTTCCAAATGTGTTTGAATTCTCAACTAAGGAAGCTGGTTTCGATAAATCTGTTTTTAACATGGACTCTATGACTGGTATGATGCAGGATAATTTTAATGGGGATTCTTCTAGACAGCAACTAAAAGGCAGCCCTCCTATTTTATCATTATCTAATGATAGTTCGGTGGAAAAGAAGGGTGTAGCTGGTAGTGTTTTGGTTGATTTTAATAATAAGGTGGGTCATCCGGAGTTAGCCCACGTGGAGAGTAACCAGTTGGTTGATGGCAAAGCAAGGCCCAATTGTCCTAAATGGAAAAGAAAGGCGCGAAATCTTAGTGGAAATTCAGTTATTTCATCGAATGTACATGGCAAAAGGAAACTGGATCTTGTGGGTTTGGATGGTTCAGAATTGGAGGCTGATGTTTCAAAAAAATTCCGAATGAATATTTCCACAAATTCAGCGCTTGTAGTTAGTGTTTTAAATAAGGACATGAATCTGGCAATTGTTGACAGTAATATGTTTGATGGTGATACTAAATCTGGGATTTTCGATAGTGGATGTGCAGATTTTAGCTCAACCTATTTTTCGGCGGCTGCCAAGGAGCAGACCGCCCGGTCGCCATGAAACTCTTAGTTTGGAACGTCCGTGGATCGGGGAATCCACGGGCCGTTTCGTAGCCTTCGGCATAATCCTCGGGTAGTCTTTCTTATGGAGACTAAACTTAACAAAGTTCAAATGGAAAAAGTTAGAAGAAGTTATGGTTTTTTAAATGGCATTGATGTTCCCGCTAATGGCTCAAAAGGCGGGCTCTGTTTAGCTTGGAAGAATAGTGTGTCTCTTTGTTTAAAATCCTTTTCGGGCAATCATATTGATGCTATAGTTGAAAGTGTTAATAAGGGCGAGCAATGGAGATTTACAGGTTTTTATGGGTCTCCGTACGCAAATGATAGAGAGACATCTTGGGACCTATTACGCCAGCTAGGGTAGGATCAAGGTTTTCCTAGGTGGTGTTCCAAGAGATGAACGACGAATGCAAGGTTTTCGAGAAGTTCTGGATGACTGTCAATTAGCTGATATTGGTTATAAGGGAGTTTGGTACACTTGGGAAAGAGGTAGGAGGGTTGAGACAAATATTAGAGAGAGACTTGATAGAGGGGTGGCTAATTCTACTTGGAGAGAGTTATTTCCTTTTGCATCAGTCTTACATCTTCCTCATTCCGTATCAAATCATTGCCCTCTGTTGATTAAATTAGAGATTGATGTCCCTTTCCTCTCAAAGAGGAATTTTCGTTTTAAAGCTTGGTAGGTTTTGGAAGAATCTTTCGAAAGAGAAGTAAATCCCTTAAATCCCTAAAATTTCTCCTTTCCCTCTCCTCCTCTCCTTTTATTTTATTCTTTTTGCTAATTTCATCGTTACTTTGAGAAAAAATTATAGAAATCCCATGTATGAATTCATCCCATTTTTAATTTTTTTAAACAAGCATGATATTTGATTTTTATTTTTTGAAATTTCTCCATTCTCCATTCTATATTCATCCCATTGTTTGGGTCAACTATATTCGAGGCATCAAAGTTAAAAGTTTTGTTTTTAAGAGTGGATGAGAAGAAGAACCTAAGGAAACTTCCCAGAACTTATACACTTACACTTAGTGATATAACATCAAAACTTACCTTATCAATCTCGCAAACCATTAACAACTCTCAGGTAAATCTTTTTATCTCATCACAACCCGTTTCTTTAAGTTTTTTGTTTTTATTATTTAGAATAAAAAACATGAGATTTGGGGTTTGATTGCAGTTGCAGGGTTGGCCGAACAAATTATACAGGGACAAAGTAGTGGTTAAATGGAAGAAAGTGAAGGAAAATATGTCACTACACGTCCATTGTCACATAAGCGGAGGTCCATTGTCACATAACTGGCCCAAACAGTCATGGAGAATGGAGAAATCCCAAAAAATTAAAATCAAATAGCATGCTAGCTAAAAAAAAAAAAGGAAATTAAAAATAGGATGAATTCATACTTGAGATTTTTGTAAATTTTTTCCCAAAGTAACGATGAAACTAGCAAAAAGAATAAAATAGGAGAGGAGGAGAGGGAAAGGAGAAATTTTAGGAATTTATGATTAAAAAATAATTTAAATGATGTGTGAATGACATGTAAAAATTAGTTCACATATCATTAAATGATTGGAAAGAGATATGGATGATGTGGCGTAACTGTTTCATTCAATCCTTTCTAGTCTAAATAGATTTTTAAAATTTTTTTAAACACCATGCATATCATAAACAAAAATTAATCAACTATCTTTGTCGAAACCATCTTTTTTTGGCGAACGACGTGTCTCGAAAAAAATCATTTAAAATTGATAAATAATGGGAGTCGCCACCAATCCTTTATTCGGTGTGATTGGATCACCACAAAACGTTTTAAAAGCCGTTTTGAAAACATATAGGTCTTTGAAATCCAGAAAAATAGGTTCGGGAGTCGATTACGCATGAGGAAGGGTTAGCACCCTCATGCGCCCAAATTGGTACCGTATTGACTATTTTCGGGTCCTAATTTGTGACATTTAAAAGTTCAAACAATGCTTAAAAAACGATCCTTGAATGCACGTGTTAAGTTTAAAAGAAATTGAGTTTGTTTGAAAATCCCGCTATTTCAGAGTGATCGAGGAAGAAAAGCTACGTCCAGTGAGTTAGGACACGACATTTCAAGATCCAGAAATAATGAGCTTTCCTTTGTAAAAGCTTTTGAAACTTTTGCGAAAAGGATATTTGATTATCTCGATTTGAAGAAAGGTTGCACCTAGTGAGTTAAGGCGTAATATTTCAGAATCGGAGATAAGGAAACATTGCCTCGATTAAGGGTATTCGATTATTTCGATTTGAAGAAAAATTGCACCTAGTGAGTTAAGGCGCAAAGTTTCGAAACCCGAAATAAAAGAATATTGCCTCGATTTTAAAGTTTTTATGAAAAAAAGATAATTTCCAAAACAAGCATGCGAATTTAACAAGAATAAGCAGTTAATGATGGATATTAAATAACGCGAAGCAAAATAAATGAGAGGACAAGTTATTCACGAAAGAAAACAGGGATGCAAAATGCAAGCGCAAAAAAAAAAAAGGTAATGAGAGAAGAATGATGTAATCTGAGTTCAAAACGAGACTTTTCGGATGCAGGGAAGGGCAAAATGGTAGTTTTGGAAGGTTCGAAATCAAAAATAGGATTTTTGGAAGTTCGAGGGTAAAATGGTAATTTTTGAGAAGTTCGGGGTAAAAATGGGATTTTTGGAAGTTCGAAGGTAAAAATGGTAATTTTTAGAAGATTCGAGGTCAAAAATTGGATTTTTGGAAGTTCGGGGGTAAAATGGTAATTTTTAGAAGATTCGATGTCAAAATTGAGATTTTTGGAAGTTCAAGGGTAAAATGGTAATTTTTGGAGAGTTCGGGGTTAAAAATGGGATTTTTGGAAGTTAGGGGGTAAAATGGTAATTTTTGGAAAGTTCGGGGTCAAAAATGGGATTTTTGGATGTTCGAGGGTAAAATGGTAATTTTTGGAAAGTTTGGGGTCAAAAATGGGATTTTTGGAAGTTCGAGGATAAAATGGGATTTTTGGAAAGTTCGGGGTAAAAAATGAGATTTTGGGAAGTTCGGGGTTAAAATGGTAATTTTTAGAAGGTTTGGGATAAAAATGGGATTTTTGGGAGTTCGAGGGTAAAATGGTAATTTTGGAAAGTTCAGGGTTAAAAAATGAGATTTTTGGGAGTTCGGGGGTAAAATGGTAATTTTTGGAGAGTTTAAGGACCTCCGGAGTAATAAAACCAAAGACGAGTGACACGTAGCAGCCCCTCAGGCACCCTGAAGTCAGAGGACTATTTTGAAAACCATGGAAAATTTATGGGGCAATTTTAAAACTAAAGCAAACCTGATTTAAGGATCAAATGAAAACAGATTAGAAATAAAGAGGACCATTTGCGAAAATAAGCCAAAATCATGACACGTGGTAGCTCCTGGTGCTTTTGAAAGGTCAAGGGATTAAATTAAAAAAACATGAAAATCATTGGGCCAATTTAAAAGTAATTAAAAGTACGAGAAGGACCTGATTGAAAATTTTGAAAAAAACGGAATGACCGAATGCATAAATATACCAATAATTGAAAACACGCGGATCCTGAGTCTGGTAGAATAGGATCCAGGCCGGTTTTAGGAAAACTACGCCGTTTTCATGCCGAATACCCTCACCAAAACGTTGCCGTTTCGGTGAGGGTATTTAAAGCCTAAACCCTTTGAAAAAAACAACCCTTCTTTCATTTTCTTAGTTTTCAGAAAAAAAAAACGAAACCCCTCCCTTCCATTTTCTCTCAAGTCTCCTCCGCGACAGGCCAAGCTTCGGTTGGTCGACCCAAACATCGGCCGTCGCATGGGACCACACGCGCGCCACTGATCCTCGCACGTGGTCATTGCGTGACGCTGCCTGAGGTTCTCCAGTACACACGCCGCTGCCTTCGCTGATCACGCGCGATCGTTCGCCTCTGTCTTCGACCGCCGACCACGGTTTAGAGGTATAAACTAATCCTTTCGTCCCCTTTTTAAAAAAAAAACCTTTTAACAACTTTTATTCCCTCTTTTTGCAGTTCCATAAACGACGAGGCGATGACATCACTCCGACGCGAAGCTCCGACGACGTTAGAATCGGTCGGGGGTAAGTCTTCCGTCCTTTCAGTTTTTCCTTTATTATTAATGTTTTTATTCTATTAAAAAAATCCTTTTAATCAAATCCTTGTTTTTTGTGTTTTGCAAATCTTGTGCGCGACAAGGTATAGGCGGCGTTCGGCAGGGGCTCGATTTTTGGCGCCAGCGGCCGACCGAAGATAAGTCTTCCGACTCTTAGTGTTTTTTTATTAATTATTAATTATTAATATTATTATTATTAATATCAAAACATTTATTATTATTAATGATTATTAAGAAAAACTTATTTAATATTAATGGGGTCATTAGTATTATTATTAATATTAAAACAGTTATTAATATTAATAAAAGTTATTGAAACGTTTTGAAAAATAAAAAGGAATAAGTGACAGTAGTGGGTATTGAATGCATGCATCGAAACTGGAAAGGACTTTAAATGATGGTAAATATTTATTGATGATACCTGAATGCTTTAACGCTTAAGTGTTGTGATCTGATTTGCCTTCTGTTGCCTTTGTGCCTATTCAAGTAACCTTGCTTTGAATTGATCTCTGGAAATATTAGTATATACTGTATGCTGATTTCTTAACACTCAAAATCCAACCCTTACAACTGATAATTCATTTGGCTTTTATAGCCTGTTTTACAATCATTCTGTTTTGTTTTATGTAACTAAATGCATATCTAATCTGCTTTCTCTTCTTGCAGGTTCGGTAGTGGCGGTGGCAGTGCAAGTTGGGGCTGAAGATGGTGACCAACTGCTGATGATGTGGCGGCCCCTGGTTGGCTGAAAGAGAGGCAACAACAGCAACACTTAGTAAATTCGGGCCAAAACTGTAGTTTGGGCTTTTGGGTATTTTGTAATTGGGCCATTTGTATTTGGGTCATCTGTAATTGGGTCATTTGTAATTGGACTTTGTTTTGGACTTTTTAATTAGACTTTCTAAATTTAATTTTATAATAAATTTAAATTTCAAATAAATTTAAATTTAAAATAAACTTAAATTTAAATAAATTCAATTTCCAATAAGTCCAGACAAATATGGGTTTCAACAGCTGCCCCTCTTTGCTTGTTGTTGTGTAACAGGAACGTAGCAAAGACTCAAAAGGATGCCCAATTTGTCCGGTCTCATCTCTTTGACGTTTTTTTTTCATCTGGTCCACCTTTGCTTTACATCTGTCGCTTAATTCCACTGCATCAGCTTCTCTTCATTTTTGATGTTGTGATTTCATCATGCTCTTAGATAATTTCAATAAGACAAAATTTGCTACTGTGATTTCACTCCATTCTCTTGAAATTTCAAGGAGATTGGAGTTCATCACCGTAGTCTCTGAGTCTGGTTTCATTGACTTGGCCTTTTTCTCAGTATCTCCTCAGGGAGCTAACCGCTTTATTGCTTTGACCTGCTTCTCAGTGTCTCATCAGGAAGCTGGGGTTCGAAGATTTGCTCACATCGAGCGTGGGTTTGGTTTAGTCTTCTTCTTAATATCTCATCAGGAAGATGACCACGTCGTCTGTCTTAATTCGCTTCTCTGTATCTCATCAGGAAGACGAATTTGGTTCACTTCTCAGTACCTCATCTGGAAGATTTGCTCGTTTCGAGCCTCGTTTGGGTCTTCTTCTTAGTGTCTCATCAGGAAGATGATCCCATCACTGTTTCAATCCGCTTCTCTGTATCTCATCAAGAAGACGAATTTGGTTCACTTCTCAGTATCCCATCTGGAAGATTTGCTCATTTCGAGCCTCGTTTGGGTCTTCTTCTCAGTGTCTCATCAGTAAGATGATCCCATCACTGTTTCAATCCGCTTCTCTGTATCTAATCAGGAAGACGAATTTGGTTCACTTCTTAGTATCCCATCTGGAAGATTTGCTCGTTTCGAGCCTCGTTTGGGTCTTCTTCTTAGTGTCTCATCAGGAAGATGATCTCATCACTGTTTCAATCCGCTTCTCTGTATCTCATCAGGAAGACGAATTTGGTTCACTTCTTAGTATCCCATCTGGAAGATTTGCTCGTTTCGAGCCTCATTTGGGTCTTCTTCTCAGTGTCTCATCAGGAAGATGATCTCATCACTGTTTCAATCCGCTTCTCTGTATCTCATCAGGAAGACGAATTTGGTTCACTTCTCAGTATCTCATCAGGAAGCTAATCGTTTATTGCTCCGATCTGTTTCTCGATGTGTCGTCAGGGAACTAGGGTTCGAAGACTTGCTCACATCGTGCGTGGGTTTGGTTTGGTCTTCTTCTCAATATCTCATAAGGAAGATGACCGTGCCGTTTTGTGGATAATCGTAATTTGCCCTGTGATTGGGGTAAAGTTTTGGATTCCCGTATCTCCCTTAATGATTCATCCCATCATGTGGCGGGGATGTGACCTGGGAAATATGCTTCTATGGGCCTCTATGAGAATGTCATGATTTAGAATGAATTAAATGCTCCTAACTTGCATGAGTGTGTATGATGAATGTCAGATTTGTTTATTATTAATCAGGTCAGCATGGTTTGTCGCCTGTCCCAAATTCTACATTTGATGTGTTGCTCCGTCCTTTCTGGGTTGTTCCGGAAGTGCTTGCTTTCAAGCTTGTCTTCCAGTTGATGGTCTTGTTTAGAGCTTCTAGTAATTTTTGAAAACTCCAGAATAATGCTCGTAACTTTTGTATGATTTATTAGTTCATTACTCGTTATTTAGATGCAAAAATGCTTGGACAAACTTGCGCAAGAGACAAAGTCGTATTTCAAAAATTTAAAGGAGACGAAATTAAGAAAAAGAATCCAAGGAAACGATCATTAGTTTGAAAGTTGCCGAGTATACAAGGAAGAATAATCGGTTGCCTCAGCTACCACAAAATAAGCTATTATGCGCTAACTGTTTGAGAATCACTCCTAATTTCTGATGTGTGCCTAAAAGATCTAGAGTGCTTTGTTGACATTTCAAGTTGTCACCTTCCTTTCTCTCGTCGACCCGTTCTTTGGTCTTGAGCCGCCCTTTGCGGGTTTTCAACTCGAAGTCCCCTTGGTTCCAGAACGCCCTTTGCGAGTTTTCATCCTGGTTTTTTTTTTTAGAACACCCTTTGCGGGTTTTCAACTCGATTCTTATTTGGTTTCTAGGCGAAGTATTTTTTTACCGAATCTGAATTGACGGGGTTGTACAGCTCCTTGTCGTCCATCTCTGTTAAGATGAGAGCTCCTCCTGAGAAAGCTTTTTTTACCACGTAGGGCCCTTCCCAATTGGGCATCCATTTCCCACAGAAATCTTTATGTATGGGAAGTATCTTTTTCAAAACTAGATCTCCCTTATAGAATTCCCTGGGACGAACTTTTTTGTCGTAAGCTCGCATCATTCTTTTCTGGTACATTTGGCCGTGGCGAATGGCTTTTAATCTCTTTTCCTCGATTAAATTCAACTGGTCATATCGAGCCTGGACCCATTCAGCCTCGTTAAGTTGAAGCTCCGTTAAGACTCGAAGGGAAGGTATTTCAACCTCAATAGGCAAGACTGCTTCCATACCGTATGCCAACGAGAATGGCGTTGCCCCAGTAGAAGTTCTGATTGAAGTTCTATAGGCAAATAGGGCAAATGGTAATTTTTCGTGCCAGTCCTTGTAAGTCTCAGTCATTTTGGCCACAATCTTCTTGATATTCTTATTAGCTGCCTCCACAGCCCCATTCATTTTTGGGCGATAGGGAGAAGTATTATGATGCTTAATCTTGAACTGTTCACAAACTTCTGCTATCGTACTGTTGTTCAGATTGAGGGCATTGTCGGATATGATCCTTTCAGGCATCCCATATCGGCAAATGATTTCTTTTTTCAAGAACCTGCTAACCACAGACTTGGTAACATTCGCATATGAGGTTGCCTCTACCCATTTAGTGAAATAGTCAATCACCACAAAGATGAATCTATGGCCATTGGAAGCCATTGGAGAAATTGGCCCGATGACATCCATGCCCCACATAGAAAAAGGCCAGGGAGAAGTCATGACATGCAGATGTGATGGAGGTACATGGATCTTGTCTTCATAGATCTGGCATTTATGGCACTTCTTGGCATAATTGATGCAATCTCCCTCCATACTAGACCAGTAATACCCGAATCTCATTATTTACCGGGCCATCGTGAAACCATTGGCGTGTGTCCCACAAATGCCTTCGTGAACCTCTTTTAAAATCTTTTTTGCTTCAATTGCATTGACACACCTCAGCAACACTTGATCTTTTCTTCTTTTGTACAAGATTTCCCCGTCCAGGACATATTCACTGGTCAGTCTTCGTAGTGTTCTTTTTTTATTTTTCGATGCTTGTTCGGGATACTTTTGATCTCTCACAAACTGAAGAACATTCTGGTACCACGGATGATCATCTTTCTCCTCTCCATCCTTTGTCTCAATGTCGTAACAATGAGCAGGAGCTTCATAGATACTCATCTGAATGGGCTTTACATTTTCCGTCTTACTCACTTTAATCATTGAGGCTAGAGTGGCAAGAGCATCTTCCATCTGATTCTCTTCCCGTGGGAGGTAATGAAATGTGACGTCATCGAATTCGGTGATCAACTCGAGAACTAATTTACGATAATTCATTAACTTGAAATCCCTGGTTTCCCATTCTCCTTTTAGTTGATAGATTACCAATGCAGAGTCTCCATAAATCTCCAAGATTTTGATTCTTCGTTCTATGGCCGCACGGATTCCCAATATACATGCTTCGTATTCAGCAATATTATTCGTGCAATCAAAATCAAGCTTGCTGATGAAAGGGTAATGATCTCTCTCTGGTGATACCAAGACTGCTCCGACCCCATTGCCTGTGGCGTTTGAAGCTCCATCGAAATTCATCCTCCAAGGTCGTTCTTTCGTGTCTTCCTCTTCAGTAGTCGCAACATACATTAAATCCTCATTCGGGAAATCGAAGTCTATAGGCTCATAGTCTTCTAAAGCCCTACTTGCTTGGAAATCTGCTATCGCACTTCCTTTTATTGCTTTCTGATTGACAAAGACTATGTCGAATTCAGAGAGCAAGATTTGCCATCGATCTAATCTCCCATTTAATGCTGCTGACTCCATCAAATACTTCAGAGGATCCAATTTTGAAATCAACCAAGTGGTGTGATATAGCACGTATTGTCTTAATCTACGTGTAGTCCAGACGAGTGCACAACATAATTTCTCAATAGGCGAATATCGTGTCTCGTAATCAGTGAATTTCTTGTTGAGATAATATATCGCTCTTTCTTTCTTTCCAGATTCATCATGTTGGCCTAGTACACATCCCATGGAATTTTCAAAGACCGTTAAGTACATGATCAATGGTTTATTAGGAATCGGAGGTACCAAGATGGGAGCCTTGGATAAATAGTTTTTGACTTTATTAAAGGTTTCCTGACATTCATCATCCCATACACCTGGGTTGCGCTTTCTAAGCGAACGGAAGATAGGATCGTATTTCTCAGTTAATTGCGAGATGAACCGAGCAATGTAGTTTAGTCTTCCTAAAAAACCTCGAACTTCTTTTTGAGTGCTGGGCGATGGTAATCCCTGTATAGCTTTGACTTTATCCGGGTCAATTTCAATTCCTTTTTTGCTGACCACAAAACCTAACAATTTTCCTGAAGTGGCCTCGAAAGTGCATTTGGCTGGATTCAACTTCAGTTGATATTTTCTTAGCCTTCCAAACAACTTTCTCAGGATTCTTACATGTTCCTCCTCCGTCTGAGATTTCATAATCATGTCATCGATGTAAACCTCAATCTTTTTGTGCATCATGTCATGGAACAGGGTCACCATAGCCCTCTGATAAGTCGCCCCTGCATTCTTGAGTCCGAAGGGCATCACCTTGTAACAAAATGTTCCCCATAGCGTGATAAAAATGGTTTTAGTCATATCCTCTGGGTCCATCCTTATCTGGTTATACCCAGAGAAACCATCCATGAAGGAAAACAGGGAATGTCCTGCCGTATTGTCAACTAGAGTGTCGATGTAGGGTAAAGGAAAATTATCCTTTGGGCTAGCTTTATTTAAATCTCGATAGTCCACACACATACGCACCTTTCCATCTTTTTTGAAATGAGGACTATATTAGCTACCCATTCAGAGTATTTAACCACCTGGAGGAAACCGGCGTCAAATTGTTTCCTGACTTCTTTTATGTTTAACAACACATCCGGTCTCATCCTCTGAAGTTTTTGCTGCGTAGGCCTGTTTTCTTCCTTTATAGGGAGTTTATGCACCACAATGTCGGTACTTAAGCCGGGCATATCTTGGTAAGACCATGCAAAAATATCTTGGAATTCTTGAAGCAGCTCGATCAGATTCCTTCTAGTTTCTGCGGAGATACTTGTCCCGATTTTCACCTCTTTCTCTTCGTCTTCGTGCCTCAGATTAATAACTTCCGCCGGGTCAGAATGAGGCAGGATTTGTTTTTCTTTCCGTTCCATCATTCTTAACAGATCCGAAGGTAAATCACAATCTTGCTTATCTTCAAAGTCCTAAAGTTCTTCCAAACACATATCTTGCTCAAAGTGGGGTTCCAAGTTAGCGTCAGGATTGCATATTATTGATATCCGAGAATTCTGAGGAAATCTTAAAAATTACAAGGAGTTCCTCCACGGTCCAATTATTCAAGGTGCTTCCTGGAGCACACGGGCCAATCCTTGATGGATCCCCTTCCTTTCCTTCATCAGATATAGCATTAACGCCTAGGTCTTTTACGATGACTTCCTTGGTTCCAATTGTCCCTTGCTTCTTTTCCTGCTGGTTGATCACTTCTCTTGAGACGAAAGTCTCATGGATGTGCGGGAAAATCATGGGTTCCCACGAGATGTCCCTTCCAGCTAGTCTGGCCCTCCTTCTTTCTTGCCTCTTCTCCAACTCTTTTCTCTTTTGTTTTGCGTCTGGCTTGTATCCCAGGCCATAACGATCCCGTTTTTCTATTAGCATTGGCACATCAACTCTTCCTTTGAGGTATTTTCCCAGTCTTTTCCCAGGTCTCGCTCCTTTTCCAATTGTCAATTTCAAAACCATCCTGGTGGTCGATGATATTGTAGGCACCGGTATTTTCCTCCTTTCCGAAATGAAGGTTGCATTGACAAACTCCAATGAGCGGAACGAGCATTCCATAGCCTCTTCGTCTATTCCCACGTAGGGTGAATCGCTTGTTATGGACGCGATTAGTTCCTCCTCAGTATTAATCGTGATCAGCAGCCCTTCATTTATCAGCTTCACTTTCTGGTGCAAAGAGGAAGGTACTGCCCCAGCTGAATGGATCCATGGTCTTCCTAGCAGACAGTTATAAGTGGGCCTAATATCCATTACTAGGAAATCTACTTCATACGTGTTTGGCTCAATTTGAAGAGGTATTTCAATCCTCCCCATTACCTTCCTTTCTGTCCCATCAAATGCTCTTACTATGTTATTACACCCTTTCATGTAAGAGCAATCGATTGGCAATCTTTGTAGTGTAGCTAGTGGTAGTACATTCAGGGCTGAACCGTTGTCTATGAGTACTCCTGGTAGCGTATACCCTTTACAGCGGGTAGTGATGTGTAAAGCCTTGGTGGATCCTATTCCTCCCGTTGGTATTTCATCATCGCTAAAAGAAATGAAGTTATCAGCACTCACATTATTGACCAATCGATCTAGTTTGCTGACGGAGATGTCATTTGCTACATAGGTTTCGTTAAGCACCTTCATTAGTGCGCTTCGATGAGCTTCTGAGCTTAAGAGCAATGACAAGATTGATATACGAGCAGGCTGTTTGTGTAGTTGCTCTACCACACTGTATTCCCTATGTCTTAAGAACTTTAAAAACTCCTTTGCCTCATTCTCAGTCACAAGCTCGGTGATGGGTGCTTCCGGCTTGTTGGTCGTTCCTTTCTTAGGCTCACACATTCTAGCTTTCTCTTTATTGACCTCTTTTTCTTCATTCTCAAGGTCATAATTTTTATCGCTTCGGGTAACAAGGTTAACGTCCTTCCTATGTTCCCCCTCCTTTGGCACGGTCACATTGCAATTGTAACTCCATGGGACCTTCCTGCTGTATTTGTAAGGAAACGTTGCGGGCTTTTGTATAATAATACGGGGGGTTGTTTGTTCTCTTGTCATGCCACGGATAATCACCTTGGGACGATTGCTTCCATAAGTCTTAGATGTCCCGTTTTCAGAGGCGCAAACATCACTAGCTTCCACTCCCTCTTCGAAGAATTCCAGCTCTCGGTTATCCATCATCCTTTGGACCACGGCTTTAAACTCGATGCAACTTTAAATTTTATGCCCTTTGACGGCGTGAAATTCGCAATGGTCATCATCTCCGATTATCATACTCTCTTTATTGCTCAAGATTATCCCTTCTTTAACCAGCTTCTGTCATACCCATCGAAGTGAGGACTGGATTTCTTCAATATTTCTCTTAATTTTTCGGGCTCCTTCTTCCAACAAGGCATTCACCCCTTGCTCTGGGTGATTAGGCATAGAATTTTCAGCTATATTGGGTTTTACTGGCTTTTCTAACTTCACGATCCCATGTTCTATGAGTCCTTCGACTCGTCTTTTAAAAGCGGGGCAGTTTTCAATCAAATGCCCTTCTACCCCTACATGGTATTCGCAGTGAGCTTTTGTATTATACCAAGCCGAAAATAGAGGTTTGTATGGTCTTACATGCTGAGGAGCTACCTCATGTGCATCATATAATATTTTGTAGAGTTCCCCATATGACATTGGAAGGGGAGTATATTGGATTTTTTCCCTATTCAACCTAGTGCTTGTCCCCTGCCGCAGGGCATTTTGACAATTGCCTATTGGAGTCTTTGGCTGACTTGTCACGAAGGGTCTGGCGTAACCAGGTCTGTATATGCTTGCATTGTTGACCTCGTTATCCCTACTCTTAGGGGCAGGCCTTTTGGGGCTTTCTCCGGTCTCAATCTTACCAGCTTTGATCGCATTTTCAATCATTTCCCTCAACATGACCATGTCGGAGAAACTCTTGGTAGCGTTTCCTAGCAGATGATTTAGGTAAGGAGCCTTGAGTGTATTAACGAATAACATTGTTGTCTCCTTTTCTGTTAACGGTGGCTATACTTGTGTTGCCACCTCATGCCACCTCTGTGCATATGTTCTAAAGCTTTCATTTTACTTCTTTTCCATGTTCTGTAATGTAAGCCGGTCAAGGGCTATTTCTATTACATGGTCGTATTGTTTTAAGAAAGCTTGTGCCAAGTCTTTCCACGAATGGATTTTTGATCGACTCAGTTGATTATACCATCTGATCGCCGACCCGGCAGGCTGTCTTGAAAATAATGAATTAACAGTTGGTCATTATGTACATGCCCTGCCATCTTTCTGCAGAACATGGTTAGGTGAGCTTCGGGGCAGCTCGTCCCGCTATATTTTTCAAATTTCGGAGCTTTGAATTTGGGAGGGAGTACTAATTCTAGAACCAAACTTAGCTCTTTGGCATCCACCCCATAGGCAATTTCAATCCCTTGTATCACGTCAATTTTCTCTTCTAAACGCCTGTATTTTTCTTCTATTTGCCTGGGAAGATCTTCTTTTATCATTTCGTCAAAGTCCGGAACACCCAAATTTGCGGCATTATCCTCTGGGTTTGACCCTAATCCAGTTGGATAATTAGCCGGTCGTGACGTGCTCGTGGCTGGTTGCTGTGCCCTTATGGTAACAGTGGGCTCCCGTACCGGCATTTCTTGCGACACTGAGTTATGAAGGGGAGCAAAGCCTGGGGGGACCATCGGGTCCTCTTCTTCCTCAATGACTAAGTTTTTCCCTTTGTCAGCCATGCTTTGTTTTACTTGTGATAATTCGTTCATCAGGCTCTTTTGTACTTCCATGAATTGATTCTTCATTTCTCTACACATCATGCTCATTTGCTCTTGGATGTGTTCTTGCATCTGGTCTTGTAATTCCTTTTGAATTTGTTCAAGTCTCTGTTCCATGGCTTTAGTTTTCTTTCGAGTATTATAACGATGTGAGTTTTCAATGCTTACTGATGTAGCTCTAGATCGTGAATTTTAATGAGTTAGAATTGTTATGCAGAAGTATACAAAATTGTTACATAAATATGATGCATGCATGTAAGAGAAAGGTATTGACTTATAATTCACTTTCCATTTAAAAAACTTTATTTGGATAACAAGTTCCTTATCATAAAGTAAATTACATAAACGGTTTTGCTTTGATGCTCAGTGCCTTGACTTTTTTAAGGAGTTTTGATAGCTTTTGCCCTCGTTCAGTCTTCGTCTCGTACTGTACGCTTAACTCTTCTGCTTCAACTGCCAAGATCTGCACGTGGTCAGTTACTCCGCGGATTTGATTTAAAGCTTCACCCATGACATAATCCCTTTCTCTAACTTCCTTTTGAGTTTGCTGAAGATGTCAATCATTTGTATCCAACGTTCTTTCCAGAATCTCAATTCGTATTTCACTATTCTGTAAAGAGACCTTTAACTCTTCCACCCTCTCATTTAGTCTCTTAATCTCGGGTCGGCCTGCCTTTAACTCCATTACTGAATTCCGGCTACGATGCCTATACAAGGACTCCTTCAACTCTCCTACTCGAGCTTTTAATTCAGCTACTTCGGCTTGGCTTCTAGAAGGCTACCCTTCATAGCATTTTCCTGGACTTGGGCGTCTTGGAATTTGTTTTTCCAGTGACTTGTTTTATTTTTCTCTTCGTGGATTTCCTACTGCCATTGCTCTGATGTCTTACCCAAACCGGCGGTTATCATTGATAATCAAAGTTTTTTATAGTCCTTCTTTAGGCTGCTCAGATATTCTTCAGCATTATTCTTCTCTTTCCTTAATTTTTTCGCCTCCAGCTTCTGAACATCAACGTATAGTCCTAAGAGCACCTTCTCTTCTTCCAGTTTTTCTATCACTTTCCCCATCTTAGTATTTTTCTTTTCAAAATCCTGTTTAATTATCTCTAATTCAGTCGGAACTACCTGCAAGTGTTCTTCAATTGGGCGGACAATCTCCGGGTTTGGCACGGGAATGTTATCATTGATCCTTCTGTTTCTCCACCAACCATATTCTTCAGTCATCATGGGATTGGCGCCGAATGCTTTCATTTTTCGGACCTGGTTCCACGCATTTGAGATTTCCCGAATCCTTTTCTTATTATTTTCTCCTCGGTACACGAATTCACATTGAGCTATCCCCTGCGTCGCGGGTATGAACTGTCTTGATCTGTATTGTCTTGAAACTAGTAACGGTGCATATCCAGTTGCTCCCCATATCCCGGCTAATGGGACTCAGTCGAGATCTTCGCATCGATATAATATTTCATCAGGAATAAACCATGGTGTTCGCCACTCTATGTCTTCGTCTTTGAGGCTTTGAAGTATGGCCATCATTTTTCTTCTGAGAAGCTTTCTCGTCTCTGTGTGGCCACGAACTCTTTTAAAGGGGAGTAATCTTTAGACAAGTACTGATAGGAGACTTTTTCTGTTTTCCAAAAGTGACTATGAAACCATACCATCAGTAGCGGTGTGTAGGCGATAAATCGACCTTCGCCCTCCTTTCTGCATGCATTCAGGGATCTAAAAGTTTCAGCTAGTATAACCAGGACAGATGTCACTCTTTTACTTAATCTATCAAACAAATCTATGACCGCGTCCTCTATATGTCCCAAGGCTTTTGGAAAAATAACCAACCCATAGATACTTAGGGCTAAAATGTCGATCTTCTTCTTCGCATCTGGATGGGCCCATATTAAATCTCGCAGGCTCTTCCATGTGATGCACTTGTTATCGCCCTTGACCTTAACTCGAGCTGCAACCCACTGTTCGCTCATGCCTGTGATGTTTATTAATCTTTTAACCATGGTTGAAAGATTCGGAACTCTAGAGTAGGCCTTATCTACTGACACCTTCGGACAACGGAGCAGAGTGGTGTATTCTTCTATCGTCGGTGTCATGTCTATATTCCCGAAGGTGAAGCAATTGTAGGCTGAATTCCAATACTGTGTTAAGGCTCTAAAGAGGGATTTGTCCACCTTAACTTCACACAAATACGGTAAATCTCCGTATTCTTGGTAAAAGATTTGCTTCACGTTATTGTCCCAACTGTCCTAGATCTCCTTCAATTCGAGCATATTGTTTTGAGCCGTGCTGATCCTAGTGTAATCCCAAAGCTCAGACTCATATCCTTCCGCTAAGATGTCTCCTTTTTGGCGTTGAGTCTCCTTCGACCACATGCGCACGACCATATTGTCCTCTACTTTATCAAAGTACTTGTTTTCCATGATTAATTCTCTTATCAGTAACTGAACTTTTGAGTCTGTACCTTCTTTATGTATGATGATGAAATGCGATGCAGAAAGAGACAGAAATAACTCAGTTAGCGAAACGCAACAATATCAAAATACAAATGAAACATAGAACCTAAGAGTCTAATTTTGAAGGTTACTAAATGGTTTAACATAACTCCTTTTAAGGCAAGTTTCTATGTCTTACTACATGTGGTTTTAGGCTCTAAAGTAGAGGTACCCATACCAGCAGATTCCTCAATCCTCACCCATTACAGGATCATACAGATGAGTTCGATTTAGGGGGACGCATTTCCCACATGTTTGCACGGAAGTGAAAACTTCACGAAAATAAGGGTACTTTGTAATCCCAAAAGCAATCCACTATCCTGCACGGAGGTGAAGACCTCACGAAGGAGTAGTTTCAGGCTTCCACTTATTAAGGTAATATCAATATGCAAATGTATGCAAATATACACTAGCAATATCACATAATATAGTGTCACAAAAAGGTGTCGAGGATCTCATATTAAACAAAACTGAAGCTTTTAAAAGTTTCTAAAGAATACCCGAAAATAATCAATTTGGCTTGACTCTCGTTTATTTTAAAGTCCCAGTGGAGTCGCCAGCTGTCGAAACCATCCTTTTTTGGCAAACGACGTGTCTCGAAAAAAAATCATTTAAAATTGATAAATAATGGGAGTCGCGACCAATCCTTTATTCAGTGTGATTGGATCACCACAAAACATTTTAAAAGCCGTTTTGAAAACATGTAGGTCTTCGAAATCCAGAAAATAGGTTCGGGAGTCGATTACGCATGAGGAAGGGTTAGCACCCTCATGCGCCCAAATTGGTACCGTATTGACTATTTTCAGGTCCTAATTTGTGACATTTAAAAGTTCAAACAAAGCTTAAAATATGATCCTTGAATGCACGTGTTAAGTTTAAAAGAAATTGAGTTTGTTTGAAAATCCCGCTATTTCAGAGTGATCGAGGAAGAAAAGCTACGTCCAGTGAGTTAGGACACGACATTTCAAGATCCAGAAATAATGAGCTTTCCTTTGTAAAAGCTTTTGAAACTTTTACGAAAAGGATATTTGATTATCTCGATTTGAAGAAAGGTTGCACCTAGTGAGTTAAGGCGCAATATTTCAGAATCAGAGATAAGGAAACATTGCCTCGATTAAGGGTATTCGATTATTTCTATTTGAAGAAAAATTGCACCTAATGAGTTAAGGCGCAAAGTTTCGAAACCCGAAATAAAAGAATATTGCCTCGATTTTAAAGTTTTTATGAAAAAAAGACAATTTCGAAAACAAGCATGGGAATTTAACAAGAATAAGCAGTTAATTATGGATATTAAATAACGCGAAGCAAAATAAATGAGAGGACAAGTTATTCATGAAAGAAAACAGGGATGCAAAATGCAAGCGCAAAAAAAAAAGTTAATGAGAGAAGAATGATGTAATCTGAGTTCAAAACGAGACTTTTCGGATGCACGGAGGGTAAAATGGTAGTTTTGGAAGGTTCGGAATCAAAAATAGGATTTTTGGAAGTTCGAGGGTAAAATAGTAATTTTTGAGAAGTTCGGGGTCAAAAATGGGATTTTTGGAAGTTCGGGGGTAAAAATGGTAATTTTTAGAAGATTCGAGGTTAAAAATTTGGATTTTTGGAAGCTCGGGGGTAAAATGGTAATTTTTAAAAGATTCAAGGTTAAAAATGGGATTTTTGGAAGTTTGAGGGTAAAATGGTAATTTTGGAGAGTTCGGGGCTAAAAATGGGATTTTTGGAAGTTAGGGGGTAAAATGGTAATTTTTGGAAAGTTCAGGGTCAAAAATAGGATTTTTTGAAGTTCGGGTTAAAATGGTAATTTTTGGAAAGTTCGAGGTCAAAAATGGGATTTTTGGAAGTTCGGGGATAAAATGGGATTTTTGGAAAGTTCAGGGTCAAAAATGTGATTTTTGGAAGTTTAAGGGTAAAATGGTAATTTTTGGAAAGTTTAGGGTCAAAAATGGATTTTTGGAAGTTCGAGGGTAAAATGGTAATTTTTAGAAGGTTCGGGATCAAAAATGGGATTTTTGGGAGTTCGGGGGTAAAATGGTAATTTTTGGAGAGTTTAAGGACCTCCGGAGTAATAAAACCAAAGACGGGTGACACGTGGCAGCCCCTCATGCATCCTAAAGTCAGAGGACTATTTTTAAAACCATGAAAAATTTATGGGGCAATTTTGAAACTAAAGTAAACTTGATTTAAGGATCAAATTAGAACAGATTAGAAATGAAGGGGACCATTTGCGAAAATAAGCCAAAATCATGACACGTGGCAGCTCCTGGTGCTTTTGAAAGGTCAAGGGATTAAATTAAAAAAACATGAAAATCATTGGGCCAATTTAAAAGTAATTAAAAGTACGAGAAGGACCTGATTGAAAATTTTGAAAAAAACGGAATGACCGAATGCATAAATATACCAATAATTGAAAACATGCGGATCCTGAGTCGGGTCGAATCGGATCCAGGCCGGTTTTAGGGAAACTACGCCGTTTTCATGCCGAATACCCTCACCAAAACGTTGTCGTTTCAGTGAGGGTATTTAAAGCCTAAACCCTTTGAAAAAAACAGCCCTTCTTTCATTTTCTTAGTTTTCAGAAAAAAAACGAAACCCCCCTTCCATTTTCTCTCAAGTCTCCTCCGCGGCCGGCCAAGCTTCGGTTAGTCAACCCAAACGTCGGCCGTCGCGTGGGACCACACGCGCGCCACTGATCCCCGCGCGTGGTCATCGCGTGATGCTGCCTGGGGTTCTCCGGTACACGCGTCGCTGCCTTCGCCGATCACGCGCGGTCGTTCGCCTCTGTCTTCGACCGTCGACCACGGTTTAGAGGTAGAAACTTATCCTTTCGTCCCCTTTTTAAAAAAAAAAACCTTTTAACAACTTTTATTCCCTCTTTTTGCAGATCCATGCACGACGAGGCGATGACATCACTCCGGCGCGAAGCTCCGGCGACGGTAGAATCGGCCGGGGGTAAGTCTTCCGTCCTTTCAGTTTTTCCTTTATTATTAATGTTTTTATTCTATTAAAAAAATCCTTTTAATCAAATCCTAGTTTTTTGTGTTTTGCAGATCTTGTGCGCGACAAGGTATAAGCGGCGTTCGGCAGGGGCTCGATTTCCAATGCCGACGGCTAGGGACAGCAGCCAACCGAAGATAAGTCTTCCGACTCTTCGTGTTTTTTTTATTAATTATTAATATTATTATTATTAATATCAAAACATTTATTATTATTAATGATTATTATGAAAAACTTATTTAATATTAATGGAGTCATTAGTATTATTATTAATATTAAAACAGTTATTAATATTAATAAAAGTTATTGAAACGTTTTGAAAAATAAAAAGGAATAAGTGACAGTTGTGGGTATTGAATGCATGCATCGAAACTGGAAAGGGCTTTAAATGATGGTAAATATTTATTGAGGATACCTGAATGCTTTAACGCTTAAGTGTTGTGATCTGATTTGCCTTCTGTTGCCTTTGTGCCTATTCAAGTAACCTTGCTTTGAATTGATCTCTGGAAATATTAGTATATACTGTATGCTGATTTCTTAATACTCAAAATCCAACCCTTACAACTGATAATTCATTTGGCTTTTATAGCCTGTTTTACAATCATTCTGTTTTGTTTTATGTAACTAAATGCATATCTAATCTGCTTTCTCTTCTTGCAGGTTCGGCAGTGGCGGTGGCAATGCAAGTTGGGGCTGAAGATGGTGACCAGCTGCTGATGACGTGGCGGCCCTTGGTTGGCTGATGGCCAACACTTAAAATATATGTCATTGCTTTTTGTTTCTTATGTTTTATGTTTGGACCATCCAAATGTTATTTTGCATCAGTCTTACATCTTCCTCATTCCGTATCAGATCATTGCCCTCTATTGATTAAATTAGAGATTGATGTCCCTTTCCTCTCAGAGAGAAATTTTCGTTTTGAAGCTTGGTGGGTTTTGGAAGAATCTTTCGAAAGAGAAGTAAATCCCTTAAATCCCTAAAATTTCTCCTTTCCCTCTCCTCCTCTCCTTTTATTTTATTCTTTTTGCTAATTTCATCGTTACTTTGAGAAAAAATTATAGAAATCCCAGGTATGAATTCATCCCATTTTTAATTTTTTTAAACAAGCATGATATTTGATTTTTATTTTTTTGAAATTTCTGCATTCTCCATTCTATATTCATCCCATTGTTTGGGTCAACTATATTCGAGGCATCAAAGTTAAAAGTTTTGTTTTTAAGAGTGGATTAGAAGAAGGACCCAAGGAAAACTTCCCAGAACTTATACACTTACACATAGTGATATAACATCAAAACTTACCTTATCAATCTCACAAACCATTAACAACTCTCAGGTAAATCTTTTTATCTCATCACAACCCGTTTCTTTAAGTTTTTTGTTTTTATTATTTAGAATAAAAAACAGGAGATTTGGGGTTTGATTGCAGTTGCAGGGTTGGCCGAACAAATTATACAGGGACGAAGTAGTGGTTAAATGGAAGAAAGTGAAGGAAAATATGTCACTACACGTCCATTGTCACATAAGCGGAGGTCCATTGTCACATAACTGGCCCAAACAATCATGGAGAATGGAGAAATCCCAAAAAATAAAAATCAAATAGCATGCTAGCTAAAAAAAAAAAAAGGAAATTAAAAATAGGATGAATTCATACTTGAGATTTCTGTAAATTTTTTCCCAAAGTAACGATGAAACTAGCAAAAAGAATGAAATAGGAGAGGAGGAGAGGGAAAGGAGAAATTTTAGGAATTTATGGTTAAAAAATAATTTAAATGATGTGTGAATGACATGTAAAAATTAGTTCACATATCATTAAATGATTGGAAAGGGATATAGATGATGTGGCGTAACTGTTTCATTCAATCCTTTCTAGTCTAAATTGATTTTAAAATTTTTTTTAAACACCATATCACAAACAAAAATTAATCAACTATCTTTTCATTTTTTCATAAGTCAAAATTTATACTTCTACGTTATTTAAATTTTTATTTTGTTTCCAAATAAATTATTTAAAATTGAATCCAAGCTCTAGTACTTAAAATATACGTCATTGCTTATTGTTTCTTATGTTTTATGTTTGGACCATCCAAATGTTATTCAACAGTTTGAGTAAGAAAACGTCATTGCTTATTGTTTGATGTTTGTTATTCTAGAGATTTTGATTATTATGTTTTATATTGTGTTAGAAGATGCCATTGCTTACCATGTTTGTTCTTCGAGAGATTTTGATTAAAAGATTGAAAGTTTTACGTAATTTTAATAATAAATTTAATCACTATTGTTGACATATTTTTTAAAAAATGGTTTTAATTGTATTTTTTAATCTTTTTTTTCTAATAGATTTAATGAAAGTATTATTTAAAAAAAGTTAATGAGGATGATGTGGAATTTCATATATGAAATATTTTTAATGAGATGTAATTTATTACTTAGATTATCCAATAAGATAATTACATGTGGAAAATAATAAAATAAATAAATAATCCATTAAATTGAAAAAATAAATCTTAATTTAAAGAAAATAAATGTAATTATATCTAAAAAAATTAACTCGATAGAAAAACTTCTCAGTAAGCAAATATATGGAAAATTGAAACCTTTAAAAAAAAAAAAAGATTGCAACATTGAATTTATTCATTAAATCTGTTAAAAAAAAAACATATTGAAAACAAGAACAAAGGTTGATGGCTAAAAAATACTCAAAAATACAATTAAGGTCATTTTGACAAAATATGCAAACGTTAATGACCAAATTTATCATTAAACATTTTACTTATTCTAAAGACATTGTGGTTAAGAGGTAGCCAGAAAAAGTCTAAAAACGTTAGTATAAAAAAATCCTCCAATTCTCTTCCTCTCCGCTTTATTATAAATTACTTGATGATTATTAGGAAAAATGGGATCTCACGAATGCAATGGAAGGAGTAGAATTAGATGATGCAGTTCTACAAGGGCAGGCAGAGATATGGCGTTACATCTACAGCTTGGCAGATTCCATGGCGCTTAAGTCTGCCGTGGAGCTCCGCATAGCTGACATAATACACTCTCATGGTGGCGCTGTCACTTTGTCGCAAATAGCTTCATGCATTAATGGCGGCCTTACTTCACCCAGCATCTCCGCCCTTGCTCGCATAATGAGATTGCTCGTTCGCAGAAAGATTTTTACCATCCACCATCCTCCAGACGGTGGAGATCTCTTATACGACCTCACTCACTCATCGAGATGGCTTTTACATGATTCGGAGAAAACTCTGGCGCCCATATTACACATGGTGAACCATCCAATGCATATGGCTCCTTGGCACTACATTAGCCAATGCGTGAAAGAAGGTGGCAATGCCTTCAAGAAAGCTCATGGGTGTGAGATATGGGATATGGCATCTCGGAATCCTGATTTCAACAAGCTTTTTAACGATACCATGGCTTGTGCATCCAAGGTCAACACTAGTGTAATCCTGTCGAGTTACAAAGAAGGGTTGAGCTCCATTGGATCGTTGGTTGATGTCGGAGGTGGAACTGGAGGCTTTATATCAGAGATGGTCAAAGCATATCCACACATCAAAGGTGTTAACTTTGATTTGCCGCATGTCGTCTCGACGGCACCAGCATACGATGGGGTCTCCCATATTGGTGGTGACATGTTTCATGCCATTCCAAAAGCTGATGCAGTCATTATGAAGGTACTTACTTAAATCATAAATTTAAATCCGTTTTTCGTGGAGCATAATATCAAGAAAAGTTATACCAATATTGTAACTGGAGAAAGACCATTATCGTTTTTATTTCTTGTAATTGTGAGAGTGAAAACACATGATTTAAGGTATAAAAATCAAAGTAGTCCGGTATCAAGAAAATTTATATAAATATTTAAATTTCACATGAAAGATCTATTAATCATATTTTATTAAATGAAAATAATATTAAGTGGAATTAAATATATCAATTCAATAAAGTAATAAATTTTTAATTAATTAAATATTCTATTATTAATTTGGAACATCATTAATTTATAAATCAATTACGTAAATTTAGTAAGTCATGATAAATTAATTAATTAAATCTGATAACTGATATTAATTAATTGAACTTGTCGATTGATAAACTTCATAATTAATCAGGTGGAAGAATCTAAAATAAAAGATGCATAAAAATAATAATGCATGCACCGACTATACATCTTTTAATTTTTATTGATTTGATCATCACATTCCTTTTTAAATATAATTCTCACTTTATTTATTTGATAGGAATTCACAATATGAATTCTATGGTAGGTTTACAATAATTATCTTTTTATAACAACATTTTGTTATAGGTATATAATAACTACCTCTCTATAACAAGCAAAATCTTGACAAACAAATGGGGTTGTTATAGATATGTTTGGTTCAAATTGATGTTTAAACCAATTAATTTTTCATATTAAAAAAACCTATTTGTACGGACTATCTCAATAAGGTAAAAATACCATAAAGGTTCCCATAATAGGAGTCAGATTGCATTTTTTCCTCCCTACTTACAAAATAGGTAAATTAATCCCTATATGTTTGTTTAAAGAGAAAATTAATTACGTTGTTATAAATAGCATCCATTTCTATTGCTAGAAATTGGTCACTATATGTCAGCATCACGTATACGTGGTGTGTCTAGTTACTCTATCCAGTATGGTAGTTTTTTACAATACATATAGACAAAACTTTTAACAAAAAAAATAATTTGCTCTTTTATCTAATGTATAAAAATCAATTTACCGTGCTCTAAAAGTAACCGAACCCCTAAAATGAAAAATTTTCTATTTAGATATTTAAGTTTTAATCAAGTTTCAGCACTACTTAGAATGGTTAGCAACATATTTAAAGTAATATTAATTAAAAGACAACAAGTAGATATTGATTTTTTGTATGTTTATTATTTGCAGTGGATATTGCATAGTTGGAGTGATGAGGAATGCATACAAATATTAAGGAACTGTAAGAAAGCAATACCAAGAGAGAATGGGAAAGTGATAATTGTTGAAATAATTTTGAAAGAAGATGGAAGTGGAGTGTTCGATGAAATTGGATTCTTGTTTGACCTCGTAATGATGACACATGCCAATGGAAAGGAGAGAACAGAGGTGGAATGGAAGAAAATCTTGGAAGGAGGAGGCTTTTCTCACCACAAAATCATCAACATTCCTGCCTTGGTTTCCATCATCGAGGCTTTTCCTGATGATGAATAGCTTTTTAGCATAATGCCAGCAGTGGGGATCTAATTTCCTATTTTATCAATCTTCCTTTATGATCATTTAGGCATCAATAAATGTATGTGATTGTGTTATTCTCTCTCTTTTTATTTGCTGTATACTAAAATATAATAATTTCGAAACTCGTGTTGATCTGATAATTAAGGGTGTTTATTGTTTTAGGTATGATTTGGATTCGAGTCGCATCAATCGTGTTGTTGTTAGGGCTTTGCCCTTTCTTTGTAATTCACCAAAAAAATATAATAGCCTTATGAATCATATGAATGTGTAAAATTAGAAATTAAGGATTGTGTTTGTTTGATTAAAAATAGTTATAAAAAATGAATATTAAAAAATAGATTGGTTTAAGTTAGAATTAATTGAATTTTGGTTTCAATTAATTTGAAACTATTTCTATTTGAACTTTTAAAATTTTGGCATAAAGTGGGGTGGATATTTGGATATCACTTATGTTTGTTTTTGAATAATAATAATAAGATGCAAATACTAGGTCAAGATTTTTCTCTCTAACTTCTCCAAAGATACAGTGTTTTCTTGCGGTTGGGAAGAGGGGAAGAGGTGGCTTTGTTTTTGCAATTATGTCGAAGGATGAGATCTCGTTGTTAGAGGAAGAGATGGTTCAGCTCTCTGTAAAGAGTTCTATGTTGGTTCCTGGGGATCGTCCTACCTTGGTCAGTTCTGTATGACGAAGCGTTCTGTTAATCTCGATAGTTTTCGAGCGCAGATGAAAAATGTATGGAAAACTAAGAAGAAGTTTGAGATCAAGAGAGCAGGGCAAAATTTATTTCTGATTGAATTTGAAGACCCTGATGATTTAGAGTTAATTTTGGAAGGAAGACCTTGGCTCTTCCATAAGCAAGTATTTAGTAGGTTATCTGAAACTGTTAATCGTGCTAGAATTAAACTTGTGGAGACCCCTCTTTGATTAAAAGTTGGTCCGTGCCCCCCGGAATGTGATAAATTAGACCTGGCACACGCAGCTGGCTCTACCTTTGGTGGAATTATTCGATCTGAGTTGTTAGGAGATTTTTTTCGTTTACGTATTCAGGTAGATGTTCGAAAGCCGTTAAGAAGGGGTATCTTTGTGTTGGTTGATTCTAAAATCAAGTCACGGGTGTCTTTCAAATATGAAAATCTACCGACCTTTTGCTTTAAGTGCGGCCAGATGGGTCATGGATTTCAATTTTGCGAGTTGTTAACTAACGAAGAGAAAGAAAGGCCTGTGGATGATTTTCCGTTCTCTGCGGCGTTAAGAGCTGGGTCAAGTTTGGTTGGGAGGGAGATTTTCCAGGTTAAATCATTAATTAACAATTCCATGCCCCAGCGCCAGTATACGGGTGTGGGGGAGGATGCTTGTGGCGTTGGGGGCTTCCCAGGAATAGGTTCATTGGGTGACAAGGATGTGGGGCCCTCTAAACACTCTACCGATAATTTGAATGTAGAGTATACTGCTTTCAAGGTGAGTTCATCGGATGTGAGGTGTGGCGCTGATGCCCGAAATTTCAGCACAATTGAATGTTACCAGAGATAGTGTTGGATTAAAAGAGGGTCTTCCAAATGTGTTTGAATTCTCAACTAAGGAAGCTGGTTTCGATAAATCTGTTTTTAACATGGACTCTATGACTGGTATGATGCAGGATAATTTTAATGGGGATTCTTCTAGACAGCAACTAAAAGGCAGCCCTCCTATTTTATCATTATCTAATGATAGTTCGGTGGAAAAGAAGGGTGTAGCTGGTAGTGTTTTGGTTGATTTTAATAATAAGGTGGGTCATCCGGAGTTAGCCCACGTGGAGAGTAACCAGTTGGTTGATGGCAAAGCAAGGCCCAATTGTCCTAAATGGAAAAGAAAGGCGCGAAATCTTAGTGGAAATTCAGTTATTTCATCGAATGTACATGGCAAAAGGAAACTGGATCTTGTGGGTTTGGATGGTTCAGAATTGGAGGCTGATGTTTCAAAAAAATTCCGAATGAATATTTCCACAAATTCAGCGCTTGTAGTTAGTGTTTTAAATAAGGACATGAATCTGACAATTGTTGACAGTAATATGTTTGATGGTGATACTAAATCTGGGATTTTCGATAGTGGATGTGCAGATTTTAGCTCAACCTATTTTTCGGCGGCTGCCAAGGAGCAGACCGCCCGGTCGCCATGAAACTCTTAGTTTGGAACGTCCGTGGATCGGGGAATCCACGGGCCGTTCGTAGCCTTCGGCATAATCCTCGGGTAGTCTTTCTTATGGAGACTAAACTTAACAAAGTTCAAATGGAAAAAGTTAGAAGAAGTTATGGTTTTTTAAATGGCATTGATGTTCCCGCTAATGGCTCAAAAGGCGGGCTCTGTTTAGCTTGGAAGAATAGTGTGTCTCTTTGTTTAAAATCCTTTTCGGGCAATCATATTGATGCTATAGTTGAAAGTGTTAATAAGGGCGAGCAATGGAGATTTACAGGTTTTTATGGGTCTCCGTACGCAAATGATAGAGAGACATCTTGGGACCTATTACGCCAGCTAGGGTAGGATCAAGGTTTTCCTAGGTGGTGTTCCAAGAGATGAACGACGAATGCAAGGTTTTCGAGAAGTTCTGGATGACTGTCAATTAGCTGATATTGGTTATAAGGGAGTTTGGTACACTTGGGAAAGAGGTAGGAGGGTTGAGACAAATATTAGAGAGAGACTTGATAGAGGGGTGGCTAATTCTACTTGGAGAGAGTTATTTCCTTTTGCATCAGTCTTACATCTTCCTCATTCCGTATCAAATCATTGCCCTCTGTTGATTAAATTAGAGATTGATGTCCCTTTCCTCTCAGAGAGGAATTTTCGTTTTGAAGCTTGGTAGGTTTTGGAAGAATCTTTCGAAAGAGAAGTAAGTCGGCTTTGGATGCTATCTAATGGTAATTTACTACATAAAATTGATTAAGTTAAGCATGGGTTGAAAGTATGGGTCGAAGCTATTCGAAAAGGTCGATATGGGCTTAAAAAACATTTGACTAGAACTTTGGAAGAGTTGATGCATGCTAAAGCTACTAATGATCAAATAGCTGATATTATCGATACTAGAGTCCAACTAAATTTGGAAATTAACAAAGATGAGCTTTACTGGGAACAACGGGCTCGGGCTAATTGGCTGAAAGTGGGAGATAGAAATTCCAAATTTTTTCACAGTTATGCCTCTAGGAGGAAACAAAGAAATAAAAATTCATGGGCTCAAAGATGAACTTGGAGTTCTAACTACTGATGAAAGGGATATGGGGATAATAGCTCGGAGGTATTTTCAAGATCTTTTTTCTTCAAAAGGGGTAGCAACTTATCACATGTTCTCTCTGGGATTAATTTATGTATTCCATTGGAAGTCAATTAGTATTTAACAAAGGCATATACAAAGGATGAAATTTTTCAGGCTTTATGTGAGATAGGTCCTACTAAAGCCTCAGGAGATGACGGACTTCCTACTTTGTTTTACCAAAGCTGTTGGCATATTGTGGGTAACGATGTCTCCTCCTACTGCTTACAAATCTTGAATGATGGTATGGATTTAACACCTTTAAATACTACCAATATTGTTTTAATTCCCAAGTGTGATCTCCCTGATGAGTTAACCAAATTTCGACCCATTAGCTTATGTAACGTCCTTTATAAAATAGTTACGAAAGCTATAGTGAATCGTTTCAAAAGGGTTTTGGAGCTTTGTATTGATAATTCTCAAAGCGATTTTGTCCCAGACAAGTTAATCTCTGACAATGTTCTTCTTGCATATGAATTGTTACATACTTTTCGTCAAAAGAGATTGGGGAAGAAAGGTTATATGGCCCTGAAACTTGATATGAGTAAAGCCTATGATCGTCTCGAATAGGTATTTTTAAAGGAGGTTATGTCTCGAATGGGTTTTGATGACAGGTGGATTGAAACAATTATGAGATGTATCTCCTCTATGTCCTACTCAGTTGTAATTAACGGTAAACTGGGTGATTGCTTCCAACCTAGTCGGGGACTTAGACAAGGTGATCCGTTGAGCCCTTTTCTTTTCCTAATTTGCAGTGAAGGTCTTTCTTCTTTAATGCGCATGGCTTTGAGTCAAGGGTTAGTTCGTGGTGCTAAGGCTAGTCGTTATGGACCTCAGATATTCCATCTCCTCTTTGCTGATGATTGTATTTTATTCAATGAGGCTTCTGCGCAGGGTGCCTATACATTGAAAGGTATTCTTAAGGAGTATGAGAGATGCTCTGGGCAATGTGTTAATTTTGCTAAATCTTCAATCTTTTTTAGTACTAACACTTCTGTTGACGATAAAAGTTTAGTTGAAAGAATTCTTGGGATGAGATCTTCGTCTAATATTGAGCATTACCTTGGGCTACCTACCTTTATTGGTCAAAATAAGAGAGCCGCTTTACAATGTTTCAAAGATCATTTTAATAAAAGGGTTGAAGGTTGGAGCATTCGATTCTTGTCTCAAGGTGGTAAAAAAGTTTTTATTAAATCTGTGATTCAATCTTTACCTACGTATGCGATGTCTTGTTTTCTTTTTCCTAAATCTTTGTGTGATGATTTAGAAAAAATTATCAGTAAACATTGGTGGCAAAAGGATTTTGGAAAGAGGGGAATACATTGGTTTGAATGGCATAATTTATGTATCCCTAAAGAAGATGGTGGTTTGAGCTTTAAAAGTTTAGCTAGTTTTAATACTACTATGTTAGCTAAACAGGGTTGGCGTATTTTACAGTTTCCGAATTTGTTGCTGACACGTGTTTTAAAGGCAAAATATTTCCCCAATTTGGATTTTATTGATGCTGAATTAGGTAATTTTCCCTCTTACTCCTGGAAAAGTATTTGGGCTGCAAAGGGACTTTTAAGTACTGGTCTTTGTTGGAGAGTAGGTTCTGGGAATCAAATTTCTATTTGCAATGATAATTGGATCCCCGGCTTGCATGGGCAGCGGGTTAGTGAACCGATTACTAATAATAATCTTATTATGGTGGCTGACTTGATTGATGACCAGCGAAGGGAGTGGAAGACTGATCTAGTAAAAGAGAACTTTACTGATGAGGTGGCTCTTAAAATTTTGCAAATCCCTTTAGCGAATGAGGTGCATGATGATTTTTGGGTTTGGCGAAGGGAATCATCTGGGGAATTTACAGTACGTAGTGCATACATGATTTTACAAGAAAGCAGATATTTGGGAATTGATCCTATCTCTCAGTTGAACATTAAATAGTTTTACAGAAAATTATGGAGATTACAGATGCCTGCTAAAGTGAAGATTTTGGTTTGGAGGACTTCTTGGTCTTTCATTCCCACACGTGCGAATTTGCGACAGAGACGATTAATGGTCGAGTCTTCCTGTCCTAGATGTGGTTCGTCTGAGAAGTCTCTTATGCATGTGTTCAAAGGCTGCTGGATCTCTATGGAGGTATGGAATGATCTTCAATTTAATTGGATCTTCGCTAATTCTGGTCCTTCCTTTTGGGACTGGATAACATGGATCTTTCAGAACTGTTCAGACGAAAAGGCACGTATGTGGTGTTGTGCAGTCTGGGCTATTTGGTATTCACGGAATTAGTGGTTACATGAGAAAAAGCAAAGCAGCAGCAAAGAAATCTCGAGTTGGGTTAGGAATTATTTTCAAGAAATAGTAGCAGTTAGAACTGTGAGTAGTACCTTCACAAATAGAACACAAGTTTGGCTTCCCCTAACAGATCCCTTTGTTAAAATCAACTTTGATGCTGCATACAATCAGATTATGGGTATCTCTTGTTCGGGTGCCATCATGAGGAATTCCCAAGGATCTGTGCTGATTTTAAAATCTTCTTTGCATTGGAATGTTGGTTCTCCTTTTGCGGCTGAAGGACTTGCGTGCCTTCAAGCGATGATTTAGGGGTGCAAGAAAATTTTTCTTGTGTCATTATCGAAGGAGATCCCAAAACAGTTATCCGAAAATGCATTGCTAAGACTCGAGACAAATCTGAAATTAGTAGGCTTATTCCAGTATTCAAAATATGAGTAAAGCTTTTCTGAGGATTTCTTTTTCTCATATTAGTAGATCTGGGAACCTTCTTACCCATAATCTTGCCACTAGTTCTCTAAAATCTGGAATTGAAATTTACCAAAGGGGTGATGAGGCGGATTTAGATGCTGCTATCGCAAGAGGATTTCCCCCTCGCGAGCCGGATTGATCTCAAGGTTATGAATGGAGAGCCGTCGATTGGAGCAAAATGGTTTGATGAAGCTTGTTAATAGTTTTTTTTTTCTGGAAAACGGTTGGCCTATGAAGCGTGAAATGATTTCATCTTTTTTAGGGTCGGTTTCTATATATAGGACTGGTGAAATTCTGGTTTTCTTTTCTTTCTTTGTTTTAAAATTTTTAAGGCCCTATCCGTTTCTTGGGGGTTTTTTTTTTAACTAGGTGATTTTCCCTAGTTTAGCCTTTTTAGGATTTTCTCTTTTATTTGACTTTATGTTTTTGGACGTTGGCTTTTTTAATTATAAAATCCAGTCGGGTATTTATTTCAAAAAACAAAATAATAAATAATAATAATAAATTTTTAAAAAAATCAAAATCAAAATGGTCTTTTTAAATTAAAAAAAAAAAGTTTTATATCAAAATCATTTTGGGGCTTATTGTTGGCCCAAATTAAAAATTCCAAATTAATTTTTAAAAGTTCGGATGAATGTTTAAGGCCGAAATTAGTTTTAATTTGTTTTTCCAAAGCCCAAATTGTTTACGTCAAAATCAATATGCAACTCGTTTGTTTTTAAAAGTCTAATTCGAACCCATGATGATTAATGATGTTCATCGTTTCAGGTGTGATCTGAATTCTAATCACGTTAATTGTTTGGGTCTTATCCTGTTATTATAATTCAAAAAAAAAAATCTAATTCAAAATTTTAGGTCATCATTTCTTCAGTTTGCGGCTTTGGTTTCTGAACCCTAATTCTTGTATGGCCGCAAGTGTGATGGCAAGAGGAAAGGCCAAATTTCTCAACCACTCTTGTTTTAGCAGTACAGTGAGAAAAAAAATGAAGCAAACAGTTTGAAATGCTTTTGGCATCACGAAATAGATCAAATGAGAAGTTAAACGCATTTTTGTCAATCCAAATAAATTATTACAGATTAACACTAATTAAAAATACAGTGATAAAACAAACTCGTAAAAAAGTTAGTAAATAGTATCTGTTAGAGTTGTTCAAAGGTCGAGTTGGGTCAAGTAAATCTCTTTAGATTCATTTTTTTGGTTTGGGTCCTGCTCGAAAAATGAGCCTAAAATTTTATCCAAATTCGATTCGAATAAAAATACTAAAACTCGAGCCAGTTCCAACCTTTATTAAAATTTTTATATAAAAATAAATTTAAAAAATATAATACATTAAATAAACTACAAACATTAAAATAAATTTTCACAACAAATAGAAAAAAAATTAAAAAGTATATATTTAAATAACACTAACATATGTGTAACTTAACAAACAAATACCTATAAAATAGTAGTAAGATTAATAATAAAACAAGATATATAATATCCAAACAATAACAATAAAATAGTAGTAATATAATTGTGAAATAATAACAAAACAATGAAACAACAGTAAAAAATCAACAACAGTATTTTTTTTTGCAAAATTTGGTCGGGTTAGGCCCGAGCCAAAAAAATACCCCGAAGCTCGACCCCATTTAGAAAATGAGTCTTATTTTTTTGTCCAAATTCATTTTTTGGGTCTATATTTTTGTCCAAACCCTCTTATTTTTTGAGTGACTTGACCCATAGACAAATCATTTTTTCGGCTATTTTATCCAATTAACCTCTACAAAATAATTATTTACATAAATGATTCAGGTTAAACAATAATAACCTAAATGACTTGAAATGAACAATAAATTTATGGTCTGGAGATTAGATGGTCGACACCGACTTAATTTCTAACACTATTATTCCCTCTTGAATATGATTGTATCAGGGAGTAAAAAATAATTTTTTGGGGGTTTTGGACACTAGATGACTGGCACCCATGTATTTTTTTTCAAACCGTATCATATTTGTATACATTTATACTAGTATTTTAAAAAAATTGAGTGTTGGGACACTGATAGTCGACACCCCCTTCATCTGATTAAAAAAATTGGGATGCATACTCTTGCATCGCGGCTATCAATGTCCTAGCAAAAAAAATTAATTTTTTTGTGTGCATATTCCCATTGTGATTTTTAACTATGCGCCCAAAAATATTTTTTTTGCTGGGACATTGATAGCTGTGATGCGGGAGTATGTATCCCCAAAATTTTTTTAATTATATAAAAATGATGCCAACCATTAGTGTCCCAGTACCCAATTTTTTTTTAAATCTAGAAAAGCGATGTCGACAATCAGTATTCCAACACCTCAAAAAAATTATCAGATATAGGGGATGACGACCATCAATGTCCCAACATCCTAAAAACTATTATGTTTAAATACTATACCAATATAATACAATTTGAAAAAAATACGTGGTTCGGCCATTTAGTGTCCAAAACCCCAAAAATTAATTTTTTACTCATTGACGCAATCATGAGACAATGATTGTGTTAGAAATTGAGTGAGTGTCGACCATTTATTCCCCAAAATCCAAATTTATTGTTCATTTAAGGTTATTTAAGTGATTGTTTGTTAATCAGACTCATTTACATAAATAATTATTTTTTTGAGTTATTTAGATAAAATATTCTTTTTTTTTTCTTTCATGCATATGGAATAAACAGGGATGGGCCTCGATGAATGTGGCTTCACCGGACTAACGACTCTCGACCACAAAGGTGCTATGAGTCCCCTGATTTTTCTCTCTTTTCCTTCTTTATTCCATTTTCTGTTTTCTTTCTTCCCTCTTTATCAAGAAGCTATAGAAGTCGGTTGGAGCGGCATCTTCGAGTGATGTGACCCTAGCGAGGGTCCTCCCTCACCAAATCTATGAAAAACAATCAACAACACACACACACAAAAAAAAACATTTTCTTTTTTTTTTAAATAGAAAGAAAGAAAAGACAAAAGGAGTGAATTAAAAAGATGAAAGTTTTTAGAAGGGTTAAATATAAAATTAGTACCCGAACTTGTCCACTTCTTCCAGATTAGTACCTAAAGTTTTTTTTGTCCCAAATTGGTACCTGAACTTTTTTTCCGTCCACTGGTTTGGTACATGACCCTTACCTCGTTTATTTTTTGATGACGTGGTAGCGATGGCCAATAACGTGCTGTCACGTGTCACAATCTGGTGAGCCCAGATAACCCGTCTCTAACCCTACCCTAACTCCATTTTTTTAAATTTGTTTTTCCTTTAAAGAAATATTAACCCTAATGTAAAATCCCCACTTTAAAAAAATAAATTTATGGTAGAAGTCCTTGAATAAAGATTTTATAAATAAATAGTAGTATAAGAAGTAATGATCGTTTTTAGAGGAAACAATTAGACATGGAAAAATAGAGAATTATTATTAGGAGCATGTGGTTAGTTAAAAAATTCGTTATTGAGTTTAGGGACTAAATTGAATAAGTTGAAAAAGTATAAGAACTAAAGAACAAATATTTTATTTTATTTTATTTTGATGGAAGGACCTAATGGCAATTTTACCATTTTAAAAAAAAAAAGAAAAGATTTCATGATTGCGTTGATTTTTTTATTAAAGTTATTATTTAATAATTATTTAAAATATAATATTTTATTATTATTATTATTATAATATAAATAATTTCTTTTATGCTCTGTTTCAATTGTTTCTTTCTTTTGCTCTCTGTTTCTCTCACGAAAGGGAAAGAAAAAAAATTTCTTTCACCATTTTTCTTCAAAATTCAAGCATAAGGTATGGTTTTTCTTCGAATTTTTCATAGATTTTGAATATTTGAATCTTGTTCTACATATATATACCAATATTTTTTGATTTCATCAAGTATTTTGAAAGTTAGCATTAAAGAACAATGATGGAAGCTTAAGAAATTTAAGTGAAATAGGTATATTTTCTTGATAGAAAATTATTAGAAGATGAATTCTAGCTTGTTAGAAGTGGGAAAAAGAAATGAAATTGGATGAGAAGTTTATTTGATTTATTTGGCTATAGTGAAGGGGTAGTAGAGAAAATTTACTATTTTGAGTAATATTGGTGCTAAATGATAGCTTATAAATTAGTGAGTACTCCGGTGAAGACGGATAATCGAGTTGTAAGATATGAGAATTTCGGATTTGGAAGCTTAGTATATATTAACTTGATTAATCATGCATATTTATGTTGTTTTTATTAGTTTTAGTATTAAAATGGGTAAATGATATTATTTCGTATTGAATTGCTCATATTGTAGCTAAAAACGAAGCGCGCACCTTGAAGGAGAAAGACGAAGAGAAGAAGTAAAGCGATTAAAATTCGGTTTGTGCTAATATCTTATTTTCATTACATAAAGCTTTAGTATAATTAGACTATTATGATTAATTATATTAATTTTATTTTTTAAATTATTTTTTTATGAGCTTTGAATGAGTTTGAACTATTTAGTTAATATTTATAAAATTATGATTTGAGTTGGAACATGTTTATTTTTCAAATGATTAAATTAACAAATTCATGGTTATGGTTTGAGCTTGAGTATTATGATTTTATATGTTTGAGCTAGAAAATATTTAATATGTTTTTTGAATTGGAAGCCTAATTTTACATTAGGCAAAATATATGATTTGATCATGATATGGGATAAAAATGAGAATGATGTGAAAAATAGAATTGAAATGAAAATTGATTTTTACCCCGATACACTAAGTTAGACTATATCAGATATAGTTGGCATGCCATAGAATTTTTATATCAGGGAATTTAGATCTCCCCAATTCCCAGAGGGTCGAGGGAGAAAAGGTCAAATTGGTCAATTTTTATTATTGTTAGCCCCAATTCTCAGAGGGTCGTGGGTTGTCCCAATTGCCTGAGGGTAGTGGACTACTCTGATAGCCATCGTGGCCGAACAACTAGGGGTTGTGGATTTGTGTATCTGGTTATGAGTCTAAACTTTGGTACGGAGTTTAGATTGAAAGAAAAACAAAAACAAAAGTTGAATATATTTGAATTTCCCTATTGTGTGAATTAAATTGATTATATGATTTTAAATTTGAATAAAAAGCTTATTGTTATTTATTTACTTTTATTAACTAATCTATATTTAATACTTATGTAATGATTTATATGATATTAGCACCACTGAGCATAAAAAATTGCTCAGCGTGCGGTTTGTCTATTTTTCCGTGCGTAGGTAGTTAGATTCAGTAGATTGTACAAACAGCATCCGAAGAACCGGAATTCAACTCAAACAAAGTTGGTGAAAAGTTTAATTTTTGGTTAATATTTATGGCATGTACATAGGCTTATATAGATATAATATTGTCTCATAAATTAAATTTAAATATGTTTATTATGTCTCTTTTGCTAGTACTTTATAATCAATATTTTGATGAAATGGTTAAAAGTAGATATTAAGTTTATTGAAATGCTTTGAGAAATTGAAGTGTTGGGAATTGATTTGGGAGATTATTTGAATGCAAATATATTGTGAAATGCAAAATTTTACAGGGGGATTTTACGTAAAAAAACAGAAATGCTGCCGAAATTTTTATAAAATATTTTTTTTCACTACGTTTTCATTTTAAAAAAATAAAATAGAAAAGTAAGTTGCTTCGTCAACGAAATGTGACATTTTATATTTGGATCCAACAACTGGGTTGGGTATAAGGTGTCACACCTAACTCCATATTCCTATTTTCATTTCATTTTCCCTCATCCTGAACTTCTTCTACTTTTTTCTTTCGTTTTCACCACAGAATCGTTTTCCCTTTTTTTTTTTGATTTCACCATCGTTTTCCCTCACCTTCCACAAAATTCCTTAACCATGTCTTCTTCTACTAACAGAAGATCAAATGGGCAAAGAAGTGTTCAGTACTGTCATTGTGGGTTAAGGTCACCTATTTGCTAGGCAAATACTCCAAAAAATAAAGGTAGAAAATTATTTGGGTTTTCGAATTTCAAAGAGGTAAATTCAGGTTTTAGGATTTTTATTTGTCGAATTTCATTGTTTCAAGTTTGCATTTTTAAGGTTTAATATTTTGGTTGTTTATTGGTTATGTTTAATATGAAAAACGGAGGATGTGATTTTTTTTCGGTGGGTTGAAGGTGATATTGAAGGGATGGACTCAACTGTAAATGGAGAAGGATGCACAATTGATGGTCGAATAATGGTAGAAAATAAGATGTTATTGACAGAGAAAAAGAGATTAATAATCAAGAACGATGAGTTCAATATTGACGAAATGCGAAGAATGCGATCGAGGGTAACTCGTTTGGAAGAGAAGATAAAATTGTACAAGAAAAGACTATCCAAGAACAACAAAGTAATAGTTCCTTATAAGTTTTTGTTAATTGTATCATGGATAATGTTTTTCGATTATATTGCTTATGGATGGTGAAATATTTTGTAACAATGAATGAATTGAATGAAATGGAAAATATTTGTTGTCCATAAATTGACAAAATACAACTTAATATAATGTCCATCAAAATACAACCAATGTCCATCCAACAAATTAAACATATTAAACATCTAAATAAAACCATCTATCACATATTAAACATCTAAATAAAACCATCTATCGTACGTTAACAAAATATGATCATCAAATTATACATTGTATCTAAAAAAAACCATCCATTGTATCTCAATAAAACCATTCATCTATCTCCATGGCTTACGATTGTGCTTCAGTGGGGTTTGGTCTTAGTCTTTTTCGTGTTCCTATTTTCTTGAGTACCACCAGCAGTTTCCTTCTCCTTCCTTTTATTGGTGCACTTGGTTGGGGCAGTCACCATGGTTTCTCCTCTCATACCAGGCTACAATGCATAAAATAACATTAGATTTAAAAAAACATGTAAAAAAAAAAAACAAGAGATAGTTTAAAGGATGACTACTTATATTCAAAATTTACATCCCTGTCCTTTCATCGGTGTATAACTCAATCCCTTGCACAACTTTTTTTCCCCTACTACGAAGTCTTGTAAACATTTGTTGTGTTGAAAAGGGTGGCATGGTGGGAGGAGTTAGTTGTGTCGATGGAGCTGGTGGTGATGATGCAGATGCTTCGGATGCAACAGTTTGAGAAGAAGCTGGTGGAGTAGAATCAAAATGAGCTGCTGGAGAAGAAGCTGTTGCGGTTAGTGGAACAAGAGGTACTGGGGCTGGTTGAGGTGTGCCCTACAAATTAAACATGTTACTAGTTCGCAAATAAAACATGTTTTGCATTAAAATTCTTAGGATAGAGTTACACTTACAGAATTAGGATTCTAACATCTTCTAGAGTTGTGTCTAACCATTGAACACGTTTGACACTTTGTCTTCCTCCCTCTTCTAAACAATTTACTCCAACTTATCTCACCCTCTTCTCTGACTCTATTTTTTTTCTCCCGGGCATTTTCCTTGGAATGGAAAGGTCAATTGGTCCCATATCGATTTTCAATCAGAATTTCTTACTCGGAATAGCAGGCAATACATAGCCATACAATTTTTCATAGACACCTTTTTAAACCTCTTATAAACAAAATAAAAAATATCAACTTTTTTTCCACGAAATTGCTGCAACAACATGTAGACATGAGATGCCAGTGAGACCCCATCTCCTACAACTACAAGACCACTGAAATAAGTCAACAACTACAACATCACCAAAGTTTGCCACTTCAAACCTTTTTGCTCCATTCTATTTAACATGACAGTATGAACTCCCTTGGATACTCTTGTGTAATTTATCACATATTTTAGGACATAATTGATCATTTCAATTTTTAGCATTGGCAAAATTGTTTACAATTCTATCCGTAACATACTGTCTAATTTCTTCTAATATGGAAATTATAGACATTAACCTAGCTCCTAAAATCGCTGCATTAAATGACTCTACAAAATTGTTGTCAATTGCATCACATATGGACCTACCAGAAAAAAAGCCTTTGACCATTGCTCAGGGTCAGTCCTAAGTAGACTTACCTTGGCACTATGTTTGATACGGTTAATCTTTTCAATGTGTTCTTCAAAATCAACATTTATGTATGATTTGTAGGCTCCCAAAATGCTTGTTACAAGTCTCCTCAAGTATTTTCTTTCCTCCAGTTGGCATATAAATGCCTTGCACAGACTCTGTACTCAACCCTTGGCAACAAATCAGAAGTCTCTTCTATCAAACCCTAAATGCAAACACAAACAATAACATTATATTATTAAGAACCATCACCAATTACTAAATCTGAAATAAGATTACAAAAAAAACACCTTTTGCTTGTCTATCATAAAAGTGAATCCAGAACCATCACCAATTACTAAATCTAAAATAAGATTATTAAGAAACCATCTCCATGTTTGTCTGCTTTCATTCTTTATAACTGCCCATGAGATAGAGTATATTTGGTCATTACCATCTCTACCCACAGCACACAGAAGTTCCCCTTGAATCTTTATTTCAAAAAGCATCCATCTAGACATATAAATGGTCTATAACACTCCAGAAGCTCTTTTCTCAAAGAACTAAACCCTACATAAAATCTCCTAAACTTAGTAATTTCAATAGGGGTTGGTCTTTCTACCATTACCTCTATATTGTCATCCAGATCTGCCTTTCAAATTGTATTTGCATAGTTTCATAGTATATTAAACTCATAGCAAACCCTTCCATTTATTTCCTTTAAAGCCCATTTCCTAGCTCTGCTGCATATACCCCTACTCAGCTCAACTTTCAACTCTTCCTTGGCTAGTTTCTGCATCTCAATTAACTAAAGCTTCAGAATCACCCTAATCTTACTTAAGAAATACTTCCCAACAAACTTGTAAGTTACCTTTTTGTTCTTAAAAGTAACAGAACACTTATGGGTTTTTATAAAGGTTTTTATCTTGTAAAAACCATCACTATTATCTACAACAATATATATTCTGAATGGACATACATCTACCCTACATTTCGTCCTAGTCCTACCTTTCTCATTCCTTAGAAACACAATATCAAACCTTTTATTTACAACATACTTCGATAATGCAATCCTGAATTCCTCTGGTCCCTTAAATATCATACCAAGATCCAAATGTGGTATTGTGTTTTTAGGGTCGAAACAAACATGTCTGCTACTCTTACAAACTACCTCACCATCTGAATCACTTCCATAAAACCCTAGATCCGATGAATTAGCATATCTAGTTCCCCCATCTGATAGAACTTCACTAGTTTTCTCTCGTCTTTCACTACTTTCACCTACCTTTGCTCATTCTCTTTCTGTCTTTTTTTCCTTTAAATTTTTTACACCAATCCTTTATATTTTTCACCTCTTTATCCTCACATTCTGCCCCCAAAGCCCCACTAACTAATGAGTTGTCTGTATCACTAGGCCTACTGTTGTCATTACTTTCCCCACTCTCAGCACATGTCTCACTACTCCCACTAAAGTCTGGTCCCACATTAGATTCCCCACCTAACTCTGTAAATGTTTCCCCAACCCCACCATTACCTCTCTCATTACAGTTTAATTCTTTGTTACAATTTTGTTCCCTAACACCACTATTTACATCCTTTTCCTTACTACCAGGCAACAATATGGTATCATCAACAACATCAGGTATGTCTACCTCGTGCTCAATATATACATGTATGGACCCTCTTTGTCTAGTATGGTTAATCATTGCTCTGAATGATGAATTATCAAAGCAAAGATAGAGTCCCTTACTTAAATCTACCCCACCCTCAGAATATATAAAATTCCTCAGAGCTTTATACCCAACTTCCACTACCATTTCACAGAAAGTATAATAACATAAAAAAATCAGAGTCCAAATTTCATTGCAGCACTTCCCCTTCAATATAGGATGCACATGGGTTTGTAACAAAAGTTCCACCCAAATGCATATGCACCACACATTTATCCCAAGACATTATGCCAAACTGTTCATAAACATTAATAAACAATCATACAAATATAACATACATAATATACATGATATACATACAAATATGCAAACATAACATACATAATATACATGTATACATACAAATATAAAAACATAACACTAAACATAATATACATAATATACAAAATATACATATCATACATACAAATATACATACATAACAGTACATAACATACATAATCATACATAATCATACATACATACACAAACAATAAAGAAACACACATAGCAGACATACCTTTTGATGTTGTCAATCTCTTAAACAAACGCTCGGACAAAATCTAGTCACTCACGAATGCCAACAAAAACAAAAAATAAAAGTTAGATATAATACCAATTAAAAATTAAAAAATAAAAGTTATATATAATACGAAATAAAACAGAGTCAAAACCTAGAAAATAATAAAACAAAACAGAGTCAAAACCCAAAAAATAACAAAACAAAACAGAGTCAAAACCCAGAAAATAACAAAACAAAACAGAGTCAAAATCCAGAAAATAAAAAAACCTCATCGACGGTATTTTTTAACATAAAAAAAATAAAAAGAACAAAACCGAGAAAATAGAGTCAAATATATGTAACTGATGGTCGAAAACCTTAAATCCTGATTCGAATACTACTCGGTCATGAAAAAGACGACTAATCGATCATGAAACAAAGGTTTTTTCAGACAAAGAGGTGAATAATCGAAACAATCGAAAGGGTTTCCTGAGTGGAAGAACAATCGAAAGGGCTTGTAATTTGCCTTTTGAAATCAAGATTGAATTGAAAGGTTTCAGTTTTTCCCAAATAATTACAATGCTTTTAATTGTTTTTTTTTTTCAAGTTTTATTTAACTCTTCATTAATTTAGTTTTTCTTCAAAGGGTTGGGTCAGAGAAGGGGAACGATCGGGTTAGAGACGGGTTATCTAAGCTCACCATACTACGACACGTGGCGACGCGCTATTGGCCATCGCAGCCACGTCATTAAAAAATAAACGATGTTAGGGTCAAGCACCAAATCAGTGGACGGAAAAAAAATTTGGGTACCAATCTAAGATAAAAAAAACTTTAAGTATCAATTTGGGAGAGGCAGACAATTTCGGGTACTAATTTTATATTTAACCCTTTTTAAATGGCTCCACCTTTAGAATCCAAAATTTAATTAAGTGATGATAATTATTGCATTGATAATAAAAATATTATTAATAATTAATTAATTTTTATTGAAACGTAAATTTATTGACTCATTTAATGAATGGAGCCATACAATTCAGGAAAAAAATAACAAACACTTGTCGTATATGGTCAAAGCTTTAGCCTCATCAACACAATAAAGGCTTTAGCCTCATCATCAATAGAACATTATGACACGTTGACAATTGTTTTTATCACAACTTAAGCACGACATATCTGGAGTGCTTGGAAGCACTTAATACAACAATGAAATCAGCCCCGAGTGATCCAAAACGTTAAGCAAAAATTGACAAAAGAATCGAGTATTCACCAAATTAGAGAAGGTGACAACAAAACCATCCCTAAATCACTTGTAAAACTAAGGTCACATGCATAAGCAAGACTAAAAAAGTGCTACAAGAACAGATAAAAACTTCTAAAATCGAAAACTTATTAAATAATGGAAAAACAAATAAAAAAACATATAAAACTTAAGACAACACATGTCCAAATCGACTTATGAAATCATTTATTACTTTGAAAAATTACTGGTGGCCGGTGGAGTTTTAGCAAATGGCAGGCATCATCCTCTATCTATCATAACTTGTGAAGACAACAAAGATAACCATAAAATAGATCTGCAAACTGAAAAGAGAGAAACATGTGGAGTGAACGAGAAGAAGAAAGAAAGAAAGGGTTGGTGGGAGGGAGAATAAGGCGACGATAGCCAACCCGAAAGTTGGTACTACCATTGGGTAAAACAAAAGATAAGAAACAAACGACTTAAAAAAAACAAGAAAAGTTTACATAATATTTACTCATTTTTTATTAGAGGGACAAAATATAAGTGCACTCCTAATATAGGACATCCCATGTGCTTTTATGAAGTTTTTGTGATGTCTTGATACCAAAAGTCAAAGATAATATATGTCGAAACCATCCTTTTTTTTTTTAAACGACGAGTTTCAAAAATTATTTTAATGTTGGAAAATGGGAGTCGCCACCAATCTTTATTTCGATGTGATTGGATCACCACAAAACGTTTTTAAAAAAAACCATTTTGAAAACATGTAGGTCTTCAAAATCCAGAAAAACAAGTTCGAGAGTTGGTTACGCATGAGGAAGGATTAGCACCCTCATACGCCCAAAATTGGTACCGTATTGATTATTTTCGGGTCTTGTTTGTAAAATTTTGAAAGCTCGAATAAAATTTAAAATACAATCCTTGAATGCATGAGTTAAGTTTAAAAGAAATCGAGTTTGTTTAGAAGTTCCGCTATTTCAAAGTGATCGAGGAAGAAAGTTACGTCCAGTGAGTTAGGACACAACATTTCAAGATCCAAAAATAACACGCTTTCCTTTGTAAAACTTTTTAAATTTTTGGGAAAAGGATATTCGATTATCTCGATTTGAAGAAAGGTTGCACTTAGTAAGTTAAGGCGAAAATTTCAGAATCGAAGATAAGAAAACATTGTCTTGATTAAGGGTATTCAATTATTTCGATTTGAAAAAAAATTGCACCTAGTAAGTTAAGGCACAAATTTTTGAAACTCGAAATAAAAGAATATTGCCTCGATTTTAAAGTTTTTATGAAAACAATTTTGAAAACAAGCATGCGATTTTAAAATGAATAAGCAGATAATAATGGATATTAAATAACATGAAGTAAGGTAATTAAGAAGACAAATGGTAAAAAAACAAAAAAATGCAAAATACGAGTGCATAATAATTAAATTAAATGCAAATATTGATGATGAAGAAAAAATGATGCAATCGAAGTTGAAAATGAGACTTTTCGAATACTTGGGGGGCAAAATGGTATTTTTGGATTCTCGAAGGCAAAATGGTAATTTTGGGAAAGTTCATGGTTAAAAATGGAATTTTTAAACATTCGGGGGTAAAAAGGTAATTTTGAGAGTTTCGAGGTCAAAAATGGAAATTTTGGTGGTTCGAGGGTAAAAATGTAATTTTTGGAAGTTTTAGGGTAAAAATGAATTTTTAGAAGTTTGGGGGTAAAAATGAAATTTTTGAAAGTGTCGGGGTCAAAAATGGAATTTTTGGAAGTTTAGGGGTAAAAATGTAATTTTTGAATAGTTTAGGGACCTTCACGATAATAAAACAAAAAATAAGTGATACATGGCAGCCCCTCAGGCTTTCTGAAGTCAAAGGACTAATTCGAAAACCATGAAGTATTTTTGGACCAATTTTATAATTAAACAGAACTTGATTTGAGGATTAAATTAAAACAAATTGAAAATAAGAGGGACTATCTGCATAAATAAGCTGAAATTATGACACGTGGCAGCTCCTGGTGCTTTCAAAAAGTCAAGGATTAAATTGAAAAGCAATGAAAATTATTGGGCCAATTTAAAATTAATTAAAAGTATAAAAGGACCTGATTGAAAATTTGAGAAAAAGCGAAAGGACCGAATGCATAAATATACCATTAACCAAAAACACGCGGATCCTAGGTCGGGTCGGGTCGGATTCGGGCCGGTCATGGGTTAAAGCTCAAAATGACGCCGTTTTGGGGCTGAAACTCAACCCCCAAAACGACGCGTTTTGGAAGCCTATATAAGACATGCTTTAAGCTTTTTTTTTTTCAATTTCTCTTCTCTTTTTACAAAAAATCCTTCAAACTTTCTCTCACTCTCTCCTTCTTCATCCTTGGCCAGCCTAAATCCGGTCGGTCGGTCCACAGTCCGTCCTGCGCGTAGGGCATCACGCGTGCCATGTGCCGCCTCCCAACGTCGCAGTCTGCCGCACACCGTTGCCTTCCGTCCACGCGCAGTCAGTAACCACCGATGCACGCGCCTCCGCCGTCGCCGGTAAGAGTTTCTTTTTTTTTAGATTTTTATATTTTACTTAAAACCCTTTTTGTTCTTTCTTATTAAAAACGTCTCTGTTTCAAAACTCGAGTGGATTCGGATTTGTTTGTCAAGATCTGCCTTTTGATTCATAATATTCTCATATCTATATTCGTTGCTTCATGTTTTTATTCATTTTATTTTCTTTCTTTTTTTTTAAAAAAATATTATGGGTCAAACCCAGTTCTAAAACTTTTTCATGCTTTCATTTTGCAAACTCATCCACGAAGAGATGCGGACAACGAATCGGAGACAGCCCCGGCGGTGACGGTGATAGCGCAACCAAAGGACAGTAACCTAATCGACCTTTCGGTTTCCTTTTTCGATTATTGATATTTATTATTAATAATATTATTATTATTGTTATTTATTATAATTAATATTATTAATGTCATTAATGATCATTTAGTTCGTTAAAAGAGGATGGTGGATGACAGTATACAATGTATTTAATAGATGCATAAATGTATACATTAAAGATATGAAAAGTTCAACTGACTTCAACCATTAATGATAAGTAAAATGCATGTATATTGTACCTGAATATTTTAATGCCTGCGAATTTAGCCCGAACCTGCTTGCTGTTTTGACTGTGCGAATGCCTAGGATTGCTTTGGCTTCTTTGTATTTTACGAATTGATTGCTTGCTTGCTTGTTTGGTTTAAAGTATTATTTTCTTATTGATCTCTTTTTTCCAAAAGAAAAAAAATCCTCCCTTATAATTTTTGAAACTGACTTTTATAATCAGTATTACAATAATCATCTTTTGTTTTTCTCTAATAAATGTTCATCTTGTCTTCTCTCTTTTGCAGGTTCGGCTATGGCAGTGGCAGTTGGAGCAGCTAATGGCAGTGCAAGTTGGAGCTGAAGGAGGAGTTGCTTAGGCTGACGTGGCGCATTCTGAGTGGCTGAGGAGGAGATGATTGGTGCAAGTTGCCCAGCAGATTTGACTTGGGTCATGGGTCAATGCTGTAATGGGTTTAGGCAATCTGGGTCTGTATTTGTGATTAGGCTAAATTGGGTCCAATATTATAATTTGGACTTTGTATTTGTTTTGGACTTTTAATTTAATTTTTATTTGGGCTTTTAATTTTAATATTAAGTTTTTAAATTCATTCAAATTTGATTAAATTTGAATTTAAAGCAAATTTAAATTTAAAAAGATAAAATTTTAAATTTAAAAATAAATTTAAACCAATTTATACTTAATTTTAAAATCAAAGATTGATCCAAAATTTGGGCCCGGTTAAATTTGGGCTTTAACAATATATAATAAAGTCGACAGAAAGAAATTTATATATAAAATTGGGAGGTCGCTCTCAATTTTTTTTTCTCCCTAAATAAGGCTTCTTCTTATGCTTTTATGTTTGGACTATCCAAATGGTATTCAACAGTTTGTGTAAGACGACGTCATTGCTTATTGATTGAGGTTTGTTCTTATAGGGATTTTGATTAAAAAAATTGAATGTTTTGTCTTATTCTAAATGCATTGTCGTCTCCGCTTTACTATAAATTACTTATTGATTATTAGGAAAAATGAGATCTCACGAAATAATTAGATGATGCAATGCTACAAGGGCAGGCAGAGATATGGCGTTACATGTACAGCTTCGCAGATTCCATGGCCCTTAAGTCTGCCGTGGAGCTCCGCATAGCTGACATAATACACTCTCATGGTGGTGCCGTCACTTTGTCGCAAATAGCTTCATGCATTAATGGCGGTCTTACTTCACCCGACATCACTACCCTTTCTCGCATAATGAGATTGCTCGTTCGTAGAAAGATTTTCACCATCCACTATCCTTCAGACGATGGAGATCTCTTGTACGACCTAACTCACTCATCGAGATGGCTTCTACATGATTCGAAGCAAACCCTGGCGCCCATGGTACTAATGGAGAACCATCCATTGCAAATGGCTCCTTGGCACTACTTCAGCCAATGCGTGAAAGAAGGTGGCATTGCCTACAAGAAAGCTCATGGGTGTGAGATGTGGGATTTAGCATCAGGGAATCCTGATTTCAACAAGCTTTTTAACGATGGCCTAGCTTGTACATCCAAGGTCATCACTAGTGTAATCCTATCGAGTTACAAAGAAGGGTTGAGCTCCATTAGATCGTTGGTTGATGTCGGAGGTGGGACTGGAGGCTTAATATCAGAGATCGTCAAAGCATATCCACACATCAAAGGTTTTAACTTTGATTTGCCGCATGTCGTCTCGACGGCACCAACATACAATGGAGTCTCCCATATTGGTGGTGACATGTTTCATGCCATTCCAAATGCTGATGCAGTCATTATGAAGGTACTTACTTAAATCATTAATTTATGTTCGTTTTTCATGAAGAATTTTTTTACAAATATTGTAATTGTGGAATTGTGAAAGTGAAAATACACAATTCAAGGTATAAAAATCAAAGTAGTCTAGTTCTCCCAGGATTTGATAAAAATACCATAAAGATTTTTATATAATTTTTTTATCTGTATACTTTTAAAAGAAGCTTTACTTGAATACTATCCTCTACCAGGATTTAAACTTAGACCTTAAAACAATAAAAGATTTTTATAATAATTGAAAAGATTTATTAATCTTTTTAATACAATGTCTAGAATTATTCATAGCCCCTTTTCGCCCATAAATAAGAGAATAATGCATTTTAATACATTTTAACCCACAACTTCTTAAATTAACAATAATAAAAATGATCTACAATTAATTTAAAATAGATTCACTATTTTTAAATGAGGGTGTCATATTCATAGAACTCATTGTACGTTAATATAAATGGTTCGAATTGACGAGTAAAAAGGGCATGAGATAGAGATGGGTTAAACTAAAGTCAATCATTTATGTCATTTAGCTATGTAATAAAAGCTGGCTTTTGATTTAGATTTATAAGGGCTCTTGGGTTTTTTTTCATTTAATAAATCATATTAATTAATTTATATGATAAATTAATCATGATAATTCATGATTAATTAATTAATTGAATTTGTTGATTGATGAATTTTTTAATTAATCACAAGGAAGAATTTAAAATAAAAGGTTCATAAAAATAATAATGTATGCATCGGATTTTAATTTTTGTTGATTTGATCCTTAACTTCTTTTTTTAATAAAATTCTAACTTTCTTTATATGATAGAAATTCACCAGATGAATTTTATTGTAGGTTTACAACAATTATCTTTCTATAACAACATGTTGTAACAGGTATATAACAACCACCTCTCTATAACAAACAAAATCGTGACAGATGAATGGATTGTTATAGAGAAGGTTGATTGTAGTATAGATATAGATATGTTTGGTTCAAATTGATGTTTAAACCAATTAATTTTTCAGATTGAAAAAACCTATTTGTACGGACTATCTCAGTAAGGTAAAAGTACCATAAAGGTTTCTGTAATAGGAGTAAAATTGTATCTTTTCCTCTCTACTCACAAAATAGAAAAAAATAGTCCTTGTATGTTTGTTTAAAGAGAAAATTCATTATTTTGTTAAAAATTGCATCCATTTTTATTGCTAGAAATTGGTCACTGTATGTCAACATCACGTACACGTGGTGTGTCTGGTTATTCTGTATCTTGAATTTAATTTGAATAAAACAACTTCATGAATCATATGAATGTGTAAAATTAGAAATTAAGGATTGTGTTTGTTTGATTGAAAATAGTTATTAAAAAATGAATATTAAAAATTAAATTAATTTTCTTGAAGAATTTATATTTTTAATGTTTGAATGATTTTACATAAAACATTTTTTATTTTCTAACAAAACTTTCAACATTTCTCACTTGCATATAATCTGCTAAATATTTTTATAATCAAATAATAATACTAAGAAATTATTATTCTAATACCAATTTAATAATATAATTACCAATAAAAATATTCTCCTTAGTTGTTACTATGCAAATCTCTTAATCTTTATATTGCTGCATTAAAAAAATAATTCTAATTCACTAATTTCGTAAGTCCAAAAGTACATACAAATACAAATAACAAAAATATCATTTCACATAAACAATGTTACAACTTACATGAAGCTTTGATAGCTATAAGCCTCGTATGTTAACAATCTAGATATTAAATGTCGAAATTCTTTTCCGAATTGACCTTTTATTTAAAAATAAAAATACAGTTGGTACTAATTTTTTTTAATTAGATGTAATTGGATCACTTCAAAATTTATTTATTTTAATAAAATATTAAAATTTTTAAAATGATGATTTTTGGTCTACAAAATCAGAAAAGTGGGTTCGGAAATCGATTACGTATGAGGAAGGATTAACACTTTCATAACGTCCAAAATTGGTACCTAATTGATCACTTGGTGTCTTAGTGTTGAAAATCGAGAATTCGAAGAGAATTTAAAATGCGACCTTTAAATACGTGTAAATGGTGTTATTTGATGATATTACTAAAAATATTATTATCTAAATCAAATTTTATGAAAAAAGCTTTTTGTTTTGAGTTGATAAAAAATTCATGTCTCGTAAATTAGAGGACACGATGGCTTGGATCTTCGAAAATAAGATATTTCATCTTTTAATCCTTATAAGTTTTCAATTTTAATGAAGATATTCAATTACATCGTTCGAAGAGAAAATTATACCTCGTGAGTTAAGGGCACAATTTCTCAAGTCCCCTAAATAAAGACCATTGCCTCAATTTTAAATGCTTCTTATACATTGCGTAAAATCGAATACAACACTTAATGTGGCATGCGATTAATTTATTCGAACGTTATGCAAAAATGAATGAATGTATGTAAACATAATATACAATATAATAATAACAAAAATAAAATAGTCACATGAAATAATACTATAATAAAATCAAATAAAAAACAGTTAATAATGCTTACCAAATTATACTCCAAATTTACGAGCTCAAATAAAATCCAAGACCATTTCTTTCCCAATAAAAAATCCACATGATCGTAGGTCAGGTCGTGTGTCAAGTCATGTGTATATTGCCCATGTGGATCTTGTAGCTAACACATTCAAGACACACGCCGGTGTATGTGTCCAAAGAGGCAAAAATCCCAAGACCAAACACAATGTGAATGACTAAGTACCTAGACCATATCTTACCACAACTCTACCATGACATAAAACATACACAAACATTCAAAATCATGACCCATTTATTCAAGTAAGGGTTACTTACATCCATAATGCATTACACACAGAGGCATATCAAACAAGATAGGATTTACCCATTCCAAATAACATTCTTACATTTTCAAAATATTATTTCAAAACGTTATTATATGTTTATATACACATAGACCGGAGTAAAAGCGTTTATACAATCCAAAAACAAATACTAACCACATCTCTTACAACAAAAACAACCTAAAACACATGCCAAAATTAATCAAAGTTAAGACATCAAAGATCTATCGTATAATAAATGTAAGTAGTTGTGTATGCTCCGGTGATCCAATCCACGTAGTCTAAAAGTTTAAAATCTACAAGAGAATACAATAAACAGAGTAAATAATACAAATACTCAATAAATATCCGCAAAAATAAAAATTGCTACTTATCCATTAAATCTTCATATTAAAGCCAAAATTTCATTATCATAGTTATATATTTCCCCGTATATACATAGTTAACCACCAAGGGTCCTTTTTACCCTTTCCATAAATCTTGCTAACGTAAACTTCATCTTCCTCTATTTCGGTGGATCGTAATAAGATATTTTCAAACATGATCACATAACGTTTAAGTTCGTCAGCTATTCAGAATCAAATGATTATAACAGATAGAACGTTTAAGCTCGTCAACTATACAGAAATCAGAATGAAACAACTCAAGCTCTCCCTTCGGATTTAGCCACTGACCATTCATATAACACTAGCTAGGCCAAATTTAGGTAACGAAATATACAACAACAGTTAGGTACTTTCAGCTAAGTCCATGTCTCACTTGAATCCGAGTCCGCAACACATGTAGGAGCTCGATCAGAACGTTTACGCTCGTCAACTTAAAAATAATGACATATCACGTTTGAAGACCTTTATTCTATCCTTCGTAACTTCTTCAAATTCACTTATTAGTTCTACTGAAAAGATTAGTTACTTTCTAATAAATATAATCCACATATAAGCTATCAACTCAACTCATAGGAACTTACCTCTAGTGACGCACCCACTTTTCTTTTGCCTCGTATGTCCTCTACGTGATGCAATTCTTGATTTAGATAAAAACTTCATTTTATTAATACACACAAATTCCACCTCAATGACTAATTCACTACCCAATACTTTTCCAAGAAAATCTTTGACCCAAAACGAATAGTTAAAACAGAACCCATGAGAATATTTTTAAATCAGCTCATGCTCACCCAAGTTTAACATACAAAAATTAGCTAAACTTCTATTGAATATATTTTTTCATCAATTAATTATTATCTATCAAAATCACGAGAATTATTTAACAAACATACTCAATTTGAGCTCTTTACAAAATCACCCATCCATACTAAGCAAAAACACATCAAGACTAAAATGGTAAAACCCTAAACTTTCAAGGGTCTTACTAATAAATCCCCCATTTAGATAAATCAAGCAAATATGAGATGAAACATAACAAAATTACAAATAAAATTCATCAAAAATATCACCAAATATCCACAAATTTGCCGAAACCCTTGTTCCTCCTTTTTCTTGATATTTCGTGGGAGACGAAAGAGAAAGTGATGAATTTTTTTTCCTTCCTTCCTTTTAATTAATTTCCTTCTTTAGAATGATGTTTTATAAGTATTATTATTTTTATTATTATTTTCTTAATCATTTTCCACCACAAATATTGTCTAAATGTTTTTGAAACGCGTTCCGGCTTTTATATTTTTAAAATCGAAAATAGGAGTCGCCACCAATATTTTATTCGGTGTGATTGGGTCACCACAAAACGTTTAAAATCTGTTTTACAAAATATTTTGGTCTTTGAAAACAAGAAAATGGGTTCGGGAGTCGGTTACGTGTGAAAAGGGATTAGCACCCTCACATGCCCAAAATTGGTACCACGTCAATTATTTTAGGGTCTAAATTGTTAAAAGCTTGAAAACTCAAGTGAAATTTAGAATACGATCCTTAAATACATAATTTATTTCTTGCAAAAAATTTTAAAATTGAATTTGATGAGAAAAATGCTCATTTATTTCGAATTAATCGAGAACTGAAATTACGTCCAACACGTTAGGGTGCGATATTCCCGAAATTTCGAAGTTAAAGGACATTTTAAAAAATTTAAAAGAGGATACTCGATTGTGCAAATTCTACAAAAAATCACACCCAGCACGTTAGGGCACAATTCTTCGAAATTTCACACGAAAAGGTATTGCCTTGATTTTTTAAAATCCTGTATTTGTTGTTTTTAATAAAAAAAAATATTTGATTATTTCGAGTCGAAAAAGTCACACTTAATAAATTAAGGCGTGACTTTCTTAATATAAAATAACGAATATTGCTCTAACTTTAAAACTTATTTTACCAAACGTAAACATTTATCATTTTATATATACATATATATTTTAAAAGATGAACTATATTACACAATATACACGTGCAACAACAAAATAAATCATGGCATAAATATACATGATCGCAAATATAATGAAATAAGATGACAATGTACATGTTTAATAGTTGAAATAAACAAACAAATATACCAATAAATAAATATATTTAGTAGGATTATTTAAGCAAACAAAATTAAAACAGGACATAATTTTAAAGGATTTAAAGATTTGATAAAAAAGACCATCAAAACTAAGTGATAACCGATTTATTTAAATGGTAATTGAAATTAGAAAATTTGTTTTAAAAAACGATGATTTGTAAAGCAAAAAGATTAAAAAAAATTAGATTGTTATTTAAAGAAAAAATATTAAGCAAAAGGATAGATTTTAAATAAACAAAAAAAGGAAAAGGAGCAAAATAAAAATTCCCCCTTTTATTTAAAAATAAATTTAATGGCCTTAGGACTGGATTTAAAGAAAGTTAAAACTTACAGGCAAATTTAAAAAACAATTAAAAACATGAATGTACCAATTTAAAATTAATAGAAATAAAGAGGGATCACGGAGGGAAAATTTTCTTTTAATGTTCAAAATCTGACGTCTAAATGACATCATTTAGCAGCTATGCAATACGACGTTGTGTAGCATAGTGTTAAACAACACTAAAAACCTGATTGAAAGTCCAAAAAAATCTGAGGGACTGTCGCAATATATGGACCCCTTTGTGGAAACACGTGGACCCTAAACGGGTCCACAATGGGTCGGGTCAGGCACCGTAAAACGGTACCGTTTCAGCACTTGGTTTCCCTCTCTAAACGTCGTCGTTTCAATGAGGGTATTTAAGCAAAAATTTTGGTTGAAATCATCATTTCTTCATTTCATTCTTCAAAAAAAGGGTCTTGCTATTTCATTTTTCTCTAAATAACATCCACGCCGACGCTGCTCATCAGCCTTTGATCTGCCGTGGCTCCACCATCTTCGACCGTCGCGAATGTCGTGACCCACCATTCGCGGTGGCTAGGTAAGTGAAGCGACTCCATTCTTTACTTCTTTTAAAAAAAAAATGATGATCTAAACCCAGATCTAAAAGGGTTTCATTTTTAAAACAATCTTTTGATCTGGGATTTTTCTTAAAATCTATTTTTATTCTATTCTTTTATTTAATTTTTAAACATAAACCCAGATCTAAACTTAAGTCTATACAAAAATTTTAAAAGGACAAGGGTTTTGAATATTTTGTTTCCTTATTTGTGACTTTTTTTTTATTTTATAAAATTTGTCTTTTTATTTTATTTTTATTCATTCTAAAACTTCCAATGAACGTTCGTATAATGGAATCCCTCGCGAACATGGGCGGGTTCGGAGAGATTCTATCCACGGCTTCGACGGTGGCGAATCAAACTCGGGTATGTACCCCTTAACTTCTTTTGATTTAATATTTATATTTATTAAATGCCTAAAAATATAAATAAAAGTAATAAATAAATAGTATGTAGATAAAATATATGTATAAACTATATACCTTGAGAACAAAGGCCAATTGGAATTCTTTGCAATCTGAGTTGTATTTTTTGTTCAAATATGTTGTTTTTTGATTTTTTATTGCTTCAAATCAAAAAGAAAAAATTCCCCCTTTTACAGATTCTAGATCGGGCTTTTATAGCCATGGATAGTTACAAAATCACTATTCTTTTGCCCTATTTTCTTTGGCGTTTTTTTTCGTCTCTGTTGTTCTTTGTTGTAGGTATCATCAGAGTGGTGGTCTCCTGTGGTCAACACCGGCGATGAGAGTCGTGCTCTTGCCATTTTGGTGCAAGGGGTGGCAGAAAAGGCCTTGGGCAAAGGAACGACTTTGGGTAGCAGAAGAGTCTCGGGCAGAGGAGAAGTCTCGGGAGTAGATGAGGTGGTCACATGGCTGACGTGGCCACGAGCTGAAGGGTGAGCGACAGTAGCATAGTAGCTTAACAGATTTAGGGTTTTACTTTTTTATGAATTAGGCTTGTTGGGCCATGCTTGTGTTTTTGGGTTATGTAAAGGGGTTTGGGTAGCTTTGGGATTTTTTGAAAATGGACTTTTGTATTATGGACATTAAAATGGATTTTAATTATTTTATTTTCTTTGGGTTTTTATTTCCCAAGCCCGGATAAAATTAGACCTCTACAGCTGCCCCTCTTTGCTCATTGTCGTGAAACGGGAATGAAGTAATGACTAAAAGGAGGACTAATTTTGTCCGATCTTGCTGAACCTCGGTCCCACTCTTCCAAACCATCGATCACTCCAACTGCATTGCATCTGCTTCTTTGTAATTTTGGGAAGATGGGAATTGATGTCGTGATTCCATCCTTCCCCAAGGTAATCTTCACACTGACAAAATTTGCTACTATAGTTTCACTCCATTCCACTGCAACTTCAAGAAGGTTGAGATTCGCTATCGTAGTATTTGTTCAATCCACTGACACTTCAAGGATAAGAATTTTGGTGTTGAAGCTTCACTCTATTCTACTGCAACTTCAAGGAGATTAAGATCCGCTACTGTAGCTTTAATCTGACTTTGCTACAACTTCAGGAAGATAGGATTTGACGTTGAAACTTCATCTTACTCTTACAGCAACTTCAGAGAGAAAAAGACTTGCTATTTTAATCCAACTTTACTGCAACTTCAAGAGGATAGGATTTGACATTGAAGCTTCATCTTGCTCTTACTGCAACTTCAGAGAGATAAAGACTTGTTATTTTAATCCAACTTTACTGCAACTTCAAGAGGATAGAATTTGAAGTTGAAGCTTTATCTTGCTCTTACTGCAATGTTGTAGGTTCGATCTTTCTCGTCATGTTTCTAAGGTACTGGGTTCATCGTTGTGGTCATAACCTTTCCCTTTATGTTTCTGAAGTATAAGGTTCGCCGTTGCGACTTAAACCTTTCCCTCATATCCTCGTGGTACTGGATTCGCCGTTGCGGCTTAAATCTTTCCCTTAATGTTTCTAAGGTACAAGGTTCACCGTTACGACTTAAACCTTTCCCTCATATCCTCGTGGTACTGGATTCGTCGTTGTGACTTTAATCTTTCCCTTCATGTTTCTAAGGCACAAGGTTCGCCGTTGCGACTTAAATCTTTCCTTTCATATCTTCGTGGTACTGGATTCACCGTTGCGGCTTAAATCGTTCCCTTAATGTTTCTGAGGTACAAGGTTCACCGTTACGACTTAAATCTTTCCCTCATATCCTCATTGTACTAGATTCACCGTTATGGCTTAAATCTTTCCCTTCATGTTTCTGAGGTACAAGGTTCGTCGTTGCGACTTAAATCTTTCCCTCCATATCTTTGTGGTACTAGATTCGTCGTTGCGACTTAAATCTTTCCCTTCATGCTTCTAAGGTACAAGGTTCACCATTGCGACTTAAACCTTTCCCTCCATATCTTTGTGGTACTAGATTCACCGTTACGGCTTAAATCTTTCCCTTAATGTTTCTGAGGTACAAGGTTCGCTTTTGCGACTTAAACTTTTCCCTCATATCCTCGTGATACTGGATTCACCGTTGCGGCTTAAATCTTTCCCTTCATGTTTTTGAGGCACAAGGTTCGCTGTTACAACTTAAACCTTTCCCTCTATATCTTCGTGGTACTGGATTTGCCGTTACGACTTAAATCTTTCCCTTCATGCTTCTGAGGTATAAGGTTCACCGTTACGACTTAAACCTTTCCTTTCATATCTTCGTGGTATTGAAACCTGTAGAATATACTTTAATGGGCCTCTATGTAGGTCAAATTATTTAGGATGTCATGAGTCAAATGCTCCTAAATAGATGGGTACGAATGATGAATGCAAAATGTCATCTTTGAGAAATGATTTTATTTTTAGTCCTTAGCGGACATCATTCATCGTTTGTCTAAGTCCTATCACTGATGTGTTGTCATGTTTTTTCTTTTGGTATGGTATCTTTGACATGAAACCTAAAGAGGTGGTCGTATTTTGAACTATTTGTTTCAAAACCCTTCTATCCCTCGGATTTGTGTTATTTCCAACTAGTGGTCCTATTTCAGGTCCCTGTACTGTTTAAATCATTTCAAATGCAAAAGTTCTTGATTTAAGGTTGTAAGGTGGATGAAATTGAGTTCAATTGAAGGCAAAGCTCGAATGAATGAAAAGATCATTAGTTCATTAATCGTTATTTTGAGGCAAAAATGCATGAACATGATCGCAAGGCGAATAAAATTGAATTTTTTGGAGGGAAAGTTGACAAAAAGATTAAAAATGACCTGTACTGGTCAAAAGTCGCAAAACATAATGTGAATAAAGAATGGAGTTAGGTGCCCCAGATATCAAAGTACGAGCTTCAATGATCAAACTTGATGAGGACTATTCTGAGCTTAACATGTGTCCATGAAACTTGGAATATTTTGTTAATGCCTTAAGGTGTAAAGTTTCTCCACCTTGCTACTTTTAAGAGAAAAGGTCATTTCATGCTTCTTTCCTTTTATTCAAAATTGAGTCGCCCTTTCAGGTTTTCAACTCAAATTTCCTTAGGTTTTGAGATATCCTTTACGGGTTTTCACCTCGACCTCTCCTTTTTCTTTTTTTTTCTTTTTTTTTTCATTTTTTATTTTTTTGGGTAAAATCTGAGCTCATGATATTAGGCAGATCTTTGTCGTTTATTTCGATTAAGATCAAAGCTTCTCCATAAAACTTTCTTTATATTACGAAACCTTTCCAAATTTGACATCCATTTCTTTAGGAGTCTTTTGTAAGCAAGATCTTTTTCAAAACCAGAGTTCTCTCATAGAATTCTCTAAAGTGGATCTCCCTTTGTTGTAAGCCCTTATCATCTGATCATGACAAATGATCTTAGTATCTTTTTTTCAGTCAAGTTTAGCCGGTTACACCTGGATTGGATCCAATCTGCTTTATCAGTTCTAACAAAATTTGGAAGGAAATAAACTATACTCCAATAGGTGAGAATGCTTTTATTTCATGAGTCATCCGGAAAGGTGTTGGCCCAGCAAAATCTTAATTGATGTTTAAGAGAGCAAATGATAATTTCTCATGCCCCATCTTTTTAGGTCTTTGTTACTCCACAATGAATTCTTTTGACGTTCTTATTGGTCACCTCCAATGCCCCATTCTTTTTGGTGGTGTGGTGCTGAGTCACAATACTTGTTCTTGAATTGGCTGTAGACTTTTCGGTTGGTCGACCCAAACGTCGGCCGTCGCGTGGGACCACACGCGCGCCACTGATCCCCGCGCGTGGTCATCGCGTGACGCTGCCTGGGGTTCTCCGGTACACGCGTCGCTGCCTTCGCCGATCACGCGCGGTCGTTCGCCTCTGTCTTCGACCGTCGACCACGATTTAGAGGTTTCGTCCCCTTTTTTTAAAAAAAAAACCTTTTAACAACTTTTATTCCCTCTTTTTGCAGATCCATGCACGACGAGGCGATGACATCACTCCGACGCGAAGCTCCGGCGATGGTAGAATCGGCCGGGGGTAAGTCTTCCGTCCTTTAAGTTTTTCCTTTATTATTAATGTTTTTATTCTATTAAAAAAATCCTTTTAATCAAATCCTAGTTTTTTGTGTTTTGCAGATCTTGTGCGCGACAAGGTATAAGCGGCGTTCGGCAGGAGCTCGATTTCCAGTGCCGATGGCCAGGGATAGCAGCCGACCGAAGATAAGTCTTCCGACTCTTCGTGTTTTTTTTATTAATTATTAATATTATTATTATTAATATCAAAACATTTATTATTATTAATGATTATTAAGAAAAACTTATTTAATATTAATGGGGTCATTAGTATTATTATTAATATTAAAACAGTTATTAATATTAATAAAAGTTATTGAAACGTTTTGAAAAATAAAAAGGAATAAGTGACAGTTGTGGGTATTGAATGCATGCATCGAAACTGGAAAGGGCTTTAAATGATGGTAAATATTTATTGAGGATACCTGAATGCTTTAATGCTTAAGTGTTGTGATCTGATTTGCCTTATGTTGCCTTTGTGCCTATTCAAGTAACCTTGCTTTGAATTGATCTCTGGAATATTAGTATATACTGTATGCTGATTTCTTAATACTCAAAATCCAACCCTTATAACTGATAATTTATTTGGCTCTTATAGCCTGTTTTACAATCATTCTGTTTTGTTTTATGTAACTAAATGCATATCTAATCTGCTTTCTCTTCTTGCAGGTTCGGCAGTGGCGGTGGTAGCCGGTGGCAATGCAAGTTGGGGCTGAAGATGGTGACCAGCTGCTGATGACGTGGCGGCCCTTGGTTGGCTGAAGGGGAGGCAACAGCAGCAGCACTTAGTAAATTCGGGCCAAAACTGTAGTTTGGGCTTTTGGGCCATTTGTATTTGGGCCATTTGTAATTGAGCCATTTGTAATTGGACTTTGTTTTGGACTTTTTAATTGGACTTTCTAAATTTAATTTTATAATAAATTTAAATTTCAAATAAATTTAAATTTCAAATAAACTTAAATTTAAATAAATTCAATTTCCAATAAGTCCAGACAAATTTGGGTTTCAACAATCTTTTTATTTTTTCATAAGTAAAATTTATACTTCTACGTTATTTAAAATTTTATTTTGTTTCCAAATAAATTATTTAAACTTGAATCCAAGCTCTAGTACTTAAAATATACGTCATTGCTTATTGTTTCTTATGTTTTATGTTTGGACCATCCAAATGTTATTCAACAGTTTGAGTAAGAAAACGTCATTGCTTATTGTTTGATTGCTTACCATGTTTGTTCTTCGAGAGATTTTGATTAAAAGATTGAAAGTTTTACCTAATTTTAATAATAAATTTAATCACTATTGTTGACATATTTTTTAAAAAATGGTTTTAATTGTATTTTTTAATCTTTTTTTTCTAATAGATTTAATGAAAGTATTATTTAAAAAAAGTTAATGAGGATGATGTGGAATTTCATATATGAAATATTTTTAATGAGATGTAATTTATTACTTAGATTATCCAATAAGATAATTACATGTGGAAAATAATAAAATAAATAAATAATCCATTAAATTGAAAAAATAAATCTTAATTTAAAGAAAATAAATGTAATTATATCTAAAAAAATTAACTCGATAGAAAAACTTCTCAGTAAGCAAATATATGGAAAATTGAAACCTTTAAAAAAAAAAAAGATTGCAACATTGAATTTATTCATTAAATCTGTTAAAAAAAAAAACATATTGAAAACAAGAACAAAGGTTGATGGCTAAAAAATAGTCAAAAATACAATTAAAGTCATTTTGACAAAATATGCAAACGTTAATGACCAAATTTATCATTAAACATTTTACTTATTCTAAAGACATTGTGGTTAAGAGGTAGCCAGAAAAAGTCTAAAAACGTTAGTATAAAAAAATCCTCCAATTCTCTTCCTCTCCGCTTTATTATAAATTACTTGATGATTATTAGGAAAAATGGGATCTCACGAATGCAATGGAAGGAGTAGAATTAGATGATGCAGTTCTACAAGGGCAGGCAGAGATATGGCGTTACATCTACAGCTTGGCAGATTCCATGGCGCTTAAGTCTGCCGTGGAGCTCCGCATAGCTGACATAATACACTCTCATGGTGGCGCTGTCACTTTGTCGCAAATAGCTTCATGCATTAATGGCGGCCTTACTTCACCCAGCATCTCCGCCCTTGCTCGCATAATGAGATTGCTCGTTCGCAGAAAGATTTTTACCATCCACCATCCTCCAGACGGTGGAGATCTCTTATACGACCTCACTCACTCATCGAGATGGCTTTTACATGATTCGGAGAAAACTCTGGCGCCCATATTACACATGGTGAACCATCCAATGCATATGGCTCCTTGGCACTACATTAGCCAATGCGTGAAAGAAGGTGGCAATGCCTTCAAGAAAGCTCATGGGTGTGAGATATGGGATATGGCATCTCGGAATCCTGATTTCAACAAGCTTTTTAACGATACCATGGCTTGTGCATCCAAGGTCAACACTAGTGTAATCCTGTCGAGTTACAAAGAAGGGTTGAGCTCCATTGGATCGTTGGTTGATGTCGGAGGTGGAACTGGAGGCTTTATATCACAGATGGTCAAAGCATATCCACACATCAAAGGTGTTAACTTTGATTTGCCGCATGTCGTCTCGACGGCACCAGCATACGATGGGGTCTCCCATATTGGTGGTGACATGTTTCATGCCATTCCAAAAGCTGATGCAGTCATTATGAAGGTACTTACTTAAATCATAAATTTAAATCCGTTTTTCGTGGAGCATAATATCAAGAAAAGTTATACCAATATTGTAACTGGAGAAAGACCATTATCGTTTTTATTTCTTGTAATTGTGAGAGTGAAAACACATGATTTAAGGTATAAAAATCAAAGTAGTCCGGTATCAAGAAAATTTATATAAATATTTAAATTTCACATGAAAGATCTATTAATCATATTTTATTAAATGAAAATAATATTAAGTGGAATTAAATATATCAATTCAATAAAGTAATAAATTTTTAATTAATTAAATATTCTATTATTAATTTGGAACATCATTAATTTATAAATCAATTACGTAAATTTAGTAAGTCATGATAAATTAATTAATTAAATCTGATAACTGATATTAATTAATTGAACTTGTCGATTGATAAACTTCATAATTAATCAGGTGGAAGAATCTAAAATAAAAGATGCATAAAAATAATAATGCATGCACCGACTATACATCTTTTAATTTTTATTGATTTGATCATCACATTCCTTTTTAAATATAATTCTCACTTTATTTATTTGATAGGAATTCACAATATGAATTCTATGGTAGGTTTACAATAATTATCTTTTTATAACAACATTTTGTTATAGGTATATAATAACTACCTCTCTATAACAAGCAAAATCTTGACAAACAAATGGGGTTGTTATAGATATGTTTGGTTCAAATTGATGTTTAAACCAATTAATTTTTCATATTAAAAAAACCTATTTGTACGGACTATCTCAATAAGGTAAAAATACCATAAAGGTTCCCATAATAGGAGTCAGATTGCATTTTTTCCTCTCTACTTACAAAATAGGTAAATTAATCCCTATATGTTTGTTTAAAGAGAAAATTAATTATGTTGTTATAAATAGCATCCATTTCTATTGCTAGAAATTGGTCACTATATGTCAGCATCACGTATACGTGGTGTGTCTAGTTATTCTATCCAGTATGGTAGTTTTTTACAATACAAATAGACAAAACTTTTAACAAAAAAAGTAATTTGCTCTTTTATCTAATGTATAAAAAACAATTTATCGTGCTCTAAAAGTAACCGAACCCCTAAAATGAAAAATTTTCTATTTAGATATTTAAGTTTTAATCAAGTTTCAGCACTACTTAGAATGGTTAGCAACATATTTAAAGTAATATTAATTAAAAGACAACAAGTAGATATTGATTTTTTGTATGTTTATTATTTGCAGTGGATATTGCATAGTTGGAGTGATGAGGAATGCATACAAATATTAAGGAACTGTAAGAAAGCAATACCAAGAGAGAATGGGAAAGTGATAATTGTTGAAATAATTTTGAAAGAAGATGGAAGTGGAGTGTTCGATGAAATTGGATTCTTGTTTGACCTCGTAATGATGACACATGCCAATGGAAAGGAGAGAACAGAGGTGGAATGGAAGAAAATCTTGGAAGGAGGAGGCTTTTCTCACCACAAAATCATCAACATTCCTGCCTTGGTTTCCATCATCGAGGCTTATCCTGATGATGAATAGCTTTTTAGCATAATGCCAGCAGTGGGGATCTAATTTCCTATTTTATCAATCTTCCTTTATGATATGATCATTTAGGCATCAATAAATGTATGTGATTGTGTTATTCTCTCTCTTTTTATTTGCTGTATACTAAAATATAATAATTCCGAACCTCGTGTTGATCTGATAATTAAGGGTGTTTATTGTTTTAGGTATGATTTGGATTCGAGTCGCATCAATCGTGTTGTTGTTAGGGCTTTGCCCTCTCTTTGTAATTCACCAAAAAAATATAATAGCCTTATGAATCATATGAATGTGTAAAATTAGAAATTAAAGATTGTGTTTGTTTGATTAAAAATAGTTATAAAAAATGAATATTAAAAAATAGATTGGTTTAAGTTAGAATTAATTGAATTTTGGTTTCAATTAATTTGAAACTATTTCTATTTGAACTTTTAAAATTTTGGCATATTTGGATATCACTTATGTTTGTTTTTGAATAATAATAATAAGATACAAATACTAGGTCAAGATTTTTCTCTCTAACTTCTCCAAAGATACAGTGTTTTCTTGTGGTTGGGAAGAGGGGAAGAGGTGGCTTTGTTTTTGCAATTATGTCGAAGGATGAGATCTCGTTGTTAGAGGAAGAGATGGTTCAGCTCTCTGTAAAGAGTTCTATGTTGGTTCCTGGGGATCGTCCTACCTTGGTCAGTTCTGTATGACGAAGCGTTCTGTTAATCTCGATAGTTTTCGAGCGCAGATGAAAAATGTATGGAAAACTAAGAAGAAGTTTGAGATCAAGAGAGCAGGGCAAAATTTATTTCTGATTGAATTTGAAGACCCTGATGATTTAGAGTTAATTTTGGAAGGAAGACCTTGGCTCTTCCATAAGCAAGTATTTAGTAGGTTATCTGAAACTGTTAATCGTGCTAGAATTAAACTTGTGGAGACCCCTCTTTGATTAAAAGTTGGTCCGTGCCCCCCGGAATGTGATAAATAAGACCTGGCACACGCAGCTGGCTCTACCTTTGGTGGAATTATTCGATCTGAGTTGTTAGGAGATTTTTGTCGTTTACGTATTCAGGTAGATGTTCGAAAGCCGTTAAGAAGGGGTATCTTTGTGTTGGTTGATTCTAAAATCAAGTCATGGGTGTCTTTCAAATATGAAAATCTACCGACCTTTTGCTTTAAGTGCGGCCAGATGGGTCATGGATTTCAATTTTGCGAGTTGTTAACTAACGAAGAGAAAGAAAGGCCTGTGGATGATTTTCCGTTCTCTGCGGCGTTAAGAGCTGGGTCAAGTTTGGTTGGGAGGGAGATTTTCCAGGTTAAATCATTAATTAACAATTCCATGCCCCAGCGCCAGTATACGGGTGTGGGGGAGGATGCTTGTGGCGTTGGGGGCTTCCCAGGAATAGGTTCATTCGGTGACAAGGATGTGGGGCCCTCTAAACACTCTACCGATAATTTGAATGTAGAGTATACTGTTTTCAAGGTGAGTTCATCGGATGTGAGGTGTGGCGCTGATGCCCGAAATTTCAGCACAATTGAATGTTACCAGAGATAGTGTTGGATTAAAAGAGGGTCTTCCAAATGTGTTTGAATTCTCAACTAAGGAAGCTGGTCTCGATAAATCTGTTTTTAACATGGACTCTATGACTGGTATGATGCAGGATAATTTTAATGGGGATTCTTCTAGACAGCAACTAAAAGGCAGCCCTCCTATTTTATCATTATCTAATGATAGTTCGGTGGAAAAGAAGGGTGTAGCTGGTAGTGTTTTGGTTGATTTTAATAATAAGGTGGGTCATCCGGAGTTAGCCCACGTGGAGAGTAACCAGTTGGTGGATGGCAAAGCAAGGCCCAATTGTCCTAAATGGAAAAGAAAGGCGCGAAATCTTAGTGGAAATTCAGTTATTTCATCGAATGTACATGGCAAAAGGAAACTGGATCTTGTGGGTTTGGATGGTTCAGAATGAATATTTCCTCAAATTCAGCGCTTGTAGTTAGTGTTTTAAATAAGGACATGAATCTGGCAATTGTTGACAGTAATATGTTTGATGGTGATACTAAATCTGGGATTTTCGATAGTGGATGTGCAGATTTTAGCTCAACCTATTTTTCGGCGGCTGCCAAGGAGCAGACCGCCCGGTCGCCATGAAACTCTTAGTTTGGAACGTCCGTGGATCGGGGAATCCACGGGCCGTTCGTAGCCTTCGGCATAATCCTCGGGTAGTCTTTCTTATGGAGACTAAACTTAACAAAGTTCAAATGGAAAAAGTTAGAAGAAGTTATGGTTTTTTAAATGGCATTGATGTTCCCGCTAATGGCTCAAAAGGCGGGCTCTGTTTAGCTTGGAAGGATAGTGTGTCTCTTTGTTTAAAATCCTTTTCGGGCAATCATATTGATGCTATAGTTGAAAGTGTTAATAAGGGCGAGCAATGGAGATTTACAGGTTTTTATGGGTCTCCGTACGCAAATGATAGAGAGACATCTTGGGACCTATTACGCCAGCTAGGGTAGGATCAAGGTTTTCCTAGGTGGTGTTCCAAGAGATGAACGACGAATGCAAGGTTTTCGAGAAGTTCTGGATGACTGTCAATTAGCTGATATTGGTTATAAGGGAGTTTGGTACACTTGGGAAAGAGGTAGGAGGGTTGAGACAAATATTAGAGAGAGACTTGATAGAGGGGTGGCTAATTCTACTTGGAGAGAGTTATTTCCTTTTGCATCAGTCTTACATCTTCCTCATTCCGTATCAAATCATTGTGCTCTGTTGATTAAATTAGAGATTGATGTCCCTTTCCTCTCAGAGAGGAATTTTCGTTTTGAAGCTTGGTAGGTTTTGGAAGAATCTTTCGAAAGAGAAGTAAATCCCTTAAATCCCTAAAATTTCTCCTTTCCCTCTCCTCCTCTCCTTTTATTTTATTCTTTTTGCTAATTTCATCGTTACTTTGAGAAAAAATTATAGAAATCCCATGTATGAATTCATCCCATTTTTAATTTTTTTAAACAAGCATGATATTTGATTTTTATTTTTTGAAATTTCTCCATTCTCCATTCTATATTCATCCCATTGTTTGGGTCAACTATATTCGAGGCATCAAAGTTAAAAGTTTTGTTTTTAAGAGTGGATGAGAAGAAGAACCTAAGGAAACTTCCCATAACTTATACACTTACACTTAGTGATATAACATCAAAACTTACCTTATCAATCTCGCAAACCATTAACAACTCTCAGGTAAATCTTTTTATCTCATCACAACCCGTTTCTTTAAGTTTTTTGTTTTTATTATTTAGAATAAAAAACAGGAGATTTGGGGTTTGATTGCAGTTGCAGGGTTGGCCGAACAAATTATACAGGGACGAAGTAGTGGTTAAATGGAAGAAAGTGAAGGAAAATATGTCACTACACGTCCATTGTCACATAAGCGGAGGTCCATTGTCACATAACTGGCCCAAACAGTCATGGAGAATGGAGAAATCCCAAAAAATAAAAATCAAATAGCATGCTAGCTAAAAAAAAAAGGAAATTAAAAATAGGATGAATTCATACTTGAGATTTCTGTAAATTTTTTCCCAAAGTAACGATGAAACTAGCAAAAAGAATAAAATAGGAGAGGAGGAGAGGGAAAGGAGAAATTTTAGGAATTTATGATTAAAAAATAATTTAAATGATGTGTGAATGACATGTAAAAATTAGTTCACATATCATTAAATGATTGGAAAGGGATATGAATGATGTGGCGTAACTGTTTCATTCAATCCTTTCTAGTCTAAATTGATTTTTAAAAATTTTTTAAACACCATGCATATCACAAACAAAAATTAATCAACTATCTTTGTCGAAACCATCTTTTTTTGGCGAACGACGTGTCTCGAAAAAAAATCATTTAAAATTGATAAATAATGGGAGTCGCCACCAATCCTTTATTCGGTGTGATTGGATCACCACAAAACGTTTTAAAAGCCGTTTTGAAAACATGTAGGTTTTCGAAATCCAGAAAAATAGGTTCGGGAGTCGATTACGCATGAGGAAGGGTTAGCACCCTCATGCGCCCAAATTGGTACCGTATTGACTATTTTCGGGTCCTAATTTGTGACATTTAAAAGTTCAAACAATGCTTAAAATACGATCCTTGAATGCACGTGTTAAGTTTAAAAGAAATTGAGTTTGTTTGAAAATCCCGCTATTTCAGAGTGATCGAGGAAGAAAAGCTACGTCCAGTGAGTTAGGACACGACATTTCAAGATCCAGAAATAATGAGCTTTCCTTTGTAAAAGCTTTTGAAACTTTTGCGAAAAGGATATTTGATTATCTCGATTTGAAGAAAGGTTGCACCTAGTGAGTTAAGGCGTAATATTTCGGAATCGGAGATAAGGAAACATTGCCTCGATTAAGGGTATTCGATTATTTCGATTTGAAGAAAAATTGCACCTAGTGAGTTAAGGCGCAAAGTTTCGAAACCCGAAATAAAAGAATATTGCCTCGATTTTAAAGTTTTTATGAAAAAAAGATAATTTCCAAAACATTGACTTGGCCTTTTTCTCAGTATCTCCTCAGGGAGCTAACCGCTTTATTGCTTCGACCTGCTTCTCAGTGTCTCATCAGGAAGCTGGGGTTCGAAGATTTGCTCACATCGAGCGTGGGTTTGGTTTAGTCTTCTTCTTAATATCTCATCAGGAAGATGACCACGTCGTCTGTCTTAATTCGCTTCTCTGTATCTCATCAGGAAGACGAATTTGGTTAACTTCTCAGTACCTCATCTGGAAGATTTGCTCGTTTCGAGCCTCGTTTGGGTCTTCTTCTCAGTATCTCATCAGGAAGATGATCCCATCACTGTTTCAATCCGCTTCTCTGTATCTCATCAAGAAGACGAATTTGGTTCACTTCTCAGTATCCCATCTGGAAGATTTGCTCATTTCGAGCCTCGTTTGGGTCTTCTTCTCAGTGTCTCATCAGTAAGATGATCCCATCACTGTTTCAATCAGCTTCTCTGTATCTCATCAGGAAGACGAATTTGGTTCACTTCTTAGTATCCCATCTGGAAGATTTGCTCGTTTCGAGCCTCGTTTGGGTCTTCTTCTTAGTGTCTCATCAGGAAGATGATCCCATCACTATTTCAATCCGCTTCTCTGTATCTCATCAGGAAGACGAATTTGGTTCACTTCTTAGTATCCCATATGGAAGATTTGCTCGTTTCGAGCCTCGTTTGGGTCTTCTTCTCAGTGTCTCATCAGGAAGATGATCTCATCACTGTTTCAATCCGCTTCTCTGTATCTCATCAGGAAGACGAATTTGGTTCACTTCTCAGTATCTCATCAGGAAGCTAACTGTTTATTGCTCCGATCTGTTTCTCGGTGTGTCGTCAGGGAACTACGGTTCGAAGACTTGCTCACATCGTGCGTGGGTTTGGTTTGGTCTTCTTCTCAATATCTCATAAGGAAGATGACCGCGCCGTTTTGTGGATAATCGTAATTTGCCTTGTGATTGGGGTAAAGTTTTGGATTCCCGTATCTCCCTTGATGGTCTTAATGATTCATCCCATCATGTGGCGGGGATGTGACCTGAGAAATATGCTTCTATGGGCCTCTATGAGAATGTCATGATTTAGAATGAATTAAATGCTCCTAACTTGCATGAATGTGTATGATGAATGTCAGATTTGTTTATTATTAATCAGGTCAGCATGGTTTGTCGCCTATCCCAAATTCTACTTTTGATGTGTTGCTCCGTCCTTTCTGGGTTGTTCCGGAAGTGCCTGCTTTCAAGCTTGTCTTCCAGTTGATGGTCTTGTTTAGGGCTTCTAGTAATTTTTGAAAACTCCAGAATAATGCTCGTAACTTTTGTATGATTTATTAGTTCATTACTCGTTATTTAGATGCAAAAATGCTTGGACAAACTTGCGCAAGAGACAAAGTCGTATTTCAAAAATTTAAAGGAGACGAAATTAAGAAAAAGAATCCAAGGAAACGATCATTAGTTTGAAAGTTGCCAAGTATACAAGGAAGAATAATTGGTTGCCCCAGCTATCACAAAATAAGCTATTCTGCGCTAACTGTTTGAGAATCACTCCTAATTTCTGATGTGTGCCTAAAAGATCTAGAGTGCTTTGTTGACATTTCAAGTTGTCACCTTCCTTTCTCTCGTCGACCCGTTCTTCGGTCTTGAGCCGCCCTTTGCGGGTTTTCAACTCGAAGTCCCCTTGGTTCCAGAACGCCCTTTGCGAGTTTTCATCCTGGTTTTTTTTTTTTAGAACACCTTTTGCGGGTTTTCAACTCAATTCTTATTTGGTTTCTAGGCGAAGTATTTTTTTACCCAATCTGAATTGACGGGGTTGTACAGCTCCTTGCCGTCCATCTCTGTTAAAATGAGAGCTCCTCCTGAGAAAGCTTTTTTTTACCACGTAGGGCCCTTCCCAATTGGGCATCCATTCAGAAATCTTTATGTATGGGAAGTATCTTTTTTCAAAACTAGATCTCCCTCATAGAATTCCCTGGGACGAACTTTTTTGTCGTAAGCTCGCATCATTCTTTTCTGGTACATTTGGCCGTGGCGAATGACTTTTAATCTCTTTTCCTCGATTAAATTCAACTGGTCATATCGAGCCTGGACCCATTCAGCCTCGTTAAGTTGAAGCTCCGTTAAGACTCGAAGGGAAGGTATTTCAACCTTAATAGGCAAGACTGCTTCCATACCGTATGCAAACGAGAATGGCGTTGCCCCAGTAGAAGTTCTGACTGAAGTTCTGTAGGCAAAGAGGGCAAATGGTAATTTTTCGTGCCAGTCCTTGTAAGTCTCAGTCATTTTGGCCACAATCTTCTTGATATTCTTATTAGCTGCCTCCACAGCCCCATTCATTTTTGGGCGATAGGGAGAAGAATTATGATGCTTAATCTTGAACTGTTCACAAACTTCTGCTATCGTACTGTTGTTCAGATTGAGGGCATTGTCGGATATGATCCTTTCAGGCATCCCATATCGGCAAATGATTTCTTTTTTCAAGAACCTGCTAACCGCAGACTTGGTAACATTCGCATATGAGGTTGCCTCTACCCATTTAGTGAAATAGTCAATCACCACAAAGATGAATCTATGGCCATTGGAAGCCATTAGAGAAATTGGCTCGATGACATCCATGCCCCACATAGAAAAAGGCCAGGGAGAAGTCATGACATACAGATGTGATGGAGGTACATGGATCTTGTCTCCATAGATCTGGCATTTATGGCACTTCTTGGCATAATTGATGCAATCTCCCTCCATACTAGACCAGTAATACCCGAATCTCATTATTTACCGGGCCATCGTGAAACCGTTGGCGTGTGTCCCACAAATGCCTTCGTGAACCTCTTTTAAAATCTTTTTTGCTTCAATTGCATCGACACACCTCAGCAACACTTGATCTTTTCTTCTTTTGTACAAGATTTCGTCCAGGACATATTCACTGGCCAGTCTTCGTAGTATTCTTTTTTTATTTTTCGATGCTTGTTCGGGATACTTTTGATATCTCAAAAACTGAATAACATTCTGGTACCACGGATGATCATCTTTCTCCTCTCCATCCTCTGTTTCAATGTCGTAACAATGAGCAGGAGCTTCATAGATACTCATCTGAATGGGCTTTACATTTTCCGTCCTACTCACTTTAATCATTGAGGCTAGAGTGGCAAGAGCATCTTCCATCTGATTCTCTTCCCGTGAGAGGTAATGAAATGTGACGTCATCGAATTCGGTGATCAACTCAAGAACCAATTTGCGATAATCCATTAACTTGAAATCCCTGGTTTCCCATTCTCCTTTTAGTTGATAGATTACCAATGCAGAGTCTTCATAAATCTCCAAGATTTTGATTCTTCGTTCTATGGCCGCACGGATTCCCAATATACATGCTTCGTATTCAGCCATATTATTTGTGCAATCAAAATCAAGCTTGCTGATGAAAGGGTAATGATCTCTCTCTGGTGATACCAAGACTGCTCCGACCCCATTGTCTGTGGCGTTTGAAGCTCCATCGAAATTCATCCTCCAAGGTCGTTCTTTCGTGTCTTCCTCTTCAGTAGTCGCAACATACATTAAATCCTCATTCGAGAAATCGAAGTCTATAGGCTCATAGTCTTCTAAAGTCCTACTTGCTTGGAAGTCTGCTATCGCACTTCCTTTTATTGCTTTCTGATTGACATAGACTATGTCGAATTCAGAGAGCAAGATTTGCCATCGAGCTAATCTCCCATTTAATGCTGCTGACTCCATCAAATACTTCAGAGGATCCAATTTTGAAATCAACCAAGTGGTGTGATATAGCACGTATTGTCTTAATCTACGTGTAGTCCAGACGAGTGCACAACATAATTTCTCAATAGGCGAATATCGTGTCTCGTAATCAGTGAATTTCTTGTTGAGATAATATATCGCTCTTTCTTTCTTTCCAGATTCATCATGTTGGCCTAGTACACATCCCATGGAATTTTCAAAGACCGTTAAGTACATGATCAATGGTTTATTAGGAATCGGAGGTACCAAGATGGGAGCCTTGGATAAATAGTTTTTAACTTTATTAAAGGTTTCCTGACATTCATCATCCCATACACCCGGGTTGCGCTTTCTAAGCGAACGGAAGATAGGATCGCATTTCTCAGTTAATTGCGAGATGAACCGAGCAATGTAGTTTAGTCTTCCTAAAAAACCTCGAACTTCTTTTTGAGTGCTGGGCGGTGGTAATCCCTGTATAGCTTTGACTTTATCCGGGTCAATTTCAATTCCTTTTTTGCTGACCACAAAACCTAAAAATTTTCCTGAAGTGGCCTCGAAAGTGCATTTGGCTGGATTCAACTTCAGTTGATATTTTCTTAGCCTTCCAAACAACTTTCTCAGGATTCTTACATGTTCCTCCTCCGTCTGAGATTTCACAATCATGTCATCGACGTAAACCTCAATCTTTTTGTGCATCATGTCATGGAACAGGTCACCATAGCCCTCTGATAAGTCGCCCCTGCATTCTTGAGTCCGAAGGGCATCACCTTGTAAAAAAATGTTCCCTATAGCGTGATAAAAGTGGTTTTGGTCATATCCTCATGGTCCATCCTTATCTGGTTATACCCAGAGAAACCATCCATGAAGGAAAACAGGGAATGTCCTGCCGTATTGTCAACTAGAGTGTCGATGTAGGGTAAAGGAAAATTATCCTTTGGGCTAGCTTTATTTAAATCTCGATAGTCCACACACATACGCACCTTTCCATCTTTTTTGGGAATGGGGACTATATTAGCTACCCATTCAGAGTATTTAACCACCTGGAGGAAACCGGCGTCAAATTGTTTCCTGACTTCTTCTTTTATGTTTAACAACACATCCGGTCTCATCCTCTGAAGTTTTTGCTGCACAAGCATGTTTTCTTCCTTTATAGGGAGTTTATGCACCACAATGTCGGTACTTAAGCCGGGCATATCTTGGTAAGACCATGCAAAAATATCTTGGAATTCTTGAAGCAGCTCGATCAGATTCCTTCTAGTTTCTGCGGAGATACTTGTCCTGATTTTCACCTCTTTCTCTTTGTCTTCGTGCCTCAGATTAATAACTTCCGCCGGGTCAGAATGAGGCAGGATTTGTTTTTCTTTCCGTTCCATCATTCTTAACAGATCCGAAGGTAAATCACAATCTTGCTTATCTTCAAAGTCCTAAAGTTCTTCCAAACACATATCTTGCTAGAAGTGGGGTTCCAAGTTAGCGTCAGGATTGCTCATATTATTGATATCCGAGAATTCTGAGGAAATCTTAAAAATTACAGGGAGTTCCTCCACGGTCCAATTATTTAAGGTGCTTCCTGGAGCACACGGGCCAATCCTTGATGGATCCCCTTCCTTTCCTTCATCAGATATAGCATTAACGCCTAGGTCTTTTACGATGACTTCCTTGGTTCCAATTGTCCCTTGCTTCTTTTCTTGCTGGTTGATCACTTCTCCTGAGACGAAAGTCTCATGGATGTGCGGGAAAATCATGGGTTCCCACGAGATGTCCCTTCCAGCTAGTCTGGCCCTCCTTCTTTCTTGCCTATTCTCCAACTCTTTTATCTTTTGTTTTGCGTCTGGCTTGTATCCCAGGCCATAACGATCCCGTTTTTCTATTAGCATTGGCACATCAACTCTTCCTTAGAGGTATTTTCCCAGTCTTTTCCAAGGTCTCGCTCCTTTTCCAATTGTCAATTTCAAAACCATCCTGGTGGTCGATGATATTGTAGGCACCGATATTTTCCTCCTTTCCGAAATGAAGGTTGCATTGACAAACTCCAATGAGCAGAACGAGCATTCTATAGCCTCCTCGTCTATTCCCACGTAGGGTGAATCGCTTGTTATGGACGCGATTATTTCCTCCTCAGCATTAATCGTGATCAGCAGCCCTTCATTTATCAGCTTCACTTTTTGGTGCAAAGAGGAAGGTACTGCCCCAGCTGAATGGATCCATGGTCTTCCTAGCAGACAGTTATAAGTGGGCCTAATATCCATTACTAGGAAATCTACTTCATACGTGTTTGGCCCAATTTGAAGAGGTATTTCAATCCTCCCCATTACCTTCCTTTCTGTCCCATCAAATGCTCTTACTATGTTATTACACCCTTTCATGTAAGAGCTATCGATTGACAATCTTTGTAGTGTAGCTAGTGGTAGTACATTTAGGGCTGAACCGTTGTCTATGAGTACTCCTGGTAGCGTATACCCTTTATAGCGGGTAGTGATGTGTAAAGCCTTGGTGGATCCTATTCCTCCCGTTGGTATTTCATCATCGCTAAAAGAAATGAAGTTATCAGCACTCACATTATTGACCAATCGATCTAGTTTGCTGACGGAGATGTCATTTGCTACATAGGTTTCGTTAAGCACCTTCATTAGTGCGCTTCGATGAGCTTCTGAGCTTAAGAGCAATGACAAGATTGATATACGAGCAGGCTGTTTGTATAGTTGCTCTACCACACTGTATTCCCTATGTCTTAAGAACTTTAAAAACTCCTTTGCCTCATTCTCAGTCACAAGCTCGGTGATGGGTGCTTCCGGCTTGTTGGTCGTTCTTTTCTTAGGCTCACACATTCTAGCTTTCTCTTTATTGACCTCTTTTTCTTCATTCTCAAGGTCATAATTCTTACCGCTTCGGGTAACAAAGTTAACGTCCTTCCTATGTTCCCCCTCCTTTGGCACGGTCACATTGCAATTGTAACTCCATGGGACCTTCCTGCTGTCTTTGTAAGGAAACGTTGCGGGCTTTTGTATAATAATACGGGGGATTGTTTGTTCTCTTGTCATGCCACGGATAATCACCTTAGGACGATTGCTTCCATAAGTCTTAGATGTCCCGTTTTCAGAGGCGCAAACATCACTAGCTTCCACTCCCTCTTCGAAGAATTCCAGCTCTCAGTTATCCATCATCCTTTGGACCACGGCTTTGAACTCGATGCAACTTTGAATTTTATGCCCTTTGACGGTGTGAAATTCGCAATGGTCATCATCTCCGATTATCATACTCTCTTTATTGCTCAAGATTATCCCTTCTTTAACCAGCTTCTGTCATACCCATCGAAGTGGGGACTGGATTTCTTCAATATTTCTCTTAATTTTCCGGGCTCTTTCTTCCAACAAGGCATTCACCCCTTGCTCTGGGTGATTAGGCATAGAATTTCCAACTATATTGGGTTTTACTGGCTTTTCTAACTTCACGATCCCATGTTCTATGAGTCCTTCGACTCGTCTTTTAAAAGCGGGGCAGTTTTCAATCGAATGCCCTTCTGCCCCTGCATGGTATTCGCAGTGAGCTTTTGTATCATACCAAGTCGAAAATGGGGGTTTGTATGGTCTTACATGCTGAGGAGCTACCTCATGTGCATCGTATAATATTTTGTAGAGTTCCCCATATGACATTGGAAGGGGAGTATATTGAATTTTTTCCCTATTCAACCTAGTGCCTGTCCTCTACCGCAGGGCATTTTGACAATTGCCTATTGGAGTCTTTGGATGACTTGTCACGAAGGGTCTGGCGTAACCAGGTCTGTATATGCTTGCATTGTTGATCTCGTTATCCCTACTCCTAGGGGCAGGCCTTTTGGGGCTTTCTTCGGTCTCAATCTTACCAGCTTTGATCGCATTTTCAATCATTTCCCCCAACATGACCATGTCGGAGAAACTCTTGGTAGCGTTTCCTAGCAGATGATTTAGGTAAGAAGCCTTGAGTGTATTGACGAATAACATTGTTGTCTCCTTTTCTGTTAACGGTGGCTGTACTTGTGTTGCCACCTCTGTGCATATGTTCTAAAGCTTTCATTTGACTTCTTTTCCATGTTCTGTAATGTAAGCCGGTCAGGGGCTATTTCTATTACATGGTCATATTGTTTTAAGAAAGCTTGTGCCAAGTCTTTCCACGAATGGATTTTTGATCGGCTCAGTTGATTATACCATCTGATCGCCGACCCGACCAGGCTATCTTGAAAACAATGAATTAACAGTTGGTCATTATGTACATGCCCTACCATCTTTCTGCAGAACATGGTTAGGTGAGCTTCGGGGCAGCTCGTCCCGCTATATTTTTCAAATTTCGAAGCTTTGAATTTGGGAGGGAGTACTAATTCTGGAACCAAACTTAGCTCTTTGGCGTCCACCCCATAGACAATTTCAATCCCTTGTATCACGTCAATTTTCTCTTCTAAACGCCTGTATTTTTCTTCTATTTGCCTGGGAAGATATTCTTTTATCATTTCGTCAAAGTCCGGAACACCCAAATTTACGGCATTATCCTCTGGGTTTGACCCTAATCCAGTTGGATAATTAACCGGTCGTGACGTGCCCGTGGCTGGTTGCTGTGCCCTTATGGTAACAGTGGGCTCCCGTACCGGTATTTCTTACGACACTGAGTTATGAAGGGGAGCAAAGCCTAGGGGGACCATCGGGTCCTCTTCTTCCTCAATGACTGAGCTTTTCCCTTTGTCAGCCATGCTTTGTTTTACTTGTGATAATTCGTTCATCAGGCTCTTTTGTACTTCCATGAATTGATTCTTCATTTCTCTACACATCATGCTCATTTGCTCTTGGATGTGTTCTTGCATCTGGTCTTGTAATTCCTTTTGAATTTGTTCAAGTCTCTGTTCCATGGCTTTAGTTTTCTTTCGAGTATTATAACGATGTGAGTTTTCAATGGTTATTGATGTAGCTTTGGATCGTGAATTTTAATGAGTTAGAATTGTTATGCAGAAGTATACAAAATTGTGACATAAATATGATGCATGCATGTAAGAGAAAGGTATTGACTTATAATTCACTTTCCATTTAAAAAACTTTATTTGGATAACAAGTTCCTTATCATAAAGTAAATTACATAAACGGTTTTGCTTTAATGCTCAGTGCCTTGACTTTTTTAAGGAGTTTTGATAGCTTCTGCCCTCGTTCAGTCTTCGTCTCGTACTGTACTCTTAACTCTTCTGCTTCAACTGCCAGGATCTGCACGTGGTCAGCTACTCCGCGGATTTGATTTAAAGCTTCACCCATGACATAATCCCTTTCTCTAACTTCCTTTTGAGTTTGCTGAAGATGCCAATCATTTGTATCCAACGTTCTTTCCAGAATCTCAATTCGTATTTCACTATTCTGTAAAGAGACCTTTAACTCTTCCACCCTCTCATTTAGTCTCTTAATCTCGGCTCGGCCTGCCTTTAACTCCATTACTGAATTCCGGCTACGATGCCTATACAAGGACTCCTCCAACTCTCCTACATGAGCTTTTAATTCAGCTACTTCGGCTTGGCTTTCCAGAAGGCTGCCCTTCATAGCATTTTCCTGGACTTGGGCGTCTTGGAATTTGTTTTTCCAGTGACTTGTTTTATTTTTCTCTTCGTGGATTTCCTACTGCCATTGCTCTGATGTCTTACCCAAACCGGCGGTTATCATTGATAATCAAAGTTTTTTATAGTCCTTCTTTAGGCTGCTCAGATATTCTTCAGCCTTATTCTTCTCTTTCCTTAATTTTTCCGCCTCCAGCTTCTGAACATCAACGTATAGTCCTAAGAGCACCTTCTCTTCTTCCAGTTTTTCTATCACTTTCCCCATCTTAGTATTTTTCTTTTCAAAATCCTGTTTAATTATCTCTAATTCAGTTGGAACTACCTGCAAGTGTTCTTCAATTGGGCGGACAATCTCCGGGTTTGGCACGGGAATGTTATCATTGATCCTTCTGTTTCTCCACCAATCATACTCTTCAGTCATCATGGGATTGGCGTCGAATGCTTTCATTTTTCGGACCTGGTTCCACGCATTTGAGATTTCCCGAATCCTTTTCTTATTATTTTCTCCTCGGTACACGAATTCACATTGAGCTATCCCCTGCGTCGCGGGTATGAACTGTCTTGATCTGTATTGTCTTGAAACTAGTAACAGTGCATATCCAGTTGCTCCCCATATCCCGGCTAATGGGACCCAGTCGAGATCTCCGCATCAATATAATATTTCATCAGGAATAAACCATGGTGCTTGCCACTCTATGTCTTCGTCTTTGAGGCTTTGAAGTATGGCCATCCATTTTTCTTCTGAGAAGCTTTCTCGTCTCTGTGTGGCCACGAACTCTTTTAAAGGGGAGTAATCTTTAGACAAGTACTGATAGGAGACTTTTTCTGTTTTCCAAAAGTGACTATGAAACCATACCATCAGTAGCGGTGCGCAGGCGATAAATCGACCTTCGCCCTCCTTTCTGCATGCATTCAGGGATCTGAAAGTTTCAGCTAGTATAGCCGGGACAGGTGTCACTCTTTTACTTAATCTATCAAACAAATCTATGACTGCGTCCTCTATATGTCCCAAGGCTTTTGGAAAAATGACCAACCCATAGATACTTAGGGCTAAAATGTCGACCTTCTTCTTCGCATCTGGATGGGCCCATATTAAATCTCCCAGGCTCTTCCATGTGATGCACTTGTTATCGCCCTTGACCTTAACTCGAGCTGCAACCCACTGTTCGCTCATGCCTGTGATGTTTATTAATCTTTTAACCATGGTTGGAAGATTCGGAGCTCTAGAGTAGGCCTTATCTACTGACACCTTCGGACAACGGAGCAGAGTGGTGTATTCTTCTATCGTCGGTGTCATGTCTATATTCCCGAAGGTGAATCAATTGTAGGCCGAATTCCAATACTGTGTTAAGGCTCTAAAGAGGGATTTGTCCACCTTAACTTCACACAAATACGGAAAATCTCCGTATTCTTGGTAAAAGATTTGCTTCACGTTATTGTCCCAACTGTCCCAGATCTCCTTCAATTCGAGCATATTATTTTGAGCCGTGCTGATCCTAGTGTAATCCCAAAGCTCGGACTCATATCCTTCCGCTAAGCTGTCTCTTTTTTGGCGTTGAGTCTCCTCCGACCACATGCGCACGACCATATTGTCCTCTACTTTATCAAAGTACTTGTTTTCCATGATTAATTCTCTTATCGGTAACTGAACTTTTGAGTTTGTACCTTCTCTATGTATGATGATGAAATGCGATGCAGAAAGAGACAGAAATAACTCAGTTAGCGAAACGCAACAATATCAAAATACAAATGAAGCATAGAACCTAAGAGTCTAATTTGGAAGGTTACTAAATGGTTTAACATAACTCCTTTTAAGGCAAGTTTCTATGTCTTACTACATGTGGTTTTAGGCTCTAAAGTAAAGGTACCCATACCAGCAGATTCCTCAATCCTCACCCATTACAGGATCATACAGATGAGTTCGATTTAGGGGGACGCATTTCCCACATGTTTGCACAGAAGTGAAAACTTCACGAAAATAAGGGTACTTTGTAATCCCGAAAGCAATCCACTATCCTGCACGGAGGTGAAGACCTCACGAAGGAGTAGTTTCAGGCTTCCACTTATTAGGGTAATATCAATATGCAGATGTATGCAAATATACACTAGCAATATCACATAATATAGTGTCACAAAAAGGTGTCGAGGATCTCATATCAAACAAAACTGAAGCTTTTAAAAGTTTCTAAAGAATACCCGAAAATAATCAATTTGGCTTGACTCTCATTTATTTTAAAGTCCCCAGTGGAGTCGCCAGCTGTCGAAACCATCCTTTTTTGGCGAACGACGTGTCTCGAAAAAAAATCATTTAAAATTGATAAATAATGGGAGTCGCCACCAATCCTTTATTCAGTGTGATTGGATCACCACAAAACATTTTAAAAGCCGTTTTGAAAACATGTAGGTCTTCGAAATCCAGAAAAATAGGTTCGGGAGTCGATTACGCATGAGGAAGGGTTAGCACCCTCATGCGCCCAAATTGGTACCGTATTGACTATTTTCGGGTCCTAATTTGTGACATTTAAAAGTTCAAACAAAGCTTAAAATATGATCCTTGAATGCACGTGTTAAGTTTAAAAGAAATTGAGTTTGTTTGAAAATCTCGCTATTTCAGAGTGATCGAGGAAGAAAAGCTACGTCCAGTGAGTTAGGACACGACATTTCAAGATCCAGAAATAATGAGCTTTCCTTTGTAAAAGCTTTTGAAACTTTTACGAAAAGGATATTTGATTATCTCAATTTGAAGAAAGGTTGCACCTAGTGAGTTAAGGCGCAATATTTCAGAATCGGAGATAAGGAAACATTACCTCGATTAAGGGTATTCGATTATTTCGATTTGAAGAAAAATTGCACCTAGTGAGTTAAGGTGCAAAGTTTCGAAACCCGAAATAAAAGAATATTGCCTCGATTTTAAAGTTTTTATGAAAAAAAGACAATTTCGAAAACAAGCATGCGAATTTAACAAGAATAAGCAGTTAATGATGGATATTAAATAACGCGAAGCAAAATAAATGAGAGGACAAGTTATTCACGAAAGAAAACAGGGATGCAAAATGCAAGCGCAAAAAAAAAAGTTATTGAGAGAAGAATGATGTAATCTGAGTTCAAAACGAGACTTTTTGGATGCACGGAGGGGCAAAATGGTAGTTTTGGAAGGTTTGGAATCAAAAATAGGATTTTTGGAAGTTCGAGGGTAAAATGGTAATTTTTGAGAAGTTCGGGGTCAAAAATGGGATTTTTGGAAGTTCGGGGGTAAAAATGGTAATTATTAGAAGATTCGAGGTTAAAAATTAGATTTTTGGAAGCTCGAGGGTAAAACGGTAATTTTAAAAAGATTCGAGGTTAAAAATGGGATTTTTGGAAGTTTGAGGGTAAATTGGTAATTTTTGGAGAGTTCGGGGCTAAAAATGGGATTTTTGAAAGTTAGGGGGTAAAATGGTAATTTTTGGAAAGTTCGAGGTCAAAAATGGGATTTTTTGAAGTTTGGGGTAAAATGGCAATTTTTGGAAAGTTCGAGGTCAAAAATGGGATTTTTGGAAGTTCGGGGATAAAATGGGATTTTTGGAAAGTTTAGGGTCAAAAATGGGATTTTTGGAAGTTCGTGGGTAAAATGTAATTTTTAGAAGGTTCGGGATCAAAAATGGGATTTTTGGGAGTTCGAGGGTAAAATGGTAATTTTTGGAGAGTTTAAGGACCTCCGGAGTAATAAAACCAAAGACGGGTGACACGTGGCAGCCCCTCATGCATCCTGAAGTCAGAGGACTATTTTTAAAACCACGAAAAATTTATGGGGCAATTTTGAAACTAAAGCAAACTTGATTTAAGGATCAAATTAGAACAGATTAGAAATGAAGGGGACCATTTGCGAAAATAAGCCAAAATCATGACACGTGGCAGCTCCTGGTGCTTTTGAAAGGTCAAGGGATTAAATTAAAAAAACATGAAAATCATTGGGCCAATTTAAAAGTAATTAAAAGTACGAGAAGGACCTGATTGAAAATTTTGAAAAAAGTGGAATGACCGAATGCATAAATATACCAATAATTGAAAACACGCGGATCCTGAGTCGGGTCGAATCAGATCCAGTCCGGTTTTAGGGAAACTACGCCGTTTTCATGTCGAATACCCTCACCAAAACGTTGTCGTTTCAGTGAGGGTATTTAAAGCCTAAACCCTTTGAAAAAAACAGCCCTTTTTTCATTTTCTTAGTTTTCAGAAAAAAAACGAAACCCCCCTTCCATTTTCTCTCAAGTCTCCTCCGCGGCCGGCCAAGCTTCGGTTGGTCGACCCAAACGTCGACCGTCGCGTGGGACCACACGCGCGCCATTGATCCCCGCGCGTGGTCATCGCGTGACGCTGCCTGGGGTTCTCCGGTACACGAGTCGCTGCCTTCGCCGATCACGCGCGGTCGTTCGCCTCTGTCTTCGACCGTCGACCACGGTTTAGAGGTAGAAACTTATCCTTTCGTCCCCTTTTTTTTAAAAAAAACCTTTTAACAACTTTTATTCCCTCTTTTTGCAGATCCATGCACGACGAGGCGATGACATCACTCCGGCGCGAAGCTCCGACGACGGTAGAATCGACCGGAGGTAAGTCTTCCGTCCTTTCAGTTTTTCTTTTATTATTAATGTTTTTATTCTATTAAAAAAATCCTTTTAATCAAATCCTAGTTTTTTGTGTTTTGCAAATCTTGTGCGCGACAAGGTATAAGCGGCGTTCGGCAGGGGCTCGATTTCCAGTGCCGACGGCCAGGGACAGCAGCCGACCGAAGATAAGTCTTCCGATTCTTCGTGTTTTTTTTATTAATTATTAATAATATTATTATTAATATCAAAACATTTATTATTATTAATGATTATTATGAAAAACTTATTTAATATTAATGGAGTCATTAGTATTATTATTAATATTAAAACAGTTATTAATATTAATAAAAGTTATTGAAACGTTTTGAAAAATAAAAAGGAATAAGTGACAGTTGTGGGTATTGAATGCATGCATCGAAACTGGAAAGGGCTTTAAATGATGGTAAATATTTATTGAGGATACCTGAATGCTTTAACGCTTAAGTGTTGTGATCTGATTTGCCTTCTGTTGCCTTTGTGCCTATTCAAGTAACCTTGCTTTGAATTGATCTCTGGAAATATTAGTATATACTGTATGCTGATTTCTTAATACTCAAAATCCAACCCTTACAACTGATAATTCATTTGGCTTTTATAGCCTGTTTTACAATCATTCTGTTTTATTTTATGTAACTAAATGCATATCTAATCTGCTTTCTCTTCTTGCAGGTTCGGCAGTGACGGTGGCAGCCGGTGGCAATGCAAGTTGGGGCTGAAGATGGTGACCAGCTGCTGATGATGTGGCGGCCCCTGGTTGGCTGAAGGGGAGGCAACAGCAGCAGCACTTAGTAAATTCGGGCCAAAACTGTAGTTTGGGCTTTTGGGCCATTTGTAATTGGACTTTGTTTTGGACTTTTTAATTGGACTTTCTAAATTTAATTTTATAATAAATTTAAATTTCAAATAAATTTAAATTTCAAATAAACTTAAATTTAAATAAATTCAATTTCCAATAAGTCCAGACAAATTTGGGTTTTAACAATCTTTTTATTTTTTCATAAGTCAAATTTATACTTCTACGTTATTTAAAATTTTATTTTGTTTCCAAATAAATTATTTAAATTTGAATCCAAGCTCTAGTACTTAAAATATACGACATTGCTTATTGTTTCTTATGTTTTATGTTTGGACCATCCAAATGTTATTCAACAGTTTGAATTAGAAAACGTCATTGCGTATTGTTTGATGTTTGTTATTCTAGAGATTTTGATTATTATGTTTTATATTGTGTTAGAAGATGTCATTGCTTACCATGTTTGTTCTTCGAGAGATTTTGATTAAAAGATTGAAAGTTTTACCTAATTTTAATAATAAATTTAATCACTATTGTTGACATATTTTTTAAAAAATGGTTTTAATTGTATTTTTTAATCTTTTTTTGTCATTAACCTTTGCTCTCTCTTTTTTTAATTTTTTTTTCTAATAGATTTAATGAAAGTATTATTTAAAAAAAGTTAATGAGGATGATGTGGAATTTCATATATGAAATATTTTTAATGAGATGTAATTTATTACTTAGATTATCCAATAAGATAATTACATGTGGAAAATAATAAAATAAATAAATAATCCATTAAATTGAAAAAATAAATCTTAATTTAAAGAAAATAAATGTAATTATATCTAAAAAAATTAACTCGATAGAAAAACTTCTCAGTAAGCAAATATATGAAAAATTGAAACCTTTAAAAAAAAAAAAGATTGCAACATTGAATTTATTCATTAAATCTGTTAAAAAAAACATATTGAAAACAAGAACAAAGGTTGATGGCTAAAAAATACTCAAAAATACAATTAAAGTCATTTTGACAAAATATGCAAACGTTAATGACCAAATTTATCATTAAACATTTTACTTATTCTAAAGACATTGTGGTTAAGAGGTAGCCAGAAAAAGTCTAAAAACGTTAGTATAAAAAAATCCTCCAATTCTCTTCCTCTCCGCTTTATTATAAATTACTTGATGATTATTAGGAAAAATGGGATCTCACGAATGCAATGGAAGGAGTAGAATTAGATGATGTAGTTCTACAAGGGCAGGCAGAGATATGGCGTTACATCTACAGCTTGGCAGATTCCATGGCGCTTAAGTCTGCCGTGGAGCTCCGCATAGCTGACATAATACACTCTCATGGTGGCGCTGTCACTTTGTCGCAAATAGCTTCATGCATTAATGGCGGCCTTACTTCACCCAGCATCTCCGCCCTTGCTCGCATAATGAGATTGCTCGTTCGCAGAAAGATTTTTACCATCCACCATCCTCCAGACGGTGGAGATCTCTTATACGACCTCACTCACTCATCGAGATGGCTTTTACATGATTCGGAGAAAACTCTGGCGCCCATATTACACATGGTGAACCATCCAATGCATATGGCTCCTTGGCACTACATTAGCCAATGCGTGAAAGAAGGTGGCAATGCCTTCAAGAAAGCTCATGGGTGTGAGATATGGGATATGGCATCTCGGAATCCTGATTTCAACAAGCTTTTTAACGATACCATGGCTTGTGCATCCAAGGTCAACACTAGTGTAATCCTGTCGAGTTACAAGGAAGGGTTGAGCTCCATTGGATCGTTGGTTGATGTCGGAGGTGGAACTGGAGGCTTTATATCAGAGATGGTCAAAGCATATCCACACATCAAAGGTGTTAACTTTGATTTGCCGCATGTCGTCTCGACGGCACCAGCATACGATGGGGTCTCCCATATTGGTGGTGACATGTTTCATGCCATTCCAAAAGCTGATGCAGTCATTATGAAGGTACTTACTTAAATCATAAATTTAAATCCGTTTTTCGTGGAGCATAATATCAAGAAAAGTTATACCAATATTGTAACTGGAGAAAGACCATTATCGTTTTTATTTCTTGTAATTGTGAGAGTGAAAACACATGATTTAAGGTATAAAAATCAAAGTAGTCCGGTATCAAGAAAATTTATATAAATATTTAAATTTCACATGAAAGATCTATTAATCATATTTTATTAAATGAAAATAATATTAAGTGGAATTAAATATATCAATTCAATAAAGTAATAAATTTTTAATTAATTAAATATTCTATTATTAATTTGGAACATCATTAATTTATAAATCAATTACGTAAATTTAGTAAGTCATGATAAATTAATTAATTAAATCTGATAACTGATATTAATTAATTGAACTTGTCGATTGATAAACTTCATAATTAATCAGGTGGAAGAATCTAAAATAAAAGATGCATAAAAATAATAATGCATGCACCGACTATACATCTTTTAATTTTTATTGATTTGATCATCACATTCCTTTTTAAATATAATTCTCACTTTATTTATTTGATAGGAATTCACAATATGAATTCTATGGTAGGTTTACAATAATTATCTTTTTATAACAACATTTTGTTATAGGTATATAATAACTACCTCTCTATAACAAGCAAAATCTTGACAAACAAATGGGGTTGTTATAGATATGTTTGGTTCAAATTGATGTTTAAACCAATTAATTTTTCATATTAAAAAAACCTATTTGTACGGACTATCTCAATAAGGTAAAAATACCATAAAGGTTCCCATAATAGGAGTCAGATTGCATTTTTTCCTCTCTACTTACAAAATAGGTAAATTAATCCCTATAGTTTGTTTAAAGAGAAAATTAATTATGTTGTTATAAATAGCATCCATTTCTATTGCTAGAAATTGGTCACTATATGTCAGCCTCACGTATACGTGGTGTGTCTAGTTATTCTATCCAGTATGGTAGTTTTTTACAATACAAATAGACAAAACTTTTAACAAAAAAAGTAATTTGCTCTTTTATCTAATGTATAAAAAACAATTTATCGTGCTCTAAAAGTAACCGAACCCCTAAAATGAAAAATTTTCTATTTAGATATTTAAGTTTTAATCAAGTTTCAGCACTACTTAGAATGGTTAGCAACATATTTAAAGTAATATTAATTAAAAGACAACAAGTAGATATTGATTTTTTGTATGTTTATTATTTGCAGTGGATATTGCATAGTTGGAGTGATGAGGAATGCATACAAATATTAAGGAACTGTAAGAAAGCAATACCAAGAGAGAATGGGAAAGTGATAATTGTTGAAATAATTTTGAAAGAAGATGGAAGTGGAGTGTTCGATGAAATTGGATTCTTGTTTGACCTCGTAATGATGACACATGCCAATGGAAAGGAGAGAACAGAGGTGGAATGGAAGAAAATCTTGGAAGGAGGAGGCTTTTCTCACCACAAAATCATCAACATTCCTGCCTTGGTTTCCATCATCGAGGCTTATCCTGATGATGAATAGCTTTTTAGCATAATGCCAGCAGTGGGGATCTAATTTCCTATTTTATCAATCTTCCTTTATGATATGATCATTTAGGCATCAATAAATGTATGTGATTGTGTTATTCTCTCTCTTTTTATTTGCTGTATACTAAAATATAATAATTTCGAACCTCGTGTTGATCTGATAATTAAGGGTGTTTATTGTTTTAGGTATGATTTGGATTCGAGTCGCATCAATCGTGTTGTTGTTAGGGCTTTGCCCTCTCTTTGTAATTCACCAAAAAAATATAATAGCCTTATGAATCATATGAATGTGTAAAATTAGAAATTAAAGATTGTGTTTGTTTGATTAAAAATAGTTATAAAAAATGAATATTAAAAAATAGATTGGTTTAAGTTAGAATTAATTGAATTTTGGTTTCAATTAATTTGAAACTATTTCTATTTGAACTTTTAAAATTTTGGCATATTTGGATATCACTTATGTTTGTTTTTGAATAATAATAATAAGATACAAATACTAGGTCAAGATTTTTCTCTCTAACTTCTCCAAAGATACAGTGTTTTCTTGTGGTTGGGAAGAGGGGAAGAGGTGGCTTTGTTTTTGCAATTATGTCGAAGGATGAGATCTCGTTGTTAGAGGAAGAGATGGTTCAGCTCTCTGTAAAGAGTTCTATGTTGGTTCCTGGGGATCGTCCTACCTTGGTCAGTTCTGTATGACGAAGCGTTCTGTTAATCTCGATAGTTTTCGAGCGCAGATGAAAAATGTATGGAAAACTAAGAAGAAGTTTGAGATCAAGAGAGCAGGGCAAAATTTATTTCTGATTGAATTTGAAGACCCTGATGATTTAGAGTTAATTTTGGAAGGAAGACCTTGGCTCTTCCATAAGCAAGTATTTAGTAGGTTATCTGAAACTGTTAATCGTGCTAGAATTAAACTTGTGGAGACCCCTCTTTGATTAAAAGTTGGTCTGTGCCCCCCGGAATGTGATAAATAAGACCTGGCACACGCAGCTGGCTCTACCTTTGGTGGAATTATTCGATCTGAGTTGTTAGGAGATTTTTGTCGTTTACGTATTCAGGTAGATGTTCGAAAGCCGTTAAGAAGGGGTATCTTTGTGTTGGTTGATTCTAAAATCAAGTCATGGGTGTCTTTCAAATATGAAAATCTACCGACTTTTTGCTTTAAGTGCGGCCAGATGGGTCATGGATTTCAATTTTGCGAGTTGTTAACTAACGAAGAGAAAGAAAGGCCTGTGGATGATTTTCCGTTCTCTGCGGCGTTAAGAGCTGGGTCAAGTTTGGTTGGGAGGGAGATTTTCCAGGTTAAATCATTAATTAACAATTCCATGCCCCAGCGCCAGTATACGGGTGTGGGGGAGGATGCTTGTGACGTTGGGGGCTTCCCAGGAATAGGTTCATTCGGTGACAAGGATGTGGGGCCCTCTAAACACTCTACCGATAATTTGAATGTAGAGTATACTGCTTTCAAGGTGAGTTCATCGGATGTGAGGTGTGGCGCTGATGCCCGAAATTTCAGCACAATTGAATGTTACCAGAGATAGTGTTGGATTAAAAGAGGGTCTTCCAAATGTGTTTGAATTCTCAACTAAGGAAGCTGGTTTCGATAAATCTGTTTTTAACATGGACTCTATGACTGGTATGATGCAGGATAATTTTAATGGGGATTCTTCTAGACAGCAACTAAAAGGCAGCCCTCCTATTTTATCATTATCTAATGATAGCTCGGTGGAAAAGAAGGGTGTAGCTGGTAGTGTTTTGGTTGATTTTAATAATAAGGTGGGTCATCCGGAGTTAGCCCACGTGGAGAGTAACCAGTTGGTGGATGGCAAAGCAAGGCCCAATTGTCCTAAATGGAAAAGAAAGGCGCGAAATCTTAGTGGAAATTCAGTTATTTCATCGAATGTACATGGCAAAAGGAAACTGGATCTTGTGGGTTTGGATGGTTCAGAATTGGAGGCTGATGTTTCAAAAAAATTCCGAATGAATATTTCCTCAAATTCAGCGCTTGTAGTTAGTGTTTTAAATAAGGACATGAATCTGGCAATTGTTGACAGTAATATGTTTGATGGTGATACTAAATCTGGGATTTTCGATAGTGGATGTGCAGATTTTAGCTCAACCTATTTTAATTTTTCGGCGGCTGCCAAGGAGCAGACCGCCCGGTCGCCATGAAACTCTTAGTTTGGAACGTCCGTGGATCGGGGAATCCACGGGCCGTTCGTAGCCTTCGGCATAATCCTCGGGTAGTCTTTCTTATGGAGACTAAACTTAACAAAGTTCAAATGGAAAAAGTTAGAAGAAGTTATGGTTTTTTAAATGGCATTGATGTTCCCGCTAATGGCTCAAAAGGCGGGCTCTGTTTAGCTTGGAAGGATAGTGTGTCTCTTTGTTTAAAATCCTTTTCGGGCAATCATATTGATGCTATAGTTGAAAGTGTTAATAAGGGCGAGCAATGGAGATTTACAGGTTTTTATGGGTCTCCGTACGCAAATGATAGAGAGACATCTTGGGACCTATTACGCCAGCTAGGGTAGGATCAAGGTTTTCCTAGGTGGTGTTCCAAGAGATGAACGACGAATGCAAGGTTTTCGAGAAGTTCTGGATGACTGTCAATTAGCTGATATTGGTTATAAGGGAGTTTGGTACACTTGGGAAAGAGGTAGGAGGGTTGAGACAAATATTAGAGAGAGACTTGATAGAGGGGTGGCTAATTCTACTTGGAGAGAGTTATTTCCTTTTGCATCAGTCTTACATCTTCCTCATTCCGTATCAAATCATTGCCCTCTGTTGATTAAATTAGAGATTGATGTCCCTTTCCTCTCAGAGAGAAATTTTCGTTTTGAAGCTTGGTGGGTTTTGGAAGAATCTTTCGAAAGAGAAGTAAATCCCTTAAATCCCTAAAATTTCTCCTTTCCCTCTCCTCCTCTCCTTTTATTTTATTCTTTTTGCTAATTTCATCGTTACTTTGAGAAAAAATTATAGAAATCCCAGGTATGAATTCATCCCATTTTTAATTTTTTTTAAACAAGCATGATATTTGATTTTTATTTTGTTGAAATTTCTGCATTCTCCATTCTATATTCATCCCATTGTTTGGGTCAATTATATTCGAGGCATCAAAGTTAAAAGTTTTGTTTTTAAGAGTGGGTTAGAAGAAGGACCCAAGGAAACTTCCCAGAACTTATACACTTACACATAGTGATATAACATCAAAACTTACCTTATCAATCTCGCAAACCATTAACAACTCTCAGGTAAATCTTTTTATCTCATCACAACCCGTTTCTTTAAGTTTTTTGTTTTTATTATTTAGAATAAAAAACAGGAGATTTGGGGTTTGATTGCAGTTGCAGGGTTGGCCGAACAAATTATACAGGGACGAAGTAGTGGTTAAATGGAAGAAAGTGAAGGAAAATATGTCACTACACGTCCATTGTCACATAAGCGGAGGTCCATTGTCACATAACTGGCCCAAACAGTCATGGAGAATGGAGAAATCCCAAAAAATAAAAATCAAATAGCATGCTAGCTAAAAAAAAAAAGGAAATTAAAAATAGGATGAATTCATACTTGAGATTTCTGTAAATTTTTTCCCAAAGTAACGATGAAACTAGCAAAAAGAATAAAATAGGAGAGGAGGAGAGGGAAAGGAGAAATTTTAGGAATTTATGATTAAAAAATAATTTAAATGATGTGTGAATGACATGTAAAAATTAGTTCACATATCATTAAATGATTGGAAAGGGATATGAATGATGTGGCGTAACTGTTTCATTCAATCCTTTCTAGTCTAAATTGATTTTTAAAAATTTTTTAAACACCATGCATATCACAAACAAAAATTAATCAACTATCTTTGTCGAAACCATCTTTTTTTGGCGAACGACGTGTCTCGAAAAAAAATCATTTAAAATTGATAAATAATGGGAGTCGCCACCAATCCTTTATTCGGTGTGATTGGATCACCACAAAACGTTTTAAAAGCCGTTTTGAAAACATGTAGGTCTTCGAAATCCAGAAAAATAGGTTCGGGAGTCGATTACGCATGAGGAAGGGTTAGCACCCTCATGCGCCCAAATTGGTACCGTATTGACTATTTTCGGGTCCTAATTTGTGACATTTAAAAGTTCAAACAATGCTTAAAAAACGATCCTTGAATGCACGTGTTAAGTTTAAAAGAAATTGAGTTTGTTTGAAAATCCCGCTATTTCAGAGTGATCGAGGAAGAAAAGCTACGTCCAGTGAGTTAGGACACGACATTTCAAGATCCAGAAATAATGAGCTTTCCTTTGTAAAAGCTTTTGAAACTTTTGCGAAAAGGATATTTGATTATCTCGATTTGAAGAAAGGTTGCACCTAGTGAGTTAAGGCGTAATATTTCGGAATCGGAGATAAGGAAACATTGCCTCGATTAAGGGTATTCGATTATTTCGATTTGAAGAAAAATTACACCTAGTGAGTTAAGGCGCAAAGTTTCGAAACCCGAAATAAAAGAATATTGCCTCGATTTTAAAGTTTTTATGAAAAAAAGATAATTTCCAAAACATTGACTTGGCCTTTTTCTCAGTATCTCCTCAGGGAGCTAACCGCTTTATTGCTTCGACCTGCTTCTCAGTGTCTCATCAGGAAGCTGGGGTTCGAAGATTTGCTCACATCGAGCGTGGGTTTGGTTTAGTCTTCTTCTTAATATCTCATCAGGAAGATGACCACGTCGTCTGTCTTAATTCGCTTCTCTGTATCTCATCAGGAAGACGAATTTGGTTAACTTCTCAGTACCTCATCTGGAAGATTTGCTCGTTTCGAGCCTCGTTTGGGTCTTCTTCTCAGTATCTCATCAGGAAGATGATCCCATCACTGTTTCAATCCGCTTCTCTGTATCTCATCAAGAAGACGAATTTGGTTCACTTCTCAGTATCCCATCTGGAAGATTTGCTCATTTCGAGCCTCGTTTGGGTCTTCTTCTCAGTGTCTCATCAGTAAGATGATCCCATCACTGTTTCAATCAGCTTCTCTGTATCTCATCAGGAAGACGAATTTGGTTCACTTCTTAGTATCCCATCTGGAAGATTTGCTCGTTTCGAGCCTCGTTTGGGTCTTCTTCTTAGTGTCTCATCAGGAAGATGATCCCATCACTATTTCAATCCGCTTCTCTGTATCTCATCAGGAAGACGAATTTGGTTCACTTCTTAGTATCCCATATGGAAGATTTGCTCGTTTCGAGCCTCGTTTGGGTCTTCTTCTCAGTGTCTCATCAGGAAGATGATCTCATCACTGTTTCAATCCGCTTCTCTGTATCTCATCAGGAAGACGAATTTGGTTCACTTCTCAGTATCTCATCAGGAAGCTAACTGTTTATTGCTCCGATCTGTTTCTCGGTGTGTCGTCAGGGAACTAGGGTTCGAAGACTTGCTCACATCGTGCGTGGGTTTGGTTTGGTCTTCTTCTCAATATCTCATAAGGAAGATGACCGCGCCGTTTTGTGGATAATCGTAATTTGCCTTGTGATTGAGGTAAAGTTTTGGATTCCCGTATCTCCCTTGATGGTCTTAATGATTCATCCCATCATGTGGCGGGGATGTGACCTGGGAAATATGCTTCTATGGGCCTTTATGAGAATGTCATGATTTAGAATGAATTAAATGCTCCTAACTTGCATGAATGTGTATGATGAATGTTAGATTTGTTTATTATTAATCAGGTCAGCATGGTTTGTCGCCTGTCCCAAATTCTACTTTTGATGTGTTGCTCCGTCCTTTCTGGGTTGTTCCGGAAGTGCCTGCTTTCAAGCTTGTCTTCCAGTTGATGGTCTTGTTTAGGGCTTCTAGTAATTTTTGAAAACTCCAGAATAATGCTCGTAACTTTTGTATGATTTATTAGTTCATTACTCGTTATTTAGATGCAAAAATGCTTGGACAAACTTGCGCAAGAGACAAAGTCGTATTTCAAAAATTTAAAGGAGACGAAATTAAGAAAAAGAATCCAAGGAAACGATCATTAGTTTGAAAGTTGCCAAGTATACAAGGAAGAATAATTGGTTGCCCCAGCTATCACAAAATAAGCTATTCTGCGCTAACTGTTTGAGAATCACTCCTAATTTCTGATGTGTGCCTAAAAGATCTAGAGTGCTTTGTTGACATTTCAAGTTGTCACCTTCCTTTCTCTCGTCGACCCGTTCTTCGGTCTTGAGCCGCCCTTTGCGGGTTTTCAACTCGAAGTCCCCTTGGTTCCAGAACGCCCTTTGCGAGTTTTCATCCTGGTTTTTTTTTTTTAGAACACCTTTTGCGGGTTTTCAACTCAATTCTTATTTGGTTTCTAGGCGAAGTATTTTTTTACCCAATCTGAATTGACGGGGTTGTACAGCTCCTTGCCGTCCATCTCTGTTAAAATGAGAGCTCCTCCTGAGAAAGCTTTTTTTTACCACGTAGGGCCCTTCCCAATTGGGCATCCATTCAGAAATCTTTATGTATGGGAAGTATCTTTTTTCAAAACTAGATCTCCCTCATAGAATTCCCTGGGACGAACTTTTTTGTCGTAAGCTCGCATCATTCTTTTCTGGTACATTTGGCCGTGGCGAATGACTTTTAATCTCTTTTCCTCGATTAAATTCAACTGGTCATATCGAGCCTGGACCCATTCAGCCTCGTTAAGTTGAAGCTCCGTTAAGACTCGAAGGGAAGGTATTTCAACCTCAATAGGCAAGACTGCTTCCATACCGTATGCCAACGAGAATGGCGTTGCCCCAGTAGAAGTTCTGACTGAAGTTCTGTAGGCAAAGAGGGCAAATGGTAATTTTTCGTGCCAGTCCTTGTAAGTCTCAGTCATTTTGGCCACAATCTTCTTGATATTCTTATTAGCTGCCTCCACAGCCCCATTCATTTTTGGGCGATAGGGAGAAGAATTATGATGCTTAATCTTGAACTGTTCACAAACTTCTGCTATCGTACTGTTGTTCAGATTGAGGGCATTGTCGGATATGATCCTTTCAGGCATCCCATATCGGCAAATGATTTCTTTTTTCAAGAACCTGCTAACCGCAGACTTGGTAACATTCGCATATGAGGTTGCCTCTACCCATTTAGTGAAATAGTCAATCACCACAAAGATGAATCTATGGCCATTGGAAGCCATTAGAGAAATTGGCTCGATGACATCCATGCCCCACATAGAAAAAGGCCAGGGAGAAGTCATGACATACAGATGTGATGGAGGTACATGGATCTTGTCTCCATAGATCTGGCATTTATGGCACTTCTTGGCATAATTGATGCAATCTCCCTCCATACTAGACCAGTAATACCCGAATCTCATTATTTACCGGGCCATCGTGAAACCGTTGGCGTGTGTCCCACAAATGCCTTCGTGAACCTCTTTTAAAATCTTTTTTGCTTCAATTGCATCGACACACCTCAGCAACACTTGATCTTTTCTTCTTTTGTACAAGATTTCGTCCAGGACATATTCACTGGCCAGTCTTCGTAGTATTCTTTTTTTATTTTTCGATGCTTGTTCGGGATACTTTTGATCTCTCAAAAACTGAATAACATTCTGGTACCACGGATGATCATCTTTCTCCTCTCCATCCTCTGTTTCAATGTCGTAACAATGAGCAGGAGCTTCATAGATACTCATCTGAATGGGCTTTACATTTTCCGTCCTACTCACTTTAATCATTGAGGCTAGAGTGGCAAGAGCATCTTCCATCTGATTCTCTTCCCGTGAGAGGTAATGAAATGTGACGTCATCGAATTCGGTGATCAACTCAAGAACCAATTTGCGATAATCCATTAACTTGAAATCCCTGGTTTCCCATTCTCCTTTTAGTTGATAGATTACCAATGCAGAGTCTTCATAAATCTCCAAGATTTTGATTCTTCGTTCTATGGCCGCACGGATTCCCAATATACATGCTTCGTATTCAGCCATATTATTCGTGCAATCAAAATCAAGCTTGCTGATGAAAGGGTAATGATCTCTCTCTGGTGATACCAAGACTGCTCCGACCCCATTGTCTGTGGCGTTTGAAGCTCCATCGAAATTCATCCTCCAAGGTCGTTCTTTCGTGTCTTCCTCTTCAGTAGTCGCAACATACATTAAATCCTCATTCGAGAAATCGAAGTCTATAGGCTCATAGTCTTCTAAAGTCCTACTTGCTTGGAAGTCTGCTATCGCACTTCCTTTTATTGCTTTCTGATTGACATAGACTATGTCGAATTCAGAGAGCAAGATTTGCCATCGAGCTAATCTCCCATTTAATGCTGCTGACTCCATCAAATACTTCAGAGGATCCAATTTTGAAATCAACCAAGTGGTGTGATATAGCACGTATTGTCTTAATCTACGTGTAGTCCAGACGAGTGCACAACATAATTTCTCAATAGGCGAATATCGTGTCTCGTAATCAGTGAATTTCTTGTTGAGATAATATATCGCTCTTTCTTTCTTTCCAGATTCATCATGTTGGCCTAGTACACATCCCATGGAATTTTCAAAGACCGTTAAGTACATGATCAATGGTTTATTAGGAATCGGAGGTACCAAGATGGGAGCCTTGGATAAATAGTTTTTAACTTTATTAAAGGTTTCCTGACATTCATCATCCCATACACCCGGGTTGCGCTTTCTAAGCGAACGGAAGATAGGATCGCATTTCTCAGTTAATTGCGAGATGAACCGAGCAATGTAGTTTAGTCTTCCTAAAAAACCTCGAACTTCTTTTTGAGTGCTGGGCGGTGGTAATCCCTGTATAGCTTTGACTTTATCCGGGTCAATTTCAATTCCTTTTTTGCTGACCACAAAACCTAAAAATTTTCCTGAAGTGGCCTCGAAAGTGCATTTGGCTGGATTCAACTTCAGTTGATATTTTCTTAGCCTTCCAAACAACTTTCTCAGGATTCTTACATGTTCCTCCTCCGTCTGAGATTTCACAATCATGTCATCGACGTAAACCTCAATCTTTTTGTGCATCATGTCATGGAACAGGTCACCATAGCCCTCTGATAAGTCGCCCCTGCATTCTTGAGTCCGAAGGGCATCACCTTGTAAAAAAATGTTCCCTATAGCGTGATAAAAGTGGTTTTGGTCATATCCTCATGGTCCATCCTTATCTGGTTATACCCAGAGAAACCATCCATGAAGGAAAACAGGGAATGTCCTGCCGTATTGTCAACTAGAGTGTCGATGTAGGGTAAAGGAAAATTATCCTTTGGGCTAGCTTTATTTAAATCTCGATAGTCCACACACATACGCACCTTTCCATCTTTTTTGGGAATGGGGACTATATTAGCTACCCATTCAGAGTATTTAACCACCTGGAGGAAACCGGCGTCAAATTGTTTCCTGACTTCTTCTTTTATGTTTAACAACACATCCGGTCTCATCCTCTGAAGTTTTTGCTGCACAAGCATGTTTTCTTCCTTTATAGGGAGTTTATGCACCACAATGTCGGTACTTAAGCCGGGCATATCTTGGTAAGACCATGCAAAAATATCTTGGAATTCTTGAAGCAGCTCGATCAGATTCCTTCTAGTTTCTGCGGAGATACTTGTCCTGATTTTCACCTCTTTCTCTTTGTCTTCGTGCCTCAGATTAATAACTTCCGCCGGGTCAGAATGAGGCAGGATTTGTTTTTCTTTCCGTTCCATCATTCTTAACAGATCCGAAGGTAAATCACAATCTTGCTTATCTTCAAAGTCCTAAAGTTCTTCCAAACACATATCTTGCTAGAAGTGGGGTTCCAAGTTAGCGTCAGGATTGCTCATATTATTGATATCCGAGAATTCTGAGGAAATCTTAAAAATTACAGGGAGTTCCTCCACGGTCCAATTATTTAAGGTGCTTCCTGGAGCACACGGGCCAATCCTTGATGGATCCCCTTCCTTTCCTTCATCAGATATAGCATTAACGCCTAGGTCTTTTACGATGACTTCCTTGGTTCCAATTGTCCCTTGCTTCTTTTCTTGCTGGTTGATCACTTCTCCTGAGACGAAAGTCTCATGGATGTGCGGGAAAATCATGGGTTCCCACGAGATGTCCCTTCCAGCTAGTCTGGCCCTCCTTCTTTCTTGCCTATTCTCCAACTCTTTTATCTTTTGTTTTGCGTCTGGCTTGTATCCCAGGCCATAACGATCCCGTTTTTCTATTAGCATTGGCACATCAACTCTTCCTTAGAGGTATTTTCCCAGTCTTTTCCAAGGTCTCGCTCCTTTTCCAATTGTCAATTTCAAAACCATCCTGGTGGTCGATGATATTGTAGGCACCGATATTTTCCTCCTTTTCGAAATGAAGGTTGCATTGACAAACTCCAATGAGCAGAACGAGCATTCTATAGCCTCCTCGTCTATTCCCACGTAGGGTGAATCGCTTGTTATGGACGCGATTATTTCCTCCTCAGCATTAATCGTGATCAGCAGCCCTTCATTTATCAGCTTCACTTTTTGGTGCAAAGAGGAAGGTACTGCCCCAGCTGAATGGATCCATGGTCTTCCTAGCAGACAGTTATAAGTGGGCCTAATATCCATTACTAGGAAATCTACTTCATACGTGTTTGGCCCAATTTGAAGAGGTATTTCAATCCTCCCCATTACCTTCCTTTCTGTCCCATCAAATGCTCTTACTATGTTATTACACCCTTTCATGTAAGAGCTATCGATTGACAATCTTTGTAGTGTAGCTAGTGGTAGTACATTTAGGGCTGAACCGTTGTCTATGAGTACTCCTGGTAGCGTATACCCTTTATAGCGGGTAGTGATGTGTAAAGCCTTGGTGGATCCTATTCCTCCCGTTGGTATTTCATCATCGCTAAAAGAAATGAAGTTATCAGCACTCACATTATTGACCAATCGATCTAGTTTGCTGACGGAGATGTCATTTGCTACATAGGTTTCGTTAAGCACCTTCATTAGTGCGCTTCGATGAGCTTCTGAGCTTAAGAGCAATGACAAGATTGATATACGAGCAGGCTGTTTGTATAGTTGCTCTACCACACTGTATTCCCTATGTCTTAAGAACTTTAAAAACTCCTTTGCCTCATTCTCAGTCACAAGCTCGGTGATGGGTGCTTCCGGCTTGTTGGTCGTTCTTTTCTTAGGCTCACACATTCTAGCTTTCTCTTTATTGACCTCTTTTTCTTCATTCTCAAGGTCATAATTCTTACCGCTTCGGGTAACAAAGTTAACGTCCTTCCTATGTTCCCCCTCCTTTGGCACGGTCACATTGCAATTGTAACTCCATGGGACCTTCCTGCTGTCTTTGTAAGGAAACGTTGCGGGCTTTTGTATAATAATACGGGGGATTGTTTGTTCTCTTGTCATGCCACGGATAATCACCTTAGGACGATTGCTTCCATAAGTCTTAGATGTCCCGTTTTCAGAGGCGCAAACATCACTAGCTTCCACTCCCTCTTCGAAGAATTCCAGCTCTCAGTTATCCATCATCCTTTGGACCACGGCTTTGAACTCGATGCAACTTTGAATTTTATGCCCTTTGACGGTGTGAAATTCGCAATGGTCATCATCTCCGATTATCATACTCTCTTTATTGCTCAAGATTATCCCTTCTTTAACCAGCTTCTGTCATACCCATCGAAGTGGGGACTGGATTTCTTCAATATTTCTCTTAATTTTCCGGGCTCTTTCTTCCAACAAGGCATTCACCCCTTGCTCTGGGTGATTAGGCATAGAATTTCCAACTATATTGGGTTTTACTGGCTTTTCTAACTTCACGATCCCATGTTCTATGAGTCCTTCGACTCGTCTTTTAAAAGCGGGGCAGTTTTCAATCGAATGCCCTTCTGCCCCTGCATGGTATTCGCAGTGAGCTTTTGTATCATACCAAGTCGAAAATGGGGGTTTGTATGGTCTTACATGCTGAGGAGCTACCTCATGTGCATCGTATAATATTTTGTAGAGTTCCCCATATGACATTGGAAGGGGAGTATATTGAATTTTTTCCCTATTCAACCTAGTGCCTGTCCTCTACCGCAGGGCATTTTGACAATTGCCTATTGGAGTCTTTGGATGACTTGTCACGAAGGGTCTGGCGTAACCAGGTCTGTATATGCTTGCATTGTTGATCTCGTTATCCCTACTCCTAGGGGCAGGCCTTTTGGGGCTTTCTTCGGTCTCAATCTTACCAGCTTTGATCGCATTTTCAATCATTTCCCCCAACATGACCATGTCGGAGAAACTCTTGGTAGCGTTTCCTAGCAGATGATTTAGGTAAGAAGCCTTGAGTGTATTGACGAATAACATTGTTGTCTCCTTTTCTGTTAACGGTGGCTGTACTTGTGTTGCCACCTCTGTGCATATGTTCTAAAGCTTTCATTTGACTTCTTTTCCATGTTCTGTAATGTAAGCCGGTCAGGGGCTATTTCTATTACATGGTCATATTGTTTTAAGAAAGCTTGTGCCAAGTCTTTCCACGAATGGATTTTTGATCGGCTCAGTTGATTATACCATCTGATCGCCGACCCGACCAGGCTATCTTGAAAACAATGAATTAACAGTTGGTCATTATGTACATGCCCTACCATCTTTCTGCAGAACATGGTTAGGTGAGCTTCGGGGCAGCTCGTCCCGCTATATTTTTCAAATTTCGAAGCTTTGAATTTGGGAGGGAGTACTAATTCTGGAACCAAACTTAGCTCTTTGGCGTCCACCCCATAGGCAATTTCAATCCCTTGTATCACGTCAATTTTCTCTTCTAAACGCCTGTATTTTTCTTCTATTTGCCTGGGAAGATATTCTTTTATCATTTCGTCAAAGTCCGGAACACCCAAATTTACGGCATTATCCTCTGGGTTTGACCCTAATCCAGTTGGACAATTAGCCGGTCGTGACGTGCCCGTGGCTGGTTGCTGTGCCCTTATGGTAACAGTGGGCTCCCGTACCGGTATTTCTTACGACACTGAGTTATGAAGGGGAGCAAAGCCTAGGGGGACCATCGGGTCCTCTTCTTCCTCAATGACTGAGCTTTTCCCTTTGTCAGCCATGCTTTGTTTTACTTGTGATAATTCGTTCATCAGGCTCTTTTGTACTTCCATGAATTGATTCTTCATTTCTCTACACATCATGCTCATTTGCTCTTGGATGTGTTCTTGCATCTGGTCTTGTAATTCCTTTTGAATTTGTTCAAGTCTCTGTTCCATGGCTTTAGTTTTCTTTCGAGTATTATAACGATGTGAGTTTTCAATGGTTATTGATGTAGCTTTGGATCGTGAATTTTAATGAGTTAGAATTGTTATGCAGAAGTATACAAAATTGTGACATAAATATGATGCATGCATGTAAGAGAAAGGTATTGACTTATAATTCACTTTCCATTTAAAAAACTTTATTTGGATAACAAGTTTCTTATCATAAAGTAAATTACATAAACGGTTTTGCTTTAATGCTCAGTGCCTTGACTTTTTTAAGGAGTTTTGATAGCTTCTGCCCTCGTTCAGTCTTCGTCTCGTACTGTACTCTTAACTCTTCTGCTTCAACTGCCAGGATCTGCACGTGGTCAGCTACTCCGCGGATTTGATTTAAAGCTTCACCCATGACATAATCCCTTTCTCTAACTTCCTTTTGAGTTTGCTGAAGATGCCAATCATTTGTATCCAACGTTCTTTCCAGAATCTCAATTCGTATTTCACTATTCTGTAAAGAGACCTTTAACTCTTCCACCCTCTCATTTAGTCTCTTAATCTCGGCTCGGCCTGCCTTTAACTCCATTACTGAATTCCGGCTACGATGCCTATACAAGGACTCCTCCAACTCTCCTACATGAGCTTTTAATTCAGCTACTTCGGCTTGGCTTTCCAGAAGGCTGCCCTTCATAGCATTTTCCTGGACTTGGGCGTCTTGGAATTTGTTTTTCCAGTGACTTGTTTTATTTTTCTCTTCGTGGATTTCCTACTGCCATTGCTCTGATGTCTTACCCAAACCGGCGGTTATCATTGATAATCAAAGTTTTTTATAGTCCTTCTTTAGGCTGCTCAGATATTCTTCAGCCTTATTCTTCTCTTTCCTTAATTTTTCCGCCTCCAGCTTCTGAACATCAACGTATAGTCCTAAGAGCACCTTCTCTTCTTCCAGTTTTTCTATCACTTTCCCCATCTTAGTATTTTTCTTTTCAAAATCCTGTTTAATTATCTCTAATTCAGTTGGAACTACCTGCAAGTGTTCTTCAATTGGGCGGACAATCTCCGGGTTTGGCACGGGAATGTTATCATTGATCCTTCTGTTTCTCCACCAATCATACTCTTCAGTCATCATGGGATTGGCGTCGAATGCTTTCATTTTTCGGACCTGGTTCCACGCATTTGAGATTTCCCGAATCCTTTTCTTATTATTTTCTCCTCGGTACACGAATTCACATTGAGCTATCCCCTGCGTCGCGGGTATGAACTGTCTTGATCTGTATTGTCTTGAAACTAGTAACAGTGCATATCCAGTTGCTCCCCATATCCCGGCTAATGGGACCCAGTCGAGATCTCCGCATCAATATAATATTTCATCAGGAATAAACCATGGTGCTTGCCACTCTATGTCTTCGTCTTTGAGGCTTTGAAGTATGGCCATCCATTTTTCTTCTGAGAAGCTTTCTCGTCTCTGTGTGGCCACGAACTCTTTTAAAGGGGAGTAATCTTTAGACAAGTACTGATAGGAGACTTTTTCTGTTTTCCAAAAGTGACTATGAAACCATACCATCAGTAGCGGTGCGCAGGCGATAAATCGACCTTCGCCCTCCTTTCTGCATGCATTCAGGGATCTGAAAGTTTCAGCTAGTATAGCCGGGACAGGTGTCACTCTTTTACTTAATCTATCAAACAAATCTATGACTGCGTCCTCTATATGTCCCAAGGCTTTTGGAAAAATGACCAACCCATAGATACTTAGGGCTAAAATGTCGACCTTCTTCTTCGCATCTGGATGGGCCCATATTAAATCTCCCAGGCTCTTCCATGTGATGCACTTGTTATCGCCCTTGACCTTAACTCGAGCTGCAACCCACTGTTCGCTCATGCCTGTGATGTTTATTAATCTTTTAACCATGGTTGGAAGATTCGGAGCTCTAGAGTAGGCCTTATCTACTGACACCTTCGGACAACGGAGCAGAGTGGTGTATTCTTCTATCGTCGGTGTCATGTCTATATTCCCGAAGGTGAATCAATTGTAGGCCGAATTCCAATACTGTGTTAAGGCTCTAAAGAGGGATTTGTCCACCTTAACTTCACACAAATACGGAAAATCTCCGTATTCTTGGTAAAAGATTTGCTTCACGTTATTGTCCCAACTGTCCTAGATCTCCTTCAATTCGAGCATATTATTTTGAGCCGTGCTGATCCTAGTGTAATCCCAAAGCTCGGACTCATATCCTTCCGCTAAGCTGTCTCTTTTTTGGCGTTGAGTCTCCTCCGACCACATGCGCACGACCATATTGTCCTCTACTTTATCAAAGTACTTGTTTTCCATGATTAATTCTCTTATCGGTAACTGAACTTTTGAGTTTGTACCTTCTCTATGTATGATGATGAAATGCGATGCAGAAAGAGACAGAAATAACTCAGTTAGCGAAACGCAACAATATCAAAATACAAATGAAGCATAGAACCTAAGAGTCTAATTTGGAAGGTTACTAAATGGTTTAACATAACTCCTTTTAAGGCAAGTTTCTATGTCTTACTACATGTGGTTTTAGGCTCTAAAGTAAAGGTACCCATACCAGCAGATTCCTCAATCCTCACCCATTACAGGATCATACAGATGAGTTCGATTTAGGGGGACGCATTTCCCACATGTTTGCACAGAAGTGAAAACTTCACGAAAATAAGGGTACTTTGTAATCCCGAAAGCAATCCACTATCCTGCACGGAGGTGAAGACCTCACGAAGGAGTAGTTTCAGGCTTCCACTTATTAGGGTAATATCAATATGCAGATGTATGCAAATATACACTAGCAATATCACATAATATAGTGTCACAAAAAGGTGTCGAGGATCTCATATCAAACAAAACTGAAGCTTTTAAAAGTTTCTAAAGAATACCCGAAAATAATCAATTTGGCTTGACTCTCATTTATTTTAAAGTCCCCAGTGGAGTCGCCAGCTGTCGAAACCATCCTTTTTTGGCGAACGACGTGTCTCGAAAAAAAATCATTTAAAATTGATAAATAATGGGAGTCGCCACCAATCCTTTATTCAGTGTGATTGGATCACCACAAAACATTTTAAAAGCCGTTTTGAAAACATGTAGGTCTTCGAAATCCAGAAAAATAGGTTCGGGAGTCGATTACGCATGAGGAAGGGTTAGCACCCTCATGCGCCCAAATTGGTACCGTATTGACTATTTTCGGGTCCTAATTTGTGACATTTAAAAGTTCAAACAAAGCTTAAAATATGATCCTTGAATGCACGTGTTAAGTTTAAAAGAAATTGAGTTTGTTTGAAAATCTCGCTATTTCAGAGTGATCGAGGAAGAAAAGCTACGTCCAGTGAGTTAGGACACGACATTTCAAGATCCAGAAATAATGAGCTTTCCTTTGTAAAAGCTTTTGAAACTTTTACGAAAAGGATATTTGATTATCTCAATTTGAAGAAAGGTTGCACCTAGTGAGTTAAGGCGCAATATTTCAGAATCGGAGATAAGGAAACATTACCTCGATTAAGGGTATTCGATTATTTCGATTTGAAGAAAAATTGCACCTAGTGAGTTAAGGTGCAAAGTTTCGAAACCCGAAATAAAAGAATATTGCCTCGATTTTAAAGTTTTTATGAAAAAAAGACAATTTCGAAAACAAGCATGCGAATTTAACAAGAATAAGCAGTTAATGATGGATATTAAATAACGCGAAGCAAAATAAATGAGAGGACAAGTTATTCACGAAAGAAAACAGGGATGCAAAATGCAAGCGCAAAAAAAAAAGTTATTGAGAGAAGAATGATGTAATCTGAGTTCAAAACGAGACTTTTTGGATGCACGGAGGGGCAAAATGGTAGTTTTGGAAGGTTTGGAATCAAAAATAGGATTTTTGGAAGTTCGAGGGTAAAATGGTAATTTTTGAGAAGTTCGGGGTCAAAAATGGGATTTTTGGAAGTTCGGGGGTAAAAATGGTAATTATTAGAAGATTCGAGGTTAAAAATTAGATTTTTGGAAGCTCGGGGGTAAAACGGTAATTTTAAAAAGATTCGAGGTTAAAAATGGGATTTTTGGAAGTTTGAGGGTAAAATGGTAATTTTTGGAGAGTTCGGGGCTAAAAATGGGATTTTTGAAAGTTAGGGGGTAAAATGGTAATTTTTGGAAAGTTCGAGGTCAAAAATGGGATTTTTTGAAGTTTGGGGTAAAATGGTAATTTTTGGAAAGTTCGAGGTCAAAAATGGGATTTTTGGAAGTTCGGGGATAAAATGGGATTTTTGGAAAGTTTAGGGTCAAAAATGGGATTTTTGGAAGTTCGTGGGTAAAATGTAATTTTTAGAAGGTTCGGGATCAAAAATGGGATTTTTGGGAGTTCGAGGGTAAAATGGTAATTTTTGGAGAGTTTAAGGACCTCCGGAGTAATAAAACCAAAGACGGGTGACACGTGGCAGCCCCTCATGCATCCTGAAGTCAGAGGACTATTTTTAAAACCACGAAAAATTTATGGGGCAATTTTGAAACTAAAGCAAACTTGATTTAAGGATCAAATTAGAACAGATTAGAAATGAAGGGGACCATTTGCGAAAATAAGCCAAAATCATGACACGTGGCAGCTCCTGGTGCTTTTGAAAGGTCAAGGGATTAAATTAAAAAAACATGAAAATCATTGGGCCAATTTAAAAGTAATTAAAAGTACGAGAAGGACCTGATTGAAAATTTTGAAAAAAGCGGAATGACCGAATGCATAAATATACCAATAATTGAAAACACGCGGATCCTGAGTCGGGTCGAATCAGATCCAGTCCGGTTTTAGGGAAACTACGCCGTTTTCATGTCGAATACCCTCACCAAAACGTTGTCGTTTCAGTGAGGGTATTTAAAGCCTAAACCCTTTGAAAAAAACAGCCCTTTTTTCATTTTCTTAGTTTTCAGAAAAAAAACGAAACCCCCCTTCCATTTTCTCTCAAGTCTCCTCCGCGGCCGGCCAAGCTTCGGTTGGTCGACCCAAACGTCGACCGTCGCGTGGGACCACACGCGCGCCACTGATCCCCGCGCGTGGTCATCGCGTGACGCTGCCTGGGGTTCTCCGGTACACGAGTCGCTGCCTTCGCCGATCACGCGCGGTCGTTCGCCTCTGTCTTCGACCGTCGACCACGGTTTAGAGGTAGAAACTTATCCTTTCGTCCCCTTTTTTTTAAAAAAAACCTTTTAACAACTTTTATTCCCTCTTTTTGCAGATCCATGCACGACGAGGCGATGACATCACTCCGGCGCGAAGCTCCGACGACGGTAGAATCGACCGGAGGTAAGTCTTCCGTCCTTTCAGTTTTTCTTTTATTATTAATGTTTTTATTCTATTAAAAAAATCCTTTTAATCAAATCCTAGTTTTTTGTGTTTTGCAAATCTTGTGCGCGACAAGGTATAAGCGGCGTTCGGCAGGGGCTCGATTTCCAGTGCCGACGGCCAGGGACAGCAGCCGACCGAAGATAAGTCTTCCGATTCTTCGTGTTTTTTTTATTAATTATTAATAATATTATTATTAATATCAAAACATTTATTATTATTAATGATTATTATGAAAAACTTATTTAATATTAATGGAGTCATTAGTATTATTATTAATATTAAAACAGTTATTAATATTAATAAAAGTTATTGAAACGTTTTGAAAAATAAAAAGGAATAAGTGACAGTTGTGGGTATTGAATGCATGCATCGAAACTGGAAAGGGCTTTAAATGATGGTAAATATTTATTGAGGATACCTGAATGCTTTAACGCTTAAGTGTTGTGATCTGATTTGCCTTCTGTTGCCTTTGTGCCTATTCAAGTAACCTTGCTTTGAATTGATCTCTGGAAATATTAGTATATACTGTATGCTGATTTCTTAATACTCAAAATCCAACCCTTACAACTGATAATTCATTTGGCTTTTATAGCCTGTTTTACAATCATTCTGTTTTATTTTATGTAACTAAATGCATATCTAATCTGCTTTCTCTTCTTGCAGGTTCGGCAGTGACGGTGGCAGCCGGTGGCAATGCAAGTTGGGGCTGAAGATGGTGACCAGCTACTGATGATGTGGCGGCCCCTGGTTGGCTGAAGGGGAGGCAACAGCAGCAGCACTTAGTAAATTCGGGCCAAAACTGTAGTTTGGGCTTTTGGGCCATTTGTAATTGAGTCATTTGTAATTGGACTTTGTTTTGAACTTTTTAATTGGACTTTCTAAATTTAATTTTATAATAAATTTAAATTTCAAATAAATTTAAATTTCAAATAAACTTAAATTTAAATAAATTCAATTTCCAATAAGTCCAGACAAATTTGGGTTTTAACAATCTTTTTATTTTTTCATAAGTCAAATTTATACTTCTACGTTATTTAAAATTTTATTTTGTTTCCAAATAAATTATTTAAATTTGAATCCAAGCTCTAGTACTTAAAATATACGACATTGCTTATTGTTTCTTATGTTTTATGTTTGGACCATCCAAATGTTATTCAACAGTTTGAATTAGAAAACGTCATTGCGTATTGTTTGATGTTTGTTATTCTAGAGATTTTGATTATTATGTTTTATATTGTGTTAGAAGATGTCATTGCTTACCATGTTTGTTCTTCGAGAGATTTTGATTAAAAGATTGAAAGTTTTACCTAATTTTAATAATAAATTTAATCACTATTGTTGACATATTTTTTAAAAAATGGTTTTAATTGTATTTTTTAATCTTTTTTTGTCATTAACCTTTGCTCTCTCTTTTTTTAATTTTTTTTTCTAATAGATTTAATGAAAGTATTATTTAAAAAAAGTTAATGAGGATGATGTGGAATTTCATATATGAAATATTTTTAATGAGATGTAATTTATTACTTAGATTATCCAATAAGATAATTACATGTGGAAAATAATAAAATAAATAAATAATCCATTAAATTGAAAAAATAAATCTTAATTTAAAGAAAATAAATGTAATTATATCTAAAAAAATTAACTCGATAGAAAAACTTCTCAGTAAGCAAATATATGAAAAATTGAAACCTTTAAAAAAAAAAAAGATTGCAACATTGAATTTATTCATTAAATCTGTTAAAAAAAAACATATTGAAAACAAGAACAAAGGTTGATGGCTAAAAAATACTCAAAAATACAATTAAAGTCATTTTGACAAAATATGCAAACGTTAATGACCAAATTTATCATTAAACATTTTACTTATTCTAAAGACATTGTGGTTAAGAGGTAGCCAGAAAAAGTCTAAAAACGTTAGTATAAAAAAATCCTCCAATTCTCTTCCTCTCCGCTTTATTATAAATTACTTGATGATTATTAGGAAAAATGGGATCTCACGAATGCAATGGAAGGAGTAGAATTAGATGATGCAGTTCTACAAGGGCAGGCAGAGATATGGCGTTACATCTACAGCTTGGCAGATTCCATGGCGCTTAAGTCTGCCGTGGAGCTCCGCATAGCTGACATAATACACTCTCATGGTGGCGCTGTCACTTTGTCGCAAATAGCTTCATGCATTAATGGCGGCCTTACTTCACCCAGCATCTCCGCCCTTGCTCGCATAATGAGATTGCTCGTTCGCAGAAAGATTTTTACCATCCACCATCCTCCAGACGGTGGAGATCTCTTATACGACCTCACTCACTCATCGAGATGGCTTTTACATGATTCGGAGAAAACTCTGGCGCCCATATTACACATGGTGAACCATCCAATGCATATGGCTCCTTGGCACTACATTAGCCAATGCGTGAAAGAAGGTGGCAATGCCTTCAAGAAAGCTCATGGGTGTGAGATATGGGATATGGCATCTCGGAATCCTGATTTCAACAAGCTTTTTAACGATACCATGGCTTGTGCATCCAAGGTCAACACTAGTGTAATCCTGTCGAGTTACAAAGAAGGGTTGAGCTCCATTGGATCGTTGGTTGATGTCGGAGGTGGAACTGGAGGCTTTATATCAGAGATGGTCAAAGCATATCCACACATCAAAGGTGTTAACTTTGATTTGCCGCATGTCGTCTCGACGGCACCAGCATACGATGGGGTCTCCCATATTGGTGGTGACATGTTTCATGCCATTCCAAAAGCTGATGCAGTCATTATGAAGGTACTTACTTAAATCATAAATTTAAATCCGTTTTTCGTGGAGCATAATATCAAGAAAAGTTATACCAATATTGTAACTGGAGAAAGACCATTATCGTTTTTATTTCTTGTAATTGTGAGAGTGAAAACACATGATTTAAGGTATAAAAATCAAAGTAGTCCGGTATCAAGAAAATTTATATAAATATTTAAATTTCACATGAAAGATCTATTAATCATATTTTATTAAATGAAAATAATATTAAGTGGAATTAAATATATCAATTCAATAAAGTAATAAATTTTTAATTAATTAAATATTCTATTATTAATTTGGAACATCATTAATTTATAAATCAATTACGTAAATTTAGTAAGTCATGATAAATTAATTAATTAAATCTGATAACTGATATTAATTAATTGAACTTGTCGATTGATAAACTTCATAATTAATCAGGTGGAAGAATCTAAAATAAAAGATGCATAAAAATAATAATGCATGCACCGACTATACATCTTTTAATTTTTATTGATTTGATCATCACATTCCTTTTTAAATATAATTCTCACTTTATTTATTTGATAGGAATTCACAATATGAATTCTATGGTAGGTTTACAATAATTATCTTTTTATAACAACATTTTGTTATAGGTATATAATAACTACCTCTCTATAACAAGCAAAATCTTGACAAACAAATGGGGTTGTTATAGATATGTTTGGTTCAAATTGATGTTTAAACCAATTAATTTTTCATATTAAAAAAACCTATTTGTACGGACTATCTCAATAAGGTAAAAATACCATAAAGGTTCCCATAATAGGAGTCAGATTGCATTTTTTCCTCTCTACTTACAAAATAGGTAAATTAATCCCTATATGTTTGTTTAAAGAGAAAATTAATTATGTTGTTATAAATAGCATCCATTTCTATTGCTAGAAATTGGTCACTATATGTCAGCCTCACGTATACGTGGTGTGTCTAGTTATTCTATCCAGTATGGTAGTTTTTTACAATACAAATAGACAAAACTTTTAACAAAAAAAGTAATTTGCTCTTTTATCTAATGTATAAAAAACAATTTATCGTGCTCTAAAAGTAACCGAACCCCTAAAATGAAAAATTTTCTATTTAGATATTTAAGTTTTAATCAAGTTTCAGCACTACTTAGAATGGTTAGCAACATATTTAAAGTAATATTAATTAAAAGACAACAAGTAGATATTGATTTTTTGTATGTTTATTATTTGCAGTGGATATTGCATAGTTGGAGTGATGAGGAATGCATACAAATATTAAGGAACTGTAAGAAAGCAATACCAAGAGAGAATGGGAAAGTGATAATTGTTGAAATAATTTTGAAAGAAGATGGAAGTGGAGTGTTCGATGAAATTGGATTCTTGTTTGACCTCGTAATGATGACACATGCCAATGGAAAGGAGAGAACAGAGGTGGAATGGAAGAAAATCTTGGAAGGAGGAGGCTTTTCTCACCACAAAATCATCAACATTCCTGCCTTGGTTTCCATCATTGAGGCTTATCCTGATGATGAATAGCTTTTTAGCATAATGCCAGCAGTGGGGATCTAATTTCCTATTTTATCAATCTTCCTTTATGATATGATCATTTAGGCATCAATAAATGTATGTGATTGTGTTATTCTCTCTCTTTTTATTTGTTGTATACTAAAATATAATAATTTCGAACCTCGTGTTGATCTGATAATTAAGGGTGTTTATTGTTTTAGGTATGATTTGGATTCGAGTCGCATCAATCGTGTTGTTGTTAGGGCTTTGCCCTCTCTTTGTAATTCACCAAAAAAATATAATAGCCTTATGAATCATATGAATGTGTAAAATTAGAAATTAAAGATTGTGTTTGTTTGATTAAAAATAGTTATAAAAAATGAATATTAAAAAATAGATTGGTTTAAGTTAGAATTAATTGAATTTTGGTTTCAATTAATTTGAAACTATTTCTATTTGAACTTTTAAAATTTTGGCATATTTGGATATCACTTATGTTTGTTTTTGAATAATAATAATAAGATACAAATACTAGGTCAAGATTTTTCTCTCTAACTTCTCCAAAGATACAGTGTTTTCTTGTGGTTGGGAAGAGGGGAAGAGGTGGCTTTGTTTTTGCAATTATGTCGAAGGATGAGATCTCGTTGTTAGAGGAAGAGATGGTTCAGCTCTCTGTAAAGAGTTCTATGTTGGTTCCTGGGGATCGTCCTACCTTGGTCAGTTCTGTATGACGAAGCGTTCTGTTAATCTCGATAGTTTTCGAGCGCAGATGAAAAATGTATGGAAAACTAAGAAGAAGTTTGAGATCAAGAGAGCAGGGCAAAATTTATTTCTGATTGAATTTGAAGACCCTGATGATTTAGAGTTAATTTTGGAAGGAAGACCTTGGCTCTTCCATAAGCAAGTATTTAGTAGGTTATCTGAAACTGTTAATCGTGCTAGAATTAAACTTGTGGAGACCCCTCTTTGATTAAAAGTTGGTCCGTGCCCCCCGGAATGTGATAAATAAGACCTGGCACACGCAGCTGGCTCTACCTTTGGTGGAATTATTCGATCTGAGTTGTTAGGAGATTTTTGTCGTTTACGTATTCAGGTAGATGTTCGAAAGCCGTTAAGAAGGGGTATCTTTGTGTTGGTTGATTCTAAAATCAAGTCATGGGTGTCTTTCAAATATGAAAATCTACCGACCTTTTGCTTTAAGTGCGGCCAGATGGGTCATGGATTTCAATTTTGCGAGTTGTTAACTAACGAAGAGAAAGAAAGGCCTGTGGATGATTTTCCGTTCTCTGCGGCGTTAAGAGCTGGGTCAAGTTTGGTTGGGAGGGAGATTTTCCAGGTTAAATCATTAATTAACAATTCCATGCCCCAGCGCCAGTATACGGGTGTGGGGGAGGATGCTTGTGACGTTGGGGGCTTCCCAGGAATAGGTTCATTCGGTGATAAGGATGTGGGGCCCTCTAAACACTCTACCGATAATTTGAATGTAGAGTATACTGCTTTCAAGGTGAGTTCATCGGATGTGAGGTGTGGCGCTGATGCCCGAAATTTCAGCACAATTGAATGTTACCAGAGATAGTGTTGGATTAAAAGAGGGTCTTCCAAATGTGTTTGAATTCTCAACTAAGGAAGCTGGTTTCGATAAATCTGTTTTTAACATGGACTCTATGACTGGTATGATGCAGGATAATTTTAATGGGGATTCTTCTAGACAGCAACTAAAAGGCAGCCCTCCTATTTTATCATTATCTAATGATAGCTCGGTGGAAAAGAAGGGTGTAGCTGGTAGTGTTTTGGTTGATTTTAATAATAAGGTGGGTCATCCGGAGTTAGCCCACGTGGAGAGTAACCAGTTGGTGGATGGCAAAGCAAGGCCCAATTGTCCTAAATGGAAAAGAAAGGCGCGAAATCTTAGTGGAAATTCAGTTATTTCATCGAATGTACATGGCAAAAGGAAACTGGATCTTGTGGGTTTGGATGGTTCAGAATTGGAGGCTGATGTTTCAAAAAAATTCCGAATGAATATTTCCTCAAATTCAGCGCTTGTAGTTAGTGTTTTAAATAAGGACATGAATCTGGCAATTGTTGACAGTAATATGTTTGATGGTGATACTAAATCTGGGATTTTCGATAGTGGATGTGCAGATTTTAGCTCAACCTATTTTAATTTTTCGGCGGCTGCCAAGGAGCAGACCGCCCGGTCGCCATGAAACTCTTAGTTTGGAACGTCCGTGGATCGGGGAATCCACGGGCCGTTCGTAGCCTTCGGCATAATCCTCGGGTAGTCTTTCTTATGGAGACTAAACTTAACAAAGTTCAAATGGAAAAAGTTAGAAGAAGTTATGGTTTTTTAAATGGCATTGATGTTCCCGCTAATGGCTCAAAAGGCGGGCTCTGTTTAGCTTGGAAGGATAGTGTGTCTCTTTGTTTAAAATCCTTTTCGGGCAATCATATTGATGCTATAGTTGAAAGTGTTAATAAGGGCGAGCAATGGAGATTTACAGGTCTTTATGGGTCTCCGTACGCAAATGATAGAGAGACATCTTGGGACCTATTACGCCAGCTAGGGTAGGATCAAGGTTTTCCTAGGTGGTGTTCCAAGAGATGAACGACGAATGCAAGGTTTTCGAGAAGTTCTGGATGACTGTCAATTAGCTGATATTGGTTATAAGGGAGTTTGGTACACTTGGGAAAGAGGTAGGAGGGTTGAGACAAATATTAGAGAGAGACTTGATAGAGGGGTGGCTAATTCTACTTGGAGAGAGTTATTTCCTTTTGCATCAGTCTTACATCTTCCTCATTCCGTATCAAATCATTGCCCTCTGTTGATTAAATTAGAGATTGATGTCCCTTTCCTCTCAGAGAGAAATTTTCGTTTTGAAGCTTGGTGGGTTTTGGAAGAATCTTTCGAAAGAGAAGTAAATCCCTTAAATCCCTAAAATTTCTCCTTTCCCTCTCCTCCTCTCCTTTTATTTTATTCTTTTTGCTAATTTCATCGTTACTTTGAGAAAAAATTATAGAAATCCCAGGTATGAATTCATCCCATTTTTAATTTTTTTTAAACAAGCATGATATTTGATTTTTATTTTGTTGAAATTTCTGCATTCTCCATTCTATATTCATCCCATTGTTTGGGTCAATTATATTCGAGGCATCAAAGTTAAAAGTTTTGTTTTTAAGAGTGGGTTAGAAGAAGGACCCAAGGAAACTTCCCAGAACTTATACACTTACACATAGTGATATAACATCAAAACTTACCTTATCAATCTCGCAAACCATTAACAACTCTCAGGTAAATCTTTTTATCTCATCACAACCCGTTTCTTTAAGTTTTTTGTTTTTATTATTTAGAATAAAAAACAGGAGATTTGGGGTTTGATTGCAGTTGCAGGGTTGGCCGAACAAATTATACAGGGACGAAGTAGTGGTTAAATGGAAGAAAGTGAAGGAAAATATGTCACTACACGTCCATTGTCACATAAGCGGAGGTCCATTGTCACATAACTGGCCCAAACAGTCATGGAGAATGGAGAAATCCCAAAAAATAAAAATCAAATAGCATGCTAGCTAAAAAAAAAAGGAAATTAAAAATAGGATGAATTCATACTTGAGATTTCTGTAAATTTTTTCCCAAAGTAACGATGAAACTAGCAAAAAGAATAAAATAGGAGAGGAGGAGAGGGAAAGGAGAAATTTTAGGAATTTATGATTAAAAAATAATTTAAATGATGTGTGAATGACATGTAAAAATTAGTTCACATATCATTAAATGATTGGAAAGGGATATGAATGATGTGGCGTAATTGTTTCATTCAATCCTTTCTAGTCTAAATTGATTTTTAAAAATTTTTTAAACACCATGCATATCACAAACAAAAATTAATCAACTATCTTTGTCGAAACCATCTTTTTTTGGCGAACGACGTGTCTCGAAAAAAAATCATTTAAAATTGATAAATAATGGGAGTCGCCACCAATCCTTTATTCGGTGTGATTGGATCACCACAAAACGTTTTAAAAGCCGTTTTGAAAACATGTAGGTCTTCGAAATCCAGAAAAATAGGTTCGGGAGTCGATTACGCATGAGGAAGGGTTAGCACCCTCATGCGCCCAAATTGGTACCGTATTGACTATTTTCGGGTCCTAATTTGTGACATTTAAAAGTTCAAACTATGCTTAAAAAACGATCCTTGAATGCACGTGTTAAGTTTAAAAGAAATTGAGTTTGTTTGAAAATCTCGCTATTTCAGAGTGATCGAGGAAGAAAAGCTACGTCCAGTGAGTTAGGACACGACATTTCAAGATCCAGAAATAATGAGCTTTCCTTTGTAAAAGCTTTTGAAACTTTTGCGAAAAGGATATTTGATTATCTCGATTTGAAGAAAGGTTGCACCTAGTGAGTTAAGGCGTAATATTTCGGAATCGGAGATAAGGAAACATTGCCTCGATTAAGGGTATTCGATTATTTCGATTTGAAGAAAAATTACACCTAGTGAGTTAAGGCGCAAAGTTTCGAAACCCGAAATAAAAGAATATTGCCTCGATTTTAAAGTTTTTATGAAAAAAAGATAATTTCCAAAACATTGACTTGGCCTTTTTCTCAGTATCTCCTCAGGGAGCTAACCGCTTTATTGCTTCGACCTGCTTCTCAGTGTCTCATCAGGAAGCTGGGGTTCGAAGATTTGCTCACATCGAGCGTGGGTTTGGTTTAGTCTTCTTCTTAATATCTCATCAGGAAGATGACCACGTCGTCTGTCTTAATTCGCTTCTCTGTATCTCATCAGGAAGACGAATTTGGTTAACTTCTCAGTACCTCATCTGGAAGATTTGCTCGTTTCGAGCCTCGTTTGGGTCTTCTTCTCAGTATCTCATCAGGAAGATGATCCCATCACTGTTTCAATCCGCTTCTCTGTATCTCATCAAGAAGACGAATTTGGTTCACTTCTCAGTATCCCATCTGGAAGATTTGCTCATTTCGAGCCTCGTTTGGGTCTTCTTCTCAGTGTCTCATCAGTAAGATGATCCCATCACTGTTTCAATCAGCTTCTCTGTATCTCATCAGGAAGACGAATTTGGTTCACTTCTTAGTATCCCATCTGGAAGATTTGCTCGTTTCGAGCCTCGTTTGGGTCTTCTTCTTAGTGTCTCATCAGGAAGATGATCCCATCACTATTTCAATCCGCTTCTCTGTATCTCATCAGGAAGACGAATTTGGTTCACTTCTTAGTATCCCATATGGAAGATTTGCTCGTTTCGAGCCTCGTTTGGGTCTTCTTCTCAGTGTCTCATCAGGAAGATGATCTCATCACTGTTTCAATCCGCTTCTCTGTATCTCATCAGGAAGACGAATTTGGTTCACTTCTCAGTATCTCATCAGGAAGCTAACTGTTTATTGCTCCGATCTGTTTCTCGGTGTGTCGTCAGGGAACTAGGGTTCGAAGACTTGCTCACATCGTGCGTGGGTTTGGTTTGGTCTTCTTCTCAATATCTCATAAGGAAGATGACCGCGCCGTTTTGTGGATAATCGTAATTTGCCTTGTGATTGGGGTAAAGTTTTGGATTCCCGTATCTCCCTTGATGGTCTTAATGATTCATCCCATCATGTGGCGGGGATGTGACCTGGGAAATATGCTTCTATGGGCCTCTATGAGAATGTCATGATTTAGAATGAATTAAATGCTCCTAACTTGCATGAATGTGTATGATGAATGTCAGATTTGTTTATTATTAATCAGGTCAGCATGGTTTGTCGCCTGTCCCAAATTCTACTTTTGATGTGTTGCTCCGTCCTTTCTGGGTTGTTCCGGAAGTGCCTGCTTTCAAGCTTGTCTTCCAGTTGATGGTCTTGTTTAGGGCTTCTAGTAATTTTTGAAAACTCCAGAATAATGCTCGTAACTTTTGTATGATTTATTAGTTCATTACTCGTTATTTAGATGCAAAAATGCTTGGACAAACTTGCGCAAGAGACAAAGTCGTATTTCAAAAATTTAAAGGAGACGAAATTAAGAAAAAGAATCCAAGGAAACGATCATTAGTTTGAAAGTTGCCAAGTATACAAGGAAGAATAATTGGTTGCCCCAGCTATCACAAAATAAGCTATTCTGCGCTAACTGTTTGAGAATCACTCCTAATTTCTGATGTGTGCCTAAAAGATCTAGAGTGCTTTGTTGACATTTCAAGTTGTCACCTTCCTTTCTCTCGTCGACCCGTTCTTCGGTCTTGAGCCGCCCTTTGCGGGTTTTCAACTCGAAGTCCCCTTGGTTCCAGAACGCCCTTTGCGAGTTTTCATCCTGGTTTTTTTTTTTTAGAACACCTTTTGCGGGTTTTCAACTCAATTCTTATTTGGTTTCTAGGCGAAGTATTTTTTTACCCAATCTGAATTGACGGGGTTGTACAGCTCCTTGCCGTCCATCTCTGTTAAAATGAGAGCTCCTCCTGAGAAAGCTTTTTTTTACCACGTAGGGCCCTTCCCAATTGGGCATCCATTCAGAAATCTTTATGTATGGGAAGTATCTTTTTTCAAAACTAGATCTCCCTCATAGAATTCCCTGGGACGAACTTTTTTGTCGTAAGCTCGCATCATTCTTTTCTGGTACATTTGGCCGTGGCGAATGACTTTTAATCTCTTTTCCTCGATTAAATTCAACTGGTCATATCGAGCCTGGACCCATTCAGCCTCGTTAAGTTGAAGCTCCGTTAAGACTCGAAGGGAAGGTATTTCAACCTCAATAGGCAAGACTGCTTCCATACCGTATGCCAACGAGAATGGCGTTGCCCCAGTAGAAGTTCTGACTGAAGTTCTGTAGGCAAAGAGGGCAAATGGTAATTTTTCGTGCCAGTCCTTGTAAGTCTCAGTCATTTTGGCCACAATCTTCTTGATATTCTTATTAGCTGCCTCCACAGCCCCATTCATTTTTGGGCGATAGGGAGAAGAATTATGATGCTTAATCTTGAACTGTTCACAAACTTCTGCTATCGTACTGTTGTTCAGATTGAGGGCATTGTCGGATATGATCCTTTCAGGCATCCCATATCGGCAAATGATTTCTTTTTTCAAGAACCTGCTAACCGCAGACTTGGTAACATTCGCATATGAGGTTGCCTCTACCCATTTAGTGAAATAGTCAATCACCACAAAGATGAATCTATGGCCATTGGAAGCCATTAGAGAAATTGGCTCGATGACATCCATGCCCCACATAGAAAAAGGCCAGGGAGAAGTCATGACATACAGATGTGATGGAGGTACATGGATCTTGTCTCCATAGATCTGGCATTTATGGCACTTCTTGGCATAATTGATGCAATCTCCCTCCATACTAGACCAGTAATACCCGAATCTCATTATTTACCGGGCCATCGTGAAACCGTTGGCGTGTGTCCCACAAATGCCTTCGTGAACCTCTTTTAAAATCTTTTTTGCTTCAATTGCATCGACACACCTCAGCAACACTTGATCTTTTCTTCTTTTGTACAAGATTTCGTCCAAGACATATTCACTGGCCAGTCTTCGTAGTATTCTTTTTTTATTTTTCGATGCTTGTTCGGGATACTTTTGATCTCTCAAAAACTGAATAACATTCTGGTACCACGGATGATCATCTTTCTCCTCTCCATCCTCTGTTTCAATGTCGTAACAATGAGCAGGAGCTTCATAGATACTCATCTGAATGGGCTTTACATTTTCCGTCCTACTCACTTTAATCATTGAGGCTAGAGTGGCAAGAGCATCTTCCATCTGATTCTCTTCCCGTGAGAGGTAATGAAATGTGACGTCATCGAATTCGGTGATCAACTCAAGAACCAATTTGCGATAATCCATTAACTTGAAATCCCTGGTTTCCCATTCTCCTTTTAGTTGATAGATTACCAATGCAGAGTCTTCATAAATCTCCAAGATTTTGATTCTTCGTTCTATGGCCGCACGGATTCCCAATATACATGCTTCGTATTCAGCCATATTATTCGTGCAATCAAAATCAAGCTTGCTGATGAAAGGGTAATGATCTCTCTCTGGTGATACCAAGACTGCTCCGACCCCATTGTCTGTGGCGTTTGAAGCTCCATCGAAATTCATCCTCCAAGGTCGTTCTTTCGTGTCTTCCTCTTCAGTAGTCGCAACATACATTAAATCCTCATTCGAGAAATCGAAGTCTATAGGCTCATAGTCTTCTAAAGTCCTACTTGCTTGGAAGTCTGCTATCGCACTTCCTTTTATTGCTTTCTGATTGACATAGACTATGTCGAATTCAGAGAGCAAGATTTGCCATCGAGCTAATCTCCCATTTAATGCTGCTGACTCCATCAAATACTTCAGAGGATCCAATTTTGAAATCAACCAAGTGGTGTGATATAGCACGTATTGTCTTAATCTACGTGTAGTCCAGACGAGTGCACAACATAATTTCTCAATAGGCGAATATCGTGTCTCGTAATCAGTGAATTTCTTGTTGAGATAATATATCGCTCTTTCTTTCTTTCCAGATTCATCATGTTGGCCTAGTACACATCCCATGGAATTTTCAAAGACCGTTAAGTACATGATCAATGGTTTATTAGGAATCGGAGGTACCAAGATGGGAGCCTTGGATAAATAGTTTTTAACTTTATTAAAGGTTTCCTGACATTCATCATCCCATACACCCGGGTTGCGCTTTCTAAGCGAACGAAAGATAGGATCGCATTTCTCAGTTAATTGCGAGATGAACCGAGCAATGTAGTTTAGTCTTCCTAAAAAACCTCGAACTTCTTTTTGAGTGCTGGGCGGTGGTAATCCCTGTATAGCTTTGACTTTATCCGGGTCAATTTCAATTCCTTTTTTGCTGACCACAAAACCTAACAATTTTCCTGAAGTGGCCTCGAAAGTGCATTTGGCTGGATTCAACTTCAGTTGATATTTTCTTAGCCTTCCAAACAACTTTCTCAGGATTCTTACATGTTCCTCCTCCGTCTGAGATTTCACAATCATGTCATCGACGTAAACCTCAATCTTTTTGTGCATCATGTCATGGAACAGGTCACCATAGCCCTCTGATAAGTCGCCCCTGCATTCTTGAGTCCGAAGGGCATCACCTTGTAACAAAATGTTCCCTATAGCGTGATAAAAGTGGTTTTGGTCATATCCTCATGGTCCATCCTTATCTGGTTATACCCAGAGAAACCATCCATGAAGGAAAACAGGGAATGTCCTGCCGTATTGTCAACTAGAGTGTCGATGTAGGGTAAAGGAAAATTATCCTTTGGGCTAGCTTTATTTAAATCTCGATAGTCCACACACATACGCACCTTTCCATCTTTTTTGGGAATGGGGACTATATTAGCTACCCATTCAGAGTATTTAACCACCTGGAGGAAACCGGCGTCAAATTGTTTCCTGACTTCTTCTTTTATGTTTAACAACACATCCGGTCTCATCCTCTGAAGTTTTTGCTGCACAAGCATGTTTTCTTCCTTTATAGGGAGTTTATGCACCATAATGTCGGTACTTAAGCCGGGCATATCTTGGTAAGACCATGCAAAAATATCTTGGAATTCTTGAAGCAGCTCGATCAGATTCCTTCTAGTTTCTGCGGAGATACTTGTCCTGATTTTCACCTCTTTCTCTTCGTCTTCGTGCCTCAGATTAATAACTTCCGCCGGGTCAGAATGAGGCAGGATTTGTTTTTCTTTCCGTTCCATCATTCTTAACAGATCCGAAGGTAAATCACAATCTTGCTTATCTTCAAAGTCCTAAAGTTCTTCCAAACACATATCTTGCTAGAAGTGGGGTTCCAAGTTAGCGTCAGGATTGCTCATATTATTGATATCCGAGAATTCTGAGGAAATCTTAAAAATTACAGGGAGTTCCTCCACGGTCCAATTATTTAAGGTGCTTCCTGGAGCACACGGGCCAATCCTTGATGGATCCCCTTCCTTTCCTTCATCAGATATAGCATTAACGCCTAGGTCTTTTACGATGACTTCCTTGGTTCCAATTGTCCCTTGCTTCTTTTCTTGCTGGTTGATCACTTCTCCTGAGACGAAAGTCTCATGGATGTACGGGAAAATCATGGGTTCCCACGAGATGTCCCTTCCAGCTAGTCTGGCCCTCCTTCTTTCTTGCCTATTCTCCAACTCTTTTATCTTTTGTTTTGCGTCTGGCTTGTATCCCAGGCCATAACGATCCCGTTTTTCTATTAGCATTGGCACATCAACTCTTCCTTAGAGGTATTTTCCCAGTCTTTTCCAAGGTCTCGCTCCTTTTCCAATTGTCAATTTCAAAACCATCCTGGTGGTCGATGATATTGTAGGCACCGATATTTTCCTCCTTTCCGAAATGAAGGTTGCATTGACAAACTCCAATGAGCAGAACGAGCATTCTATAGCCTCCTCGTCTATTCCCACGTAGGGTGAATCGCTTGTTATGGACGCGATTATTTCCTCCTCAGCATTAATCGTGATCAGCAGCCCTTCATTTATCAGCTTCACTTTTTGGTGCAAAGAGGAAGGTACTGCCCCAGCTGAATGGATCCATGGTCTTCCTAGCAGACAGTTATAAGTGGGCCTAATATCCATTACTAGGAAATCTACTTCATACGTGTTTGGCCCAATTTGAAGAGGTATTTCAATCCTCCCCATTACCTTCCTTTCTGTCCCATCAAATGCTCTTACTATGTTATTACACCCTTTCATGTAAGAGCTATCGATTGACAATCTTTGTAGTGTAGCTAGTGGTAGTACATTTAGGGCTGAACCGTTGTCTATGAGTACTCCTGGTAGCGTATACCCTTTATAGCGGGTAGTGATGTGTAAAGCCTTGGTGGATCCTATTCCTCCCGTTGGTATTTCATCATCGCTAAAAGAAATGAAGTTATCAGCACTCACATTATTGACCAATCGATCTAGTTTGCTGACGGAGATGTCATTTGCTACATAGGTTTCGTTAAGCACCTTCATTAGTGCGCTTCGATGAGCTTCTGAGCTTAAGAGCAATGACAAGATTGATATACGAGCAGGCTGTTTGTATAGTTGCTCTACCACACTGTATTCCCTATGTCTTAAGAACTTTAAAAACTCCTTTGCCTCATTCTCAGTCACAAGCTCGGTGATGGGTGCTTCCGGCTTGTTGGTCGTTCTTTTCTTAGGCTCACACATTCTAGCTTTCTCTTTATTGACCTCTTTTTCTTCATTCTCAAGGTCATAATTCTTACCGCTTCGGGTAACAAAGTTAACGTCCTTCCTATGTTCCCCCTCCTTTGGCACGGTCACATTGCAATTGTAACTCCATGGGACCTTTCTGCTGTCTTTGTAAGGAAACGTTGCGGGCTTTTGTATAATAATACGGGGGATTGTTTGTTCTCTTGTCATGCCACGGATAATCACCTTAGGACGATTGCTTCCATAAGTCTTAGATGTCCCGTTTTCAGAGGCGCAAACATCACTAGCTTCCACTCCCTCTTCGAAGAATTCCAGCTCTCAGTTATCCATCATCCTTTGGACCACGGCTTTGAACTCGATGCAACTTTGAATTTTATGCCCTTTGACGGTGTGAAATTCGCAATGGTCATCATCTCCGATTATCATACTCTCTTTATTGCTCAAGATTATCCCTTCTTTAACCAGCTTCTGTCATACCCATCGAAGTGGGGACTGGATTTCTTCAATATTTCTCTTAATTTTCCAGGCTCTTTCTTCCAACAAGGCATTCACCCCTTGCTCTGGGTGATTAGGCATAGAATTTCCAACTATATTGGGTTTTACTGGCTTTTCTAACTTCACGATCCCATGTTCTATGAGTCCTTCGACTCGTCTTTTAAAAGCGGGGCAGTTTTCAATCGAATGCCCTTCTGCCCCTGCATGGTATTCGCAGTGAGCTTTTGTATCATACCAAGTCGAAAATGGGGGTTTGTATGGTCTTACATGCTGAGGAGCTACCTCATGTGCATCGTATAATATTTTGTAGAGTTCCCCATATGACATTGGAAGGGGAGTATATTGAATTTTTTCCCTATTCAACCTAGTGCCTGTCCTCTACCGCAGGGCATTTTGACAATTGCCTATTGGAGTCTTTGGATGACTTGTCACGAAGGGTCTGGCGTAACCAGGTCTGTATATGCTTGCATTGTTGATCTCGTTATCCCTACTCCTAGGGGCAGGCCTTTTGGGGCTTTCTTCGGTCTCAATCTTACCAGCTTTGATCGCATTTTCAATCATTTCCCCCAACATGACCATGTCGGAGAAACTCTTGGTAGCGTTTCCTAGCAGATGATTTAGGTAAGAAGCCTTGAGTGTATTGACGAATAACATTGTTGTCTCCTTTTCTGTTAACGGTGGCTGTACTTGTGTTGCCACCTCTGTGCATATGTTCTAAAGCTTTCATTTGACTTCTTTTCCATGTTCTGTAATGTAAGCCGGTCAGGGGCTATTTCTATTACATGGTCATATTGTTTTAAGAAAGCTTGTGCCAAGTCTTTCCACGAATGGATTTTTGATCGGCTCAGTTGATTATACCATCTGATCGCCGACCCGACCAGGCTATCTTGAAAACAATGAATTAACAGTTGGTCATTATGTACATGCCCTACCATCTTTCTGCAGAACATGGTTAGGTGAGCTTCGGGGCAGCTCGTCCCGCTATATTTTTCAAATTTCGAAGCTTTGAATTTGGGAGGGAGTACTAATTCTGGAACCAAACTTAGCTCTTTGGCGTCCACCCCATAGGCAATTTCAATCCCTTGTATCACGTCAATTTTCTCTTCTAAACGCCTGTATTTTTCTTCTATTTGCCTGGGAAGATATTCTTTTATCATTTCGTCAAAGTCCGGAACACCCAAATTTACGGCATTATCCTCTGGGTTTGACCCTAATCCAGTTGGATAATTAGCCGGTCGTGACGTGCCCGTGGCTGGTTGCTGTGCCCTTATGGTAACAGTGGGCTCCCGTACCGGTATTTCTTACGACACTGAGTTATGAAGGGGAGCAAAGCCTAGGGGGACCATCGGGTCCTCTTCTTCCTCAATGACTGAGCTTTTCCCTTTGTCAGCCATGCTTTGTTTTACTTGTGATAATTCGTTCATCAGGCTCTTTTGTACTTCCATGAATTGATTCTTCATTTCTCTACACATCATGCTCATTTGCTCTTGGATGTGTTCTTGCATCTGGTCTTGTAATTCCTTTTGAATTTGTTCAAGTCTCTGTTCCATGGCTTTAGTTTTCTTTCGAGTATTATAACGATGTGAGTTTTCAATGGTTATTGATGTAGCTTTGGATCGTGAATTTTAATGAGTTAGAATTGTTATGCAGAAGTATACAAAATTGTGACATAAATATGATGCATGCATGTAAGAGAAAGGTATTGACTTATAATTCACTTTCCATTTAAAAAACTTTATTTGGATAACAAGTTTCTTATCATAAAGTAAATTACATAAACGGTTTTGCTTTAATGCTCAGTGCCTTGACTTTTTTAAGGAGTTTTGATAGCTTCTGCCCTCGTTCAGTCTTCGTCTCGTACTGTACTCTTAACTCTTCTGCTTCAACTGCCAGGATCTGCACGTGGTCAGCTACTCCGCGGATTTGATTTAAAGCTTCACCCATGACATAATCCCTTTCTCTAACTTCCTTTTGAGTTTGCTGAAGATGCCAATCATTTGTATCCAACGTTCTTTCCAGAATCTCAATTCGTATTTCACTATTCTGTAAAGAGACCTTTAACTCTTCCACCCTCTCATTTAGTCTCTTAATCTCGGCTCGGCCTGCCTTTAACTCCATTACTGAATTCCGGCTACGATGCCTATACAAGGACTCCTCCAACTCTCCTACATGAGCTTTTAATTCAGCTACTTCGGCTTGGCTTTCCAGAAGGCTGCCCTTCATAGCATTTTCCTGGACTTGGGCGTCTTGGAATTTGTTTTTCCAGTGACTTGTTTTATTTTTCTCTTCGTGGATTTCCTACTGCCATTGCTCTGATGTCTTACCCAAACCGGCGGTTATCATTGATAATCAAAGTTTTTTATAGTCCTTCTTTAGGCTGCTCAGATATTCTTCAGCCTTATTCTTCTCTTTCCTTAATTTTTCCGCCTCCAGCTTCTGAACATCAACGTATAGTCCTAAGAGCACCTTCTCTTCTTCCAGTTTTTCTATCACTTTCCCCATCTTAGTATTTTTCTTTTCAAAATCCTGTTTAATTATCTCTAATTCAGTTGGAACTACCTGCAAGTGTTCTTCAATTGGGCGGACAATCTCCGGGTTTGGCACGGGAATGTTATCATTGATCCTTCTGTTTCTCCACCAATCATACTCTTCAGTCATCATGGGATTGGCGTCGAATGCTTTCATTTTTCGGACCTGGTTCCACGCATTTGAGATTTCCCGAATCCTTTTCTTATTATTTTCTCCTCGGTACACGAATTCACATTGAGCTATCCCCTGCGTCGCGGGTATGAACTGTCTTGATCTGTATTGTCTTGAAACTAGTAACAGTGCATATCCAGTTGCTCCCCATATCCCGGCTAATGGGACCCAGTCGAGATCTCCGCATTAATATAATATTTCATCAGGAATAAACCATGGTGCTTGCCACTCTATGTCTTCGTCTTTGAGGCTTTGAAGTATGGCCATCCATTTTTCTTCTGAGAAGCTTTCTCGTCTCTGTGTGGCCACGAACTCTTTTAAAGGGGAGTAATCTTTAGACAAGTACTAATAGGAGACTTTTTCTGTTTTCCAAAAGTGACTATGAAAACATACCATCAGTAGCGGTGCGCAGGCGATAAATCGACCTTCGCCCTCCTTTCTGCATGCATTCAGGGATCTGAAAGTTTCAGCTAGTATAGCCGGGACAGGTGTCACTCTTTTACTTAATCTATCAAACAAATCTATGACTGCGTCCTCTATATGTCCCAAGGCTTTTGGAAAAATGACCAACCCATAGATACTTAGGGCTAAAATGTCGATCTTCTTCTTCGCATCTGGATGGGCCCATATTAAATCTCCCAGGCTCTTCCATGTGATGCACTTGTTATCGCCCTTGACCTTAACTCGAGCTGCAACCCACTGTTCGCTCATGCCTGTGATGTTTATTAATCTTTTAACCATGGTTGGAAGATTCGGAGCTCTAGAGTAGGCCTTATCTACTGACACCTTCGGACAACGGAGCAGAGTGGTGTATTCTTCTATCGTCGGTGTCATGTCTATATTCCCGAAGGTGAATCAATTGTAGGCCGAATTTCAATACTGTGTTAAGGCTCTAAAGAGGGATTTATCCACCTTAACTTCACACAAATACGGAAAATCTCCGTATTCTTGGTAAAAGATTTGCTTCACGTTATTGTCCCAACTGTCCCAGATCTCCTTCAATTCGAGCATATTATTTTGAGCCGTGCTGATCCTAGTGTAATCCCAAAGCTCGGACTCATATCCTTCCGCTAAGCTGTCTCTTTTTTGGCGTTGAGTCTCCTCCGACCACATGCGCACGACCATATTGTCCTCTACTTTATCAAAGTACTTGTTTTCCATGATTAATTCTCTTATCGGTAACTGAACTTTTGAGTTTGTACCTTCTCTATGTATGATGATGAAATGCGATGCAGAAAGAGACAGAAATAACTCAGTTAGTGAAACGCAACAATATCAAAATACAAATGAAGCATAGAACCTAAGAGTCTAATTTGGAAGGTTACTAAATGGTTTAACATAACTCCTTTTAAGGCAAGTTTCTATGTCTTACTACATGTGGTTTTAGGCTCTAAAGTAAAGGTACCCATACCAGCAGATTCCTCAATCCTCACCCATTACAGGATCATACAGATGAGTTCGATTTAGGGGGACGCATTTCCCACATGTTTGCACAGAAGTGAAAACTTCACGAAAATAAGGGTACTTTGTAATCCCGAAAGCAATCCACTATCCTGCACGGAGGTGAAGACCTCACGAAGGAGTAGTTTCAGGCTTCCACTTATTAGGGTAATATCAATATGCAGATGTATGCAAATATACACTAGCAATATCACATAATATAGTGTCACAAAAAGGTGTCGAGGATCTCATATCAAACAAAACTGAAGCTTTTAAAAGTTTCTAAAGAATACCCGAAAATAATCAATTTGGCTTGACTCTCATTTATTTTAAAGTCCCCAGTGGAGTCGCCAGCTGTCGAAACCATCCTTTTTTGGCGAACGACGTGTCTCGAAAAAAAATCATTTAAAATTGATAAATAATGGGAGTCGCCACCAATCCTTTATTCAGTGTGATTGGATCACCACAAAACATTTTAAAAGCTATTTTGAAAACATGTAGGTCTTCGAAATCCAGAAAAATAGGTTCGGGAGTCGATTACGCATGAGGAAGGGTTAGCACCCTCATGCGCCCAAATTGGTACCGTATTGACTATTTTCGGGTCCTAATTTGTGACATTTAAAAGTTCAAACAAAGCTTAAAATATGATCCTTGAATGCACGTGTTAAGTTTAAAAGAAATTGAGTTTGTTTGAAAATCTCGCTATTTCAGAGTGATCGAGGAAGAAAAGCTACGTCCAGTGAGTTAGGACACGACATTTCAAGATCCAGAAATAATGAGCTTTCCTTTGTAAAAGCTTTTGAAACTTTTACGAAAAGGATATTTGATTATCTCAATTTGAAGAAAGGTTGCACCTAGTGAGTTAAGGCGCAATATTTCAGAATCGGAGATAAGGAAACATTACCTCGATTAAGGGTATTCGATTATTTCGATTTGAAGAAAAATTGCACCTAGTGAGTTAAGGTGCAAAGTTTCGAAACCCGAAATAAAAGAATATTGCCTCGATTTTAAAGTTTTTATGAAAAAAAGACAATTTCGAAAACAAGCATGCGAATTTAACAAGAATAAGCAGTTAATGATGGATATTAAATAACGCGAAGCAAAATAAATGAGAGGACAAGTTATTCACGAAAGAAAACAGGGATGCAAAATGCAAGCGCAAAAAAAAAAGTTATTGAGAGAAGAATGATGTAATCTGAGTTCAAAACGAGACTTTTTGGATGCACGGAGGGGCAAAATGGTAGTTTTGGAAGGTTCGGAATCAAAAATAGGATTTTTGGAAGTTCGAGGGTAAAATGGTAATTTTTGAGAAGTTCGGGGTCAAAAATGGGATTTTTGGAAGTTCGGGGGTAAAAATGGTAATTATTAGAAGATTCAAGGTTAAAAATTAGATTTTTGGAAGCTCGGGGGTAAAACGGTAATTTTAAAAAGATTCGAGGTTAAAAATGGGATTTTTGGAAGTTTGAGGGTAAAATGGTAATTTTTGGAGAGTTCGGGGCTAAAAATGGGATTTTTGAAAGTTAGGGGGTAAAATGGTAATTTTTGGAAAGTTCGGGGTCAAAAATGGGATTTTTTGAAGTTTGGGGTAAAATGGTAATTTTTGGAAAGTTCGAGGTCAAAAATGGGATTTTTGGAAGTTCGGGGATAAAATGGGATTTTTGGAAAGTTTAGGGTCAAAAATGGGATTTTTGGAAGTTCGTGGGTAAAATGTAATTTTTAGAAGGTTCGGGATCAAAAATGGGATTTTTGGGAGTTCGAGGGTAAAATGGTAATTTTTGGAGAGTTTAAGGACCTCCGGAGTAATAAAACCAAAGACGGATGACACGTGGCAGCCCCTCATGCATCCTGAAGTCAGAGGACTATTTTTAAAACCACGAAAAATTTATGGGGCAATTTTGAAACTAAAGCAAACTTGATTTAAGGATCAAATTAGAACAGATTAGAAATGAAGGGGACCATTTGCGAAAATAAGCCAAAATCATGACACGTGGCAGCTCCTGGTGCTTTTGAAAGGTCAAGGGATTAAATTAAAAAAACATGAAAATCATTGGGCCAATTTAAAAGTAATTAAAAGTACGAGAAGGACCTGATTGAAAATTTTGAAAAAAGCGGAATGACCGAATGCATAAATATACCAATAATTGAAAACACGCGGATCCTGAGCCGGGTCGAATCAGATCCAGTCCGGTTTTAGGGAAACTACGCCGTTTTCATGTCGAATACCCTCACCAAAACGTTGTCGTTTCAGTGAGGGTATTTAAAGCCTAAACCCTTTGAAAAAAACAGCCCTTTTTTCATTTTCTTAGTTTTCAGAAAAAAAACGAAACCCCCCTTCCATTTTCTCTCAAGTTTCCTCCGCGGCCGGCCAAGCTTCGGTTGGTCGACCCAAACGTCGGCCGTCGCGTGGGACCACACGCGCGCCACTGATCCCCGTGCGTGGTCATCGCGTGACGCTGCCTGGGGTTCTCCGGTACACGCGTCGCTGCCTTCGTCGATCACGCGCGGTCGTTCGCGTCTGTCTTCGACCGTCGACCACGGTTTAGAGGTAGAAACTCATCCTTTCGTCCCCTTTTTAAAAAAAAAACCTTTTAACAACTTTTATTCCCTCTTTTTGCAGATCCATGCACGAGGAGGCGATGACATCACTCCGACGCGAAGCTCCGGCGACGGTAGAATCGGCCGGGGGTAAGTCTTCCGTCCTTTCAGTTTTTCCTTTATTATTAATGTTTTTATTCTATTAAAAAAATATTTTAATCAAATCTTAGTTTTTTGTGTTTTGCAGATCTTGTGCGCGACAAGGTATAAGCGGCATTCGGCAGGGGCTCGATTTCCAGTGCCGACGGCCAGGGACAGCAGCTGACCGAAGATAAGTCTTCCGACTCTTCGTGTTTTTTTATTAATTATTAATATTATTATTATTAATATCAAAACATTTATTATTATTAATGATTATTAAGAAAAACTTATTTAATATTAATGGGGTCATTAGTATTATTATTAATATTAAAACAGTTATTAATATTAATAAAAGTTATTGAAACGTTTTGAAAAATAAAAAGGAATAAGTGACAGTAGTGGGTATTGAATGCATGCATCGAAACTGGAAAGGGCTTTAAATGATGGTAAATATTTATTGAGGATACCTGAATGCTTTAACGCTTAAGTGTTGTGATCTGATTTGCCTTCTGTTGCCTTTGTGCCTATTCAAGTAACCTTGCTTTGAATTGATCTCTGGAAATATTAGTATATACTGTATGCTGATTTCTTAATACTCAAAATCCAACCCTTACAACTGATAATTCATTTGGCTTTTATAGCCTGTTTTACAATCATTCTGTTTTATTTTATGTAACTAAATGCATATCTAATCTGCTTTCTCTTCTTGCAGGTTCGGCAGTGACGGTGGCAGCCGGTGGCAATGCAAGTTGGGGCTGAAGATGGTGACCAGCTACTGATGATGTGGCGGCCCCTGGTTGGCTGAAGGGGAGGCAACAGCAGCAGCACTTAGTAAATTCGGGCCAAAACTGTAGTTTGGGCTTTTGGGCCATTTGTAATTGAGTCATTTGTAATTGGACTTTGTTTTGAACTTTTTAATTGGACTTTCTAAATTTAATTTTATAATAAATTTAAATTTCAAATAAATTTAAATTTCAAATAAACTTAAATTTAAATAAATTCAATTTCCAATAAGTCCAGACAAATTTGGGTTTTAACAATCTTTTTATTTTTTCATAAGTCAAATTTATACTTCTACGTTATTTAAAATTTTATTTTGTTTCCAAATAAATTATTTAAATTTGAATCCAAGCTCTAGTACTTAAAATATACGACATTGCTTATTGTTTCTTATGTTTTATGTTTGGACCATCCAAATGTTATTCAACAGTTTGAATTAGAAAACGTCATTGCGTATTGTTTGATGTTTGTTATTCTAGAGATTTTGATTATTATGTTTTATATTGTGTTAGAAGATGTCATTGCTTACCATGTTTGTTCTTCGAGAGATTTTGATTAAAAGATTGAAAGTTTTACCTAATTTTAATAATAAATTTAATCACTATTGTTGACATATTTTTTAAAAAATGGTTTTAATTGTATTTTTTAATCTTTTTTTGTCATTAACCTTTGCTCTCTCTTTTTTTAATTTTTTTTTCTAATAGATTTAATGAAAGTATTATTTAAAAAAAGTTAATGAGGATGATGTGGAATTTCATATATGAAATATTTTTAATGAGATGTAATTTATTACTTAGATTATCCAATAAGATAATTACATGTGGAAAATAATAAAATAAATAAATAATCCATTAAATTGAAAAAATAAATCTTAATTTAAAGAAAATAAATGTAATTATATCTAAAAAAATTAACTCGATAGAAAAACTTCTCAGTAAGCAAATATATGAAAAATTGAAACCTTTAAAAAAAAAAAAGATTGCAACATTGAATTTATTCATTAAATCTGTTAAAAAAAAAAACATATTGAAAACAAGAACAAAGGTTGATGGCTAAAAAATACTCAAAAATACAATTAAAGTCATTTTGACAAAATATGCAAACGTTAATGACCAAATTTATCATTAAACATTTTACTTATTCTAAAGACATTGTGGTTAAGAGGTAGCCAGAAAAAGTCTAAAAACGTTAGTATAAAAAAATCCTCCAATTCTCTTCCTCTCCGCTTTATTATAAATTACTTGATGATTATTAGGAAAAATGGGATCTCACGAATGCAATGGAAGGAGTAGAATTAGATGATGCAGTTCTACAAGGGCAGGCAGAGATATGGCGTTACATCTACAGCTTGGCAGATTCCATGGCGCTTAAGTCTGCCGTGGAGCTCCGCATAGCTGACATAATACACTCTCATGGTGGCGCTGTCACTTTGTCGCAAATAGCTTCATGCATTAATGGCGGCCTTACTTCACCCAGCATCTCCGCCCTTGCTCGCATAATGAGATTGCTCGTTCGCAGAAAGATTTTTACCATCCACCATCCTCCAGACGGTGGAGATCTCTTATACGACCTCACTCACTCATCGAGATGGCTTTTACATGATTCGGAGAAAACTCTGGCGCCCATATTACACATGGTGAACCATCCAATGCATATGGCTCCTTGGCACTACATTAGCCAATGCGTGAAAGAAGGTGGCAATGCCTTCAAGAAAGCTCATGGGTGTGAGATATGGGATATGGCATCTCGGAATCCTGATTTCAACAAGCTTTTTAACGATACCATGGCTTGTGCATCCAAGGTCAACACTAGTGTAATCCTGTCGAGTTACAAGGAAGGGTTGAGCTCCATTGGATCGTTGGTTGATGTCGGAGGTGGAACTGGAGGCTTTATATCAGAGATGGTCAAAGCATATCCACACATCAAAGGTGTTAACTTTGATTTGCCGCATGTCGTCTCGACGGCACCAGCATACGATGGGGTCTCCCATATTGGTGGTGACATGTTTCATGCCATTCCAAAAGCTGATGCAGTCATTATGAAGGTACTTACTTAAATCATAAATTTAAATCCGTTTTTCGTGGAGCATAATATCAAGAAAAGTTATACCAATATTGTAACTGGAGAAAGACCATTATCGTTTTTATTTCTTGTAATTGTGAGAGTGAAAACACATGATTTAAGGTATAAAAATCAAAGTAGTCCGGTATCAAGAAAATTTATATAAATATTTAAATTTCACATGAAAGATCTATTAATCATATTTTATTAAATGAAAATAATATTAAGTGGAATTAAATATATCAATTCAATAAAGTAATAAATTTTTAATTAATTAAATATTCTATTATTAATTTGGAACATCATTAATTTATAAATCAATTACGTAAATTTAGTAAGTCATGATAAATTAATTAATTAAATCTGATAACTGATATTAATTAATTGAACTTGTCGATTGATAAACTTCATAATTAATCAGGTGGAAGAATCTAAAATAAAAGATGCATAAAAATAATAATGCATGCACCGACTATACATCTTTTAATTTTTATTGATTTGATCATCACATTCCTTTTTAAATATAATTCTCACTTTATTTATTTGATAGGAATTCACAATATGAATTCTATGGTAGGTTTACAATAATTATCTTTTTATAACAACATTTTGTTATAGGTATATAATAACTACCTCTCTATAACAAGCAAAATCTTGACAAACAAATGGGGTTGTTATAGATATGTTTGGTTCAAATTGATGTTTAAACCAATTAATTTTTCATATTAAAAAAACCTATTTGTACGGACTATCTCAATAAGGTAAAAATACCATAAAGGTTCCCATAATAGGAGTCAGATTGCATTTTTTCCTCTCTACTTACAAAATAGTTAAATTAATCCCTATATGTTTGTTTAAAGAGAAAATTAATTATGTTGTTATAAATAGCATCCATTTCTATTGCTAGAAATTGGTCACTATATGTCAGCATCACGTATACGTGGTGTGTCTAGTTATTCTATCCAGTATGGTAGTTTTTTACAATACAAATAGACAAAACTTTTAACAAAAAAAGTAATTTGCTCTTTTATCTAATGTATAAAAAACAATTTATCGTGCTCTAAAAGTAACCGAACCCCTAAAATGAAAAATTTTCTATTTAGATATTTAAGTTTTAATCAAGTTTCAGCACTACTTAGAATGGTTAGCAACATATTTAAAGTAATATTAATTAAAAGACAACAAGTAGATATTGATTTTTTGTATGTTTATTATTTGCAGTGGATATTGCATAGTTGGAGTGATGAGGAATGCATACAAATATTAAGGAACTGTAAGAAAGCAATACCAAGAGAGAATGGGAAAGTGATAATTGTTGAAATAATTTTGAAAGAAGATGGAAGTGGAGTGTTCGATGAAATTGGATTCTTGTTTGACCTCGTAATGATGACACATGCCAATGGAAAGGAGAGAACAGAGGTGGAATGGAAGAAAATCTTGGAAGGAGGAGGCTTTTCTCACCACAAAATCATCAACATTCCTGCCTTGGTTTCCATCATCGAGGCTTATCCTGATGATGAATAGCTTTTTAGCATAATGCCAGCAGTGGGGATCTAATTTCCTATTTTATCAATCTTCCTTTATGATATGATCATTTAGGCATCAATAAATGTATGTGATTGTGTTATTCTCTCTCTTTTTATTTGCTGTATACTAAAATATAATAATTTCGAACCTCGTGTTGATCTGATAATTAAGGGTGTTTATTGTTTTAGGTATGATTTGGATTCGAGTCGCATCAATCGTGTTGTTGTTAGGGCTTTGCCCTCTCTTTGTAATTCACCAAAAAAATATAATAGCCTTATGAATCATATGAATGTGTAAAATTAGAAATTAAAGATTGTGTTTGTTTGATTAAAAATAGTTATAAAAAATGAATATTAAAAAATAGATTGGTTTAAGTTAGAATTAATTGAATTTTGGTTTCAATTAATTTGAAACTATTTCTATTTGAAGTTTTAAAATTTTGGCATATTTGGATATCACTTATGTTTGTTTTTGAATAATAATAATAAGATACAAATACTAGGTCAAGATTTTTCTCTCTAACTTCTCCAAAGATACAGTGTTTTCTTGTGGTTGGGAAGAGGGGAAGAGGTGGCTTTGTTTTTGCAATTATGTCGAAGGATGAGATCTCGTTGTTAGAGGAAGAGATGGTTCAGCTCTCTGTAAAGAGTTCTATGTTGGTTCCTGGGGATCGTCCTACCTTGGTCAGTTCTGTATGACGAAGCGTTCTGTTAATCTCGATAGTTTTCGAGCGCAGATGAAAAATGTATGGAAAACTAAGAAGAAGTTTGAGATCAAGAGAGCAGGGCAAAATTTATTTCTGATTGAATTTGAAGACCCTGATGATTTAGAGTTAATTTTGGAAGGAAGACCTTGGCTCTTCCATAAGCAAGTATTTAGTAGGTTATCTGAAACTGTTAATCGTGCTAGAATTAAACTTGTGGAGACCCCTCTTTGATTAAAAGTTGGTCCGTGCCCCCCGGAATGTGATAAATAAGACCTGGCACACGCAGCTGGCTCTACCTTTGGTGGAATTATTCGATCTGAGTTGTTAGGAGATTTTTGTCGTTTACGTATTCAGGTAGATGTTCGAAAGCCGTTAAGAAGGGGTATCTTTGTGTTGGTTGATTCTAAAATCAAGTCATGGGTGTCTTTCAAATATGAAAATCTACCGACCTTTTGCTTTAAGTGCGGCCAGATGGGTCATGGATTTCAATTTTGCGAGTTGTTAACTAACGAAGAGAAAGAAAGGCCTGTGGATGATTTTCCGTTCTCTGCGGCGTTAAGAGCTGGGTCAAGTTTGGTTGGGAGGGAGATTTTCCAGGTTAAATCATTAATTAACAATTCCATGCCCCAGCGCCAGTATACGGGTGTGGGGGAGGATGCTTGTGGCGTTGGGGGCTTCCCAGGAATAGGTTCATTCGGTGACAAGGATGTGGGGCCCTCTAAACACTCTACCGATAATTTGAATGTAGAGTATACTGCTTTCAAGGTGAGTTCATCGGATGTGAGGTGTGGCGCTGATGCCCGAAATTTCAGCACAATTGAATGTTACCAGAGATAGTGTTGGATTAAAAGAGGGTCTTCCAAATGTGTTTGAATTCTCAACTAAGGAAGCTGGTCTCGATAAATCTGTTTTTAACATGGACTCTATGACTGGTATGATGCAGGATAATTTTAATGGGGATTCTTCTAGACAGCAACTAAAAGGCAGCCCTCCTATTTTATCATTATCTAATGATAGTTCGGTGGAAAAGAAGGGTGTAGCTGGTAGTGTTTTGGTTTATTTTAATAATAAGGTGGGTCATCCGGAGTTAGCCCACGTGGAGAGTAACCAGTTGGTGGATGGCAAAGCAAGGCCCAATTGTCCTAAATGGAAAAGAAAGGCGCGAAATCTTAGTGGAAATTCAGTTATTTCATCGAATGTACATGGCAAAAGGAAACTGGATCTTGTGGGTTTGGATGGTTCAGAATTGGAGGCTGATGTTTCAAAAAAATTCCGAATGAATATTTCCTCAAATTCAGCGCTTGTAGTAAGTGTTTTAAATAAGGACATGAATCTGGCAATTGTTGACAGTAATATGTTTGATGGTGATACTAAATCTGGGATTTTCGATAGTGGATGTGCAGATTTTAGCTCAACCTATTTTAATTTTTCGGCGGCTGCCAAGGAGCAGACCGCCCGGTCGCCATGAAACTCTTAGTTTGGAACGTCCGTGGATCGGGGAATCCACGGGCCGTTCGTAGCCTTCGGCATAATCCTCGGGTAGTCTTTCTTATGGAGACTAAACTTAACAAAGTTCAAATGGAAAAAGTTAGAAGAAGTTATGGTTTTTTAAATGGCATTGATGTTCCCGCTAATGGCTCAAAAGGCGGGCTCTGTTTAGCTTGGAAGAATAGTGTGTCTCTTTGTTTAAAATCCTTTTCGGGCAATCATATTGATGCTATAGTTGAAAGTGTTAATAAGGGCGAGCAATGGAGATTTACAGGTTTTTATGGGTCTCCGTACGCAAATGATAGAGAGACATCTTGGGACCTATTACGCCAGCTAGGGTAGGATCAAGGTTTTCCTAGGTGGTGTTCCAAGAGATGAACGACGAATGCAAGGTTTTCGAGAAGTTCTGGATGACTGTCAATTAGCTGATATTGGTTATAAGGGAGTTTGGTACACTTGGGAAAGAGGTAGGAGGGTTGAGACAAATATTAGAGAGAGACTTGATAGAGGGGTCGCTAATTCTACTTGGAGAGAGTTATTTCCTTTTGCATCAGTCTTACATCTTCCTCATTCCGTATCAAATCATTGCCCTCTGTTGATTAAATTAGAGATTGATGTCCCTTTCCTCTCAGAGAGGAATTTTCGTTTTGAAGCTTGGTAGGTTTTGGAAGAATCTTTCGAAAGAGAAGTAAATCCCTTAAATCCCTAAAATTTCTCATTTCCCTCTCCTCCTCTCCTTTTATTTTATTCTTTTTGCTAATTTCATCGTTACTTTGAGAAAAAATTATAGAAATCCCAGGTATGAATTCATCCCATTTTTAATTTTTTTTAAACAAGCATGATATTTGATTTTTATTTTGTTGAAATTTCTGCATTCTCCATTCTATATTCATCCCATTGTTTGGGTCAATTATATTCGAGGCATCAAAGTTAAAAGTTTTGTTTTTAAGAGTGGGTTAGAAGAAGGACCCAAGGAAACTTCCCAGAACTTATACACTTACACATAGTGATATAACATCAAAACTTACCTTATCAATCTCGCAAACCATTAACAACTCTCAGGTAAATCTTTTTATCTCATCACAACCCGTTTCTTTAAGTTTTTTGTTTTTATTATTTAGAATAAAAAACAGGAGATTTGGGGTTTGATTGCAGTTGCAGGGTTGGCCGAACAAATTATACAGGGACGAAGTAGTGGTTAAATGGAAGAAAGTGAAGGAAAATATGTCACTACACGTCCATTGTCACATAAGCGGAGGTCCATTGTCACATAACTTGCCCAAACAGTCATGGAGAATGGAGAAATCCCAAAAAATAAAAATCAAATAGCATGCTAGCTAAAAAAAAAAAAGGAAATTAAAAATAGGATGAATTCATACTTGAGATTTCTGTAAATTTTTTCCCAAAGTAACGATGAAACTAGCAAAAAGAATAAAATAGGAGAGGAGGAGAGGGAAAGGAGAAATTTTAGGAATTTATGATTAAAAAATAATTTAAATGATGTGTGAATGACATGTAAAAATTAGTTCACATATCATTAAATGATTGGAAAGGGATATGGATGATGTGGCGTAACTGTTTCATTCAATCCTTTCTAGTCTAAATTGATTTTTAAAATTTTTTTAAACACCATGCACATCACAAACAAAAATTAATCAACTATCTTTGTCGAAACCATCTTTTTTTGGCGAACGACGTGTCTCGAAAAAAATCATTTAAAATTGATAAATAATGGGAGTCGCCACCAATCCTTTATTCGGTGTGATTGGATCACCACAAAACGTTTTAAAAGCCGTTTTGAAAACATGTAGGTCTTCGAAATCCAGAAAAATAGGTTCGGGAGTCGATTACGCATGAGGAAGGGTTAGCACCCTCATGCGCCCAAATTGGTACCGTATTGACTATTTTCGGGTCCTAATTTGTGACATTTAAAAGTTCAAACAATGCTTAAAAAACGATCCTTGAATGCACGTGTTAAGTTTAAAAGAAATTGAGTTTGTTTGAAAATCCCGCTATTTCAGAGTGATCGAGGAAGAAAAGCTACGTCCAGTTAGTTAGGACACGACATTTCAAGATCCAGAAATAATGAGCTTTCCTTTGTAAAAGCTTTTGAAACTTTTGCGAAAAGGATATTTGATTATCTCGATTTGAAGAAAGGTTGCACCTAGTGAGTTAAGGCGCAATATTTCGGAATCAGAGATAAGGAAACATTGCCTCGATTAAGGGTATTCGATTATTTCGATTTGAAGAAAAATTGCACCTAGTGAGTTAAGGCGCAAAGTTTCGAAACCCGAAATAAAAGAATATTGCCTCGATTTTAAAGTTTTTATGAAAAAAAGATAATTTCCAAAACAAGCATGCGAATTTAACAAGAATAAGCAGTTAATGATGGATATTAAATAACGCGAAGCAAAATAAATGAGAGGACAAGTTATTCACGAAAGAAAACAGGGATGCAAAATGCAAGCGTAAAAAAAAAAAAAGGTAATGAGAGAAGAATGATGTAATCTGAGTTCAAAACGAGACTTTTCGGATGCAGGGAAGGGCAAAATGGTAGTTTTGGAAGGTTCGAAATCAAAAATAGGATTTTTGGAAGTTCGAGGGTAAAATGTTAATTTTTGAGAAGTTCGGGGTAAAAAATGGGATTTTTGGAAGTTCAAAGGTAAAAATGGTAATTTTTAGAAGATTCGAGGTCAAAAATGGGATTTTTGGAAGTTCGGGGGTAAAATGGTAATTTTTAGAAGATTCGAGGTCAAAATTGGGATTTTTGGAAGTTTAGGGGTAAAATGGTAATTTTTGGAGAGTTTGGGGTTAAAAATGGGATTTTTGGAAGTTAGGGGGTAAAATGGTAATTTTTGGAAAGTTCGGGGTCAAAAATGGGATTTTTGGATGTTCGAGGGTAAAATGGTAATTTTTGGAAAGTTTGGGGTCAAAAATGTGATTTTTGGAAGTTCGAGGATAAAATGGGATTTTTGGAAAGTTCGGGGTCAAAAATGGGATTTTTGGAAGTTCGGGGGTAAAATGGTAATTTTTGGAAAGTTCGGGGTAAAAAATGGGATTTTTGGAAGTTCGGGGTTAAAATGGTAATTTTTAGAAGGTTTGGGATAAAAAATGGGATTTTTGGGAGTTCGAGGGTAAAATGGTAATTTTTGGAAAGTTCAGGGTTAAAAAATGAGATTTTTGGGAGTTCGGGGGTAAAATGGTAATTTTTGGAGAGTTTAAGGACCTCCGGAGTAATAAAACCAAAGACGGGTGACACGTAGCAGCCCCTCAGGCACCCTGAAGTCAGAGGACTATTTTGAAAACCATGGAAAATTTATGGGGCAATTTTAAAACTAAAGCAAACCTGATTTAAGGATCAAATTAAAACAGATTAGAAATAAAGAGGACCATTTGCGAAAATAAGCCAAAATCATGACACGTGGCAGCTCCTGGTGCTTTTGAAAGGTCAAGGGATTAAATTAAAAAAACATGAAAATCATTGGGCCAATTTAAAAGTAATTAAAAGTACGAGAAGGGCCTGATTGAAAATTTTGAAAAAAGCGGAATGACCGAATGCATAAATATACCAATAATTGAAAACACGCGGATCCTGAGTCGGGTCGAATCGGATCCAGGCAGGTTTTAGGGAAACTACGCCGTTTTCATGCCGAATACCCTCACCAAAACGTTGTCGTTTCAGTGAGGGTATTTAAAGCCTAAACCCTTTGAAAAAAACAGCCCTTTTTTCATTTTCTTAGTTTTCAGAAAAAAAAACGAAACCCCCCTTCCATTTTCTCTCAAGTTTCCTCCGCGGCCGGCCAAGCTTCGGTTGGTCGACCCAAACGTCGGCCGTCGCGTGGGACCACACGCGCGCCACTGATCCCCGTGCGTGGTCATCGCGTGACGCTGCCTGGGGTTCTCCGGTACACGCGTCGCTGCCTTCGCCGATCACGCGCGGTCGTTCGCGTCTGTCTTCGACCGTCGACCACGGTTTAGAGGTAGAAACTCATCCTTTCGTCCCCTTTTTAAAAAAAAAACCTTTTAACAACTTTTATTCCCTCTTTTTGCAGATCCATGCACGAGGAGGCGATGACATCACTCCGACGCGAAGCTCCGGCGACGGTAGAATCGGCTGGGGGTAAGTCTTCCGTCCTTTCAGTTTTTCCTTTATTATTAATGTTTTTATTCTATTAAAAAAATATTTTAATCAAATCTTAGTTTTTTGTGTTTTGCAGATCTTGTGCGCGACAAGGTATAGGCGGCATTCGGCAGGGGCTCGATTTCCAGTGCCGACGGCCAGGGACAGCAGCTGACCGAAGATAAGTCTTCCGACTCTTCGTGTTTTTTTATTAATTATTAATATTATTATTATTAATATCAAAACATTTATTATTACTAATGATTATTAAGAAAAACTTATTTAATATTAATGGGGTCATTAGTATTATTATTAATATTAAAACAGTTATTAATATTAATAAAAGTTACTGAAACGTTTTGAAAAATAAAAAGGAATAAGTGACAGTAGTGGGTATTGAATGCATGCATCGAAACTGGAAAGGGCTTTAAATGATGGTAAATATTTATTGAGGATACCTGAATGCTTTAACGCTTAAGTGTTGTGATCTGATTTGCCTTCTGTTGCCTTTGTGTCTATTCAAGTAACCTTGCTTTGAATTGATCTCTGGAAATATTAGTATATACTGTATGCTGATTTCTTAATACTCAAAATCCAACCCTTACAACTGATAATTCATTTGGCTTTTATAGCCTGTTTTACAATCATTCTGTTTTATTTTATGTAACTAAATGCATATCTAATCTGCTTTCTCTTCTTGCAGGTTCGGCAGTGACGGTGGCAGCCGGTGGCAATGCAAGTTGGGGCTGAAGATGGTGACCAGCTGCTGATGATGTGGCGGCCCCTGGTTGGCTGAAGGGGAGGCAACAGCAGCAGCACTTAGTAAATTCGGGCCAAAACTGTAGTTTGGGCTTTTGGGCCATTTGTAATTGAGCCATTTGTAATTGGACTTTGTTTTGGACTTTTTAATTGGACTTTCTAAATTTAATTTTATAATAAATTTAAATTTCAAATAAATTTAAATTTCAAATAAACTTAAATTTAAATAAATTCAATTTCCAATAAGTCCAGACAAATTTGGGTTTTAACAATCTTTTTATTTTTTCATAAGTCAAATTTATACTTCTACGTTATTTAAAATTTTATTTTGTTTCCAAATAAATTATTTAAATTTGAATCCAAGCTCTAGTACTTAAAATATACGACATTGCTTATTGTTTCTTATGTTTTATGTTTGGACCATCCAAATGTTATTCAACAGTTTGAATTAGAAAACGTCATTGCGTATTGTTTGATGTTTGTTATTCTAGAGATTTTGATTATTATGTTTTATATTGTGTTAGAAGATGTCATTGCTTACCATGTTTGTTCTTCGAGAGATTTTGATTAAAAGATTGAAAGTTTTACCTAATTTTAATAATAAATTTAATCACTATTGTTGACATATTTTTTAAAAAATGGTTTTAATTGTATTTTTTAATCTTTTTTTGTCATTAACCTTTGCTCTCTCTTTTTTTAATTTTTTTTTCTAATAGATTTAATGAAAGTATTATTTAAAAAAAGTTAATGAGGATGATGTGGAATTTCATATATGAAATATTTTTAATGAGATGTAATTTATTACTTAGATTATCCAATAAGATAATTACATGTGGAAAATAATAAAATAAATAAATAATCCATTAAATTGAAAAAATAAATCTTAATTTAAAGAAAATAAATGTAATTATATCTAAAAAAATTAACTCGATAGAAAAACTTCTCAGTAAGCAAATATATGGAAAATTGAAACCTTTAAAAAAAAAAAAAGATTGCAACATTGAATTTATTCATTAAATCTGTTAAAAAAAAACATATTGAAAACAAGAACAAAGGTTGATGGCTAAAAAATACTCAAAAATACAATTAAAGTCATTTTGACAAAATATGCAAACGTTAATGACCAAATTTATCATTAAACATTTTACTTATTCTAAAGACATTGTGGTTAAGAGGTAGCCAGAAAAAGTCTAAAAACGTTAGTATAAAAAAATCCTCCAATTCTCTTCCTCTCCGCTTTATTATAAATTACTTGATGATTATTAGGAAAAATGGGATCTCACGAATGCAATGGAAGGAGTAGAATTAGATGATGCAGTTCTACAAGGGCAGGCAGAGATATGGCGTTACATCTACAGCTTGGCAGATTCCATGGCGCTTAAGTCTGCCGTGGAGCTCCGCATAGCTGACATAATACACTCTCATGGTGGCGCTGTCACTTTGTCGCAAATAGCTTCATGCATTAATGGCGGCCTTACTTCACCCAGCATCTCCGCCCTTGCTCGCATAATGAGATTGCTCGTTCGCAGAAAGATTTTTACCATCCACCATCCTCCAGACGGTGGAGATCTCTTATACGACCTCACTCACTCATCGAGATGGCTTTTACATGATTCGGAGAAAACTCTGGCGCCCATATTACACATGGTGAACCATCCAATGCATATGGCTCCTTGGCACTACATTAGCCAATGCGTGAAAGAAGGTGGCAATGCCTTCAAGAAAGCTCATGGGTGTGAGATATGGGATATGGCATCTCGGAATCCTGATTTCAACAAGCTTTTTAACGATACCATGGCTTGTGCATCCAAGGTCAACACTAGTGTAATCCTGTCGAGTTACAAAGAAGGGTTGAGCTCCATTGGATCGTTGGTTGATGTCGGAGGTGGAACTGGAGGCTTTATATCACAGATGGTCAAAGCATATCCACACATCAAAGGTGTTAACTTTGATTTGCCGCATGTCGTCTCGACGGCACCAGCATACGATGGGGTCTCCCATATTGGTGGTGACATGTTTCATGCCATTCCAAAAGCTGATGCAGTCATTATGAAGGTACTTACTTAAATCATAAATTTAAATCCGTTTTTCGTGGAGCATAATATCAAGAAAAGTTATACCAATATTGTAACCGGAGAAAGACCATTATCGTTTTTATTTCTTGTAATTGTGAGAGTGAAAACACATGATTTAAGGTATAAAAATCAAAGTAGTCCGGTATCAAGAAAATTTATATAAATATTTAAATTTCACATGAAAGATCTATTAATCATATTTTATTAAATGAAAATAATATTAAGTGGAATTAAATATATCAATTCAATAAAGTAATAAATTTTTAATTAATTAAATATTCTATTATTAATTTGGAACATCATTAATTTATAAATCAATTACGTAAATTTAGTAAGTCATGATAAATTAATTAATTAAATCTGATAACTGATATTAATTAATTGAACTTGTCGATTGATAAACTTCATAATTAATCAGGTGGAAGAATCTAAAATAAAAGATGCATAAAAATAATAATGCATGCACCGACTATACATCTTTTAATTTTTATTGATTTGATCATCACATTCCTTTTTAAATATAATTCTCACTTTATTTATTTGATAGGAATTCACAATATGAATTCTATGGTAGGTTTACAATAATTATCTTTTTATAACAACATTTTGTTATAGGTATATAATAACTACCTCTCTATAACAAGCAAAATCTTGACAAACAAATGGGGTTGTTATAGATATGTTTGGTTCAAATTGATGTTTAAACCAATTAATTTTTCATATTAAAAAAACCTATTTGTACGGACTATCTCAATAAGGTAAAAATACCATAAAGGTTCCCATAATAGGAGTCAGATTGCATTTTTTCCTCTCTACTTACAAAATAGGTAAATTAATCCCTATATGTTTGTTTAAAGAGAAAATTAATTATGTTGTTATAAATAGCATCCATTTCTATTGCTAGAAATTGGTCACTATATGTCAGCATCACGTATACGTGGTGTGTCTAGTTATTCTATCCAGTATGGTAGTTTTTTACAATACAAATAGACAAAACTTTTAACAAAAAAAGTAATTTGCTCTTTTATCTAATGTATAAAAAACAATTTATCGTGCTCTAAAAGTAACCGAACCCCTAAAATGAAAAATTTTCTATTTAGATATTTAAGTTTTAATCAAGTTTCAGCACTACTTAGAATGGTTAGCAACATATTTAAAGCAATATTAATTAAAAGACAACAAGTAGATATTGATTTTTTGTATGTTTATTATTTGCAGTGGATATTGCATAGTTGGAGTGATGAGGAATGCATACAAATATTAAGGAACTGTAAGAAAGCAATACCAAGAGAGAATGGGAAAGTGATAATTGTTGAAATAATTTTGAAAGAAGATGGAAGTGGAGTGTTCGATGAAATTGGATTCTTGTTTGACCTCGTAATGATGACACATGCCAATGGAAAGGAGAGAACAGAGGTGGAATGGAAGAAAATCTTGGAAGGAGGAGGCTTTTCTCACCACAAAATCATCAACATTCCTGCCTTGGTTTCCATCATCGAGGCTTATCCTGATGATGAATAGCTTTTTAGCATAATGCCAGCAGTGGGGATCTAATTTCCTATTTTATCAATCTTCCTTTATGATATGATCATTTAGGCATCAATAAATGTATGTGATTGTGTTATTCTCTCTCTTTTTATTTGCTGTATACTAAAATATAATAATTTCGAACCTCGTGTTGATCTGATAATTAAGGGTGTTTATTGTTTTAGGTATGATTTGGATTCGAGTCGCATCAATCGTGTTGTTGTTAGGGCTTTGCCCTCTCTTTGTAATTCACCAAAAAAATATAATAGCCTTATGAATCATATGAATGTGTAAAATTAGAAATTAAAGATTGTGTTTGTTTGATTAAAAATAGTTATAAAAAATGAATATTAAAAAATAGATTGGTTTAAGTTAGAATTAATTGAATTTTGGTTTCAATTAATTTGAAACTATTTCTATTTGAACTTTTAAAATTTTGGCATATTTGGATATCACTTATGTTTGTTTTTGAATAATAATAATAAGATACAAATACTAGGTCAAGATTTTTCTCTCTAACTTCTCCAAAGATACAGTGTTTTCTTGTGGTTGGGAAGAGGGGAAGAGGTGGCTTTGTTTTTGCAATTATGTCGAAGGATGAGATCTCGTTGTTAGAGGAAGAGATGGTTCAGCTCTCTGTAAAGAGTTCTATGTTGGTTCCTGGGGATCGTCCTACCTTGGTCAGTTCTGTATGACGAAGCGTTCTGTTAATCTCGATAGTTTTCGAGCGCAGATGAAAAATGTATGGAAAACTAAGAAGAAGTTTGAGATCAAGAGAGCAGGGCAAAATTTATTTCTGATTGAATTTGAAGACCCTGATGATTTAGAGTTAATTTTGGAAGGAAGACCTTGGCTCTTCCATAAGCAAGTATTTACAAGGGCAGGCAGAGATATGGCGTTACATGTACAGCTTCGCAGATTCCATGGCGCTTAAGTCTGCCGTGGAGCTTCGCATAGCTGACATAATACACTCTCATGGTGGCGCTGTCACTTTGTCGCAAATAGCTTCATGCCTTAATGGCGGCCTTACTTCACCCAACATCTCCACCCTTGCTCGCATAATGAGATTGCTCGTTCGCAGAAAGATTTTTACCATCCACCATCCTTCAGACGGTGGAGATCTCTTATACGACCTAACTCACTCATCGAGATGGCTTTTACATGATTCGGAGAAGACTCTGGCGCCCATGGCACTAATGGAGAACCATCCATTGCAAATGGCTCCTTGGCACTACATTAGCCAATGCGTGAAAGAAGGTGGCATTGCCTTCAAGAAAGCTCATGGGTGTGAGACATGGGATTTAGCATCAAGGAATCCTGATTTCAACAAGGTTTTTAACGATGGCTTGGCTTGTACATCCAAGATCGTCACTAGTGTAATCCTGTCGAGTTACAAACAAGGGTTTAGCTCCATTGGATCGTTGGTTGATGTCGGAGGTGGGACTGGAGGCTTAATATCAGAGATCGTCAAAGCAAATCCACACATCAAAGGTGTTAACTTTGATTTGCCGCATGTCGTCTCGACTGCACCAGCATACAATGGGGTCTCCCATATTGGTGGTGACTTGTTTCATGCCATTCCAAAAGCTGATGCAGTCATTATGAAGGTACTTACTTAAATCATAAATTTAAATCTGTTTTTCGTGGAGCATAATATCAAGAAAATTTATACAAATATTGTAACTGGAGAAAGACTATTATCGTTTTTATTTCTGGTAATTGTGAGAGTGAAAATACATGATTTAAAGTATAAAAATCAAAGTAGTCCGGTATCAAGAAAATTTATACAAATATTTAAATTTCACATGAAAAATCTATTAATCATATTTTATTAAATGAAAATAATATTAAGTAAGTGGAATTAAATATATCAATTCAATAAAGTATGAAGTTATTTAATTAATTAAATATTCTACTACTAATTTGGAACATCATTAACTTATAAATCAATTACGTGAATTTAATAACTCATGATAAATTAATTAGTTTAATTTAATAACTCATATTAATTAATTAAACTTGTTGATTGATGAACTTCATAATTAATCGGGTGGAAGAATCTAAAATAAAATGTGCATAAAAATAATAATGCGTGCACCGGCTATACATCTTTTAATTTTTATTGATTTGATCATCACATTCCTTTTTAAATATAATTCTCACTTTCTTTATTTGATAGAAATTCACGATATGAATCCTATGGTAGGTTTATAACAATTATCTTTCCATAACATGCTGTTACAGGTATATAACAACTACCTCTTTATAACAAGCAAAATCTTGACAGACAATTGGGGTTGGTATAGAGAAGGTTGACTGTTGTCGAAACCATCATTTTCTGAGAAAACGACGAGTTTCGAAAATCATTTTAATATCGAAAAATAATGGGAGTCGTCACCAATCCTTTATTCGGTGTGATTGGATCACGACAAAACGTTTTAAAAATCGTTTTGAAAACATGTAGGTCTTTGAAATCCAGAAAAACAGGTTCGGGAGTCTGTTACGTATGAGGAAGGATTAGCACCCTCATACGCCCAAAATTGGTACCGTATTGATTATTTTCGGGTCTTAATTTGTAACATTTAAAAGCTCGAATAAAGTTTAAAATACGATCTTTGGATGCATGAGTTAAGTTTAAAAGAAATCGGGTTTGTTTGGAAATCTCGCTTATTTCAAAGTGATCGAGGAAGAAAGTTACGTCCAGTGAGTTAGGACACAACATTTCAAGATCTAGAAATGACGAGCTTTCCTTTGTAAAACCCCTTTTTTTTAAAATTTTTTTGGGAAAAGGATGTTTGATTATCTTGATTTGAAGAAAGGTTGCATCTAGTAAGTTAAGGCGCAAATTTTCAGAATCGAAGATAAGGAAACATTGCCTCGATTAAGGGTATTCGATTATTTCGATTTGAAGAAAATTTGCACCTAGTAAGTTAAGGCGTAAATTTTCGAAACTCGAAATAAAAGAATATTGCCTCGATTTTAAAGTTTTTATGCAAAACGATTTTGAAAATAAACATGCGAGTTAAGTATGAATAAGCAGTTGATAGTGGAAATTAAATAACACGAAGTAAGATAAATACAAAAATAAATGGTAAAAAATAAAAATGCAAAAATAGGAGCGCATAATAAGTGACACGTGGCAGCCCCTCAGGCATCTTGAAGTCAAAGGACTAGTTTGAAAACCATGAAAAATTTTTGGGTCAATTTTGTAATTAAATAAAACTCGATTTGAGGATTAAATTAAAACAAATTAACAATAAGAGGGATTGTTTGCATAAATGAACCAAAACAATGACACGTGGCAGCTCCTGATGCTTTCAAAAGGTCGAGGGACTAAATTGAAAAACCATGAAAATCATTGGGCCAATTTAAAATTAATTAAAAGTGCAAAAAGACCTAATTGAAAATTTAAGAAAAAGTGGAAGGACCAAATGCATAAATAACCCCCTTTTTAAAAACACGCGGATCCTAGGTCTGGTCGGATTTCGGGTCGGCAAATAGGTTAAAGATCGAATTGACGTCATTTTAAAGCTTAACAGCCTAGACCAAAATGACGTCGTTTTGATCACTTATAAATACCATTTTCCACCCTTTTTTTTTTTTTCATTTTCACCTGCTTTTAAAAAAAACTTAGAAAAAGCTCTCAAAACTCTCTCTCACTCCCTCCACGCCGGCCAAACCCTGGCCCGGCCTCGTCTCGCCGTCTGACGCGCGTCATCGGCACGTGCCTTCATCCGCTGCCGCCAATCGACGCCCCAGGCCACCTGGTCCATTCACGCGTCGTCGTCCACGGCCTCTTTCAGGTACGGTTTTCCATTTTCGTTATTTAAAACCCATTTTTTCTTTTAGTTTTGTGAAAAACTTGTTTTAAAACATGAAATCCTTTTAGATCTGTGACATATTTCGAAAAAACTCTTTAGAAATCGGTGTTGATTTGAGTTGTAATCCATTTTTATTCTTGAATCTATTATTGTTTGAAACCCGATTCTGTCCCTTTTTGTTTCCCTTTGCAGATTTGCATGCGACGGAGCGCGGGTAGCTCGAAGGTGGGCACGACGTGGCCTCGACGACGGTAGCATCCAAGGGGTGTAACTTTCCTGTCCTTTCAATTTCTTTTTTTTATTTAATATTATTAAATAATTATTAATGTCATTTATTATCATCGTTTGTTATTAATGTTATTAATAACAATATTATTATTATTATTACTAATCGTTTTTTTTTTCATGAACAATAAATGGTAGTAATGAAGGAAACAGTGAGTGCATTAATGAAATAAATATATAAATAAATACACTGATAAGTATTTATTACCTTACAAAGAAGATATTGAATCGCCTGATATTATGACTTCTCTGGGTATTAACTGCTTTTATCTTTGATTTGCGAATGCTTTGAAATCTATCTTTTTACTGATTCGTAAGTTTTTTCCGCAAAAAAAAGTCCTTCAACTTATGTTTGAATCTGGTTTTTATAACCAGTTTTTACAATGATTATGATTTGTTCCTTGCAATTAAATGCAAGTCTTCTTTCTTCTTTGCAGGTCTCAATTTGCAGTGGCGGTGGTAGCTAAGGCAGTTGGTGGCAGTGCAAGTTGAGGTGGTGGCAAGTTGTCGATGACGTGGCGGCCTCTGGTTGGCTGAGGTGGAGGCAGTAGCAGCCACACTTAGCAGATTAGGGTTAGGCTAGTTTGGATTGAATGTGATGGGTCAAGGGTTTGGGCTTGTATTTTGGGTTTGGTTTGGTTTGGGTTGTGAAATGGATATTGGGCTAACCGAAATTGGCCCAAGTGGCCTTGTACATAGACCTGGTTTGTAATTGGACATTATTTAAATAAATTTAAATTTAAATTTATAATAAATTTAAATTTTAAATAAATTTAAATTTAAATTTCAAATAAATTTAAATTTCAAATAAATTTAAATTTCAAATAAACTTAATTTTAAAATAAATTTAAATTCTGTTGGGTCCAAACAAATTGGGCTTCAACAACTGTAGTATAGATATAGATATGTTTGGTTCAAATTATGTTTAAACCAATTAACTTTTCAGATTAAAAAAAAAAAACCTATTTTTATTTACTATCTCAGTAAGGTAAAAGTACTTGTAATAGGAGTCAGATTGTATTTTTTCCTCTCTACTCACAAAATAGGCAAATTAGTCCCTGTATGTTTGTTTAAAGAGCAAATTGATTATTTTGTTAAAAATTTCATCCATTTCTATTGCTAGAAATTGGTCATTTTATGTCAACATCACGTACACGTGGTGTGTCTGGTTATTCTGTCAAGTTTTTTAGTTTTTGACAGTACAAATAGATAAAATTTTTAACAAATAGAAATTCACCAGATGAATTCTATTGTAGGTTTACAACAATTATCTTTCTATAACAACATGTTGTAATAGGTATATAACAACCACCTCTCTATAACAAACAAAATCTTGACAGATGAATGGATTGTTATAGAGAAGGTTGATTGTAGTATAGATATAGATATGTTTGGTTCAAATTGATGTTTAAACCAATTAATTTTTCAGATTGAAAAAACCTATTTGTACGGACTATCTCAGTAAGGTAAAAGTACCATAAAGGTTTCTGTAATAGGAGTAAAATTGTATCTTTTCCTCTCTACTCACAAAATAGAAAAAAATAGTCCTTGTATGTTTGTTTAAAGAGAAAATTCATTATTTTGTTAAAAATTGCATCCATTTTTATTGCTAGAAATTGGTCACTGTATGTCAACATCACGTACACGTGGTGTGTCTGGTTATTCTGTCAAGTATGTTAGTTTTTGACAGTACAAATAGATAAAACTTTTAACAAAAAAAGACTAATTTGCTCTTACAAAAATCAATTTACCATACTCTAAAAGTAACCAACCTCCAAAAATAAAAAATTTTCTATTTAGATGCTTAAATTTTAATCAAGTTTCAGCATTACTTAGAATGGTTAACAACATATTTAAAGTAATATTAATTAAAAGACAACAAGTAGATATTGATTTTTTGTATGTTTATTATTTGCAGTGGATATTGCATGATTGGAGTGATGAGGAATGCATACAAATATTAAGGAACTGTAAGAAAGCAATACCAAGAGAGAACGGGAAAGTGATAATTGTTGAAATAATTTTGAAAGAAGATGGAAGTGGAGTGTTCGATGAAATTGGACTCTTGCTTGACCTCGTAATGATGGCACATACCACTGGCAAGGAGAGAACAGAGGAGGAATGGAAGAAAATCTTGGAAGGAGGAGGCTTTTCTCAGTACAAAATCATCAACATTCCTGCCATGGTTTCCATCATTGTGGCTTATCCTGATGATGAATAGCTTTTTGGTCTACAAAATCAGAAAAGTGGGTTCGGAAATCGATTACGTATGAGGAAGGATTAACACTTTCATAACGTCCAAAATTGGTACCTAATTGATCACTTGGTGTCTTAGTGTTGAAAATCGAGAATTCGAAGAGAATTTAAAATGCGACCTTTAAATACGTGTAAATGGTGTTATTTGATGATGTTACTAAAAATATTATTATCTAAATCAAATTTTATGAAAAAAGCTTTTTGTTTTGAGTTGATAAAAAATTCATGTCCCGTAAGTTAGAGGACACGATGGCTTGGATCTTCGAAAATAAGATATTTCATCGTTTAATCCTTATAAGTTTTCAATTTTAATAAAGATATTCAATTACATCGTTCGAAGAGAAAATTATACCTCGTGAGTTAAGGGCACAATTTCTCAAGTCCCCTAAATAAAGACCATTGCCTCAATTTTAAATGCTTCTTATACATTGCGTAAAATCGAATACAACACTTAATGTGGCATGCGATTAATTTATTCGAACGTTATGCAAAAATGAATGAATGTATGTAAACATAATATACAATATAATAATAACAAAAATAAAATAGTCACATGAAATAATACTATAATAAAATCAAATAAAAAACAGTTAATAATGCTTACCAAATTATACTCCAAATTTACGAGCTCAAATAAAATCCAAGACCATTTCTTTCCCAATAAAAAATCCACATGATCGTAGGTCAGGTCGTGTGTCAAGTCATGTGTATATTGCCCATGTGGATCTTGTAGCTAACACATTCAAGACACACGCCGGTGTATGTGTCCAAAGAGGCAAAAATCCCAAGACCAAACACAATGTGAATGACTAAGTACCTAGACCATATCTTACCACAACTCTACCATGACATAAAACATACACAAACATTCAAAATCATGACCCATTTATTCAAGTAAGGGTTACTTACATCCATAATGCATTACACACAGAGGCATATCAAACAAGATAGGATTTACCCATTCCAAATAACATTCTTACATTTTCAAAATATTATTTCAAAACGTTATTATATGTTTATATACACATAGACCGGAGTAAAAGCGTTTATACAATCCAAAAACAAATACTAACCACATCTCTTACAACAAAAACAACCTAAAACACATGCCAAAATTAATCAAAGTTAAGACATCAAAGATCTATCGTATAATAAATGTAAGTAGTTGTGTATGCTCCGGTGATCCAATCCACGTAGTCTAAAAGTTTAAAATCTACAAGAGAATACAATAAACAGAGTAAATAATACAAATACTCAATAAATATCCGCAAAAATAAAAATTGCTACTTATCCATTAAATCTTCATATTAAAGCCAAAATTTCATTATCATAGTTATATATTTCCCCGTATATACATAGTTAACCACCAAGGGTCCTTTTTACCCTTTCCATAAATCTTGCTAACGTAAACTTCATCTTCCTCTATTTCGGTGGATCGTAATAAGATATTTTCAAACATGATCACATAACGTTTAAGTTCGTCAGCTATTCAGAATCAAATGATTATAACAGATAGAACGTTTAAGCTCGTCAACTATACAGAAATCAGAATGAAACAACTCAAGCTCTCCCTTCGGATTTAGCCACTGACCATTCATATAACACTAGCTAGGCCAAATTTAGGTAACGAAATATACAACAACAGTTAGGTACTTTCAGCTAAGTCCATGTCTCACTTGAATCCGAGTCCGCAACACATGTAGGAGCTCGATCAGAACGTTTACGCTCGTCAACTTAAAAATAATGACATATCACGTTTGAAGACCTTTATTCTATCCTTCGTAACTTCTTCAAATTCACTTATTAGTTCTACTGAAAAGATTAGTTACTTTCTAATAAATATAATCCACATATAAGCTATCAACTCAACTCATAGGAACTTACCTCTAGTGACGCACCCACTTTTCTTTTGCCTCGTATGTCCTCTACGTGATGCAATTCTTGATTTAGATAAAAACTTCATTTTATTAATACACACAAATTCCACCTCAATGACTAATTCACTACCCAATACTTTTCCAAGAAAATCTTTGACCCAAAACGAATAGTTAAAACAGAACCCATGAGAATATTTTTAAATCAGCTCATGCTCACCCAAGTTTAACATACAAAAATTAGCTAAACTTCTATTGAATATATTTTTTCATCAATTAATTATTATCTATCAAAATCACGAGAATTATTTAACAAACATACTCAATTTGAGCTCTTTACAAAATCACCCATCCATACTAAGCAAAAACACATCAAGACTAAAATGGTAAAACCCTAAACTTTCAAGGGTCTTACTAATAAATCCCCCATTTAGATAAATCAAGCAAATATGAGATGAAACATAACAAAATTACAAATAAAATTCATCAAAAATATCACCAAATATCCACAAATTTGCCGAAACCCTTGTTCCTCCTTTTTCTTGATATTTCGTGGGAGACGAAAGAGAAAGTGATGAATTTTTTTTCCTTCCTTCCTTTTAATTAATTTCCTTCTTTAGAATGATGTTTTATAAGTATTATTATTTTTATTATTATTTTCTTAATCATTTTCCACCACAAATATTGTCTAAATGTTTTTGAAACGCGTTCCGGCTTTTATATTTTTAAAATCGAAAATAGGAGTCGCCACCAATATTTTATTCGGTGTGATTGGGTCACCACAAAACGTTTAAAATCTGTTTTACAAAATATTTTGGTCTTTGAAAACAAGAAAATGGGTTCGGGAGTCGGTTACGTGTGAAAAGGGATTAGCACCCTCACATGCCCAAAATTGGTACCACGTCAATTATTTTAGGGTCTAAATTGTTAAAAGCTTGAAAACTCAAGTGAAATTTAGAATACGATCCTTAAATACATAATTTATTTCTTGCAAAAAATTTTAAAATTGAATTTGATGAGAAAAATGCTCATTTATTTCGAATTAATCGAGAACTGAAATTACGTCCAACACGTTAGGGTGCGATATTCCCGAAATTTCGAAGTTAAAGGACATTTTAAAAAATTTAAAAGAGGATACTCGATTGTGCAAATTCTACAAAAAATCACACCTAGCACGTTAGGGCACAATTCTTCGAAATTTCACACGAAAAGGTATTGCCTTGATTTTTTAAAATCCTGTATTTGTTGTTTTTAATAAAAAAAAATATTTGATTATTTCGAGTCGAAAAAGTCACACTTAATAAATTAAGGCGTGACTTTCTTAATATAAAATAACGAATATTGCTCTAACTTTAAAACTTATTTTACCAAACGTAAACATTTATCATTTTATATATACATATATATTTTAAAAGATGAACTATATTACACAATATACACGTGCAACAACAAAATAAATCATGGCATAAATATACATGATCGCAAATATAATGAAATAAGATGACAATGTACATGTTTAATAGTTGAAATAAACAAACAAATATACCAATAAATAAATATATTTAGTAGGATTATTTAAGCAAACAAAATTAAAACAGGACATAATTTTAAAGGATTTAAAGATTTGATAAAAAAGACCATCAAAACTAAGTGATAACCGATTTATTTAAATGGTAATTGAAATTAGAAAATTTGTTTTAAAAAACGATGATTTGTAAAGCAAAAAGATTAAAAAAAATTAGATTGTTATTTAAAGAAAAAATATTAAGCAAAAGGATAGATTTTAAATAAACAAAAAAAGGAAAAGGAGCAAAATAAAAATTCCCCCTTTTATTTAAAAATAAATTTAATGGCCTTAGGACTGGATTTAAAGAAAGTTAAAACTTACAGGCAAATTTAAAAAACAATTAAAAACATGAATGTACCAATTTAAAATTAATAGAAATAAAGAGGGATCACGGAGGGAAAATTTTCTTTTAATGTTCAAAATCTGACGTCTAAATGACATCATTTAGCAGCTATGCAATACGACGTTGTGTAGCATAGTGTTAAACAACACTAAAAACCTGATTGAAAGTCCAAAAAAATCTGAGGGACTGTCGCAATATATGGACCCCTTTGTGGAAACACGTGGACCCTAAACGGGTCCACAATGGGTCGGGTCAGGCACCGTAAAACGGTACCGTTTCAGCACTTGGTTTCCCTCTCTAAACGTCGTCGTTTCAATGAGGGTATTTAAGCAAAAATTTTGGTTGAAATCATCATTTCTTCATTTCATTCTTCAAAAAAAGGGTCTTGCTATTTCATTTTTCTCTAAATAACATCCACACCGACGCTGCTCATCAGCCTTTGATCTGCCGTGGCTCCACCATCTTCGACCGTCGCGAATGTCGTGACCCACCATTCGCGGTGGCTAGGTAAGTGAAGCGACTCCATTCTTTACTTCTTTTAAAAAAAAAATGATGATCTAAACCCATATCTAAAAGGGTTTCATTTTTAAAACAATCTTTTGATCTGGGATTTTTCTTAAAATCTATTTTTATTCTATTCTTTTATTTAATTTTTAAACATAAACCCAGATCTAAACTTAAGTCTATACAAAAATTTTAAAAGGACAAGGGTTTTGAATATTTTGTTTCCTTATTCGTGACTTTTTTTTTATTTTATAAAATTTGTCTTTTTATTTTATTTTTATTCATTCTAAAACTTCCAATGAACGTTCGTATAATGGAATCCCTCGCGAACATGGGCGGGTTCGGAGAGATTCTATCCACGGCTTCGACGGTGGCGAATCAAACTCGGGTATGTACCCCTTAACTTCTTTTGATTTAATATTTATATTTATTAAATGCCTAAAAATATAAATAAAAGTAATAAATAAATAGTATGTAGATAAAATATATGTATAAACTATATACCTTGAGAACAAAGGCCAATTGGAATTCTTTGCAATCTGAGTTGTATTTTTTGTTCAAATATGTTGTTTTTTGATTTTTTATTGCTTCAAATCAAAAAGAAAAAATCCCCCCTTTTACAGATTCTAGATCGGGCTTTTATAGCCATGGATAGTTACAAAATCACTATTCTTTTGCCCTATTTTCTTTGGCGTTTTTTGTCGTCTCTGTTGTTCTTTGTTGTATGTATCATCAGAGTGGTGGTCTCCTATGGTCAACACCGGCGATGAGAGTCGAGCTCTTGCCATTTTGGTGCAAGGGGTGGCAGAAAAGGCCTTGGGCAAAGGAACGGCTTTGGGTAGCAGAAGAGTCTCGGGCAGAGGAGAAGTCTCGGGAGTAGATGAGGTGGTCACATGACTGATGTGGCCACGAGCTGAAGGGTGAGCGACAGTAGCATAGTAGCTTAACAGATTTAGGGTTTTACTTTTTTTATGAATTAGGCATGTTGGGCCATGCTTGTGTTTTTGGGTTATGTAAAGGGGTTTGGGTAGCTTTGGGATTTTTTGTAAATGGACTTTTGTATTATGGACATTAAAATGGATTTTAATTATTTTATTTTCTTTGGGTTTTTATTTCCCAAGCCCGGATAAAATTAGACCTCTACAGCTGCCCCTCTTTGCTCATTGTCGTGAAACGGGAATGAAGTAAAGACTAAAAGGAGGACCAATTTTGTCCGATCTTGCTGAACCTCGGTCCCACTCTTCCAAACCATCGATCACTCCAACTGCACTGCATCTGCTTCTTTGTAATTTTGGGAAGATGGGAATTGATGTCGAGATTCCATCCTTCCCCAAGGTAATCTTCACACAGACAAAATTTGCTACTATAGTTTCACTCCATTCCACTACAACTTCAGAAAGGTTGAGATTCGCTATCGTAGTCTTTGTTCAATCCACTGACACTTCAAGGATAAGAATTTTGGTGTTGAAGCTTCACTCTATTCTATTGCAACTTCAAGGAGATTGAGATCCGCTACTGTAGTTTTAATCTGACTTTGCTACAACTTCAGGAAGATAGGATTTGACGTTGAAACTTCATCTTACTCTTACAGCAACTTCAGAGAGAAAAAGACTTGCTATTTTAATCCAACTTTACTGCAACTTCAAGAGGATAGGATTTGACATTGAAGCTTCATCTTGCTCTTACTGCAACTTCAGAGAGATAAAGACTTGTTATTTTAATCCAACTTTACTGCAACTTCAAGAGGATAGAATTTGAAGTTGAAGCTTTATCTTGCTCTTACTGCAACGTCGTAGGTTCGATCTTTCTCGTCATGTTTCTAAGGTACTGGGTTCGTCGTTGTGGTCATAACCTTTCCCTTTATGTTTCTGAAGTATAAGGTTCGCCGTTGCGACTTAAACCTTTCCCTCCTATCCTCGTGGTACTGGATTCGCCGTTGCAGCTTAAATCTTTCCCTTCATGTTTTTGAGGCACAAGGTTCGCTGTTACAACTTAAACCTTTCCCTCTATATCTTCGTGGTACTGGATTCGCCGTTGCGACTTAAATCTTTCCCTTCATGCTTCTGAGGTATAAGGTTCGCCGTTACGACTTAAACCTTTCCTTTCATATCTTCATAGTATTGAAACCTGTAGAATATGCTTTAATGGGCCTCTATGTAGGTCAAATTATTTAGGATGTCATGAGTCAAATGCTCCTAAATAAATGGGTACGAATGATGAATGCAAAATGTCATCTTTGAGAAATGATTTTATTTTTAGTCCTTAGCGGACAACATTCATCGTTTGTCTAAGTCCTATCACTGATGTGTTGTCATGTTTTTTCTTTTGGTATGGTATCTTTGACATGAAACCTAAAGAGGTGGTCGTATTTTGAACTATTTGTTTCAAAACCCTTCTATCCCTCGGATTTGTGTTATTTCCAACTAGTGGTCCTATTTCAGGTCCCTGTACTGTTTAAATCATTTCAAATGCAAAAGTTCTTGATTTAAGGTTGTAAGGTGGATGAAATTGAGTTCAATTGAAGGCAAAGCTCGAATGAATGAAAAGATCATTAGTTCATTAATCGTTATTTTGAGGCAAAAATGCATGAACATGATCGCAAGGCGAATAAAATTGAATTTTTTGGAGGGAAAGTTGACAAAAAGATTAAAAATTACCTGTACTGGTCAAAAGTCGCAAAACATAATGTGAATAAAGAATGGAGTTAGGTGCCCCAGATATCAAAGTACGAGCTTCAATGATCAAACTTGATGAGGACTATTCTGAGCTTAACATGTGTCCATGAAACTTGGAATATTTTGTTAATGCCTTAAGGTGTAAAGTTTCTCCACCTTGCTACTTTTAAGAGAAAATGTCATTTCATGCTTCTTTCCTTTTATTCAAAATTGAGTCGCCCTTTCAGGTTTTCAACTCAAATTTCCTTAGGTTTTGAGATATCCTTTATAGGTTTTCACCTCGACCTCTCCTTTTTCTTTTCTTTTTTTCTTTTTTTTTTCATTTTTTCTTTTTTTGGGTAAAATCTGAGTTCATGATATTAGGTAGGTCTTTGTCGTTTATTTCGATTAAGATCAAAGCTTCTCCATAAAACTTTCTTTATATTACGAAACCTTTCCAAATTTGACATCCATTTCTTTAGGAGTCTTTTGTAAGCAGTATCTTTTTCAAAACCAGAGTTCTCTCATAGAATTCTCTAAAGTGGATATCCCTTTGTTGTAAGCCCTTATCATCTGATCATGACAAATGATCTTAGTATCTTTTTTTCAGTCAAGTTTAGCCGGTTACACCTGGATTGGATCCAATCTGCTTTATCAGTTCTAACAAAATTTGGAAGGAAATAAACTATACTCCAATAGGCGAGAATGCTTTTATTTCATGAGTCATCCGGAAAGGTGTTGCCCCAGCAAAATCTTAATTGATGTTTAAGAGAGCAAATGATAATTTCTCATGCCCCATCTTTGTAGGTCTTTGTTACTCCACAATGAATTCTTTTGATGTTCTTATTGGTCACCTCCAATGCCCCATTCTTTTTGGTGGTGTGGTGCTGAGTCGCGATACTTGTTCTTGAATTGGCTGTAGACTTTCGCTATTATGCTATCGCTCAAATTCAAGTCATCATTAGATACAATCCTTTTTGGCATTCTAGATCGACATATAATCTCTCTTTTTAAAGAATCTACTTAAACGTTGATTGTCATAAGAAGCAGCTTCTACCCATTTGTTGAAGTAATGAATCGATGCCCATTGGAAGCTTTTGATGAATTTGGCTCGGTTACGTCCATGTCCCACATAAAAAGAAGTCATGACGTGAAGAGTTGAAGAAGATATATAGATTTTTCAATATGCCCTTTACGGGTTTTCATCTTGACTTTCTTTTTTCTTCCTTTTTCTTTTCTTCTTCTTTTCTTTTTTTTTCTTTTTTAAAAGATACCCTTTACGGGTTTTCGTCTTTGACCCCTCTTTTCATTTTTTTTATTTTCTTTATTATAACATATCGAGCCTTAATTGGATTGCATTCTTCCTTTACGGGAGCTTGTTTATCACGACATCAGTTCCTTAATCTGATCATGCTTTAATAGGACCATGCAAAGACCTTTGGTTTCTCGAAGCCGCTCTCATTTTTTCTGCAAAGATACATGCTTCAAATCATTCTTGAAACCACAACTCTCCGAGGTGATATTCGTTTCATGTTTTACTCAACCATCCGTAGCAAATCGGGAGACAAGTTACATTCTTGATCATTTTCAAAGTTTTAAAGTTTTGTTAGACACATGTCCTTCTCAAAAAGGCTTCCAAGTCAACAGCATCGTCGCTCATATGCTTAATATTAAGGGACACAACATAGAAACAAAATGGGATTCAAAGAAAATTTGAATCAAAGAATGGTTAATTGTGGTATGAATGAATGAGAAGAATGGTAAGGTGTTTGCCAAATGGGATAAAATAATGCATCGTTTTTATTGAAATAATAGATAGTGATCATGTGCCCTTTACAAAAGGATCCCTATTACTCTCGGACTTAGAATAATAAGTGTATTCTGAATATTACTCTGGAAATGTCCTAAAAACTATAGGAAGCTCCTCCACAATCTAGTTGTCCAAAACACTTCCAAAGGTGTAGGGACGAACTCTCGATGGGTTTCACTCTCCTCATGACTTTTGCTCAAATTTTCAACATTCTCTAGAGGTGAAGTGACTAAGTTGAATCACAAAACTGTGTTAGGAATCGGACATTCATCATGTTCAAAGCAGTCTTTATTATTTTGAAACCTCGGACATCAAGGTAGAGTGATGTACTCTTCTATCGTGGATATCATGTCCTCCTTTCCAAATGTGAAACCATTAGAAGTTGGACTCTAAGACTAAGTGAGAGCTCGAAATTGATGCCTATTTCTTTTGACATCGAGTAAGCCAACATATTCATGATTGGACATCTGCCTCGTTTTGTCTTCCTTACTTCTTTTAGCTCTTGTAAACTGTTATGTATTTCATTTATTTGGGTGTAATCCCAAAACTCTGATATGTGCCCCTTTGCTAGGTCGTCACTTTTGTATTGTTGTTTTTCTTTGACCATATACGCACGGCCACATTGATCTCTACCGTATCAAGGAATCCGTTCTCTTATGACCAGTTCTCTATTTAGCAATAGAACAGGAATCAACACCTTTTTTGAATGAAGATGCAATGCAAATAGATTCAAAATGAACAAGTTAGTGTAATTAATACAAGAATAAACTTGGAATAAATTGCAATTAAAAGCAAAGAAACAAGAATGTAACCGTATCTCTCACCTTCTTCGTGCAACCACTAAAGGCTTGACGTAATTTTACTTTAGGTAGGCTCTCATGAAGTTAAATGCAAGTTAATAAAATGTGCAGCTTATGAATGCATGTATGCATAAGAAAAACATTGACTCAGCTCAATTCTATTAGAAAATTTTACTAGAAAACAAATTCCTTTACATAAGACAAATACGCATATGATCTTGTCTTAGTGTTCAAAAGCTTTTAATCTTCGTAGGACATCTTCCAATTTCGCCTTGGTTCGTCCCTTGATTTTCGGTCCCAAAATGTCAAGTTAAGTGATCGATCACTTTTCGTAGTTGGGTTAAAGTTTGGTTCGTTGTGTGGTCTTTGTTTTCGTCTTACTCGGCTACCTAATCATTGGCTTTTCGTCTTTCTTTTTGACCATATGCGGGCGACCGTATTGTTTTCCACCTTATCAAGGAACTCGTTTTCTTATGACCAATTTTCTAATTAGTAATTGAGCTTAAATTTATACTTTTCCTTATAAAGATGTAATGCAACCAACAATTAAAAAGCAAAAGAACAAAAGTATGATAACAAAGTACGGATATAAAACAGAGAACCTAAACTTGGGAGACTACTAACAGCTCAGTGTAGTTCTATCCTAAGGTAAGCAACTAGGATTCACTACATGTGGTTCAAGTTCTAGAGTTAAGGTACTCAAAATTCCTCGATCCTCACCCATTATAGGTTCATACGGACGAGTTCAGTTTAAGGGGACACATTTCCTATATGTTTGCACGGAAGTGAAAACTTCACGAAAATATAGGTACGGATGTAATCCCGAAAGTTATTCACTATCTTGCACGGAGGTGAAAACCTCACGAAGAAGTAGCTTCCCACTTTCACTTAAAAGGCATAGTAACAGATGCAAATGAATTCGAACTAGAAATAATATTATCATGGTATTTCACAAAAAATGCAAAGGATTATCACATATTAAATTAAACCGAGTGCTTAAAAATTTTAACAAAAAGACCAAAAAATAATCGAACTTTGGCTTGACTCTCTTTTTTATTTTTAAATTCCCCAGTAGAGTCACCAAGCTGTCTAAACGTTTTTGAAACGCGTTCCGGCTTTTATATTTTTAAAATCGAAAATGGGAGTCGCCACCAATCTTTTATTCAGTGTGATTGGGTCACCACAAAACGTTTAAAATCCGTTTTAAAAAATATTTTGATCTTCGAAATCAAGAAAACGGGTTCGGGAGTCGGTTACGTGTGAAGAAGGATTAGCACCCTCAAATGCCCAAAATTGGTACCATGTCAATTATTTTAGGGTCTAAATTGTTAAAAGTTTGAAAACTCAAGTGAAATTTAGAATACGATCCTTAAATACATTATTTATTTCATGCAAAAATTTTTAAAATTGAATTTGATGAGAAAAATGCCCATTTATTTCGAATTAATCGAGAATTGAAATTACGTCCAACACGTTAAGGCGCGATGTTCCCGAAATTTCGAATTTAAAGGACATTTTAAAAAAAATTTAAAAGAGGATACTCGATTGTGTAAATTCTACAAAAAAAATCACACCCAGCACGTTAGGTCACAATTCTTCGAAATTTCACACGAAAGGGTATTACCTTGATTTTTTTAAAATCCTATATTTGTTGTTTTTAATAAAGAAAAATATTTAATTATTTCGAGTCGAAAAAATCACACTTAATAAATTAAGGCGTGACTTTCTTAATACGAAATAACAAATATTATTCTAACTTTGAAACTTATTTTACCAAACGTAAACATTTATCACTTTATATATACATATATATTTTAAAGGATGAACTATATTACACAATATACACGTGCAACAACAAAATAAATCATGGCATAAATATACATGATCGCAAATATAATGAAATAAGATGACAATGTACATGTTTAATAGTTGAAATAAACAAACAAATATACCAATAAATAAATATATTTAGTAGGATTGATTTAAGCAACCAAAATTAAACCAGGATATAATTTTAAAGGATTTAAAGATTTGATAAAAAAAAAACCATCAAAACTAAGTGATAACCGATTTATTTAAATGGTAATTGAAATTAGAAAATTTGTTTTAAAAAACGATGATTTGTAAAGCAAAAAGATTAAAAAAAACTAGATTGTTATTTAAAGAAAAAATATTAAGCAAAAGGATAGATTTTAAATAAACAAAAAAAGGAAAGGAGCAAACTAAAAATTCCCCCCTTTTATTTAAAAATAAATTTAATGGCCTTAGGACTGGATTTAAAGAAAGTTAAAACTTACAGGCAAATTTAAAAAACAATTAAAAACATGAATGTACCAATTTAAAATTAATAGAAATAAAGAGGGATCACGGATGGAAAATTCCCTTTTAATGTTCAAAATCTGACGTCTAAATGACATCATTTAGCAGCTATGCAATACAACGTCGTGTAGCATAGTGTTAAACAACACTAAAAACCTGATTGAAAGTCCAGAAAAAATCTGAGGGACTGCCGCAATATATGGACCCCTTTGTGGAAACATGTGGACCCTGAACGGGTCCACAATGGGTCGGGTCAGGTACCGTAAAACGGTACCGTTTCAGCACTTGGTTCCCCTCTCTAAACGTCGCCGTTTCAATAAGGGTATTTATGCCAAAATTTTGGCTGAAATTCTCATTTCTTCATTTCATTCTTCAAAAAAAAAGGATCTTGCTATTTCATTTTTCTCTGAACAACCTCCACGCCGACACTGCTCATCAGCTCTTGATCCGTCATGGCTCCACCATCTTCAACCGTCGCGAACGTTATGATCCACCATGCGCGATGGCCAGGTAAGTGAAGCGACTCCATTCTTTGCTGCTTCTTTTTTTTTAAACGATCTGGGTCTAGATCGAACCCGATCTAGGCCAGATCTAAAAGGGTTTCGTTTTTAAAACAATCTTTGATCTGGGATTTTTCTTAAAATCTATTTTTATTCTATTTTTTTATTTAATTTTTAAACATAAACCCAGATCTAAACTTAGGTCTGTACAAAAATTTTAAAAGGGCAAGGGTTTTGAAGATTTTGTTTCCTTATTCGAGACTTGTTTTTTTTTTTTTTATAAAATTTGTCTTTGTATTTTATTTTTATTCATTCTAAAACTTCCGATGAAAGTTCATATAATAGAATCCCTCACGAACATGGGCGGGTTCGGAGGGATTCTATCCACGGCTTCGACGGTTGCGATTCAAACTTGGGTATGTACCCCTTAACTTCTTTTGATTTAATATTTATATTTATTAAATGCCTAAAAATATAAATAAAAGTAACAAAAATAAATAAATAGTATGCAGATAAAATATATGTATAAACTGTATACCTTAAGAACAAAGGCCGATTGGAATTCTTTGCAATCTGATTTGTATTTTTTGTTCGAATATGTTATTTTCTGATTTTTTATTGCTTCAAATCGAAAAGAAAAAATCCTCCCTTTTACAGATTCTAGATCGGGCTTTTATAGCCATGGATTATTATTATTATTATTATTATTATTATTATTATTATTATCTATGTTACTACTTGTATTATTACTAGTATAATTATTTTTATAATTATGATTCTACTATTATTGTATCGTATTATGCATAGATACATTTGTTTACTCTATACCACACACAAACAAATTAATCGCATTAAGTGTCGTATTCGTTTTCCCGCAACGCATAAGTGGTATTCAAAATCGAGATAAGGTTTTTTATTTAGGGGATTCAAGAAATTATGTCCTAACTCACGGGATATGATTTTCTCTTTGAACCGGATAATCGAATATCCTTATATAAGTCTAAAACATATAAAGTTTAGTAATATTTTGATGATAAATACTCTTTATTTTCGGAAATGCGAGATGTCGTGCCCCTAACTTATGCAATACGACTTTTCTTCTCAATTGACTTAAAATAAAAAAGTCTTCTTAGTAAAATTTAATTTAAATAGTAAAAATATTTAGTAATATCGTCAAATAACATCATTTACGCTTATTTAAGGGTCACATTTTAAATTCTTGAATTTTTAATTTCTAACACTAAGACACTAAATAATCAATTGGGTATCAATTTTGGGGTGTTATAAGGGTGTTAATCATTTTTTATACGTAACTAATTTCTGAATTCACTTATCTAATTTTGTAGACAAAAACTCATTATTTTAATAATTTTTAACATTTTATTAAAATGAATAAATTTTAAAGTGATCTAATCACACTTAATTAAAAATGATTGGTGGCGATTTTATTGTCATTTTAAAATAAAAAAGTTCTAGATTAAAAAAAAAGTTTCGACAATAGGTATAGAAAAAAATAGGTTGCCAACCATCATATTTCATAATCTCGAAAGCTGGCTACTATAAATTGTTATTTATTTGTAGACAACTAATTTTTTTTGTGAATGTAGACAACTAATTTTGTCTAAGGGATTTTAAAATTATCGAAGGGTTCATGAATTTCTTTTTCTAATATGATTATTTCGATTCTAAAGTTAAATTATTATCAATTTAATTTTAAAATTGGAATGAAAATAGTAGTTAAATTGAATTCTTTTGCCTTAATTGAATTAAAGTTAGAATTAGTTAAAGTTTGGTTTCAAATTAAGGCATTAAAGTCAGAATTACTTAAAGCTTGGTTTCAATGAATTTGAAATTGCGTAGATTTTATTTATTTGAAAAAGTAAATTTATTACTTCATTCAATGAATGGAACTATGAAATTCAAGAACAAAAAATAATGAACATTCGTCGTAAATGGTGAAAGATAAGCTTCATAATACAACAAAGATTTTAGCCTCAACATCAATAGAATATTATGACACATTGACAATTGATTTTTTCACGACTCGAAACATGATATATTTGGAGTGATTGCAAGTATTTTATAAGATAAAGAAACCAGTCTTGGATGGTCTAAAGCAACGTGCAAAAATCGACAAAAAAATTGAGCATTCGCCAAATTAGAAAGGATTGTAACAAAATTGTTCTTAAAATCACTTATAAAACTAAGATTACATGTATAAGCAAGAGTAAAAAATGTGTTACAAGAGCAAAAAAAAACTTTTAAAACTGAAGACTTGTTAAATAATGGAAAAACAAATAAAAAATATACAAAACTTAAGACAATAAGGATCCAAACCGACTTGTGAAATTGTTTATTTTGAAATACTCTCAAAATAAAAACAAAAAATAAGTTGATGAAGAGTCACCCACTTTTCAAGAAAAATTGCTAATGACTGGTAGAGTTTTAACGAACGACAGGTACTGTCATCTGTTCATCATAACTTATGAAGACAATAAAGATTCTTACAAAACAGATCTACAAACTGAAAATAAAGAAATAATTGGTGAGAAGGAAAAAAAGACGAATGATACTTAAAATAAGAAACAAAAGGTTTGGAAAAAAAAAAAAAAAGGTTTTAGGGATTTTTAATTCCTAAATTGCGTAGATATTTAAATATTCAGTTATGTAAATTTTTGAGTAATTGGGCATCTTTCTAATTTAATTTTGGCATGAGCATATTGAAATTATCACCGCCATTATTGTATATAATTTCTAGATTTAGAGCCATGGACGCTTTTGGGGAGGTCACCATATATAATCAAAATCTTCTTGATTGGCAACCCTTGTCAATATGGTATTCAAGTCTTCAATTATTTCCTTATTAGGGATTAGTATATTTTGAATTTTCTAGCTACATAAGACAAATTTTAAATAATTGTAGATACGTTAGAAGTTTTTGTCTTCACAGATTTTATGGGCAAGCCCACCATTCATTAAAAAATGATGAGATCTCAGCATCAAAAATATTTTGTGACTGATAAGTATTTTTTTTCTCTTTTGAGCATCACCCGTTGTTGACTTTTTACATAATAATTGCTTGTAATATACGTACAGTATTCCTAGCCGTCTTTGATTTTGGCCCATTTTCTGATCTCCATTTCTCACTTATTTATGATTCTCTTATTCTCCACTTTATTTTATATTTCTAAGAAAAAATGACTTCTCAAGAAAGTGGGAGAGAAAAGGAAACAATAGAGTTAGATGAAGCAAGGCTACAAGGGCAAGCGGAGATATGGCGATACATGTTCAGCTTTGCAGATTCTATGGCGCTTAAGTCTGCTGTGGAGCTCCGCGTAGCTGACATAATACACTCTCATGGTGTCGCAGTCACTTTGTCTCAAATAGCTTCATGCATTAATGGCGGCCTTACTTCGCCGGACATCACCACCCTTGGTCGCATAATGAGATTGCTCGTCCGTAGAAAGATTTTCACTGTTCACCATCCTTCAGACGGAGGAGATCCCCTGTACGACCTGACTCACTCATCGAGATGGCTTCTACATGACTCGGAGCAAACCTTGGCACCCATGGTATTGATGGAGAACCATCCATGGCTAATTGCTCCTTGGCACTGCTTCAGCCAATGCGTTAAAGAAGGAGGCGTTGCCTTCAAGAAAGCTCATGGGCGTGAGATATGGGATTTGGCATCAGAAAATCCTGAATTCAACAGCCTTTTTAATGATGGCCTGGCTTGTACATCCAAGGTCGTCACCAGCGCGATCCTGTCGGGTTACAAACAAGGGTTGAGCTCCATTGAATCGTTAGTTGACGTCGGAGGTGGGACTGGAGGCTTAATATCAGAGATCGTGAAAGCATATCCACACATCAAAGGTGTTAATTTCGATTTACGGCATGTCGTCTCGGCAGCCCCAGCATACAATGGGATCTCCCATGTTGGCGGTGACATGTTTCATGCCATTCCAAATGCTAGTGCGGTGATTATGAAGGTACTTACCTAATCCTGGATTTAAATTCGTTTTCATTCATTTTAAAAAGGTTTCTGAAGTGTTCAAAATGATGGTTAGATGCTGGAATGAATTGATAATTGAATTATAAGATGATAGTTTGAGAGTGATGTTTTTGTGTTTTAATTTGCAGTGGGTATTGCATGATTGGGGTGATGAGGATTGCATAAAAATATTAAGGAATTGCAGGAAAGCAATTCCAAGAGAAAATGGGAAAGTGATAATTGTTGAAGTTGTTGTGAAGGCAGAGGGGAGTGGAGTGTTCGATGACATGGGATTCATATTTGACCTCCTAATGATTGCACACTCCAGCGGTGGAAAGGAGAGAACCGAGGTGGAATGGAAGAAAATCTTGGAAGAAGGAGGCTTCTCTCGCTACAAAATCATCGACATTCCTGCCTTGCCTTCCATCATCGAGGCATATCCAGATGATCAGTTGCAGTATTCTTCTTCTTGTTTAGCATAATGCCTGCAATGGGGACTTACTTTTCTATTTTATGAATCTACGTTTGTTTCATTTATGTTATGTTTGAAGTATTATTTTTTAAGCATATTTTTTTTGGTGAAATATAATTCGAGGGCAAAACTTTAGCAATAACACGATAAGCACGATTCGAATTCAGATCACACTTGAACCGATGAAGACCCTAACTATTAGATTAACACACGAGTTTTTTTAAGCATATTTTAATACATCAGTCAATAATAAATTAATTCAATTCACATTAATTAAAAGATATAAACTTCCCAATAGTTTAATTTCTAAAAATATATATATATATATATATGTGAATTCAATAAATATATACAGTTACTTTATGAGTTCGATTTTTAACGATAACTTTATTTGGTAACAGTTGAATTGACAATAATTTATACAGATACACGAGTAAATGTAAATATAAAGTGCTGTATTTTTTTTCCTATTTCAATTTTACACATTTTGTAATATATTATAAAAAAATGTATATAGTTAAACAGATTAAATCTTGAAAATTAAATGCATTTTCATTTGCATAAAACTAAATTTATTTTAAAGCAAACAATAGGTTAAAATACGTCATGAGTTTTTTTTTATTTTTTGAAAATTTAAAATTAAGTTTTTATATTTTTATTTTGGGACAAAATCTAAAATTATACCTAAACTATAGTTTAATGTGTAATTGTATACATGAATTTTGATTTTATGCAATTTTATACATGAAATTTTGATTTGATCCAATTCTTGTAAATTATTTACACAATTATCGATATAACATCATTTTATGTTTAAAAATTGCAATAATAAATAATTATGTTTATCTAATATAAAAATAAATTGATGTATTTATTTTTTAAAATATGCATGAGTAAATCAAAATTAAAGTTTCAAGTATACATTTAAATCATAACTAGAGTTTCATGTGTATAATTGCATCAAATTAAAGTTCATATATACAATTGCACATTTAATCAAAGTTTATGTATAATTTTGAGATTTATCCCTTTTAATTTTAGAGATTTAATTCTTTTACCTTTTAAATTTTAAAATTTATTTTCAAACGTTTATACAATTTAAAATAAAAAAAATATTTCCCTACTGACTATGTAATTAAAAAATTACGTAATTAACTAACATTAACAATTGAATTTAAAGGCGAAATTAGTAAAATAATGAAGGAAGCAACATGAATTAAAATGAAAGAAACCATATTAGATGTCTCACCAAACATGTCACTTTTGTAGGATGATTTTAGAACATACCCCCTTTTATCATTATTACAAGGGATGATTAACTTATACCTAAATCATGTTAAATAATTGTTACATATTTAATTTCTCATTATACATTGTCCACATGACATTATAATTTTTCAAATTTATTTTTTTAACTAATAAACTATTTCTACCACTTTTGTATTTGAACAATGTTTTAGAATTTCAATAAAAAAAAATTATAAAAAAACTCTTTTAAGCTTAAATTATAATTTGAATAGTTTATTTTGTTTTTAGTTGGAAAAATTCTTGCTAAGAGTAGCACGCCACAACACCGAAAAGGACAATAATTATTTCTTTATTGACCAATAAAAGTACAATAATTGTCTTCACTTACCTAAAGCATTTCACATCTAAACAACTTTGTCGGGTAATTATTATTAGATGCAATATAAATATTGGGGTAAGTTATACATATTTTGGTTACTCACGGTTAAATTGATAATGAAAATAATAGTATGATTTTTTTTAATTGGTATAATAACATATTTAATTCTTAATGTTTATTTATTCTATCAGTTTGATCTTAATTCTAAATAATTTAATAAATTTGACCCTTTACATTTGCAAGTTCTATCAATTTGATCATTAAATTTTTTAGTCAAAATTTTCAGCTTTTAAAATAGAGGCATCCCATGTTTATAAATTTGTAAAACCCAAAAGAAAATAAAAATAAAATTCTCCAATTCTATCAAATATACTAATAAAAAAATTCTTTTGATTCAAGGATTACCATCACATAATGAAAGATTAATCTATATCTTACCAGCACTAAGGCTTTGTTGTTTGGTAGTGTGGAACCATAGATGTGTGGAAAGACAGAAAAAATTGAAGCAACAATTCATTGTTTGATAAAGTTAAAAATTAAAAAGGAAAAAACAATATTTAAAAAATATGTAATTTAAAACCAACATGGATGTTGGGGTGTTCGTATATTCTATTGTGTACATTTTATTTTTCATGACATTTTTAGATTATTATCAATATTTTTTGCGTCATTTATCAATCATTTCAGAATTTGTATAATTTTATCGACAAAATTACAAACCAAACATAACGAAAAAAACATATTATGGTAAGAATGAGAGAAACGTCTCAATTTCATATTCCATACAACTAACCTATATCACTACAAATAACAAAATTACAAACCACCATTAAGATGTTTATTAGAGTCCTAAATGGAGCATTTAAGCAATAAAATTTGTGATCAAATATGTTTCAACATATGTCGATTGAGTCTTAGCTCGGTTGATATAGGTATTGTTGTTAATGTAGGATGTCATGGGTTCAAGTGCGCTGAAGTGCATTATCTCCCTATTCAAGGGTTGAGAAACCATTATGAGTAATTCTAAATATTATATATAAAAAAAACAAATATGATAAAAATCGATAACAAAATTAATGTTAAAAAATATGCTTGAAAATATAAATAATATTTTGGACTTTCATATATTTGTATAGAGCACTAAGGCAGGCCCAATCAATTTTGGGTTAAATTTAAATCCAAAAACTAACCCATATTATGGAGCAAAGCTGTATACGATTTGATCCATCACCTTCTCTCTATTATGGGATATAACATTCAATTCAAAAGCCCATGGATTAGTAAATAATTTCAACTAGAGGGCCGGAGTAAAATTTTGTGAATTTTCTAATTATGAAAATCGTAAAAAAAAAAAAAAAATTTTACAAAGTCGTTATAAAAATGTAAAAAATTATAAAATTCATAAAAAAAAATTATAAAAATAACCGTATCAAAAGAAACATTTTATAGTTTTTTAATAAATTTTTATTTTTTAAATTAAAATTAAAACCTAGAAAAAAAAATCTCTAAGCAAATAACTTAAAAAGAAAAAAAATCATGAGCTAAACTAGGTTAGATTTAAAAACTTAAGCCTTGATCTAAAACTAATCGGGTAAATTTTTTACCCATTAACATATCTACTTATAAAATAAGATGCATTTTATTTATAGGTAAAAATATCATAGAGATCTATGTATTAGGAGTTAGATTATATTTTGTTCTCGTTACTCAAAAAATGAGCAAATTAGTCTTCGTATATTTTATTAAAGAGCAAACCAATCTTTTTGTTAAAAATTTCATCAATTTTTGTTGTTAAAAATTGGTCCCTATATATCAACATTAGGTACATAAGACACGTCACATGTTACTACTTGATTATTTCATCAGCCATACCAATTTTTAATAATGCAAAAAGATAAAAGATTTAACATGATAGAACTATTTACTCTTTGATCTAATGTACAGGAATTAATTTATTAATTTTTTTGAGTAGATGAAAAACCGTAATTAACTCCTAATACAAGGGTTTTCTTAATAATTTTACCTATATTACACACCATTATGTGTGGCCCACATTGACTTAAAAGATAAAAGAGCCAAAAGGCCGAGTGATGTTGCCTTCTCGAAGTCTTTGTTTTTTTCCTTCCTCTAGTAATTTATAACACTTGGTTAGTGGTTGGGACCTTCTCAGGTCAAGTCTGAACTGTTGTAATGTGTGTGGATAAGGTGTTGAAATTGGGGAGGTTTCCATTTTTCTCTTCTCATTTTAATTGTCCAACTGGGAAACCACTTCATTGCACTCACCAACACACCCATTTGCATCTGTAACCTGTCTTCTTCATCCATGTTTCAACAAGTTCACATTCATCTCTCTATTCTTAAATCCCTTGACTTGGGTTCATTTTTTTTTTTTTTGGGGTGAAAAACTTGGGTTCATTTAAGTTTGAATGTAGACCTAAAAGCAACTATTAATATTATTAGTTAGTATATCATATTCTCACAACAAATCGTCTTTAAGGGATCACTTAACCAATCTCATAAATGAACCATAAATCAACTTAAACTGAGATCAGTTTGTTTAATCAATGAATCATATCCACAATTATTAGTTTGGTTTGATAAAGCCAAAAAAAAAAAAAAAAAAATCTAATCAGAACTGCAAGTCAAATCCTGTAATCATTTCTGGATAAACATATGGTGTATTGTTGTGGATTTAGTGATGGGATTAAAGTAATGTGTTTAGGGTTGTGTGAGGATGAGTATCAAATTCCTAATGGAACCGCCACTACCATATATCTATAAGGCAAAGATCAGAATGCGTAGTGTTGGGGGCTTTTTCGTGGCAATCAAAAGGAGGTGACAGTACACCACCATTGCTTATTTTTAAATATCACAAAAATGAAAATTTATCCCACAAAACACCAAGGTTACCTACTCAACAACCCAACTATGTGAATTATTCGGCAAGATGAGGTCCGGTTGGGAAAATAAGGTTTGTGGCCTATGGACTGCGCGTCGCGATTAGGCTACGAAACTGGAGTCCCATGAGGCTGGTTTGGTCTCATTGCATCTATTGGTTCGAGTCAAGCTTAGTATCCACTACCGAAGGCAAGGATTGCTTAAAGGCTCATTATATCAATGTCCGTTACCTTGAGAGTTGAGTAACGCATCTTACTGTTGGGCGACGTTTGTGCCGAGATCTCTTTTTTGCCTCCATTAGGCAAGGAGGCTTAATTCAAGCAATGACAACCTGTCTCTGACATAAATTGTAGGGGTTTACTCATCTTCTGGGGTGGTGTTTTTTCGTGAGACTTGGGTTTTCGAGTGCTTCCTTCGTTTCGTTTATTTGGGTTGGAGGCTTCGTAGTCATTTGTTTGCATGGGACATTGTTCCCATTTGTTGTATTCCTATGAAATGAAATTTGAACTTTGACCAAAAATAAAACAAAATTCTAAGGTAAAGAAAAAAAAATTAATAGTTTAAGAAGAGAGAACGTTTAACTTTTGTCCTCCATGATTCTGCGTCATAACCGATTTCGTAAAGAGAAGGCCCCAAGTAATGTTTGTATCCATGAATCAAATGGGTGTTGTTCTGTTGTTAACCAGTTGCACCATGTACTCGATAAAATGTTTGAATGACAAAAAAGAACCATCAGCGCAATGACATAGTGACGGGGGAATTAGAGAGAGATAGCCGAACCAATAAATATGTAAATTGAATACCGATACATGTGGTGGCATTTATACCAAAGACCTCGGGTCCTACCATTGCTAGATTTCTACTTTTCTTCATGTTCTGTGTCCGCCAAACCCTACATAGCATGCAATGTTAAGCAGGGAATTCATACCAAAGTGTCCAATGTCTGTCAAGTCAACATTTTTCTCTCACTTGCTTTTGCTTTGCACATTTTTATTTTATTTGCGTTGAAAATTTAGTTGTGAAAAGGACTTACTGTTCATTGGTTTTGCTGTATTAGCATTTGCTACAGGCAGGTACCCAATATGAATGATGAAGAGTGAGGGAGATTTGTTATGGAACTGTGGGGGGGCATTTTTTTTCCACATCTCTATTAGCTCTATAATTAAGGTCAAGAGAAACATATATCATACAATCCCCAGAGAGTTTCTAAAGTTTCAGAGCCCCACATTTGTACCCTCTTAGACCCCCACCCATTTCTTTACAATAAAAGCCCACAAACATAAAGAGGGTAAACACAACTCACATACCCCCTCTGCTGAAAGTTCCTGTCAAGGCTGGCTGGCCTCAGCGCGAACCGTCAGAAGGGTTTTGATAACAAGTGCCAATCACAATCCTCACTATTACCCCCAAGCACAAAACCAAAAATTCTTAAAACCCAAAAAGAGGCTTCTTCTTTTTTTTGTTTTAACTTTTTTTTCCTTTTTTTTTTTTTCTTTTTTTGATAATTAGTGATCAGTCACTTCCACGGGGTTCTCAAGAGAAAACTACAGCAAGCAATTATGTGTTTAGCCACGTCGAATCCCCGTGAAGTAATTGAAGTCATGGTGCTGGACTCTAAGTTGCTTTAGCCACGAATCTGCAACGCTTAAAAGCGACACCAGCTTCTCTTGGTCCCGCCCAGAGTTACCCGAGACCCACACGTTTCCTTGCATCTTGTAAGTGGCCAAGCCAAATGGTGGAAGAGAGATGCCTTCTCCTTCCTTTCGCTTCCTTTCAGGATTCTCAATGTCATCTTCCAGGTCCATATCTGCAAAACAACCATTACATGTATAAATATCTTGGAACCAAGCAACTTAACATAACACAAAAGCTGAAAGAAAGAACCTTGGAAAGAAGAAGATAGAGTGTGGTATGTGAGGAAGCATGTGGACAAGTCTTTTATGGTCCTTCCCATGGGAATATGATAAATTGGGTACCTGATATCATCAAACATCAAACAAACCTCCTTTGTCAATACTTTGAAACTATATAGTAAATCTAAGAGGGAGATCCTATCAGAAAAAAGAGAGGAAGAGATGGAAAAAGACCAGTAAACAGCCATCCAACTAGCTGGGGAAAGATCTACACTCCTCAATGACATCAACCCGGGGTATCTTCTCGATAATCCATTAATCTGTTAAAAGCGAGTACCGCAACGCGTCACAATCGTGTCGAAACTTAAAGCCACAAAGACCAAAAGGGTATTAACTTATTCTTCTTTGTGACAAGAGTAAAAGTTTAAAAAACAATATCCCGACAAAAGCAAGAATTTATGCTCATGAAGGATTAGATATATATTGATAATGTCATTAAAGAGGTGATTGTAGACAAAACAACAAGAGACATGAAAAAACAACAATATGCAGAGAAAGAGAAATAAAAGCAAAGGAATTTTGCTATTCAAAGGTCAAAAGTTTTATTTCAATCTTTATAAGATGCTTATATTCTGAAAAATCCATAGCTGTTCTTTCTAAGTCTAATCAATTGCCATTACACTATCAATCTTACAATTGGAAAAAAGACAGATAAAGCATAGAAAATGCGAATGAAAGAAAGAAGACAACGCAATCAGCAAAAACAGATGGATGTAAGTAGGGGCTAAAACCAACAAAAGCAAGGAATCAGGCAAAAAAAAAGTACCTTATCCATGAGTGGAACTCTTCCATAAGGAGTTGATCTCTCGAAATACTGAAAGTAAAGGTAACCCAATCTATTATTCACATGCCAAAGGCTATCGTGCTCGGAACCGCCATCCTCCGACGAGCATCCGTCCGATCTACATAACTTGTCACTCTCGCTCTCATCACTCAATGAGTCACTAAAAGAATCCCTCTCGCCATCACCTGATTCAGTCTCCTCCCTGTAAAGATTCCAACCGGATTTTATTTTTATCATATTTATAAAATCCCCAGAATTGTACAATTGCCCTTTGCCTAATCTATTAAAGGTGTTAAACAACACGATTACATACTCAATGTTTGCCACGAATATCATGTGAACTGCCAAAAGATTGATTTACCTAAAGGTGTTGACTGAAGAATTGCTGGTAAAGATTTGGATGGCAGAGAGATAAGGAACATAGTATTGGACTAAGGTTTCGGCGTTGTTCAATACAATGGGAACGCCAGCCCCGTACGCACTCCATTCGTCATAACAATTCCAAAGATCACCCAATGTGAAATATTCAACCTTTTCTCTCTCCCAAGGGTGCCATAATCGATTAAGGTTCCTAATCTCACTCTGCAACATAAACAAATCAACCATGAAACCATAATCAAATCAACAACAAGAATGACAGAGAGAGAGATGGGAAAGAGGGGTGACCTTGGGAAGGAAATGGGACTTGACAGTCGGGGTAGTGCAATGGAGGAAGCAGGCAAGGTTTGATTGCGTCGACCCTGTTTCAAAAATCATGATTCCAAAACAAAGAGACGGAGATGAGAGAGATTGGGGGGGTTTTTTTTTTTTCTCTCAACCTCAACCCTGAAAACAGAGGAACCACAAGAAAAACACAAGAGAAAGAGAGAGTAGAATGGGAAAGACTAGGGGGGGAGGGAAACAAGGAGAGAGGAAGAGAGAGATTGTAGCGATTTGGTTATATGATGGAAATTTGTGACTCGAGAGAAATTCTATATTCTCACGTTTGGACAGCTAAATTTAAGGGAACAGAAATGGAAGAGAATTTTAACATCAAATATCTCTCGCTCTATCTCTCTCCCTATCTCTCTATTCAACCGAGTCTTTCTTGGTGGTTGACAATGTTGTCTAAGTCAACTCTTTTCCCGTCACCGGTTGATTTCGACGACCCTTTCTCACCACCCCCACAAGAAAAGCTTAAGAACTAAACAACAAGTAGTGAAAATAAAAGGGAATTACTCTCTCTCCCTGCAAACTTAAAGAAAACTCGAGCCTGCTCTGCTTTGATCAACAATGAAGAAACAAGTTTCTTCTCTCTTCGCCAAAAGTTTACGACCGTTCAACGCTTAATTCTTAAAGTTCAATCCGAAAACCCACAAGGCAAAGTTCAAAACACTCATATCCCACACCAAGAAACAAAAACAAGACAAAATAAGGGAAAACCAGAAAAAGTTTATTTTGATGACAGAAGCCAGAATTTTTTTTCAAGGTTTTTTCTTTTTATTTATTCAACAGAAACCCATGATCTCTGGGTAAAAGATTTGTTGGTTTTGGGTCTCTTCTCACTAGGGTCAAGAGGACTTCTTTAACAGAAATGAAAAGAAAAAAGGATGAACTTTTTCCCGGGAAACAAAAGCAGAGCACAACCACAATACACTTGATAAGAAGAACAGAGGGAAAAAAAGAGAGAAAATATCAAATTTATGAATAGAAAACTATCTCTATACTTTCTAGAAAGGACAAGCAAAAACAGAGAGGGATAAATACAAACGAGATATCAAAGTGAATATTAATTTAAGGCATCTAATTTTTCATAATTCAATCACCCTGTGAAAAAATAGAAAAATAAGATAGTTTAATCTTTTTAATATGAAAAAGAGAAAAATCTTTACAGATCGAATGGATTGTACCGTTTTGGGTAAGCAAATATTTTATTACTGTAGAGTGTTATCCAATCACCATAAAAATATAGCTCCGTTCTGTAAAGATAAATTAGCGATTCCTTTTTTTTTTTTCATTTAATATTTACCTTTTTCAATATTTTAATTTCAATTTCAATGGAATAAAGTTTATAGCTTGAATCACCAGAAGGATTAAACCATGGCGACATCATGAAAATTGAAATTTTGTTATAAAATTTGACATGAAAGAATCCGACTACTTATTTTACTATTCACACCAATAATGAACAATTCAGCACATAACATTTTTTATTATTGACTAAGTCAGATGTTGTATGTGATTAAAATCTAAAAAAATTAAGAGTAAATTACAATCAATACTTAATTTTGATGTCAATGAAAAACAGTCTCTCATTTTTAAAAAATAAAAAATCAATCTAAATAACTATTTTTTTTTACAGATATAATGGAAAGTTAACCTATTATTTAATTTGTCACATTGACATCTTAACTTTCGTTTAAACTATCCTAATTTAAGAATCATAGTTGAGCAATAAAAGAAGAAGAGAAAAAGGATAAGAAGAAGAAGAAGAAGAAAAAAGAAGAAATAATGAAGATACCCTAATTACAACCGTTTTGTTCCTTCAAACTGGAGTCACCACCCAGTTCGATGTTGTCCTTTTGAATCTTTGTACCCCAAGCGACTCCATTGAATCTCAGCCCTTTTTTTCTTCTCTTCTTCTCCCATCTTTTTCTTTTTTTTTTCTTAAGTATAGTTGTTGCCATTCATGGCCTTCTTGGGCCAATCATCATCACCAAATGGCTCCTTTTTGCCTCTTCTCATATCTCACTTTAGATTTCCCAATAGGCCTTCAAAATCTCGAGATTAAGACATCAAAGCTTCAAACAAGGCTTCAATGGACCTCCACCCTCCACCTTCGTATCACCATCGTATTTCGACCAACCATGACTCTTGATCGCTTGGATCATCGAACAGGTGGCTCGAGTTCTCCAACCCGTAAAACTCGAAATGGGTGTGGGTTTCTTCTTCTTTTTTATTCTCTTTCTTTTTCAATTTTTTTACTTCTCTCTTTTGATCCAGACCAATTTGTGATTCTTGTTCTTTTTTTGCTGGTTTGATTTTGGATGCATGCTATTTAGTATTTTTATTTCTGGTCGGGATTTCATAGGTTTAAAATGTTTAGGGGTTGGGATTTGCTAGTTACGGTGGTGGTGTCTTGGCAAAGGAGTGAAAGTGAGTGATGTTGGTGTGGTGATTAAATGATAGTGGGCTTGTGGAGGTGGCCACGACGAGGGTGGTGGTGAGGGAGCCGAGAGGGATGAAGAAAAATGGTGAAAAAGCACCCCCCCTCCTTTTCTCTTTCTATTTTTGTTGTTTAATGGTGGAATGTGAGAGGGATGATAGGAAAATGTCCAATGTGGCAAGTTCACGTCGGCTAGTTAATTGTCATGTCACATGCCTCGTTAGGCCTGTAACGGAAAATATTAATGAGTGATTGGTTTGTCACTTTTCGATAACGTTAGTGATCAATTTGTTATATTTTGAAAGTTGAGTGATTGTTTTGTCATTAAGATCAAAATTGAGTGGCTGTTAATTTAATTTACCTAAAATTTAAATTGAAGTTTTATCATTTGTAATTGTAATATATAATTCTTAATATAAATTCGTAGATGAATATTTTTCTAATTCTCCAACCATCATGTTTCGTGTTCTCCATTACTCTTTTTCCTTCTTTTTTTGTCGGAAAGAAACCATTCATTAAATTCAAAAACACTTAATATCATTACAAAATAACACTCGTCAGCAAAACTAGAAACTCATTTAAAATTATAGCCTACAGACAGTCACAAGAGACTCAAACATAATTCAACTTAAACCTATAAGCTATCTGCATAATCAATAATGTGGAGCAAGAAGGCCATCACTTTTTAAAACTTTCACCACTAAAGATGGAGGTTTAGGAACCCTATCATCAAAGCACATTCCTTTCATGGCAAGGTGGGCACATCAATTAGCCACCTTATTTGCTTCTCTACCAACTTTCTTGAAGTCAAAATCAATAAATTTTCCTTTTTGTTTTAGCAAATATTGTATGTACGATTGAATTTTCCAATATTTACAAGCATTATCCCCTTTAAATTCCTTGTACACAATATCCGAATCAATCTCAACAATAACTCTATTACACCCTTGATGCACAACCCATTTCACCCCTACCATAACTGCCAAAGCTTCAGCTTCAGCTTCCTCCGTACCATCAACATTAACTCTTTTAGTTATTCCAGCAACCAAGTTCGCATTCTCATTTCTTAGAATCACCCCATAGCAACATATCCCCATCACAATTAACTTCAATCCAATCCAATCCAATCCAATCCAATCCAACCATTCTGTAGCCTCTCCCATCCCGGCTGAGTTTTCCTTCCTTTGTTTTCCAGGTTGTTAACTCCCTTTTAAACCATAGTCATCAATTCCTTTATCAATGATATTCTTTCAATACATTTCCTAGGATCACACTCTTGCCCCTTAAAAACCTTTAAACATCTACTCTTCCAAATATGCCAGCATGTAAAAGCAGTAATCATCTCCATCCATTCTCTATTTTCCTTACCTTTGAAAACCACATCAAACACTTACAGCAGCCATTGATTCGAAGTAGTAACTCTTTGACAATCAATTATGCCCAAAGCTCCACCATACCATACACACTAAGCCCAAGCACATAATAGAAGAGTGTGTTCAACTGCCTCGGCTTCTTTCAAACAAACAGGACACAACTCAGACATTTTATTTCTCTTTTTTACCAAATTACCATTTGTGGCCATCAGGTTCCCAACCACCCTCCAAAGGAAATATTTGATATTTTGGGGAAGTGAAATGCTTCAAATCCACTTCTAAACTTTCCCATTCACATTATAAGATAGGTGAAGCTATCCTTTCCACTTCCTTCATCACTTTCTCCTTCAATTCATGATATCTTTTTTTTTTGCAACATATTTCCCATCTTGGCTTTTACCGCAAATCAAATTGATGAACTCTGAATAACTTTTACTTAGTACTCTAAAATATATCTTCTAATTTGGTCTAACTACTTATCACTTTTTTTATTTACAAAATAATGAAATATATTTAGTTTCAAATTAAACTATAATTAAATTATGTTACAAGGTAAGTATATGTTAAATACAAAGTATTTTTAAGCTTATGTAATATATATGTTTAATTTTAATAAAATCTCATCAATGATGATTACATTTCCTTTTTTTTCTTTCTATGTTTTTAATTATTTTTATGTAAGTACATGTTAAATATTTTAAATTTATTTAATTCATAAAAATATTTAAAAAAATTTACTTAAATATTTTAGTGTTAAAAACTAGATAAAAAAAGTAAATGTACAAAAAAAAAATGATAATGTTGAAGTTTGATTAATTTCTAACATTAGTAATATTTTTAAAGAGATAAAATGTACTTTATAAATTAATTGTTGTAAATTTATTTTCAATAAATTATATATTTTTCTTTTTTTGCCTTTTTTTTTCTTTCACTTTATGTTTTTTTTATTTAATTTACTTATTAATAAAAGGCATAAGTGCAAAATTAGCCCCTAACGTTTGGTGGTTTTGTCATTTTAGGCCATTTTCATACACAACCTTTGTTTTTTTGAGTCAAATTGATCATTTTTTAACGGTCTTGCTAACGTGACCATTAGTTGACTAACGGTGCTGACGTGACAAATTTTTTTCACACGTGGATACTGCCACGCAAGCGTATGCTAACGTGACATATAAGACAAAATATGTCACGTCAGCAAAAATTAATTATTTTTTAAAATATTTTAAAATTAATTTAAAATTATTTTTAAATATAAAATTATTAAAATCATAATCATTAAATTTTTTGGGGTTCTTTTTTCCGCTCTCATTCTCATTCTCCTTCTCTTTCCCCTTCCCTCTTCCCCTTCCCTAGGGTTTCTCTTCCTCGATAGTGGTCTAAGGAAAGAAAGTATGATCGATGATCTTCTGCTAATGCTAGCGTCTTTTTCATCTCTAATTCATCTATGCTTCAGGAAAAAGTTTAACCTACCCGCTAATAATTAATATAATAAGAAAGGGTTGGCTGCTCTCCTTAATTTCACAAAGAATTGAGTGGTTTTTGTTCCTTGCCCTTAGTGAAGCGAGTGGCTTCTGCCCTCCAATTTTGCATTTGAGCGGCTTTCGCTTCTCTTCTTTGAAATCTAGATCTTCTCTTTCTGTGTCTATCAATCTTTCTGCCTCAAGACCCTGTTGTCTCTTGCGCTTGATTGTTTGATAGAGACCGACCTACTTTCGTAAGCACTTGTTGGCAAGTTCAGAAGAAGGCTTTGAGGGGAACTAACTCGATGTGGCTCCTGTCCGGAAGAAGGCTTCTGTGCGATGTCGATCTTCTGTTTTTTTTCTCCTTCTCGTTCCTTTTTTTGTTTGTTTTGGTAGTGTAACAGCAGTGCAAGTGGTGGGGAAGGGGAAGGGGGAAGAGGGAAGGAGAAGGAGAGCAGAAAAAACCCAAAAAATTTTAATGATTATGATTTTAATAATTTTATATTTAAAAATTAATTTTAAAATAATTTTAAAATAATTTTAAAAAATTATATTTTGAAAAATAATTAATGCTGACGTGGCATATTTTGTCTTATATGCCACGTCAGCATATGCTTGCGTGGCAGTGTCCACATGTGAAAAAAATTTACCACGTCAGCACTGTTAGTCAACTAACAGCCACGTCACAAGAGCGTTAAAAAATGATCAATTTGACCAAAAAAACAAAGGTTGTATATGAAAATGGCCCGAAAAAAATGATAAGGGCCACAATGACAAAACCATCAAACGTTAGGGGTTAATTTTGCACTTATGCCTTAATAAAACCTTTTAAGTGATTTATTGAGTTGATTTCAAAGTTACCGCATAATTGAATTAAATATAAATGTAAGATATTGAAGTTTTACTTGAATTAAAATGTAATTTAATTTTTGTTAAACATCGAGTCGAATTAGACACGTAACACTTTTAGAAGGCATCATGTGAATGCTTGAAGATGGTTCTTCACCTCCCGTCCACCGAATTATTTTCGATTGCTCAGCTTTTTGAACTAGCTACCCCTCATGAGACCACTTGATTATAGAGGGAACATATATCCCCTTTCATCAGGTTTCCAGCTTACCATGGTCTGATCACCCGTTTTTCAGTGTGAATATTTCTCTAAGTACGAACACTCTTTTTAGGGATCATTTGGCTCCACCTAAATATAATACCCTCATATTGTCTCAAAAAAGAATAACAAAATGAGCCTCACCACGCACGTCTTTCACGTGCTCCATGATGACAATCTTTTTATAACAACCTATCACATCAACATTATCAAACAAGAGGATCACCCCTTATAAATACCTTTTAGAACAATGATAAAGAAATCTTCTTCCCTATTTGCATCCTTAAACTTCCTGCAATCAACTTTCCTAGCCCTCACAATAATTTACCTCTTCCTCTTGTCTTTCTTCGTCTATTAAGGTGCATTGGCCTCCTTTACACCACCACCCTCTCCTCCTTATTTCCTTCCTTATTGAAATTCATATTAACAATTTTATAAAATTGAAGATAAAGTTTAAAGAATTTGATTTTTTTCATATTTAATTAAAAATCAAAAACATTAAATAGGAATAAAATAAAAAAGCATATTTATTTTTACTTAAAATTTACTTAATAAATAAATCTTAGCCGTTTATGTTTCTTTTACCAAACTTTAAGAATAAATACATATTTTTCAAATTAGAAAAAATATATATTAAAAAAGTTGGAAAATTTGTAACTTTTTCTCAACCTAAAAAAGTTGTTTTTTTTATAATATGATTTACTAATAGTAATTGTATTATATCGTCAATTAATTAACCTTTTAATGCAAAATTTAATTTGATAAATTTATAATTGGGATAAATCTCAAAATTATACATGAATTTTGATTTAATGTGTAATTGTATACATGAATTTTAATCTGATACAATTATACACATGAAACTCTAATTATGGTTCAAATATATACTTGAAACTTTAGTTTTGATTTAATCATGCACATTTAAAGAAATAAATACATCAATTTACTTTTATATTGGATAAATATAATTATTTATGTATGCAATATATAAACATAAAATGATGTTATATCAATAATTTTGTTAATAATTTACAAGAATTGAATCAAATCAAAATTTTATATATAAAATTGTACAAAATCAAAGTTTATGTATACAATTACACATTAAACCATAGTTCATGTATAGTGTTGGAGATCGACCCGATTAAGTAACGAACAAGTAAAAATAGCGGAAGAAATTAAGAAATTGAACACACAAATTTAACGTGAAAAAACTCCTCCAAAGAAAATAAAAAACCACGGGAAAAGATAATTTACTATAATGGCGAAAGAATGAAGAGTACAAAATATGGAGATAAAACCAAACCCCGAAAACCCGAAAATAAAGAACTCTCAAAACATAAACACTAAATTCTCCAAAAGTGTTAAAAGTTCTAAACTATAATGGGTATATCTAAATGAGTGTATTTTTTAAAGTTGTAAAAAAGCCTATTTATAGGCTAAATTTCTAGGTCAAATAATAATAAAATAATCTAGACTAATAAGAGTTTGACTCAAATAAATAAACAGAGTTTATTTGAAACAATTAAACAGAGTTTAACTGAAAGATTATTTCTCAAATTTGACTTGAAATAGGAGTCATAATTCAACAAATCTCCACCTTGACTCGTATTTCCACAATGTCATCTTCGCCAAAGCCCGTCACGGGCCTATCTTGAACAATGTAGGGAATTAATTGAGTTGAATTTGTGCTTAGAAGCTGAAAGTCTTCTAGCCTTTAACTTGTGCACTGCCGAATCAAAACTAACCCGAATCTGATTTTCTCGAATATAGTGCCCTAACTTTTTAAAACCTGCATCCAAAAGAGAACCTCTCTTCAACGAAACAGTCATACCTTTTTCCCTCCTATGAGCAAGTTGCCTCCACTCCAAATGAGTTTACTTCAACTCCGTAACGAATGAAGGACGTCCGATTTCACCGGTGACTGTAAAACCTTTCAGAATATAAAGACTGTCGGTCTTTTTACCTTTTAACAAAATGGGAGCCCCACGAGAACCTTGGCACTCAACTCGATGTTGATTCTACAACCTTTTGAGTCTAAAATACTTAAGGAGATGAGATTCTATCGTAAATCAGGTACATGACTCGATGTTGATTCTACAACCTTTTGAGTCTAAAATACTTAAGGAGATGAGATTCTATCATAAATCAGGTACATACCTAACATCTGATAGTGTCCTAATTGTACCATCGTGTATCCTAATTTTAACAGTATCAATATCGATTACCTTACTGGATGAATCGTTTCTCATGTGCACAACTCCACCTTCAATCGAATTGTATGTAGAGAATCATTCTCTGTTGGGACACATATGGAAAGAACATCCTAAATCTAATATTCACTCAAATATAAGCTCGGAGCTTTCGCTCGTTGACACTAACAAGAAATCATCACCAATTTCATCGGCCAAATTAGCACCAGCTAAATCTTCCTCATTACTCTTAGCAGCCCTTTTATTTCGCAGTTTGTAACAATTTGCTTTGACGTGACCTAATTTCTTACAATAGCGACACCTTTTGTCTCGCTTCTTTGATGCTACCAAAATGGAAGCTTGCTTCTCTGCCTTACTATCAGAACCAAACTCATTGTTGAGTTTATCTTTACTCAACAAATGACCCTTCACATCCTTGAACGAGAGTTTGTCTCTACCATAAATCAAGGTCTCCTTAAAAGACTTGTATGAAGAGGGTAAAGAACATAATAATAGCATAACCTGATCCTCATAATCAATCTGAACCTCAACATTATTTCAATCATTCAAAAGAGTAATGAATTGACTGATGTGATCTCTAAGAAGCTCACATTCGTTCATGCGAAACGTAAATAGACGTTATTTCAACACTAAATGATTAGCCAAAAACTTAGTTGCATAAAGAGTTTCTAGCCTTTTCCACAAGGCGGATGAAGTCTTCTCCATCAATACCTCCTGCAATACCCTATTCGCGAGGCACAACTGGATTGCAGATAGGGCCTTTTCATCAAGCTCTTCCCATTTTGATTGATCTAGATTATCGGGCTTTTTCCCGATAACGACATTTTTCAAGTCGGTCTGAACTAGAATTGTCATCATCCGAACTTACCACAGATTGAAATTTGTGACACCATCAAACTTCTCAAAGTCGAACATTGTTGTTACTATCTCTGAACTAATTGATCTACGAAAATCGAACTAGCTCTGATACTACTTGTTAAGGATTGACCCGATTAAGCAACGAACAAGTAAAAATAACGGAAGAAATTAAGAAATTGAATACACAAATTTAACGTGAAAAAACTCCTCCGAAGAGGATAAAAAACCACAGGCAAAGATAATTTACTATAATGGAAAAAGAATGAAGAGTACAAAAGATGAAGATAAAACTAAACCCCGAAAACCCGAAAACAAAGAACCCTCGAAACATAAACACTAAGTTCTCCAAAAGTGTTAGGAGTTCTAAATTCTAATGGGTATATCTAAATGAGTATATTTTTTAAGCTTGTAAAATAACCTATTTATAGGTTAAATTTCTAGGTCAAATAGTAATAAAATAATCTAGACTAATAAGAGTTTGACTCAAACAAATAAACAGAGTTTAACTGAAACAAATAAACAGAGTTTATTTGAAACAATTAAACAGAGTTTAACTGAAAGATTATTTCTCAAATTTAACTTGAAATAGGAGTCATAATTCAACATATAATTTTGAGATTTATCCCTTTATAATTTCCATACCTCATTCGAGACCCTATTAGTAACGACGAGCGAGAGCGAATTGGGGGTAATGTCTTCTTTAAAGGCTTCGATGAGTAAGAGCATTGATGTCATAATTAAGTTGATCTTCTGAATTATTGCTACCCAAATCAACATATTTGTTTAAGTAAAAAAAATGTATTTCAAACTTTGCGTCTATGATTTTTATTAATTTACAGTAAATAATTTTGATCGAAATGTACATCATCAATGATTGTGTTAAAAGAACACGATTTTTTAGGCTTCATTTCGTAAAAAATATATCTCTAAGTTAAAAAGTACAACTAGTGCCAATTAGACAATGTGCCACATGACAAGTGCCATTGAAATGCATTTTTGTTTTTTAGTGAATTATAAAAGTAGAGTAAAATTTTAACGGCAACGTGATTAGCGCGATTCGAATTTAGATCACTTTTGAAGTGATAAACATTTTGATTATCACATCAACAGACGAGGTTCTGAGGTGTAATTTTTCATTACTTATATATGTTTCAATTTCATTTATCACTTTCACTATTATAATTTTGATTGTTTATAACTTTATTGTATTTTAAAGACATATTAAAATCTTTAAAGAAGGGAATCCAATGAGTGGCTCCAGTGGTAAAAAGGATGTAATTCATCTTAAGGAGTGTATGCATTATCAAAGGGTCAATAAAGTATGAAAAGATACTACCATGTAATCAATAATATATTCAAAAAAAATATTAATCAAAATAAAAATAAAAAAAGGATTAAAAACGTAAAAATATTGCACGACTTAGCATTAAAAAAGAGATTGGATTGCATGCCCACCAGAGGAACAAAATTTCTTGTGTGTTTGCTGCCTGAAGTGATATTTTTGGTCCCACTTGGCTCTAATTTAATAAAATAATTTAAATATTACAACTGGAAAATAATAAAAATAAACCAGCTAAATTATGTATGTGAAATTGATTTAATCATCCTAAAATAAACCAGTTTGGTGTGTGAAGGGGTTTTGTGGTGTCATGTGATCCGAGGGGTGTGGTATCAATCACAAACTTAAATTTGTTTTGTTTGTAAAAGGAGATAAGGTGAAAGTGAAGGATATTTTGGACGGTCCAACGTCCATAAATAATCATATTCCCAACAGTTGAGTTGAGTTTAGTGAATGAAAAGCATAACTACTGCATAAAATACAAAGTGTGAAACACATGGCACACATAGCATGACATGTCTCGATGCCGCATGAGAATGAATGTCTATGTCGCGATCCTATTACCTCAAATTAAAACCGTTATTCTTTGATTTCCAAAAAAAAATCTGGGTATCATATTTGGCTTATGTTATAATATTATTATAAATTAATAAAGCTTCAAATTTTATGTAACAAAAAAGTACATAATTTTCTAGTATATTGTGAAATTTAAACTTGAACTGCAGCTAACCGCACTTATAAATCTCTGTTACTTGTCAATCAGTGACACCAAAGCCTCTGGGACCACCGCCTCTTACTCTAACAGTAAATAAACAGTAATTGCTTTTCTCACGTTTTCTCGGCCATTGCCGACATAACTGATTCAGGATTGTGCAAACTAATCGAATTATTCAATCAACCATTCGAATTTGAAAATATTCTTAATCTCAGCTTGTCCTCTTAAATAAGACTAATTTTACATTTAAAATATGTTTTTTATTCAAACATTTCAAAATATGAGATAAACTCAATTCAATTCAATTCATATACACCTCTGTAAATGATTAATTGTAATTTTTATAAATATTTGAAGCTTAGAACTATCCACGCAACTTTTTGTCCTCTTCGTTTAACCATGATTATCAACCTTCAATTTCGACTGCCCACGTCCCAGAATTGGTCCCCATTCTATTTTTGTTTATTTTCAGGGTCCAATAATTAAGACAGATTTTTACCCTTTTTTTTTTATACATGCTCCGTATTTCAACTTCGACTTGCGGTTGTAGTTTGAAGCACAACCTAGGTTTTTTTTAGAAAATTAATACAAAAAAAAAATTAAAAATTAAAATAATATACTTCTCATTATTTATCAAAATGGTATACATAGTGAGTGATCTCGCCTATCTCTAGATAAGCGGCACCGCTTTAAAAATTTGACACAAATTTTTTTTTATTTTTTTATTATTTTATACTAAAAAACAAAAAATATAAAATATTAAGTAGTGCCTCTTAAATAGGTTGCATCCGATTTTTCGGATATAGTATAAATTCATATTTTAAATACGGGTATAATATAAAAAATAATAAATTAATCAATGGTGCCTACTTGACAAGCGGCACCAACTGTCTCATTTGTCTATTCAAATCTAGTTCATATCAATATATTCTTCAAAAATTATGAATGCTATCAACTTAGAGATGTTTATGGATTAAGTTTGGGAAGCTTGAGTTTATATTTTTCAACTCTAAGATCGTTTTATTATTTATAAATAATAAATTTGTAAAAATAAAATAAAATAAATACTTTTATGATTACATTTTAATAAAAAAAAATTATTATTTTTAAATAATGAAATTGATCTTTTGGGTGAGCTGAGTTCAATTTGAAATTTTTTAAAACCGAGACTTGATCTAATCCATAAATACTCCTAAGAGAAGGGATATTTATTAAATTAATATAGATATAATACAACATAATTTTATTATTTTCCAGCTAATTCCACCAAATCTCCTTAATTGATATAATATTGATACATTGATAACTTAATTCAAATATTTTAAAATTGAAGGACTAAGCATAATTTAAGTACGGATTGTTATCGCCTACCCCTTAGGCATCACTCGAAATTTTTAAATTTTCTTGTTTTTGACCCGTATGACCCGTATTTTTCCTGTACAAAACATGAGTGTCGTGCTGCCTATCTAGGAGGCACCAATTAATAGTTTATATTTTTAAAAAAATTTAATATAAGACAATAATAATAAAAATATGTATCAGATTTTTTTAGTAGTGTCATCTATTTAGGAGGCGTCACTCTCCCATGTACACCATTTTAGCAAATAATAAGGAGAGTGTATTATTTTAGTGTTTAAATAATTTTTTTTTGTAGTAATTTTGTAAAAAGACCCACAACCTATTTATATTTCCCTCATATTTTTACTTTTTCCTCAAATTTCAATGCTAAATATCAATGGCGTTTTAGTTTGATTGATTTTGACGATAAGAAGTGTTTAAGCCGATAAAAAAAAAATTAGAGGTAGGGAAGTAAAAGTTAAGTCGGATTTAAATATGATATTAATATATTTTATGTTTATTTAAGTTTGATTCGATTCAAAATTTGGGCTTAAAATTTTATCTAAATTTGTTCATATTTGTAAAATATTAACTCAATATCATTTTAAGCCTGCCCATATTATTTTTTAAATTTTGTAAAATATATATTTATTTTATTTTAATATTTTTATTTATTGAAATTTTTTTATAGTTATCTTAACATTATTTTAATGTTTGCATTAGAAAAGTATTATATATTTAGTATAAGTTTAATTTTTAATGTGTTCTAAATTACATAATATATAAAAATAATATAATATAACATGTTATAAACTTAAAATGGGTCGGGTTCAAGCCTTGAATGTTCAAGCTCGAGTCCGACTCATATTTTAAATGAGTCTATTTTTTTTTTTGCCCAAATTCATTTTCGAACCTAATATTTTTTCCCAAACTCTCCCAAATTTCAATCTGGCTTTCAGGCTTGGACGAGTAACTTACTCCATGAACAAGTCTCTAGGGGAGAGAGGTTAACCTTTTTCTTAAATAAACTTTAAAGGGTTCATAATTTTTAAACATTTTATGTTTTTTATCGAAAATACATTTTTCATAATTTTCCATTTTTAAAGGTTTTTTTATTATCTATTTTATATTTTTAGAATCAAGATTAAATTGATATAATATGAAAAATTGATAGTTAATTATTATTATTTTTTTGAAATTTTTAGATTTGAATTAAATTAATAAAATTTTTACACATTGAAAGGTTAAATTTTTATTATGCCAATAAAAAATCACATATGCATTAATTATTAAGTAAAAAATATTAATAACTAAATTGTAAAATGATAGAATTGAGAAACCAAAACAGCCAAACACTAAAACTTTGGTCCCTTATTATTATTGTTATTTTGATGAATTATTCAAACTCAAACCATACTTGAACCCACATTACACTTGAAGTAATGAACATCTTTAATCATCAGATCAACACAAATTTCAAGTCCCTTCATTTTCCTTTCACTAGTAATACGGATGTTGTATAATCTACTACTTAGCACTCACAACCTCTTTAAAAGAAAATGATGCCACCGATTACGGTGTCCATTACTCAAACTGTACTTTAATCCATAAATTATGCAGTAAAACCAGGTGCATTGAAAATCAAAATTATGATTAAAACATTAAGATGGAAATTTAGGACATAACCTATAATTAGACCGACTTAAATTCCCTCTCCACCTCTGGTCAACAACCTTACAATTAATGTCGTTGAGAACCAAGCAAGTTTGGCACTTACTTTGACTTTTTTTTCTTTTCTGAAAAGGGATAATTGAATTTGGTAAACAAATTTCATTTTAATATTTATATATTTTTTTATCCACTTTAATATTTAAATCTGACAACAATTAAAATTTTTATTTCATAACAATATTAAGACTGGACGAGAGACCACACTAAATCTGTCATTAGACCAGTTTTGCAATCCATCATTGTTTTATATATTTATTATGCTTTAGTGTTGATATAAGCAGGGGTGGATCTAGAAGGTTAGCAGGATCTCAGTCTCCTTAAAATGAAATTTTTTTTCATCTAAATAATTTATAGTTAATAAAATTTTAAATTAGTAAAAATATAATTACATCTTGATCTTTAGAATATAAAAATTTGATTTAACATCTAAAAATAATAAAAATAAAAACTGATGCATAGTAGGAAATAAAAACTGGTTCATATCCGAAGGACCGGAATAATTGATTGCATGAATAACCCGATGATAGTGTTTAAAAGACTGCCATTATGTAAGCAAGGAGTTTATTAGTAATTTTATTCCTAAAAAGAGAGATGAAGAGATTCACCCTATGATATTTTTATATGTTATTTATAATCTGCAATAACTTAGTGGCAATCAGATTAGTTCATTTTGTAGTGGAAGTGCCACTAGCTAGCTCTAGTGGCAATGGATAGGATAGAATTTGCAGCTACAGAAATCTGCAATTGTAATCAGTTAATTAGTTCATAGAATTCAAACATAAATTATTACCAGTCTTAATATTGCTATGGACAATTGAATGACTGATTACTAACTATAGTATGAAGCAATAGACCTAGGATTGAGGGAGTAATACCAAGTCGTACTAGAGCCCTAGACGATGGTGGGGAAGATCCTACTCCTTATGATGTCAAACACTCTTTGTAGGTTAAGGAAATACTTGAAGTGGTTGAGGTGACCAATAACAATCAATTGTTCCATCACATGCGCCTTGGGTGTTCAAGTTTGGTGGGACCTCTCCTGGACGAATGACCAAGGACTAAGGGTTTATACCTTTTCAAGATAATAGAGAAAGAGGACTAAGGATTATCTCCTCATCATCATAGAGCTAGTCAATGTTATCCTTACGGGGCTGTTTAAGCTCTTGATCAAAGTTTGCGATGGATGCATTGAGAAGCATTGGATGCGATATGTAGAGTGGAGGGATCTACGCACAAGGCGTTGACGATGTTAGGCATGCAGTAGATGCGGCGTTTTGGGTAGGAGGAGTTTGAAGTGTGGTTAGTTAGTAGTTGGTGCATCATGCACGGAAGGAGAATGAGATTGGCAATGTTGTGGCAGCCAAGTGCTAAAAGTCGATTCGTAAATGGTGTTGAGGAGCATGTTGGTGTGTTAGGAATGAAGTTTTCAAACTTGGTGCAGAGCCAATAGAGGCGAAGGCTGAAGATAAGAGGGGGGAGGAGGATTAATGAGGTAGTTGCACACGCATTGATGCTTGTGGGACAGATGGAGTGGCAGTAGCAGGACGGTGTTTTCAGCTGGTGGTTGCAAAATAGCTATCAGTGTCAAAGGTGGATGCTATGTTAGGACCCCAAATCACACTTTACTGTTACTTGATAGCTGATATTCGAGAAGAATTTAAGGCAGTGGAAATACGTGGTTTTTGGTCATCAGATTTACTTAGTACCTATGAATCCAACAGCTATGACGTTGTGGAAAGATTCCTATGTCACCTATCTTTTCTAACATTAAATCATGGTTGTCAAAATTAGATGAAAGAATTATATAAACAGATTTTGTATTTTTTAATTATTTAATTATATTTCAATAATTTTTTTCGATATGTAATTTTAATAATTTTTTTAATTTAAAATTATGAATCCTAAACTGTAATATTTAAATCTTAAATCTTAGACACAAATTTTTAATTTAGAATAATTTAGAATTTAAAATTAAAAACTTAAGGTTGAAAAGATAATCCCAAAATAATATACCCATTGAAAATGATTGCAATCAAAATTTGTGTTAATGTTAAAAAGGTAATATCCATAAGAATTTCATTGAACCCAATAAACGCAATAAGAAACTGAAAAAAGTAAAATTAGTTATTTTGATAGGTTCAGTCGTCTCACAAAATCATAATTGTATTAAGTTAAAAAGTGTTTGTTGATTTGGTGTTATGCGACACACAATTAGAAGAACTGATACAATTCATAATTATCATCATCGATTTATCGAAAAACATATTGATGTGATCAATTGAGTAAGTGGTTGACTTCATCAAAGGAAATAGCGATCGAGTTTAAACGACCCGCACAATTGAGGCCATTGATTCGAGCCGAGTCCTTCTAATTCGCAAGGCTGTTGAGCAGCTAAATCGTGGAAATTGATTCTAGGATTGTTCGTTCAATAAGGGTTAACTGTCGGGTAGTTTTCACAATTAATTTACACATGGAAAGATTTGATCATTTAGTTTTTTCAGTTTTAATTTTATTGGCTTTTTTTCATTGCTTTTTTTTTTAATTATTTAATTTCTCGTTATATATTTCATATTTCAATTTAATCCCCTCTTTTGTTTCGTATAGGTTGGCACCAAAACTACCAGTGAAACAATATTCTGGTTATAACGAAATTCAATTTGATTAGATCAATTTTTGTGGGCTCGACCCTACTTTTTATACTCAAAATTTAATTCCCGTTTTAGGTACTAGAATTTTATTTTTGACAGATTCGACACCTATCAAAAAGTAAATTCTTGAGAATTTTATTGAAGGAACCCTATCAACCATCTCCTTTAAGGACCTCTCTCTCTCCAAAAACAATGTATAACTTCATCATCTTCCACCAACTTATCTCGAAACGAAGAACCAAGCAGTTTATCGCAAAAACGACTCACGCCCATCAGCAACAAATCCTTCATCCACCCTACCACCATTGGGGAGGTCTTCCGAACCTTTCAGTGCAAAAGAGCCTTCTCCCTCCATCTGTTTGTATCCCATAGCAGATAGAGAATTTTATGGCATCTATATGGAATGAAATTTAACAATAATTATTAATAAGGTGGTACAATGATAGTGTATGAAGTGAAGGGGATAAATAGTAAAAATAGAAAGGACCATATTCACAATAAGCAAGTAAAAGAACACAAAGCTTAGGTGTCATTTATAAAAATTACATTGGAGTTAAAATTCTAATATTTATAATTAATCTCTTGAATGTAAATTACCAAAAAGAAAGAGAGATATTTAGCCGTGTTGCTTCATTCTCAAAAAGAGACGCATAATCAATGAAATGAAAAGAAGAAAAAAGGGCCAAGGCCTACAATTTAGACTTTTTCGTTGTAAAGATAAGAACGCATTACTATTGTTGTCATAGAAAATGGTTGTGGAAAATATATTACTTCCCCATCTTCATCTTTTAAACAAAAGTACGGAAAATGTTGGAAATTCATAGAATTTTATTTTGATTCAAATGTAATATGATCGAGTTTTTGCTGAACTAGCGGAAGGATCAATCAAACATATATATTTAGGCTCGAGCGTATTGCAATTATATCCAAAAATACTCGTATTTTACTTAATCGTGGAATCGGTTTATAAGAATTATCATTAGTTAAAACTCCTTATTATATACTTTTTACAAAAACAATTCATCCAACTGTTTTGTCCAGAAGACATTCCCCCGACCGACACATCAAACACATCCACCATGCTCTTTTTTATTTTTGTTTTATTTTTTTGGCATTTTATAAAAATGGATAATTTTTTATTTTAATCACTTTAATATGCATAAATTTGAAATTTAATCCTTATGCTTTAATTTCTAACATAATTTGCTTTCTATATTTTTATAATATTATTAATTAGTTCAAATAGTTAATATTGTTAACTTTTCAATTAAATTGTTATGTGGTTATATACAGTTTGAAAGCAAATTTTTAAATTCAAAAAGTAGAAGGATTAAATTCTTGAAAATAAAAGTAGGGAGATTAAATTCTAAACGTACAAAACATAAAGACTTAGAGTCATGGTTGTTTGAAGCTTGAACCGGATTGGAAAGGTCGAGGTACTGATCCAGAGAGAGGCATCATACCAGTTGACCCACGAATCTGTATGGACAAGCTGAATCGAGCTAAAAATCGATTGAATCAGATTTTTATTTATTTTTACTAATTTTAATGATTTATTTAATTGACCCATACTACCAATGGTCTAATCGGCTCGATCATCGATCCAATCATGAAAATCTGACTTAAAATACATTTTTACACTATTATTTGACACAAACAAATAATTAACATAATGCAAAGCGTGAAAGATCATACTAATAATATTTAATACAATGTTAATGCCAAAAATTAAATACTACAATCTCATGTAATTTTATACTTTTCTATTGCAATACTATATAAGACAATGTTAAGCAAGAAGGTGAGGCATCCATGATGAATCTAATGAGAGAAGGCCTCCAAAGAGAGGATCTAAACCCATCTGGTCTTGATAGTCAAAGGTTGAAAAAATTAACGGTAATTGAATCTATTTCACGAAAAATATAATTATTTTGTAAATATTTTAATAAAAAATATATAAATTATATTAATTGCATGCAAATATAATTGAGAGTCGAATTTTGACATGCCAAATTTAGTATATTATTGAAATTGTGGCATCAATTTTTAATCGTAAAAATTATTAGAGATATATGTGAATATAAATAAATTGATGAATAATGATAAAAAGCCAAAAGCACTGGGAATTTTCAAGTCATTCTATTATATATATATATATATATATATATAAAAAAAGCAGGTTTGTACTCATAGTTGGTGCGAAATTAATGCATAGTAGTCTTTTCATATTTACTCATCCTCTCATCCCAAGTTAGTTGCATGTACTGTGGTTTGGACTTGAAGTTGACATACTCCACCCCTCTTTCTCTTGAATTTTCCACATAATTACTGTAACATCTTTCAAATCCATTTATTGCGTATAAATGAGAAATAATTCTGGAAAAGTTCAGATGACTAAATTTCTAAACCCCAAGACTCCTTAATTATTTGATGGATTACAAGTTTATCTCACAATTGAATCATATGCTCCTGGGCTCATGTTTGTTTAAATGAAAAATATTTTGTTGTTTAAGTCTTAATGTAAGTAATAAATTTTAAGTCTTTAAATTTTATATATTTGATAAATTGGATGAAGAATAAGGTAGCTCGAAATTGAATTCAAACTCTCGTAACTATAGCATAATATTTTTGTCACTATATTAAAAAATTGTTAGCATTATGTACAAGTATGCATATTGTTAACTATTGAGGTGAATAAAAGGAAGATGTTGGTTTTATGAAGAAGGAATGAGTGTGAAGGTTGGAAGAAAATTGTGGTTTCGTGGAGAGAGTTTAGAGATTTAGTGAGGGAAGCCGATTATGAGTTGAATACGGGATTAAGAAACAAAATTGGATAATAATTAAATCAATTAAGTTAGTATAAACGGTACGAGGACTAAATTGCATGGTGATCAAAAGGAATAGAGAATCGATTAGAAATTTTATAAGTTCTTAATAAGCTAATAACCAAGTCCTTGGAAATAAATATTCCTTAATTAATATTGTGGTAGTGGAATTCCATGGTTTTCTCCACTATTATTCATTAATCAACATTAGAAACATAATTAGTGATAAGTTAGTGACTTGTTAGCTTAATCAAAACCACTAATTATACATATAGCCAGTTTTTGTGGGAGAGAGAAGATGAAAATATCATCTTCCTCATCTTTCGCAATCGAAACAAAGAAAAAGAAAAGAAAAAAAAAAAAAAGGGTTTGAGTTTTCTCCCTTATTCGGTCATCAATTAATTAAGGTGAGAAAGGTTTCCTTTAATAATTTTTAGACTTTTTGTCATCTAAGCTTATGAATTCATGCCCATGCATTAGGTTTCTTAATTGTTGAGTTCTAATCAAGTTGTCATTTAATGAAGAATCGATGAGATTAACCTTAGTAGTGATGGAATTATGAAAAATGAGCTTAGATTATGTTAGGAATAAGTTAGGAAATAGAGAAATGTGTTGGATTTTTTTAGAAATCCAACTAAGCCCTATATTTAATTATATGACACTAGAGACTTAATTGAATAAAATAAAAGTTGTTAAAATATTATGTCTTGAATTGAAAGTTAGAGGTCCCTAATGGAGAAAAATGAATTTGGTTCTCAATTTGATAAAGAAAATCGAATATTACAAGTATTTCGGATACTAAATTTTATAGGGACTAAATTGAATGAGATGCATTCATATTTAATTATTGTTAAAATGTTTTTTTAATTGAGAAATTGATATTATCTCGAAAATCATATTATTGAACGTAGTGAAAAACGACGTCGGAACATCCAAGGTAAATGTGAACATTGAATAGTTACTGCAGTTTGTGTTTTTATAATTCACTTTCAATCACTCGTCCATAGACTAGTTAGTCATTATAAATAAATATGAAATAAAAGTCGAGGTAACTGTATCTTTCCTTAAAAACTATGAGATGATTAGTTTGACATTGTGATTATTGAATTATGTATGAATGCTTGAATTGTGCTTTATATTTGTATGAAAATATATGCTTGACATGTATATGGATATAAGTATTTGAATCTTGTTACCATGTTGTTTTGTGTTACAATGATGATAATAATAATGTTTCGTTAAACGATGTTAGACGTAGTTCAACTATAATTTGCATGCCATAAGGTCATTGTTATCAGTGGTTTATTAGCTCAATTCTCAGAGGACGATGGACAGATATTAAAAGCCATTGTTGCAGAGCAACTCAGGATGAAAGAATAAAACAATCTTAATTCCTAGAGGATTGTGGACTTTCTCTTTATATATCTACCTTAATGTCTATTATCAGTTAATAGGGGTCAGAAAAAAGTAAGTAATGAAAAAGACATTGAGTAATATGTTGAATCATTGAGTACGTGATGATATGAAATAATGAAATATTGAAATCAGTAGTGAATGACAAAGTTTGTGAATGATATGATTCTAGATTTTGTGACAAACTAAAACAAAGTAGTTAAATTTATATTTAGTTTTAATATAAGCTTTAATTTAGTTTTAATATATTGAATTTGAATTTGAATTATATTAGTTTGATTGAGTATTCAATACTCAACGTACGGTTAAGTTTATTTCTGTGCATGATCACGAACGAGGATTTTCGTAGATTAAAAGTGTTCAAGCGTGCAACAGTTCAACTTTCAGTGGTATTGAAAAATGCAATTTCAAAACCCCATTTCCGTAAACCAGGTCTGTAGATATTCATATTTATTATTTCGGAGTTGGTATGATAGAATATTAAAGTTTGGTCCTTCAATTTTGTCTACAAATTGCTTAATTATGGTATAAGGATTAAATTATAAAAATCTTATCGCTATGAATTTTTAATTACCCAAAGGTCCAAAATTATAAATAACCATTTTTTATTAAAGGTTAGTGGAAGGCGATGATATTTCCACTAAGGTTGCTCGGTTATATGAGTTAACTTGTGACATCAAATCAATTAATAACACTATCAATATATACAATTGATGAAGATAATAAAATGTATATAATAAAATTAAAATGTATAAAATATATCAAGAAAAAACTTTGGTCAAGCCGCATAATTAAAATTTTATCGACTCAAATATCATTAGTTTAAAACCTATCATATACAAATAATTTTTTGGTTTCTTTTAAGAAAATAAAAAATTAAAATACTCAAAAATAATATAATTTATTTTAAAAATGAAAGAATATTTCCGTAATTTTCCTAACTGAGTCGATATTCAATTGACTCTTGACATTGACTGAATTCAATAATTTTAATTGAGTTTAAATAATTATAATATATGAAATATAAAATTTAAATATTTTTAAATATAAATTATATTTATAATTTGTTGAGAAACAACACATAAATGATTTGAATTTAAAAACTATTTGGGATTACAAATTTATTTAACTTGAAAAACAATTGCAGAAAAGTAAGGTTGCAAACATCCTTATCAAACTATCAATGAAATCATTGTATTGAACAAAAAATAAATCAATAAGTAAATTTAATCATTGTTAACCGCTCCGTTATTTCCAATGATTTAAAATCAAACCAAAAAAAAAAAAATTAGAATTCATAATTTTTTAAGGAATAATATAATTTTTGACTCAAACTAGGTTATTTTAGTACTTGAATATTTTATATTTATTTTGACATTTGAATTTAACAATTAGATTCGTTTTAATTTCTGAATTTAAAAGATATAAAAATTTGATGAGATAGCAACACATTATCACTTGAAAATTAAAAAAAATTATATAAATTTTATACCTTACCTAAAAAAAAAAAATTACTATATTTAAATAATTAATAATATTTAATTTACACTAATATTTAATCAAAATCAAAACAAAAAATCATTTAAATACATGTATAGTCATGATTATTTGAATTAAACTACTTAATATATCATTTCGGAGTGAAACATCAAATCAATTAATTTATATTGAGCAATTAAATCGGATTAAAAATTAATTAAATCAATTAAATTGATTTTTTAATATTTTTAATCCAATGAACGAATGGATTAAATTAATTAGATGAATAAACCGTGAACACCAATCCAATTTTAAAATCGTTAAAAAGTATAATTTTCTAAATAGAAATAACCAAATTCAAGTGAAACCCGACGCCCCGAAGCGGGTCGTCCCATCCATCCCCCAACCCACGTCGTAAAGCAGGTAAAGTGCCTGAACTCTCAAGCGGGTGCTACCGGCCCGCCCATCCACTTCCCATTTTATTTTATCACATTTCCCCTGCCCTGGTATCTTAGTTCGAAATTTCACCTCTCCCCTAACCATTAACCAAGTCGAAGCCCGAGACAAAGATACCCAAACTAAAAACAGGAAATGGAAAGTTCATAAACATCTCTCCTTTGCTCACTACTGCCTTCAGGCTTCAACAAAGGACCTCTCTCTTATTTGCCTCTTCTTTTGCAATTAATCAATGCACCTTTCGCCCTTCTGCTCTGCAAACAACTCAGGTATTTTCTTTCTTTCGGCTTAACCATTCACTGAATTTCCTCCAACTTCCTTCGTTCTGGGTTCTTTTTGGATCCTTCATTTTAGCTAAACTATAACATTACTCATGCATGAAGCTTCTTCCTTGTGACAAGCGTGTAAGGTCTTTGTTTACTCTGTTTTCTATACAATAAGAATGGGTTTTCTTTTGAATTTCATTGAGTGGAGCTTTCAACATTCAACTCTGCTTTTAGCTCTACATTGTTAGTGTTTTTTTTTTTTTTTTTAATCTTATTTTGGAGTTAACAAAACAGTGAGTTTGGGTTTCCTGTTTTCTTATTTATGTTTTAACTTTGATTTCTACTATTCTCTTTTTTGTGTTCTCTTGACAAAATCATTCTTTTGTATCGTCTTTTTCTGTTTTTTCTATTCTTTTCTTTTCCCGTTTTTGCTTTATCTCCCTCTCATCGTTTTTCCCCCAACTCACAACTCAAAATTTGAACCATCTTCCCTTTCTCTCTCTCTTAAAAATTTGAACTTTATCTTTCTGGGTTTTTGCCTGCTTGGCATTTTCCTTTAGTACCTTTTCTCAGCTAGCTCTCAAGTCTTCGTTTTGATCTTGCTTTAGAGTTCTCTTCATGAGAAGAGAAGGTAAAGCATCAAGCATGTTCTTCAATTTTAATGTTTTTTCATCATGTTTTCTCCTCGATCTCTAACTCCAGCGATGCTAGTCGTTATCTCCAAGCTTACATAGGCCTCTGTGAGTGGAAGGTTTGCTCTTAAGGTGAGATCTTGGTGTTTGTTCTTCTTCTTTGTTTGAAAATATAGACGGGTTCTCAATTTTCATTGTGATTTGAAAATGATACAGGAGAGAAGAATTCCATGGTTTGCTTTCATTGTTTCAAAAACAAGACAATCGTTTTCTTGTTTGATGGTTTCTATGTTCCTTGTTTTACTACTTTTCTGTCTCTTTCCTTTTTAGTCTTTGGATTAATTTGAATAAGGAACTATTTGGACAGACTTTAAGCATACACTATTCTGGTGTCACATGGAAGATTATTATATATGTATTTATTATCTTCAATTTGCTTTTTTGATTTATTTTTACATGCAGCCATTACTGGAGCCGTAGATTTAATAAATCAATTAACTAAATGTCTTCTTGATTTTATCTGCTGGTTTTGTTTTCTATATAATAGACCTTCAATGGATCATATATTTGACCAAGTTTTAAAGAATATTAAACTGTACCTTGAGGTGTAAACTGGCCTGATGTGTGGGAATCTTTGGTTTGGTTGACCATTCCAGCAGCTACATACCTGAGATCTCTTCTGGCTCAAGGAGGAACATTGTGCTTTTTAACTTAATCGGATGTTTTGTTTGTGGAGCTGATGAAATGGGGTGTTGTGTTTCCACTAGTAGTCGGAGTACTTGCAGTTCCGGGAGCCATGGGGAGGCAGTTTCTCCTTTGTGTTTCGAGATTGGTTTTTGTGGGACAAAGAGAACTAAGAGAACGTTCTCTGATCATGTTATTGCGCTGCAGAATTTACCCTCAGTACCCAACAGGATTTTCACAAATGGGAAGAGCCGAACTTCTTGCATATTCACTCAGCAGGGTCGAAAGGGAATCAACCAGGATGCCATGATTGTATGGGAAGTAAGTTTTAGATGTTACTTTGAATTTGAGTTCCTTTGATTCTAAGTTCCGTTTAAATGCTCAATGTGATTGATGAGGTTAAAATTCGTGTAGGATTTCATGTCTGAAGATGTGACCTTTTGTGGTGTATTTGATGGCCATGGTCCACAAGGTCATCTCGTTGCTCGCAAAGTGCGAGATGCTCTGCCCCTTAAATTGTTGTCCTCCATGCATTCATATCAGTCGAGGCAAAATGGGTCCGGAGGAGCATGTTTGAAGGGGAATTTGAAGGAATTGGATGGCTCTCCTGAGTACAGATTAAATTGTTTGTGGAAGGAAACATTCATGAAGTCATACAAAGCCATGGATAAAGAGTTGAGGTCCCACCCTAATTTGGACTGCTTCTGTAGTGGTAGCACTGCTGTCACTATAGTGAAACAGGTATGAGAGAATCACTGGTTTCTTCTCCTCACCTTCAATTTTTCTAGCTTTCATCTAATCCATGGGTTGACTTCACTATTTTTAGGGCCCCAACCTTTTCATGGGATATATCGGGGATTCTCGAGCGATTATGGGATCCAAGGATAGCAATGGTTCAATGGTAGCAATCCAATTGACAGTTGATCTGAAGCCTGATTTACCAAGTACATTTGATCTCAAATCACATCCTTTTTTCCCTCGTGGGCGTGCTTAATCGGATGTAATATACTAAATACTAAATTTACATGCCTCAGGGGAAGCTGAAAGGATCAAAAAGTGCAAAGGTAGGGTCTTTGCATTGCAAGATGAACCCGAAGTACCAAGAGTATGGTTGCCATTTGATGATGCCCCTGGGCTAGCAATGGCTCGAGCTTTCGGGGATTTTTGTTTGAAGGAATATGGCGTTATCTCTATACCTGAATTTTCCCACCGGCTCCTTACGGAGAGAGATCAATTCATTGTTCTTGCCTCAGACGGGGTAATTCGATCACCTTAAAATTTCCATTTATTCTTTATATGTGAATTTGGTTTCCACATTTTCCATAACACTTGAATGATTGTCGTTTATTACAGGTTTGGGATGTATTGAGCAATGAAGAGGTGGTTGAGATCGTATCCTCGGCTCCTACCCGGTCATCCGCTGCCAGGATTTTGGTGGACTCAGCTGCGCGCGAATGGAAACTAAAGTATCCTACTTCAAAAATGGATGATTGTGCGGTGGTTTGCTTATTTTTGGATGGGAAAATGGACACAGAATCTGATTACGAGGAGCAGGGGTTATCATCTGCGATCGTTCAAAGTAATCATTCAGGTAATGCAATAGAATCCGATGATGGGCAGAAGTCGGAGCTATACTTGCCGAGGAATTTCACGGTTAGACCATCTGAAGAAAGTGACAGTTACGGGAGAGTAGCAGCAGAGTTTGAAGGAAATGTGGATGCAGTTTCGACAGAAGATCAAAAGTGGTCAGGTCTGGAAGGTGTGACACGAGTGAACTCACTTGTCCAGCTTCCTAGATTTTCCGAGGAAAGACCAAACCCTTAGCTTTTGGGTATTGTCTAGAAACGGAACTGGACTGGTTTTGCTGTAATGGTGCCTAATGTGTTGTACATCTCTGCTATAATTAAAGGAATTTCTCAAGCAAGGGACTGGTGAGTTGACCAATTGAGATGTGTGATGGGTACAAAATTATGATCACATGCAGGGTACAAACATCTTTTCGGTACAACAACTATTGGTTAAGTTAGGTGTCCTCCACATCATGACTCTAAATTAAATATGATATCTATATACAACCATTAATGAGTATAGTAATTTCAGCCATCTACGATGGCTCATTGGTTCTGCAATTCTCACGAGGGGGAAAGGCCAAAGTCATGAGACCGTTTGATTATTCTTTTTAGAAAATTGCAACTGTTACAATCACACGTCCTGATTTATAGTTAATTAAAACAAAGGGTAAACTACCCAATTCTCAAGAATTTCCATTTTAAGCACTTAAGATAAAAACTTTACAATTTAAACACCCATGTTATGTAGTTTAATTATTTTGGTCAATCCGGTTAAAACCGTTGGTAAGCTAACGTGGCAATTAAAAATCGGTATAATAACGAATTTAACTCTCATCTTTTACATATTATATCAATTTAGTCATAATTCTAAAAAATTAACCCTCAACGTTTACAAATGAGCTCAATTTGATCATAATTCTAAAAATTAAAAGAAACATATAAAAATAAATATTTTTACAAAAATATAATAAATATATTTTTGTTTTATTATATTTTATTTTGAGTTTATTTTAATTCTTGATCCGATATGTATTATTTGTAATTTGTATTTATCCCTATATTTATAAGTGTGCATTATTTAATTTTGTTTTTAAAACAATATGTGGGAAAATATTTACAATATATAACAAAGAAAAATGTCAAAATGTGATCATCTTTTATATATAAATAATGTTATGAGTAATCAAAATTTACAGAATAATAGTAAAATTTATTTATCAAACAGTAAATGAAAAAGTTAATTAGCAAAACTATAAATTCGTTAGATAAACTAATATTAATGGGAAGACAAAAATATTTAAAAGTATGATAATAGTGTAAATAGAGTACAACTAAAAAAATTGAGTAACCGATTGAGTATTAGCTCGATTGACATTAGTATTGTTGTCAATGTAAAAGGACGTGGGTTCGAGTGCGCTGAAATGCATTATCTTTCTATTTATGGGTTTGGGAGAGGCTATGGATAGTTTTAGGTTTTGTGTCAACAAGAGCAGATATGATCAGAACCTATAATGAGTGAACTACTTAGTTGTTCGTTTTTATTTTGGTCAATCAAAAAGAATATTTTTGCAATTTCATTACTCAATTTTGAGGGCATTTTGATCTTGGCACCAAAGCATTTAATCTCGGATAAACTACTCAGTTGTCACCCAACTTTTAAGACGCTTTCATTTTAGTCACTAAAAAAAATTCCTTTCAATTCAGTCACCATCGTTAGAGAACGCTTTCATTTTAATCACCCAAGCGTTAAATCCACTAACAACATCTGATTGTGCACACCATATCATCATTTTTTACTATTTTTCACTCCCACCACTGTTCATCATCTTCTTCCTTAATCCATTTTTTTCCGTGCCACCCTCGAAACCTAGTGTTAAAGAGAGAGAAAGAGATGGTTTCGCTTAGATCCAAAAATGGCTCTCGATGAGTGTTCTAAAGTGTGGAAAAGGAAAGGTTTGGCTCGATCCAAATAAAATCAACGAGATCTCCATGGTCAATTATTGTGCATTGATGGGTGTCGAATCCACTAAATATAAATTCTTACACTTAAATAGGATGTAAAACAGTAGTATAAGAAGTAGGATCAATCCCACAGAAATTGAAATATCTAAATTTGATGTTCGTTTTAACTGATAGGTAGCTTTCATTCCCCTGACGTGTGTCGACATATACAAAAAAAAAAAAAATTGTTAAACATTGTTTATGAATATCTTAAATTGGTTGGCCTAAAGTTTGAAAGTTATATTAGATTCAAGAATGGTAAGTTATTTTCAAGTTAAAACATGGAGGATACATCGATTATTAAAAAAAACAGTTTATCAATAAATATTTTTAAAATATTATTCCAAATCTTTACTATTATTGTTCTTGAAATAAATTTGAAAGTGTTATTCTCATAAATTTTATAATAGAAAATATAAGAAAAATGCGGTGAAATTTAATTTAAAATAAGAAGTTCCAATTTAGAAAAGTTTATTTTATAATAAAATAAAGCGAATATTTTACTGATTCCATAAAATAATAGAAGTCAAAGGTAAACCAACATTACCTAGATAAATCAACAGAGAATATCCATCTCACCAACATTTAGTAGGCATTGAATATATTCAGAAGAGCATTATGGATTGAAAATTCTTTGATTCTGATCACTATATCCTTTATTTGCCTCCTTTTTAGTTAGTTGGTGGCGTTTAACAAAGTCACCAGCAGCTTTAATTCTAACATTATTGTACCGGTTGGGGAAAGCCACGACAAAACAGCTTCAAGTTGTCGAGAATGGTGGTGGAGGAAGAGGCTTGGTAGGTATCGTTACCCGCTAAACTACATGTTCGTCTCCGAACGTGTAGTAAGAATGCAAAGTTGAAGGGGATGATGCTTTGGTTCAAAGGAAATGGGATGATGGAGTGCCCTAAGAAATGACAATAGCCGGAAAATCTCATAACTCACCGCAAAATCTCAGCCAACCCGACAACCCTAGCCAACCTAACCTTGCAATTATCTGCTAGCTTGTGCTTTTGCAACGTCTTTCAATGGCTTTTTCACAATGGAACCCTCTTTTTCTTTCTTCTTTTTTTAACTCACCGCCAAATGATCGACCAACTCGCTTAAACCTCACCTATAAGAAGCGTTATTCTCTTCTCTCTTTCAACCATCCAAGGACGTCCAACCCTATCTCTTCACTATTAACTCTCGAAAACCTTAATACTCGTCTGATAATGGCTTCAAAAATTACTTCCTTTCTTCTTGCTCAAGTTTTCGTCGTCAGCATTCTTCTTGCTATTGATAGGCAGGCAGTTGCAACACGTAACATCCCAAGAAACCCAGAGAATGCTAATCAAGCGAAGCATCCCGAGTGGCTGATTGGACATGATAGCAGCGCACTCATTCCAGGCCTTGAACCCAAAAATCCATATTGCGGCCGCATTGGTGGCTCAACAGATGGTGGATCTGGCTATATTCCAGGTGGAGACGACACGTTTGTTCCAAACCCCGGGTTTGAGGTGCCAATACCTGGCAATGGTGCCGGCGGTGCAGCTGCAGGAAAGCGTCAACATCCTTGAACATGCTCTGCTATATGTGAAACTTAATTATCATATGAGATAATAAAGGCAATCAGTGGCCTAAACGGAGCCTTTTGGGGTCCCATACTCCCATTGTATTCAGTCTAGTCTATCATTTTCTTATATTTAACGTGATACCAGTTTTAGATTGTCTGTTTTAGGATAAAACAAGCGTGCAAGGTGCAAATGTTTTTAGTTCATGATTGCCATCGAGTCCAGTGTCTAATTTGCATTTTCCGCTTGGAAAACTACTTATTCCCAAGTAATTATCATGTATTTCAGTGTGGAAACTATTCCCATTTAATTTGTTCATATCAGATCCTACGGTTTGCTCTTAGCATGCAGGCTTAAATATAAATTGATTTGGTCATTTGAAAATGTCAAGGATGATTAGAGTATAAACTTGGCCATGAGACCAGCATCATCGTACTCGACTGTGTCAATGAGTGCGATACGCATACTACTCGTAGTTCATTTCATCTCGTGTTTTGGTCTGATGGTCATGTTCATTGCCCCAAATACATTTTGAGTTCAAGTCGCATTGTTAGAATTTTTACCTCTCTTCATAATTCACCAAAAAAGGGAAACAAATTTTTTAAAATGTCTAAAAAAATAAGTTTAAGGAAGTTTAAGAAAACTTTGAATGGTACATATATTTTTAATAAATTAATGATAACGGTTTTTTAAAATAAACCAAAAAAATTTGGTATGACGAAAAAAGTTCATCTACACATTCTTGAAAAGAAATATAGTAAAAGTGACTACATTGACAAGAATATCATAGCATAGGGACCTAATACAAAAATTTCCCTTTTCATTTTGACTATCATTAAATCGAAAGACCTTGGCTACTAGTTCCCTTGCAAACCAGCACCCAAAAACCCTGATGAGAAGAACCCTAGTGAAATCCCCGATTCTTTTCTCTACCTCTCGTCTCCAATCTCCACCTCTGTCTAGTACCTACAGAAATGTTGACCCAATGCCAAATCCTCCCAAACTGTCATCCAACTCACTCTCTATTTCTTTCTCCAGGTTCATGTTTACTCCCGGTTATGTTCCTCCTCCCGAGTGGATAGAGCCCTTCATTAATCTCTCTGGTTTATCCTCAACTAATCCTCAAGACTTGCAACCATCTCCTTGGGTAAGCCAAATTCTCAATCTTTTAGATGGTTCTTCTAGCATGGAATCAAATTTAGACTCTTTCAGCCACAAGTTCTTGATCAGGTTGTCTCCGAATTTTGTTTCTTTTGTTTTGTCTTCTGTCAAGATTCAAAACAAACCCGATGTTGCTTTGAGGTTCTTTACATGGGCTGCTAAGCAAAAGAAATATACCCATAAGCTGGAATGTTATGTCTCTTTAATAAATGTTTTAGCATTAGCAAATGATTTGGTGAAAGTTAGATTTTTGTTTGGTCGACTTAAGGAACTGGGGTTTGTATTGACAATGTCATCAGCAAATTCTTTGATTAAGAACTTTGGGGAACTTGGGATGGTTGAGGAGTTATTGTGGGTGTGGCGAAGAATGAAAGAGATTGGAATTGAACCTAGTTTATATACATTTAATTATTTACTTAACGGATTGGTGAATTCAACGTTTATTGAATCCGCAGAGCAGGTTTTTGAGGTAATGGAGAATGGTAAAATTAGACCTGATGTTGTGAGTTACAATACCATGATTAAGGGATATTGTAGGGCAGGAAAAACTCAGAAAGCAATGGAATTATTACGAGTTATGGAGACAATAAATTTGGAGCCAGATAAGATTACTTATATGACATTGATGCAGGCATGTTATTCAGAGGGGAACTTTGATTCTTGTTTGGCTCTGTATCATGAAATGGGGGAGAAAGGATGTGAAGTTCCACCTCATGCATATAGTTTGGTTGTTGGAGGACTCTGTAAAGAAGGGAAATGCCTTGAAGGATATGCTGTTTTTGAGAATATGATTCGGAATGGGCTTAAAGCAAATGTGGCAGTTTATACAACTTTGATAGATGCATTTGCAAAATGTGGAAAGATGGAAGAGGCACTAGAGCTATTTGAGAGGATGAAAACTGATGGGCTTGAACCAGATGAGGTTTCATATGGGGTCATTGTTAATGGGTTGTGTAAGAGTGGAAGATTGGATGAGGCTATGGAGTATCTCAGGTTTTGTTGTGCTAATGAAGTGGCAGTCAATGCCATGTTTTATTCGAGTCTCATTGATGGGTTGGGTAAGGCTGGTAGAGTAGATGAAGCTCAGAAGCTTTTTGAAGAGATGGTTGAGAAAGACTGCCCACGGGATTCATATTGTTACAATGCCCTTATCGGTGCCCTTGCAAAGTGTGGGAGGGTCAATGAAGCATTAAGGCTGTTTAACAGGATGGAGGATGAAGGATGTGATCAGACGGTTTACACATACACAATACTCATAAGTGGACTGTTCAGGGAGCGTAAGAATGAAGAGGCAATGAAGCTCTGGGATATGATGATTGATAAAGGTATCACACCAACTGCAGCTTCTTTTAGGGCTCTCTCAATTGGGCTTTGTCTATCAGGTAAGGTAACAAGGGCCTGCAAGATTTTGGATGATCTAGCACCTATGGGTGTTATTCCTGAGACAGCTTTTGAAGATATGATCAATGTGCTGTGCAAAGCAGGCCGTGTCAAGGAGGCCTGCAAGCTGGCTGATGGTATTGTTGATAGGGGTAGAGAAATACCTGGAAGAATCCGAACTGTTCTTATCAATGCCTTGAGAAAAGCAGGCAATGCAGATTTGGCCATGAAGTTGATGCATAGTAAGATTGGTATAGGCTATGATCGAGTGGGTAGCATTAAAAGACGAGTGAAATTCCGGATTCTTCTCGAAAGTTGAAAGTTCTGTGCCTTTATTCCTTACCATATAATACCATCTTAACTCACAGACATGATCGTGAGATATGCTTCATCCATGCCCTTCTTGTAGAAAAGCGTCTCTATAACCACCTGAAATTTATGCAAGAACTATCAGTTGCCGGTTCACTCATCCAGAGAGCAGACAAATAACTTATTCTACCTGGTACTAGGAGCACTCATCATGTAATCTCCGGGCATGCAGGCGAGGTATGTACTTGGTCACCCCCTTAGAACAAGTATGTAAAAAATCTTCAGAAATTTGCCCATGTTCACAACATTAACCCTTTCCGAAATTGCTGTAGATGTATACAAAGAGTTCGGAGATTTATAATTATACATGACAAGTCTGTTTCAAAAGGCGTATTATCTCAGAATAAAGGGAAAAAAAAGAAGGAATATCATCAAGGACCACATATAACTCAAATGAAGATATCACCTTACCCAATTTGTAGTTGGTTCTCTTGTCTTTCTTTTAGAATCTTCAAGAAAGGCTCATTTTAAAATTCAGTTGTATTGAAATGAATGAGCTGAAAGGATTTCCTAAGTTTCTCATATTTCATTGACATCCATTAGGATATTTCAATAGTATGTTTACAAATTGTTATCATATATAAACCAAACCCTGTAAGCCTGGGCTTCATGATACTTCAGTGATGTTTACTTTTAAGTTCATTATTTGAGGAATCAGCTTTTTTTATGTTTTTGTTCCTGAGATGAAAGATAAGCAAGCTGAAACTGTATTGATAAAATAAGTCCTCAGAAATCACAAAAATTGCCAATGTTTAGTTACGAGTATTTAAACCAGAATTTTCACAAATCACAAAAATTCAAGCTCCACGGCACCGATGCTTCCATGGCCAATGCCTTCCACCGCATCATGATCGCCGAGGTTCCCACCATAGCTGTTGACCTCGTCGAAATCAAAGTCAACTTTTTCACCCTCAACAACGAGTTCATTGCCCATCGACTTGGTCTAATCTCTTTCACTAGCCAACGCGCCATGTCAATGCGATTCTCGCATGATTGTGACGCTTGCGACAGAGATGGACAGTGCGAGTTTTGCTCCGTCGAGTTCCAACTTTTCGCCAAATGCATGAGCGACCAAACACTGGATGTTACCAATAAGGATCTTTACAGTTTCGATCATACGATTGGTCTCGGCGATTTCACCGATTGCGTTGGCTACAAATCCTCAGAAAAAATGTATTGAAGGTTTAAATTTGTAATTTGTCACCGTTAAGGTCTAATTGTGAATGTCATCCCTGTAATTTACGAAAAATGGAAAGTTAGTCCTCAATTTTGATATATTAGAACACTAAGATGTTAGTTGGTGAATGCATGAACTTGAATTGTCGTGTTTTTGGATCTGTAGCACATAAATTACTGAATTGTTGATTTTTACTAATTTCTTGCGAACAATTTGTTGAAATGCTGATTTTTGGGTCAACAGACAAGATTTAACATTGATACTTAATTGAACTAATTTTTAGGTTTTCATAATATACAATGACCAAATTCTGAATTAGATCAATTTTAAATGCATTGCCACGTCAATGTGGCAAGTTAACTGGTCATGTCATTTATCCCGTTAGGCTTGTAACGGAAAATGTTAATGAGTAATTGATTTATCACTTTTCGATAATGTCAGCGATTGATTTGTTATTTTTTTAAAAGTTGAGTGATCATTTTATCATCGAGATCAAAGTTGAGTGACTTTTGATGTGATTTAACTTAAAAAAAAAAAAAATTAATATGGAAACCAAAAGTAAGTAAATAGACATACTTCCTTTAAGATAATCTATCGGCCAAAAGGGAATGGCATTCGGCAATGGTTAAAAGAAAAGGTTAGGTCGATAATCTATGAAAATGAAATTGGATCTGTTTCGCGAAACCAAAAGGAGGCTATATATATATTATATATATATATATATATATATATATAATGCAGTACTCAAAATTTGTTTATATTCATGAAAATTGTAAGCATTAGATGAATAGATAATTTCTTTTATCAGTAAATGAAGATCAATTGCTCATCAAACAATGCTTTGTAAATTATACATGTTATAATCTGAATGATTGAAAATTGATAAATGATATATCATAAATTGTAGCTATAGTGGGTGGAATATCTGTGCTCATTGTGTAAATTACACCGTAAGGGAGGGATTCTGAAGGGATGGAAGGAATGACGATACATTATTTCTGGGTGGTTTCCGCTTCAAGGCAAAAAAGATAAATTGGCCGTAATCAAGACAAGAATATAATTCCATGGAATGCATAAACAGCACGAGGTAAAATATCTGATGAATGAAGATAAGAAAAAGGTATGATTCTTTCGGCATCCCTCTTTTCCATAAAAGTTAGGCCATGGATAATATCAGATACACCCAAACCCTATGACGACAATACAAGAAAAAACTTGGATATTTTCCCCTCCTCGCCTACCACGTTCTCCTTGACTTTGACGCCTATCCTTCTCTTGGTTTCATCCCCCATTCTCCCTATATACTCCCATCTATGCCACACCTTCCAATTCCCCCGCTTCTCTTCACATTTACCACCTCCCAACCTAATTATCGCTACTTCATGGATTCTGTTTCCCCTCTGCCCTCTCCTTCCCCCGTCACCAATTATCGCATCTACACTTCATTTTGTTCCAATGATTTATTGCCCACTCCAAACATGTCCAATTGGATAGAGTGCTACGACCCTACCGCCAACTCTTGGCATCGCGTGTGCAGAATTCCCGAGCTGCATCAGAACCATGTGCGAAAGGATTCTGCCATGGTCTCCATCGGTGACTCCATCTACATTATTGGCGGAAGGCTTTGCCACAAGGCTCCAAGCCATCATGACCCTTACGAAATTGTCCAGAATGATCTTGAGGTGTTATCCTCTGTCATACGCTACGATGTGCGCAGTGGCGTGTGGTCCAAGTGTGCGCCACTCACCACCCCACGTTTTGAATTTGCGTGTACCGTGTGCGACAACAAAATCTACGTGGCAGGAGGACAGTGCACATTAGGCGTCGCACGTGGCACCTCTTCAGCTGAGGTGTACAACCCGACGCTGGACGAGTGGAAGCCATTGCCTGACATGAGCGTGATGAGGTACAAATGCGTGGGAGTGACATGGCAAGGGAAAATCCACGTGATAGGAGGATTTGCCGAGAAGGCAGATTTGGATAAGCTGCCGTGGAACACCATCGGAAGATGTTCGGCAGAGGTGTACGACTGGGACAACGCCAAGTGGGATCTGGTAATGGGAATGTGGCAATTGGACGTGCCACCAAATCAAATCGTGGCAGTTGATGAAAAGCTTTACAGCACAGGGGATTGTCTAAATGCATGGAAAGGTCACATCGAGGAGTACGATGGGAAATTTTGGAATGCAGTAGAGGGGTCACACCTGGAAACAGTATCATCGCCCATTTCGGTGTGGGACGCAAATTGGCCTCCAGCCAAACGAGTTTACATAACAATGGCAGCAATTGGGAGTAAGCTGTTTTTCTTGGGGGGATACAGGAAGCCAGGGGAGACGTCGAGGCTGATGTCCGTAGTACATGTGTTCGACACACGGGCAAAAAGGGAGGGAGGGAGGAGTTTAGAGCCTACGGAAGAGGAAGGAGAAAAGGAGCTTTGCTCTCATGCCTGCGTTGTTTTTCTTCCCAACAATTAATACTATACTATTCAACCATTCATATTCCATTATTGTTTGTTTTTTTCTTCCTTCCTGGTTGGCTTGTGATTAAATTTTCAGTCTTTTTAGCATTTGTTGTAAGAGATGATTTGTGATGTTTCTGTGTGGGCGATTTCATGATTTACAATATAATTGTAGATGATTATTTTTAATCAATAAATTCTTATTTACTTGGAAGCAAGGTATATAACAAACTCAATTATATAATTTCAAATCATATAATTATATAAGTTGAAAGAGAATATATTTCCGTAGGGGCCAGCAGGAAATCGCTCCAAACGAGATACATAACATTGCAACCTCCCATCAAGGTTGTCTGTCTTTGTTTTGACAGTAACACAATCCGATTGTTTACTGTCAATTATTACAGGTTCAAGGTTTTTGTTCAAAAACAGATGATCAGTCAGTAGGGACAAAGAAATGCCCACAAGAAACACACTCAACACAATGATGAAATGATTGTCTTCTTCCATTGGGCTGCCCGGTTCATGTAGTGGACTGGGTTAGCTTTTAAAAGAGTGGTTTAGGTTAGACTGCCATCAGACAGGGTTGGTGAGATAGGAGATGATGTAGGTTAGCATGTGCGATGGTCATTAACCAAGGCAACCCTCGTCTGCTTTTTTGGTGTCTTTGACAGCTTCGCTTTATTCCTTAACTCACCCACCTAACTTTTACTTCTTCCTTACATTTTCTAGGATTCGCCTCAAAAGGTCATTGGATCCATGTATCCTACATGTCTTGTAATGAACTGGAAAAAGGTTGTCCCGATTATCAATGTATTCCCCCTCTTTTATTGGTCTTTTTACACAAAATACATCGTACATTTTTAAGAAATAATAATAAATTTTAAGTATTATCTCACATTAAAAATAAATAAGCATTTTTATACTTTTGATTTTGATCACTGTTGATATATAAAGTAGAAGTAAAAAGGAGACTACTGGTCAACCAGGTAAAGAAAGAGAGAAGAAAAAGATCGTAAGAAAAACAGGACGTGTTTCATCTCCCTTCCCAAAAAATCATATAAAAACAAATTTTCCCATCGGATTATCGAAATATTATATAGCATATTTTATTATAACAACACAACCATCACTATTATTAGCTTCGTCTTTTTGTTACATACAATTTGGCAGATATAAATTGAAAACAAATATTGTAATTGTGGACCACTTCCCCTATCTCTTCAATCCCCAAAATGAAAATATAAAAGTTAGGAAGTAGAGAAATAGAAATGGGGATTTTTAAGCAAATGATCAATTCTAAAAGAACGCATAAATACTGGGATTAAAGTAGAACACTTTATCAAATAAAGCATAGGATGTATGACATTGAAATTGAACTGAAAATGAAGCTGAAAAAAGAAGTGAGAGGGAAATGATGTAGGGTTAGGTATGGGTGGTGAGGCATTAATTACATACTCAAGATTCGGCCCTGCTCTACCATTCCCACTACTCGTGTATTGCAATTTAATTTAATTATTTGAAGTTTTTATATTTTCAGAATTTAAAATTTTAGTTTTAATTAAATTCATTAGTGTTATTTTTAGAATTTGATGTGTTAAACATGTTATCATATGTGTAATGCTATGTCTGTTTATTATTTTCATATGCTATTAAAAAAATCAATTAATAGATTTAACTATTTTCGTTTACATTAACACTAAAATTTTGAAATCCAAAAAATATAACCACTAAGAATAATCCAAATGATGGACGTGGACTAATTTATAACTTTACGTAGAATACAATACTAATAACATAATTTAGCCAAACAGGTTTAACTGCTATCATTGGGTCAAGACTAAAATTTCAAATTCTAAAAAGTACAGAGACTAAATTGATCAAATTAAAGTACATGTATTAAATCCACAATTTATACCAAGTACAGGGTCTAATAGCAGAATTTGACCTATTTATTTTATAATCTATGAAAAATATATCTCGTGATTTGTCTCTCAAGCAAATATCATTTCGAGTGTTTGAATGAGTTTTCTTTTTCTATGAGTTCAATGTGTCGTACAAATACACCTAACATTTGTTGGTGACTATTATGTTGGTATATGTGTTTATATTATTATTATTATTATTATTTTCTTGAGTTAACTTAAATTTAAATAATGTAATTAAAGGATTTAATTTGTTTCATATTTAAAGAAATTAATTTATTTATTGAGACAAAGTCACGATAGGGGGAATTCGCGGCATCAGCTTGCACGTGCCGAGGAGAGTTTGCGGTCTAGTTCGCATATACCTAAGGAGTTCGCATGTAGGAGGCCGAAAGGTCTAATAGGCAACCCAGAACGATACAAGTATCCAGCATGCTCGAAATCTGCTCAGAATGTCAGTCAGATTAATAACGGGATCAAGTCCATAAACAATGAAACCAAGTTGTGAACAATAATAATATGTATAAATACCTAATTATCCCCTTCAATAAAATACAAAAAAAAAAATTAGTGAACAGAAATAAAGCTGTCATAAAAAACATTTCCCATGCCAAGACCTGTGTTATATGATAATTAGTAGTCTTTCAGTGATAATATAATAAGTGATGAATTTATATTTAATTGAGAAATGGAAAGTGCATAGATAGGGTCGTCGGCGGAAACTGTCGTCTTCCTTCACAGTCACAGCCAGAAAGAGCATCAACTTTGGTGGGACAATGACCCCTCCACTTGCCTGCCTTTACAACCAGCCATTCTATCTCTACATTCATCCTTACTCTTCATTTTTGGATACTGGGCTAGAATTTAGCAGCAGGTAAAATACAGAGAATAATTATATTAAAATTAAAACAGAAGACAAAATCTAGTAAAAATTTGATATATTCATGATCACATGATTAAAAATGAAATTATGAAATGATAAAAAAAAGTAGTGTAGTGGACATTAAATAAAGAAATAGAAGAAAACTACTTAATAAATAATAAATTACAAGGAGAGTGACATAACTAACCCTACTGATATCTAAACTCAGTTATAAGGTTGCTGTCCATATCCTCTATTTTTTATTTAATTTAATTGGTACATAGATGCTAACAGAAGTACATTACCATGACCAACCAATTTCCTTCTTTATCTTGAATATCAACCCTCTATTTTTTCTTATTTAATTATTAATTGTTTGTTGGTGTGAGTGTGGATGAGATTGTGAACAAACCATTCTTACGAGTTTGACAAATGACATCTCTATTATCCCTTTCTTTCATTGCATGCAATGCATTTCAGCCATGAAAAGGACAAAACCAACTACTTATATATATGTATGTAATTTCAGTAATACTATTTTAATGTAAGAGAATCATTAAAGCTACAAATAGGAATATAGGAAATTTTAGTTATCAAAGTATTTATAAGCAACTCCCTCAAAAAAAAAAAAAAAATATATATATATATATATATATATATACATATAAGAAACATGTTATATTTAGGATCAACCTCTACTATTAGTACAAATCTTCAGTGAAGAAAATCTCAAACACACAAATGGAATACGAACAACAATTCGATCAAAAAACGAAGACATAGGACAAGGTTTCAAGGTGTGTATCAAACTATTATGTTTAAGGTTCTATTTGCCCCACCTATACTCGATGTGCAAATTAGTTTCAAGCAAATGAATTTCGATGATACAATGAAGCTCGATGACTATTTATGTTTTGTACTGGCGAAAATAATCCACTAAGCACTAACTAATGTATAACAAAAAATCAATTTCTATAAAAAAAAATTCCTGCAATAACTCTTTATAAAACAATCTAATAATATTAGAAGATGGAAGAAAAATAGAAAGAATTTTTACAACTTACTGGTATTATTTCCAAATGAAATTTTATTCCTATTTATAGGAATTTTCATGTCTCTTATAGCGACATCTTTCAATAGGTATTTTTTTTATGGATAATAACATCTTTAAAAAGACACATAATTATTTATCAAATATTATAACTATTCAAGTAATATTGTTTGAATAATTGTAATCCTTTGTCAAAAATCAAGTGATATAACTCTTTTACACCATTTCATTTATAATTATTGTAACATTATACATATTTGAAAATGTTCCAACAATTACTTCCAATGCGGTGCATTTAGCTTTCTTTTTGTTTCACACTACAGTATCATATCTCACTATCACCGTTGTTTTTACACTAACCGCAAGTAAACACATCGTCCATCCAAAAAGAACCTTAGTTGATATACGACATTTATTCTCTTGGAAAAAAAAAAACATGCCTTTCAATTTCAAAATTGAATAAATTAATTCCTCTAAAAAATTTGGAATAGTTTAATTTCTGTCAATTTTGAAAGTGAGAAATTAAGGATAAGTAATCATAATGTTAATGTCTTTCGTCAATTGTGCATAGTTTTGATTGATATAATAAAAAATTTAACCCTCTACGTTTACATATTTTGTTAGTTTGACTTGAATCTAAAAATTCAACAAATTTAAACTTAACATTTACATCTACAAAAATGTTAGCGGGTAAAGTTTGTTAAATCATGACCAAATTGATAAAATGTATAAATTATAATAGTTAAATTTGTTATTATTCCAATCAAATTTACATAAAATAGACGAAGGCATTAATATTGTGATTAATTTGCTCACATTTGAAATTGACAAGAATTAAATTACTTTGATTATTAAAAATTTAGAAAGACGGGGGAAGTTTTTTCACTTGTTCTCGCATTTTACTCAACTATTTTTTCTTTTAAACTTTCATAACATTATGCTTTGAATGGTCGGACCTAAAAATATTATTTGTTTTCATGTATTTTATAATTTTAGTACATGAGTTAATAATAAATTAATTTTTTTTGGTAATTTTAATCATTTATATAGTTTGTTTCCAATAAAAAGAAAGAAAATTTTACTTATGATGAAATTTTCATTTTTACCATTTTACTATTTTCTCGATCACTTTATCTTTTTTATTTTCATTCTATTCATCATGTTAGTCGACTGACCATTCCCATTAAAAAAATTCCCACATGTTTACATATTTACCCCTTTTAACTTGTAGTGAAATTCAATTTGGCTCTTCTATGATAGTGAAATTCCCACTTTGATCCCTTTTTTCACTTTAGCCCTTAATATGTTTGCTAATTGGCTTAAATGCCCACCCAATATTCTTTTAAAAGAAAATGGTGAAGGAGCTAAAGTGATGGACAAAAGTGACCAAAAAAAAAATAATAATAAGAAAAAGTAAAACTGAAAATATTATTATATAGAGGAGCCAAAATGATTTATAAAAATGAAATTAAATAGAATAAGTGAATTTGATAATAGATTATAATACATGGAGATGGTGGTGTGGAAAATGGGGAATTAGAGAAGGGAGATTTGAGAAAAATTTGGGGGGGGGGAGCATCCATAGATTCTTTTTGAAGCATGACAGGGTTTTGTAAGAATATAATGTAAAGAAAGATGACACTAAAGTCTTGTCGAATTTTTTTATGACGTCCTTCTTGTCCGTTGAAAGGGATTAAGTAGCTTTTTCAAATGTGGGATTTTTATCTTCCAACTATTAATTGCACCTTTTTATCAAGTATATTCACACTCTTAATTCGTATTCCTTATTTAATTTTTTAATTATCGAGTTTATTTTATTTATCAAATCATTTTAAAATAAATAAAAATAATTAAAATTTGTTAATTTTGTTGTCATGGATTTCGTATCAATAATTAATTAATTTTTAAAATATTAAAATTTAAAAAATATTTTTTAAAATACAAAATTATTAAAATAAACTAGATTCGGCACATTCATGGGTTAAAATATATTATCCGTCCCTGTAGTTTCTTTTTTTTTTTTAAATTAGAATTTAGTCTATGTATGTTTAACTTTAGGAATTTAGTTCTTTTAATTTTTTCATATTTCAAAATTTAAACCTAGTTGTTAATATCATTAAAATTTTTATTAGATTGTTGGCGTAACATTTTAAAATATAAAAAAAAAAACCACATTCGATAATCATGTAATTAAAAAAATATCATTATAATTTTGAATCTAAATTTAATAAAATAATTTAAAAATTCGACTTAATCTTTGAAATTTAAAAATAAAAAAAATGAGTACTTAAACATAAAAATACAAAAATTAAATGCTAAATTTACGAAGAATATAAAAATTTATGCTGTGATCTCCATTTATTCCTGATTATTGTACGTATGAAAATCATGAATATAGTTTTGTAGAAAGGAGAAACCTGAGAAGAAAAGTGTGAAAACCGTTACACTCAATTATTGTCTCTGTTTGACAAATTATGAAAAGCTCAGATTTTATAATCAGTAATCGGATAGCAATATTGCTTCTCATGATTTCAGAGTTGTATTAGGGCATCATTGTTAACCAAGGTTACAAACATTATCATTAACTTGCGTGCACGCATGCAATAAAGAGAGTAATTCACAACGGTGGCTTTCACTCAAATGCAATAAAGAGAGTAATTCACAACGGTGGCTTTCACTCAAATGCAATATTACCTTGAACGTCCACATTTTAACAACCAAATTTCAATAACAATCATGTGCCTCAATTAAATTAATGAAGATTTATGTTTCTAATTTCGTTTTAAATATACTAATAAAACGGACAAAAAAAGGTTAAAGCCTCCGTCAAAGGGAAAATGAAATTAGAAAGAATATTTTTGTTTGGGGAAAAGAAACAAAGTTTTATTGTGAAAAAAATTCAAAGTTGAATTTGATTTTGAAGACCGAAGGTAGGGCCGAAACAGAGGGAAAAAAATCCGACAAAGCACGTGAACTTCATAGGAAAACTGACGGCTATTCCATATATGTACAAATGGCTAAGACGTGTAATGTGACCGTCAACCATTTCATATTTTTGAATGAATAACTAGGAATCTGAGTTTATCTTCTACCAAGCTTTTTTTTTTTTTAATTTTTTTGGGTAAATTGTAATATGACGAATTATATTTACTCAATCTATCACAAAAATTAGAATTACGAAACTTTTATTATCGGAAGGCTATTTAAATTTTAAATAAAATCCAAAATTCTATCAAATTTAAAAATTGATTATCCTCGTCATTCCCGCATCATTCAAATCTGAATCTAGAGATAAAACAACTTTTTTTATATTAAACAACCGTCAAAATATTACGTTTGCCGATAAGCTTTGAGCGGAGTTCACTTCCGATAGGCACAGGGAATCGTAGACCCTGAAAAACATGACGCCCATCCGGCTGCCTAAAAATCTATTTCATTTTTTATTTTTGTACTAACAAAAAGATGTCTCTTCCCACTACGCGCGTCGCAAAGCGCGTGTCTGATATCCGCTTTAGTCAGTGAAGAGTGTAGACAAGAAGAAGATGGATAAACATGACCAGCACGCACATTGTCACACTTTTTTTTCTTCTTCTTCTGATTTAATATAATTTTTAATTAAAAACAATTTTTTTTTCAAAAAGTAAGAAAGAAAAAGATTCATATCAGCTGGAGAGAACTTTTGCTGCCCCTTTTTCCACAATTTCATGGAAATTGGAACCTTAGCATCTAAGTTTGTACTCAATATTTATTTATTTTTGGTTAAAACATAAAAAAAGAAAATATATACAACTTTTGTGACCGGAAGTTCTTTCCCACTTTTCTCTTCCTTATTGGCCAAATTTGCTTCAAATTCGCCTTCTCACATTTCTCTAAAACTTTCTGCCTCTTCTTCCAAGTGAGTTCTTCCTTGCTTCTTTTCCTCATTTTTTTCTTTTTCTTTTTTTGAAAAGATTTCAAGTATACTGATATGAGTGCATATATTTTTAGATGTAGTCTTGTGTTCGGTTTTTGCTCTTTTATGCAGTGGATAAGAATTGAATTTACTTTTTTTTCTTTTAAAGTAGTTGTGTTTTTTATGATCATTCTGAGTTTTTAGATCACTGACTTCTTCTCTCTCTATTTTTTTTTTTTTTGCTGTTTTGTTTTTCAGATTGGAAGTTTCTTGTTGTGTGATTAATGGTGTGAAGATTTGGAATATAGACGGATATTTTTGCAGTTTTGTTTAGAGATCAATGAGTAGTAAGAGATCTGGTATGGAATGGAAGAATTTAAAGATCTTTCTGGTATTTTTTCTGATCTATGCAGCTAGGATTTCGTTTGGACTCATCAATCCTAGTGATGGTAAAGCTAATCTTGCAGCATTTTTATTTCTTTTTAGTTTAATTTGTTTGGCTACTGAGAAAATGTGGGAAAGTGGAGGAAAATGAAAGATGGGGAGCTTGAGTTATATCACTGTCTAGAGCTGGAGACACAGGCGTAGTTCGTTTGACTAAGTCAAATAGCTTAATGCTGAACAAGTTTTGATTTCATGAGATTTTGTTCTCTTTAGTTTTTCCTTTTATTCTCTTCTGGCATGAAATTTTTTAGCTGGAAATTTCTTCTTAGCACTTTCTAGGAGATTGTCCATGGGTTCGCTTTAGCATTTTTTGATGCTTTAATGTTTGTGGTTTTGGTTCATTCCAATTCTTATGATGCTTTCTTCTTATCATGTGGAGCTACGTATCTAATTGTCTGCATTGCTTTGCTCATATTAGTTGCTGCGATTAATAGCTTATATGCTGCGTTGGGCTCTCCCTTACTCCCTGGATGGGTTGCTTCTGGCGGAGACCCCTGTGCCGAAGCATGGCAAGGCGTACAATGTAATGGTTCAGACATAATGAGCATGTGGGGTGCCCCTTCTGTGACTCTTTAGTTTAATAATAAATCTGCAGCATTGCCAATATTTACTTCTCTAATGTGATGGTCCGTTTTTTACAGAGTTCTAAATGGTGCTAATTTGGGTGGAGAACTGGGTGACAACCTAGGAATGTTTGCTTCTATTAAGGCAATGTAAGTGGTTTTCTTTTCTCTCTCCTTTTACAAACCAATTTCTGTGCCCAAAGCTGTCACTGAACACAGGGGTGAACCCAGAAATTTTTTTTAGCAGGGCTGAAATTAAATTGTAATTTTTATGAAAATAAAAATGCAATTTTTAAATGATTAAATCAAAATTTTATCATTTTTAGGGGCCAAAGTGCAATTTTACCTTTACTAATTTAAAATATAAAATTTTAAAGGGCCTAAAAGGAAAATTTTTCATTTTTTTGGGGGGGGGGGGGGCAGGGCCCCTGCCAGCCCCCCCGGGTTCGCCCCTGACTGAACAACATTTTGTTCTCGTATTATTGTCTTGAATGAAGTGATGTGCACTTCGGAAGTATTGATGTCAAATGATGGGAGATTTGTAGGAAATTTGAATGTATGAGTTTTAAACTTGTTAAACACTAAGTTGATGTCCTTGAACATAAGATCTCAAATTGAGGACTTTACCTAAGCATTTTAAACAATCTTACCGTGCTTGATACATACAACTATTAATGCATTAAGCAATCAGTTAATCAGCTGCTAAGTGAGTGAAAATTGTGCTCTAGATATGCATGGCAAATAGGTGAGGTGTGAAATATCACTTCTTCATGTTACTACAATATGATATAACATTAGGCGATACTATTTCTTTCTGATATGTTGAGACAGTATCACTGATTTTTGTAACTTTTCATGTTTCAGAGATTTGAGCAACAACCAGATCGGGGGAAATATTCCATCCAATTTGCCTGTTACTATGCACAACTTGTATGAATTATTCTCACACTGACTTCATATCTTTTCATCTTGTAGCAGCTTCATAATGCTCTTTAAATTTGGCAGTTTTCTTTCAGCCAATCAGTTCAGTGGAAGCATCCCGGATTCACTATCTTCTTTGACTATATTGACAGACATGTAAGTAGTTGCTTTTATATTGTTCGATATAATGCCTCCCTGGTCTTACTTCGAAACAGAACTTATTCGGACTTTTGTGCTTTTTGTGCTGTCAGGTCATTGAATAACAATAATTTGAGTGGAGAGATACCAGATGCCTTTCAATCCCTTTCTGGATTGATCAATCTGTAGGTCCCAGATTTCAATTTAATTGTTAACTTCCAGGTTCTTTTCGTAGTTGATTCATAGTTGGAGTATTGTTTCATCATAGGGATTTGTCCAACAACAGATTGAGTGGATCTCTGCCACCATCAATGAAAAATTTGTCTAGTCTAACTACCCTGTGAGTACTCTTCCTTTCTGAACGGCAATTTTAACTGAATGAACAAAAAAGCTGATTGTCTCAGTTGGCAGACGTTTGCAGGTCAATCAGCTGTCTGGGACGCTAGATGTTCTACAAGATCTTCCCCTAAGAGATTTGTACTCTTCTCTACCATGCCATTTGCATCTTTTAGAATGACAAAAAAATCAACCATAATTCTTTTACATTTCAAGTGGTTTTAGAAGATTCCGGGAGGAATCTTGGCTAACGTCTCGCTTTTTTCATCCTGTTCTGGACAGGAACGTAGAAAATAACCTTTTCAACGGACCCATTCCTGAGAAGATGCTGAGCATCCCAAGCTTCAAGTGAGTCCTGTACTGACATTACCTTTGAAGAGCTTAATCTTTAGTTTCAATTTTAAGCAAGCACACATCATTAAGGTTTCATGGTGTTTGATGCACATCCAATGCCATAGATACTGTTATTAGATAAGTTTGAAGCTTCTCTTAATATTGAGAAATACCAATAAGATCAATCATTTTGTCAAATTGGTTAAAATCTGGATATGGACTTAGGCACCTTGGGCAATTTTTATAATATAAATGCCTCCAAAATTTTTTTATAGCATTCGAACTAAATAAAATCTTCTTTTTTGATGAATCTTCATCCACTTTGTTTTTAAAATCTTTTTCAAATATACTATTTGTATGCTTAATTTCTCTGTTGCAATTATGTTTGTTCACATTGAAATTCTCTTCACAGAAACGATGGAAACCCATTTAATTCCACTGTTGCTCCATTGCCTGCTCCGACATCACAATTAGCACCACCGCATGCGCCACCACATTCTGTAGTACCAGCTTCTGGTCAAACACCAACATCTGATCAAACACCTGGGAAACATGCTGATGGGCCTTCTGCGTCGGAGGGATCTAATTCTAGTCATAAAAAGAATTTCTTAACTACTAAAATGGTGGTGTGGATATCAATTGCAAGTGTTTTGTTGTTTATAGTATTAGCTTTAGCACTTCTGCTTTTCATGCCCAAGTGTAGCAGGGGTAGGGAAGAGGCTGGTGGGATTTTCAAACAGCATCAAGTAGGTGCATATAGAGGAAACAGAGAGAACCTTGTTGGGGATGCGCCCTTACCCACCACAGCCAGTCAAACAGAGAAAGGTGAATGACTTTGCCTTTACTCCAATTTCAATTTAGATAATAGATTGTTTGCTGTTGTTATGAGGTCTCAATCACTTAAGCAATAATGTTTTTAAAAATTCATGAACAGGCCCAAAAGATGCAGTTACGAGACCAGTGAGGGGTAATCAAACAGAGAGGGGAAGAATGGGGGCTATTGCAAAGCAACCAAACAAGGAAGAGAGAAATGTTGAAAGGATAGGCACGACGCCAAAGAGATTTGACCATGAGATAGACATGAGTGGCTACGATGTGATGTTGATGGAGCCCCCTCCACCACCTCCTCCTCCACCTCCGCCCCCTCCCCCTCCTCCAACACTTGCTGAGAAGGTCATTGTGAAACCCATTGTGCCTAATGAAGTAACTGCAAGGCCTTCTGCCAAAACTCCAAAGCCATCTACATTTGCTAGGTCTTTCACCATTGCAGCCCTTCAACAATATACAAATAGCTTTTCTCAAGAAAATCTTTTGGGGGGTGGCATGCTTGGAAGTGTCTATAGGGCAGAACTTCCGGATGGAAAGGTATAATTGTTAGTTCTAGAATCAGGGTCCCTTTGCTTTAATTGCTTTTCTCTGAGTGTCTGTATCATTGCATCATAGGCTTGCTAAGAAAAAAATAGAGAAAGAAATGTTAAACCAGATAGACCTTTTGAATTAGCTGAGCTGGTAACTACATTTCTTAGCAATCATAACCTACTGCTTGTCAGTTCTAGAATTTATAATTCCAACTTTTCTCCCTCCCTCCTTCCTTTACTTCACCCCTTATATGCGTCTGTATACATTCACTTGGGCATGGTGCCGTGGCATAAAGTAGACATTGTAGATGTTATTTATGTATTGTGTAGCTTCAGACTGATGCATGATCTTGTTGGATGCATTTGTAGTTTCTTGCAGTTAAGAAACTGGAGAAGAGAGTTGCAAGCCTGCAGAAGGATGATGAATTTATTGAACTGGTGGAAAGTATTGATCGTATCCAGCATGTAAATGTTGTCAGGCTAATGGGTTATTGTGCAGAGCATGGTCAAAAGCTTTTGATCTATGAGTATTGCAGCAGTGGATCACTGCAGGATGCGCTGGACTCTGATGATGAGTTTAAAAAGATGCTTTCATGGAATACCCGTATCCGGATGGCTCTTGGAGCTGCTAGAGCCTTAGAGTAAGTCATCTGGCATTGTTTCTTTGGTTGTTTCTTTTGTTGGAATCTTTGTTTAAGTAGATCAGGTGTAATCAGTTACATTATACAAACGCTTGAGCATGATGAGGAATTATGTTATGAAATTGAATCTCGTTAGAGCTAACTGCTTTTGTTTATAAAGACTAAACTGTAAAACAGTAAATCTAAATTAATGGGTGTAAAATAAAGATAACCATGAACAGGTCAAAAGGAAGCAGTGAAAAACTGCAGATGAGAGGTTTTGTGATGAATCTCCTTGTCTTTTCTGCAAAAGGCCTTTCTGCTCGAAGTAGCTTTTTGCTTGACTGGAAAAATTGTATTTGTTGCTACTCAGTCTAGAAACTGGAGAAGAATAAAAGATACCCGTGCATTTCTTAGATCTGCAGATTGACATAACTAAACAGATATAGATTCATGGTTTCTTCCCCTCAAGATACTGAGATGCAAACACACTTCTTTTTTATTACTATTATATTTTTGGGGGGGGTGAGGGAGGGGGTGGTGTTAATTTTCTTTGACTCCTTAAAATTTTTTTATTTGCGTTCGAAGTTCACACCATTTCAGTCCTGATTTTCTGATTTTATATGAAAAGGTACATGCACGAGGCTTGTCAGCCACCTGTAATACACAGAAATTTCAAGTCAGCCAATGTTCTCCTTGATGATGATCTCGATGTGCGTGTCTCTGATTGTGGTTTGGCTCCATTAATAGCATCAGGTTCTGTAAGTCAGGTAGGTTTAAGCTTGTCATCATCTTATTATTCCTTTTTAAGCTTCTCTACAGTTTCATAGTTTTATTAAGACTGTTTGCACAAGTTTGTGTCTTACAATTAATCAGTTTAATGAAAAGAAAAAGAACAGTTGGAAAAGATGACATTTTTCTAGGAAACATAAGTTTTCGGGAAACTAATTCATGTGACTCTAGTATTACTAAACAGAATAGTGAATGTGTAACATCAATATATATTTTTTCCTCTTCTTTATTTCTTCATAAACAAATCATCTATCCTTGTTACCTTTTGGTATAGAGAGAAAATTTGGAGGTTGCAATTGTCTGGTGCCGCTATGATACCAGCACCAAGAACAGGTATTCTGGCCTTTTCTGGTATGATAATTTATTCAGAGGAAGTCCTAGATAATTCTTTATCTGGGAGAGGAAACTGACCTGTTCACTAACCTACCAGTGTAAGCGTAAAAAATGAGTGGCTGGCCTTTCCACTCTTATTTGTTTGCCTAAAGCTTGTTTAAGCAGCAGCAACAGTGATCTACCCCGAGCTAAATTTTTTTTTTGGGAAATTTGTACAAATGCCATTGGTATCCTTTTAAGCTTTGTTGTTGATGTGGTATAAACTAATAGTGTTAGCATTATCACTGATGCAGTAATAAGTAGCTTACTTAAGGGCATAATTATATTTCTTTCTTTTTTTTTCCTTTGTGGGCTAGGAAATGTAATGCGATCAACCGTTTAGGGAAGATATTCAATACATTTCTGCTTTTTTGGCTTGATCTTTGGAAAATATTGAAACTAAATTCTTATTGCTGATTTTCATACTCTTCCATCGTAAGATCATTTTGTTGGGGGCGGCTACATAACTCTTTCTTGGTAATTTTGCTGGCAATTCTAAATTGTTCCACTTTCAGTTGTCAGGACAACTACAATCAATTTATGGTTATGGAGCGCCGGAATTTGAGTCTGGAATTTATACTTCTCAGAGTGATGTTTACAGTTTTGGGGTGTTTATGTTGGAACTCTTAACTGGCAGGAAATCTTATGACAGGTAAATGGTGAACCTTATTACAGTTAGATAGTTATCTGTCCACTTCAATGATCTGATTAATTTTGTTGAAAATGTTATTCAGGACAAGGAGTAGGGGAGAACAATTTCTAGTGAGATGGGCAGTCCCACAGCTCCATGATATTGAAGCATTATCTAGGATGGTTGACCCTTCTCTCAATGGAGAATATCCTGCTAAAGCGTTGTCACGGTTTGCTGATATCATTTCTCGGTGTGTCCAGGTGAGAATTGACTTGTTAATATGCTATTATACTTGTGTGCATACATGAGCACTTATGACTATATGCTGTATAAGCATATGTATTTAGGAACGTCTCTCTTCCCACATAGTATGAGTAGAATGTCTAATTTCTCGTCTAACCGCAATTTCAATTTCAATTTGCAGTCTGAACCAGAATTCAGGCCACCAATGTCTGAAGTGGTTCAAGACCTATTGGACATCATACGCAGGGAGCGTCCGAGTAATGAATCAATTGGAGACTGACTTGTGTTAGGCAATACACCTGATGAATTAGTTTATGAACCGAAGTCACAGGGATTTGATCCATCAGATGTTGTGAAAACACATCCATTGTAAAGAGGCAGCAGCTCACAATTTTACATCCGAAGCTCTTGCACAAGGAGAGTTGTGGAGATGATTCAGTAGGAACCTCGCTGCTGTGACTAGGAACAGTCTGAATTTTCAGGTCTGTTAATTTGTGGTCATTCTGTTGTTCATTAAATCATGTAACAGTCTTGGCTAACCATTTGTTTCATGATAACTATAATTTTGATACTAATGATTCATTATGATTTTGTTCCCATTTCATTTGTTTTGTTTTTCTTGAATAGATCATTGATGTGTACAACATATGAACATATATTCCTGAATAGATTGTGTGTTTTTCTATTGGGAGTTTGCTTTTATAAGATGGAAGAAAGGGGAAAACTGAAACAAAATGATTTGATAAATAACAAATTTTATTAAAGTGATTTATCTAAAACAAAATTATAATCTTAAGAAAATAATAATGTAGATAAAATAAATAACAAAATTGAGGATAAATATTAAACTAATAAAAAATTTATCATGGTGCTGGAATATGGCTATCTATGAATCTCTCTTGTGACAAATAGAATTTGATTTGCTTGGGCTCTGTTTGCCTGCACGGTCATTCAACTCTGTCAGCGCAGCTTTCTGTGAATCTAAATCTTCGAGGTCACTTTCTGATCAACAGCAAAGATAAAAAGTGTATAATGGAAGTTGTTTGCTCAAATACCTTCGCAGCTCCACGAACTTTGAACCAGTTTAGAAAATTGACTCAAAACTGTTTTCTTCTCACCATTATATACACAGAAAACTGTTACCTGCAAGATATATCCGTATCAACCACATCGATATAACTCGTGTTACTGGTAGTCTCAACCCAGCTGGTGCCCTTAATCTTCTTCACTCCTCTGTCTTCCATTAGCTGCCTAACCTTTAGAGCATCATTCCATCGTCCAACTGCTCTATATACATTAGCTAGGAGAATATAGTTCATATGATGGTTAGGTTGTAGTTCAATCATTTTCTTGGCAATACGCTCAGCATTACTGGAACTTGTACTGGTTGTGCAAGCCCCAAGAAGTACGACCCAAAGGGATGAATCGTCTCTAAACTCTGCACTCTCTATCAAGTTTTCAGCTTCTTCCAGTAACCCAGCACGGCCTAAGAGGTTAACCATACAGTTGTAATGTTCAATTCCAGGTTTAATCCCATATTCCCTGGTCATTAAGTTAAAATATTTTCGGCCTTGATCCACAAAGCCAGAATGACTGCAACCAAAAAGAACTCCAATAAAACTAATATAGTCAGGCTTCATGCCTTCCTTGATCATCTCATCAAATATACTTAGAGCTTCCCCACCTCTTCCATTCTGAGCAAACCCATAAATCATCGAGTTCCATGTTATCAGATTTCTATTAGACATCTGCACGAAGACGCGATGCGCAAAATTGATGCAGCCACATTTTGCATAAAGATCAACTAAGGCTGACTCTACGATAACATCTCTCCAACCACCCCCTCTCACATACTGGCAGTGAACTTCTTTCCCTAGTCTTACAGCAGCTAAACCTGCACATGCACGGAGAATAGTTCCGAAACAATAGAGATCGGATACATCCATTTCCCTGAAAATTCTAATAACAGATTCGTAGTCTTTATTCTGACAGTAAACACCAAGCAATGCAGACCAAGAAACTGAATTCCTTTTCGACATCCTATCGAAAATACGCTGAGACTCGTCAACCAACCCACACTTTCCATACATGTCAAGAAGACTGCTCTCGACCACCACATTTCCACAAAGTCCATCGGTAATGACCTTAGCATGCACTTGCTTCCCTTGCCTCAACCTCCCTAAATTCCCACAAGCTGTCAATACTGTTCCAAATGTAAATCCATCAGGGATCAACCCATGATTCCTATGCATCAAATAAAAGAAATGCAATGCTTCCTTATACAAATCATTCCTCGTGAGAGCAGCAATAATAGAAGTCCAACAAAAAGCATCCGGCTCAGGCAATTCATCGAACAACTGACACGCTTCTTTCAACTGCCAGATCCTCCCATAAAAATAAATCAACGCACACAGAATTACACTATTCGAATCAAAACCACATTTCGTAATCACCCCGTGCAAGCACCATCCCAGCCTCAACTTCCCAAGAACGGAACACACCTTGATTATAGCAGATAAGGTGAAGGCATTTGGCTCAACTCCCAAACCCAGCATTTCCAAAAACATTTCAAGGGAACACTCAGGTTTACCCGCTTTATTATACCCCGAAACCATTGAAGTCCACGATATAACATCTTTCACAAACAACCCATCAAAAACTCTCCGAGTGTCTCTAAAATCAGGACCCAACTTAAAATACAGGGCAAGTAAACTATTACCTACAAGACGATCCGTGTCGAGACCAGATTTAATGACGTGTGCATGGAATTGAATCCCAAGAGGAAAAGATTGAACATTTGTGCAAGTTTGCAAGAGGGAAGCGTACAGAAATTGTTTCTTGGAAGAGGAAGTTAGGGGAGGATCATGTAGGGTGTTGAGGAGGTGGATGGCAGGGACAAGTTGAGCTGACCTGCAGAAATGGAGGATTTGGAAATATCTGTCTGATGGGTGTTTGACGGAGTTGTTGGGGCTAAAAGAAGCCAAAGAGCAGCAATGGCGTTTAAGGATGAAGAGCTTCATCAAACTGAGTTATGAATGAAATGTGGTTCCCTTTTGCTGTTAGCTTCAAATGTACTCCGAATTGATTTTTCTTTTTCAATCAAGGCATCCTCTGCAATAAAGATTAAACCTTTTGGGGGGGTTTCTGGCAATAAGCATTACCAAAGTCCTTAGCCTGAGTTTGACTTATGGGTCAGCCTTGCGAAGACGGTTTCCTAGAAGAAGGCTAGCTCTCTCATTGTAAATAAATAAGTGAAAATGAGCACAGGATTTTTCTCGGGAGTAGGCCTCTTCAAATGAATTTGAATTCTCAATGGAAAGTAGGCCTCTTCAAAGTGCTCCTATCCTATCCTATCCCATTTTTCATGGAATATTCGGCTGAATGTGGCCTCTAAACACCCAATTCGGCCATTACTTCCTTGCTTAATTTATGTAATGTTTCCCTTTTCTTTTTTTTCTTTTTCTTTTTTTTTTTTTTTTGTTCAAGAAGAGAAAAAACTATAACTAATTTTGCCGAAGGTCAAATCACTCCGAACTAATAGTCATGTAATTTTTGAAAGATTTCATTTGAGGGTGGTGGATTTATTTATCAAATTTTTCATTACAAATGTAATGATATTATTTTGAAATAACTTACAATTTTATTTATTTTAACAATGTTAATGTTTTGAACTCAACGAGTGGTTCTAGTGTGATAAAGAGGATGTTGTTCATTCTAGGAAACTCGAGTTCGAGCATCTGTGTGTACAAAATATATGTGCGTTGTCAAAAAAATTAAAAAAGTATGAACAATCTCTTAATTAATCATTTATTTTTTAATAAAAATTAAAAACTATATCTTTCATAATTTTTAATTTAAAAATCCATCATAAACAAATATCAAATTGTATCCATAGGTATGAATTGATACATAATTTAGATTGAATGTAATTAATAATTTTTATTTATTAAAAAATAGAATTCTAAAAGCATATAGATGGACGAATGAGGTAAAGGAAAATGATGTGCTTAAATCAACAGTGACAAAGCATCGGTTGGCTCAACCCTTCCTCACACCTACTTATTGCGATCTCTTTACGTGTAAAAAGGGTCAACATTCAGATGCTGCACACGTGTCTTCAATCTAAAGGGATCCTTAAACATCGAGCAACTATTTCCCCTGATGAAATGGTCAGAATCAGACACCCAAAGTTGCTCGGCCTTTAACTCTCCCCCTCTCCCCCTTCGCCTATATATGTCTGCCCCTCAAACTCGCCGATCGAAATAGCTGCCCTGTCTTTCCTTCCTATTCTTAACAGCTAAGTGCTGCATATAACTGTTTAAGGGTACAGAGCTGTTCAACTCGCCTTGGGCTAGTCAAGTTGAAAAAGAAGAGGAAAAATCATGGTATGCTTCTGTTTTCTGGTTGATCAGACGAAGAAAGTGAGCAAAAGTAAACCGGCGGCAGGGTTTTGCTCGAGGTGTGGCGGAGGGGCAAGTGTAGCTGATATGAAAACTTGTACAAGGTTTTGCTACGTGCCGTTCTACTGGAAATCGTGGAAGGCAATTGTCTGCACTTTTTGTGGAGCCATTCTTCGATCTTACCGTTGAATTCATGGAATACTTTATGTTTTCTGCAACTTTTTGTTTTTATAATTTTGGCAAGGTCTGAGCTGGAGATGAACTTCATTCTTTCACAGTTGGATCAAAGGAGGGCGGTGTCCTCCTCCTGTCTAACAAAGCTTTTATCCATATAAACATTGCAGTAGCAGTATATTGAAACAGGATTTTACTACATATTGATCTGAGATCTAATGGTATATCCATAGATTTGGTATTGAGACGAGGTTATGAATCATGGTTTCCAATGACTGTGACTGTAAGTAAAAGGTCTTCTTTTGCCCTACTAGCCACTGTTCTAAAATCGCGTTTCATAAATGTTTCGTTTGCATCAAAAAGGTGGACAGTTGGTCGGTATAAGCTGTGTGCATTTTATATAGAAACGTATTAAACATGAATATTGTCTACAAATTTAGAAAGGTTTGCAAAATAAAATGGTTTGAACTGTTTGATAATTAATTGTTTAATTTGTTGGGCTATTAAGTGAGAGGTGGAGAATTTATGAGATGGTTGCAGACCATGTATGTATGATATGGACTGTTGTGGTTAGGTATTGTCCCTAAACCTGTATGATCATGTTCTTGTATGGGAAGATATTTGGCTGTAAACAAATTGATCATTACTGTCGACAATACAACTAGCTAGGGTTGCTAAGGCAAGTTGATGGAACAACCGACCATGATGAATGCTGCATGATGCCCTTCCATGTTGGGAACTAGCATTTGGTAGACTATGAAATATATTCTTTACTTTTGACGTCAAATTTCACAGCCCCTTCGGGTCAAAAACCCAGGCCAAAGGTGCATGAATGTATAGCTGTTGGTTAGGGAGTTGAGTCACACACCAGAGAAGCCAGCTCACACTTTTCCATCCATGTAAACAAAAAATGGTACATGGGGTTAACGAGGTGAAGACAGGGGCGTTGCACGAAATTAAATAAGGTGCGTGTGAAAAGCAACAGAAGGGTATAAAGGGCGTTTTGGATCGCTTTCTTTTTTTCTTGCAGTGAAAGAGCTTTTTGCTGTATACACGACAAACAAGCAGTAGTCCATATTAAATTCTGTAATGACAGCGTCAACTATGCTAATTATTTACAGCTTTCAACATTTTATAATTCCAGGTTCATGGACTGGTCCCCCTACAACTTCTCCTCTCATTTCACCATCCCTCACTAATGCTCAGATGCCAATTCTATTTAATATTTGATGCATAGGCTTTTAGCTAATAATAATAAGACGATATTGTTTTTAAAAAAAAAAAAAAAACTGAAAATAAATATTATTCATTTTATTTAACCTAAATAAAATCTGTATTCCCTTAAAATATAAAAAAGCTCGAACAAAATTTGAATAGGACCGGAGATGAAGGAAGTTATTTTAATAATGGTGTCAATGTCAACCATGATTTAGAATAAACATTAAATGATTTGGTTGGACTCTTTAATGAAGATTGTATAATGAACAAAGAAAGAAGCAATGACTCTAATAGAACATCTGACGATTGCACTCTCAAGATGTTGGTGATGAGTTTCCTAATGATGAAGATGTTCAACATTTGGTTTCAAAAGATATTAACGAAGAAAATTTCAATGTTATTGAGAACGAAATGCAAAATGACCGTATTTGAATTTAAAATCAGATTTAATCAGTGAAATGCGTCTTTTCATAATTGATTTATTGTTCGAATTTTATCAAGATCGTGTCGCGTTATGATAATGGGTGTTGACTTGTAATTAGAATACTCACAAACCATTGTCGTGAACTTTTCCTTCACATGTTTAGGCTTATGTTTGCACATAGGCGTGTGTTGAATCAAGTAAAGAAAAACTTTGAGGCAGATGATGTGGAGAACATTAAAATTGTTAGGAACATTAATGGTCAAAATTCAGTAAGGCGGTTCAAATGAAATGCAATGTCTAGCTGAGGGTCGTAGAAGTTCTGTTCATGCTACCCTATCCTCCTTAGGTTTGCCTTGGTTTAACGCGAAATTGATTGTAGATCATGAATGCCTTCTTATTGTATGATAAGGGGGACACTTCAAACCATCAATCATTTCTTGGTTGTAAATTAACTGCAGGAGTAGCCTAACAATTAACTCTTATCAAATGAACAATCTTAATAGCAATTCTTTGATAGTCCTGCGAGTGAGAAGAACTCGACTTTAACTAACAATCTCAACAACATGAACTATTCAAATTAATTAAATCGCTTGATCTCACCACGCCAATTTATTTTACAATACAGTAAATTGACAATTACGAATTAAATTATTTTTTACCGACTATTTATTATTCCAAGCATCGAATAAGGGACCATTCTCGAAACGATGTCTAGAACGATGCTAGGAGATGATCCTATCTGTTTCGAACTCGAACAAAAAGCCGAGAAAGAATGGAAGCGTGGTTTTGGATCTTACAATTCAAAAGAAAAGAAATAGAATACTCGTAGGAATATAATGGAAGGGGAATTGTTTATTCAAAAGAAAATAAAAACGTAAACACAACAATAGTTATGGTGGTTGTGGTTCTCTCCCCCTTCAACCTGATAATATATAGATATAGATATAATAAAACCTAAAGCTAACCAAATAGGAGTTTGCTGTCTCCCATACTTCAACTCCTCCCAGAACCAAAAAATTAATCAATCCCTCAAATGAATAGGTACGTTTAAAAATATAACTAATTTTTACTAAAAATATTAAAATAAATGGTTTTAATAAATTAAAATTACTTATACTTAAATAATATTAAGATAGGGGCAATTTAGCAAGCAAATATCTCTAAAATAGTAGCAAAATTAACAATAAAACAAAAATTATACAATATCCAAACAATAACAACAAAATAGTACGAAACGACATCAAAACAGTGATAGCACAGCAACAAAAATAGGCCCAACCGATTTAAAAAAATAGGTCTTGCTTTTTTACCCAAACCTATTTTTCGGGCCTATATTTTTACCCAAATTGTTGCACTTTTCGAGTAGGCCTTCACTCAGCTCGACCCGTGATTAGGTTTGGGTGTGCCACCCCTTATTTTATTTAGAGTAGGAATGTATTTTATATTTAAATAATATTATTTAGCCAATATTTATTCAATCGAAACTCTCTTACTTCTCCCTATAAATAGAGAGTACCGATTGAGATATTTGGACAACATTCATACATCATTATTTTGATACAAAGTAGTGGTAATTTATTTACACAGAATAAATTTTATTTTTTTGGAATTACGAGTTTTGTTGGTTTATAGAGAGAACTTACTTTCCTACTGAAAGTAAGAAAATTGTTTATTTTTTGTGATTTGGTTCACATTGCTTGAACCCACACTCAACGCAATTCGAGGTTCAAAAATAGCGCAGAAGGTCATTCAGTTGAAAATCAAGATCGACTTAAATCTGCCTCGCATAAGGCACAAGTACAATTATGGTTTAGGTTTATTATTATAAACATCATAATGACTCGATTTTAAGGAAAATTTTAAATTCCAACGGTAACTAAATAACTGTTTTCTTAGTAAGATTTTTTCAACATAATCTCCCTGTTATATACCATTATGAAATCTAATGGTTTTAGGCTCTAGTCCAATGACCTTGCCATATGTGTATCACCTTCATAGGATATCATCGATCCATTTAAATCTACCTACCTAATTCGATCCATTTTATCTCATGGTCACTATTATATTTTCCATAATGAAAGTGATCATTCATGAAATTAGTAATGATAAAATCATTTATCCTAAACAAATGACTGTTAACTAGGTTCCATTTTCAAAATCCTTACAGTGACAATGTGAGAATATCATTTACTCTTTTATCGAGCTATGATTCCACTATTGTGAGTGAAATCTTATTATGCATAAATCATGTACCCAACATACCAACTTTTCACCCACTATTATGAGAGCATATGTTTTCAATATATCAAAACACATGAGTTATGCACACACATGGTCATTCACTTTGTTAAGATTTAGGTAGGACACCCCATGAACGTCACAAGTAAATAACTTTATTTTTTGAACAATCTCGTTATAAGTTTTGATAATATCTGTTTTTTTTTTTGACACGATGCATAGAACAATCCATGGCACCTCCCCAACCCATAATTAGGAGGATAATACGCTTCAACGCACTCGAACCACATCGTCTTGTATTGGCAACAATACACATGTCAATCGAGTTAAGACTCAATTGAATATAATATAACTTAATATTAGTTAAACTTTAGGTAATTGATCATTCTGCTTTACGTGCAAAAACCATTGAAAACGATCTAACATAGAAACAATGAAAAATATTTGCTTATTTCCATAAAAAAAAATCAATTTAATCATTTCAATAATTTATCAAATATAATGAAATCGTAAAAAGAAGTTATAATTAAAAGTCCAAAGGGCTCCCTCTAGGCTCCAAGCTTATCCCTCATGGAACCAAATTTGATGTGAATGAATGATTCATCCGAAGAAGAAAAGTCAATAGGGGAGGACATCTTCCTTCGAATTTGGAGCACAATCCCTCTGTCATAAACAAACCATCCAACAAGAGGAATCCGGAAATTCACTATTATCATCACCAACATCAATTTTGGGTGTATTCTAAATTAAAGAGATAGTCGTCCCAAGAAAATCAAAGAGACAGAGCACTTGACTCTTCTGTCATGGCTGACTGAAAACGTCGTGAGAACAAAAAAACTGCTAGAAACCAGCTGGAACAAGGCATTAAAACTTGAAACCACAGCCACAAAATTGAAGGCAATAACTCACAACTACCACGTAAAAAAGAAATAAGAAGATATTTTAATGCAGATGCCTTGCTATATATATGAACTAAAAATTTATACAAAAGAAGTTTTTCAGTCGAGTCTCGACCAATTCACACCAAACTTAGTTGGAGACTTCACATTATAAATTAAGTTTGTTGATAGATAGAATGACATTATAAATTAAAACTGTAACTCATAAGTTAGAAGGCAATGGCCGTAGGTTGAGTGTCCTTTCGGTTGGATTAATTAGGCTGCAGGTGGTTCGTGGCCGATAGCTGGTCGAATATCGGAAGCACCAATTCATGCGTCTCTTTAAATCCATGCACAATGAGATTTGAACTTTACCATCTACTCAAAATCACATCTAATTTTATATCACTTTGCCCGCATCGGACAACATACTATATTTGATAATGAACTTCATCAACTTTCATGGAAAGTTCCAGAAACAAAACAATATCTTTAAACTACAAAAAATGGTATATCCCTATCTTTGATTTTATCTCATCCGATGGTATCTGTTACTGGAGCTTAGGGGTCCCTTTCATGAGATGACAGAGGGGAAAAGTCAGCCCCTGTGAATATGTTAATATGGTTGGGAAGTGGAAATAGGGGAGAAGTCAACTCCTTGGCAGATGCAGGTGAAAGAGTGTCGCCCCCCATGCTTTGATGTCTATGAACTTGGGGGGTTGAATTTGAAGCACACAATCATGAGATGAGTAAGTTGACTTCTTCAACGAACCAAGGAAATAAAAAAACACCGATGCTTATTCTTTCACCGACTCTTTTTGACTTTTGGGACCAAATAGCCACCTCCCCGCGTCTGTCTCGCGTTTTCCCAATGACGCCATGCATGCCGCCGCTCTTTTTCAATCTGGTTAAGACTCGACACTCACACTGCCCAAAAGGCATGTGAAACTGGAAATAAAGGGTGAAACCGGGTAGCTGCCTCATAAAGATGTTAACTCTATTCTATCGGCGGTGTTAAATAAGGTCGGCTGTAGCGGTGACAAAGCTTCAAGGCATACAACAGCTGAAGTAGCACTGCAATATTAATTACTGGTTTGTAATTTAAATTTTACTACTTTCACTAATTTTTTATATTCTCAGATAGATTATATACAAAGGGTAATCTTATATTTACATTCGGTACTTACTGTAAATAATCAAATATTTTATGAACCAAGATGTAACCTAAGATTTTGATACCACCCACTTTAAAGTTTCATTCAATCACACGTTTCAGACTATAAATTGATTATTAAAATTTAGGATAAATTACATTATTATGGGTAAGTAACTAAAAAATTTATAATTTGATCACTAAACTTTTCGAAGTTATTTTTTTGTCACCCGACTTTTAAGTGACATATTTTTTTAATCAGTATAATAACAATTTTCGTTCTCTATATTTATAAGCACTGTATACAAAATGATAAAAATTAAAATTCTCTTTAAAAAATTAAAAATTTCTAAAAATTAAATTTAAAGTAAATAAAATTTTCAAAAATAGATACTGTGAGAGAAAATTAGGAAAAAAAATTAAACCTCCAAATTTTCTCTTTGTATTATTTGAATAGAAATATCCAATACTTATTATTTAAAAAACCATAGAAAAAAACACTAAACAAAATTATTGATTCTGTGTTTTTGTTTTTTTACCTCTTCTGTTTCTTAACATGGGCTTTTTGTTAAAAAAATTTCATAATATAATTTATTTTCACAATTTAAGTTTTGAAAAATAATTTAAATAAATTGAAAATTTGGATTGAAGATGAAAATAATTGTGGTATATTTTGTATTTTTTGTTAAAAAAAATGGCATTAAAGTCAATTTCACAAACCTCTACAATATCAACTCTGGATGTCCTTCGCGGGCATAAAACTTGATTTGAAGATTACTAGGTTTTGATCAACACTAAGGAAGCATGTAATGATCTAATTTTTTTTATTGGATTATATTAAATGATAGTTTTCTTTATTCCTCGTGCATATTAGCTCTTTAACAACAACATTTTAGAGATTTTATTTTTCTAGAATTTTAATATAGAAATTTTTAATTTTTATATAGAATCAAAGTCAAAATTGACAAAAAATATATATATTAAAGTTGAAGACAAAAATTATTACAGATAATGGCGCAATTAGACCCTGTACTTTGGGGTTTATTTTAATGTGACCCTTAAACTTTTAAAATGTCCAATTAGGCCCCTATACTTTAATTGTGTTCACTAAAGTGGCCCCTGACCCTAACTATGTCATTTTCTTACTGACGTGGCACTTTACCCAACGAGAGTGCACCACATGTACATGTGTTGACCTCTGACTCCCTGACAGAGGCCCTTATGAGCAACTATGCCTTTGTTTTTTCATTCGAAAAAATCAGGCTTTTGTTGTCTTTTAAATTTAAATTAAATACTTAAATATTTTCTCTTTTTTCCTTATCAAATACTTAAAGTAAATTGAATGAATCCTCCATAAAAATCTCTTGGATTTCCGGCAACTTTAATCAAAATTTACAGGGACATTAAATATTCAAAATAAGAAAGATGAGGAAACTTCCAAAGTAAATAACTAAAATCGTTTCCATAGCATTGCTAGGCTTCCTCACTCTGTGCCCTTGAATCATCAGTCCACAACAACAATCGGTGTGAATTTCGTGCAGCAACCAAAGCAACTATTGAATTTTCAAGGGCTTTCTGATTTTCTTTGGAGAGCTCCGAGCTAGTAGGGTTGAAGGAGGGGACGAAGCCTACCGTTGGCTTCCAACATCCGGTCAAAATTGAAAAGAAAACATATTCCTACTTTGAAATATGAGATTATGGGGTGTAATATTATCAAACACACACTCAATGTATTACTCGTTGTAGTCGAAACTTTTCAAATCGATAAAAAGAAATTTATGGTAGAAATAATTAATTGGCTCGAAAATTCACATGCACTCAAGTTTATAAATTCAATAACGAAAGAATAATCTTAAATATGATATTATTGATGTGAAATGACGCGCTTCAGCATCACACTAATCCTTGCTCCTTGTCCACCATTGAAGTCTATCTGAAGACTTGTCTTGCATGCTATGTAGTTCTAAACAACATGACTAAAATAGGTGACGGTGGAACTGTTTTGTGGGGTATGATGCCTGGAATTATTGTTGTATAGTAACAGTTCTGAATAAGCTGTTCATGTTCTCCCCTCAGTTCCACCACTAGTTGTTGTCTGCTGAAGTTGATTTGTTGGCGGAATCTCTATTGCAAATCATTCTAGTCTTGCTATATTTTTTTGTTAAAACACTCGTCTTCAATTCTTCATGATATTTATTCTTGGCTCTTTGTTGACTTCAAGTTGTGAACAAAACTAGCTAGGTAAAGGCTACTGATGTTCCTTGACAGATGATGGGTACCAAAGTTGTCGTTGAATAGAGCAATGTAGCTCCCTCTGAATGAAGGTTCTACTCTTTGGATAACCATGCATAGACTAGTAAAAGAGAGGCATGAATGATCAGATCAGACTGAGAAACCGGAAAAGCAATAAGAAGAAAGTAGAAATGATGGCATTGTGTCAGAATCAACACAATTCCAGAGTTCGGATCATCATATGATTGTTCATCTTCTGTTGTAGGACAATACTTGGTTTTACCATTTTGAGGCATCCCAGCAGATTTATTGCCAAATCAGCACCGGCAGCAATTTAATCCAATGTTAAGCAAGTACACTTCCTAATATAATATTCACAAATGAACCAATGGCAGGTGGGAACTGTAGTTGGGAACCTTGGAACGCCCCAAAATTTTAACATGGGTCATCGGCAATCCTAACGAGCTACTTATCTTGTGCATAATTACCATCGAAAACCATAATTCATGTCTGGAAAGCACCATCTCTTTCTCTCAACTTGGTAATGATTATATAAAAAAGGGACATGCAAGTGCTGGCTTTTTGTAATCTTCCAAGGAAAAAAACCATGAAAAGTGAGCTTATGGCCCGGCGTTGAGATTGAGAAAAATAGAATCTCTCAATCTTATCAATGAATAAACAGATTTAAATAGTTATAGACTTTGAATAGTGTGAAAAAAGAAACAAGTAGCAGAGAAAAAGCAGGAATACGGACCAAACAAACATTAATGTGGAGATCAAATTTAATTACTTTAAAGTTTTGAGACCAGTCAATAAGCAGCATGAAGGCTGAAGGCAGGGACTGGCAAATTTTAAAGAGTCTAACAACATGAAACAAGATTTTGTCTTTAGGAATGGAGGCTTTTGCTTCTTCAGTGGGTATGGGCTCAAACAAAAGTAGCAAATAAGGAACCCATCCTCTCTACAAGGACTCAAGCTTTGGCATTCCTCGTGAAGTCGATGCAAGTTTGGCAACTGCAATCAGTGAACCTACAGATTTCACACCCAAAGCACACACAGGAAGTACAACCCTTGCATGTTGGAGATCGGGTGCAGCCCCTGTATACCCTGCGACTTGCTCGTTCTTCTTCATCATCACACGTTATTCTGAAATCAAGTCAAATGTTGAAAACATGTTAAATCATAAAGTTTATGATTTGCCTGCAACCAAATTCTGCTTGGAATCACTTAAAAGGGCTTAAATTTCTGTCAAAACCTTTAACATGTTCATATCAAATCCTACTATTATGAATAAAGCCTCTAAGCATTTGCTTTCTTACCATCACTAACAACAGCAATTTTCCAACTCTGAGCATTTTTTTGGGAACTCTCTTCTTCCCCCCCCCCCCCCCAACAAAAAAATCCACGTTCAATTCAAGAGCAAAAAAGATGCAGGTATTCAAGAACACATCTCAAAACAGAGCTAGAACATTTTGGCTTTGTTAGCAAATGAACAGCATATAATGCACGTTCTGGCAGATTATAATTTTAATGTACTTGCCAACTAAAAGCATTTTCTAAACAAAAACCTAATGGTTAATTGTTAATGCATAAGTTGAGCAAAACACTAGCATTCAGACATGAAACGTAGCTGGTTCTTAAAGGTAAGTAAAAACATCCTTCGCTGCCAAAATTTTAGTCAAGACACTCAAGTTCAAGTACCTGCCAGCTTTTTACTAACATATCAAAGAAGAATAGGAAATATTGAATATGTAAAATAGTACATCTAGAAGCTTTCCTTGAGAAAGACATATCTAATGACCCAAGTGTTATGAAAACTTGTTTTTAACCCAAAATTAGGGGTGAGCTTTCGATCGAATCGAATATATATGTTCGAGTTAAATTAAAAAAATGACTTTAGTGCTTTCTATTTTTATGTAATCTTTTTTAAAAATATTTTTCTTTTAAGTTTTTAGACATGATCATACAAAGAAAAACTAAAGTAAACAAGTGAACAAATAAAAGCAACCGAAGAAGAATAGGAGGATTTTGATTTTTGGAGTAAAGAGGGTTGGGGTAGTTTGATATTCAGTTTATTCGAATTATTCGAATTCGAAAACTCAACTTGGCTTGAATTCGAAATTTGAAAAAAAAAAAAACGAGTTGACTCGATTAACTCTATTCGAATAATTCGAAATTCGAAATTTTTTTCGAGTCAAAATCAAATTTTGCTCACCTCTACCCAAAATTACTTATTATGTTTCTCAACATTAAATCGACAGATTAGAAGAAGTACAAAAAATGTAGAAAAATTGGTGCTTGATACATTAGCAAAGAAAATTGAAAAGTTTCAGAAGGTGCAAACAAATGAGCATTTATGAGCCGTAAAAAGATGCTATCCATTTTAAATCGAACAACTCCAAGTTCAGCAAAGAAAAGCTCAGGAGTTAACAAGCAAAGAATGAATCAGTCATTAGTTTCCTGTAGCCATATGCATAATACATCACAGGAAATGGTTTCATGGTAGAGAAGTAATAGAAGAAAAGGTATTGAAAAATATTTTTGATTTAGAAAATTTAAAATTCAATGTAGATCAAGAAGAGTTCTCTTACTTACCACATGCATTATCTACAATTTACATTTTAATTTTTAAGAGCTGGACCTTTTAGGGGTAAAAAAAGGAAGCTAGACCAGAATCATGTTCTAATAACTTAATATGTTGTAAGCAGCACAACCGGAGATGACAAACCCAATTTATCAAATAAAAGCTCAATCAAAAACGGGGAGACAAACCTGTCATATGGAAGATCCGAACAATTCCAATTCACATCTGCTAAAGCATCATGGTGAATTCGACATTCCTCTTTTGTCCGCAATCGAAATCTTCTCTCCTTGTTACACCTGCTACAGCAAACAAACTCATCACGGTGACAAACTCTTCCATTATGGGATCTGTTAGTACCATTGCCATTTTTAGACGCTTGGTTGTAGTATTTCAGCAATGCAGTCTTTGATAAAGAAACCTTCTCCCCATTAACTATCACCCAAACATTATTCTTCCACTTTCTAGCCGTCTCTCTTCCAGAATGCTTCTCAAATGCAGCAGGAGTCAACTTGTCTAGCCATTGAAATTAACATTCACAAAATGAGAACAGGAAAAAGGAACAAAAAAGAAAATAAAGCTTCTACATTGGTTAGAAAAATGAAAAGGAACTAGGAGCAAGTGGACAAGGGGAAAAGATGATATCATATGCACCTGACAATGGAAAGTTCTAATAAACAGTAAAGGCAGAGACAACAGTACAGAAAGCTTAAGCCAGTTTTAGTTACATTTAGTTGTAAGGACCCTGACTGTATAGTTCTGCCACCAAACTCACCTTGTTCTTTTTACAAGCCCCAACCTGACCAAACGTAAAAAAGAAACTATTTACCTGACGTTAGGCTCAAAGTTGGGGAATTCCACGAGATGAAGATCTACCTTCAAGGTTTGAAGTGTAACACTATTCTTTCTTTTCATTTGACATGGGTATTCTTTCTTCTTGTATGAACAAACCAGCATCCTAACAGACTTAAGGTTCCTTCACATGCAGACAACAATAGGTATGGAATCTACTCCTAACTAGAAAAACTTCTGAATTAGAAACATTTGTAACACAAATCTTCGATCAAACTACAAAAGGTGACAAATGTTTTGAGCTTTTATTTTGCCAGACATGATCTTCTCAATGATACTGTTTCAATGATATATAAATTTGACGCAATAATATTATGGAGTTATATGCTGAAGCGTTAAAATAATAGAATACTAGTTAGTAGAAGTACTGTTTGAACCTACTTTCACATGGTAACATTATGTAAGCAAAAACACATGCACAAAAAAGAATAAAAAAGAAGACGTTCATCCTAGAAGCATAGCTATCCTTGTAGCATGAGCCATGAATATGCTAAAAAGCATCCTTCACAGCTACACTTCACAAGGGCAAGCCATCAGAACAGGAAGAAAGAAACATACGCAGAATCCATATGGTCACATATGTTTTCTCCATGAGTTTTACTCTGTCTAGTGATAAGAAACAGAACTGAAGCTTTGAAAAACCAGATACTGAAAAGGCCAGATCGAAGACCATAGAATCACAACAATAAAGAATACAATGCGGGTGTTATTCTGAGGATGCAAACGCAGAGATCTTTAACCAACAAATACACACTCATGTGAGTGTCCCAAAATATGAATAAACATCACCTTGTTGGCTTACAACCAAGGAAAGTCAAGTCACTGAGACAAAACAACATACACATAAACTGTGTCAATAAGAAGCCAGAAACCGAAACTCAACCTTCCCATCATCCACTTCTCACGCCATCCAAATCTTGATTAAATAAGAAAGCGACACTCTTTCAACGTCAAATGCACCATAACTTGAAGAAAGAACGCATTAAACATGAACAAAAATCAAAACCCATTCTTCTAACAACATCAAAGGAAAATAAAAACAAGGATGGAGACAGAAGAAAGTAAGGACGAAAAGAAAAAGGGCTAAACCGAGAGATAGAGACAGAGAGACCTTCATTGCAACCAGGGGTGCATTCACAGGTGATTTCAAGGTCACCATTAGAGAAAACCCTAAGCTTGCCAACAGCGTCACCATATCTATGACTGGTACACCCACATGTGACTTCTATAAAATCTCTTCCTTTCTTCAATCCACTCACCTCTATCAACTCCTCATCGCTAAAGATCATCGACCCACTCTCTCTTTCTACTTCATTCTCCATTTTCTCTCTCCAAACAAGATCCCACCAGACGATGTATCTCTACCAAAAAAACACACACACGCACACTGTTTTCCTTATTAGGTTTCCTGAAAGGAAGAGAAGCCGGAAACCCCAAAGAAGAGAGAGAAAAAAAAAATCGAATCAACAAAAAGAAAAGAGCCTAGGGGTAATATCGAAGTTGTTGGCTAAGGGATTTTATAACAGGTCTAAAGCCTATATACCAAAGGAAGAGCTGGAAAAACACGCATCTTTATGGGATTACTCCCGGGATCTGGTGGAGAATACGTTGAGATAGAGAGCGAAAGAGAGAGGGGGGTGGTTTGGTGTTGGAGTAGTGTGTTTTTGGGATGTGAATGAGCTGGCCAAGTGACACAATTAAACAAATGTCGTGGGGTGAAGGGAGTGTGTGTGAGAGAGAGAGAAAGCGCGCTGAGAGGGGTTAAAAACTTAAAAGCTTAGGTGCTACTTGCATGACATGACATGACATGAGAGACGGAGTGAGTGCGTGTGTGAGAGAGGAGAGGAGAGAGAGAGAGAGAGAGCTTTGGCTTTGGATTTCGGGGTCAGGGCCTTTTGGTTCATGGGAAAATCCCTCTCATGGGAAGGAGACATGTTCATTGAAATTAGTGTTGGGGAACTCCATATTTATATAGTAATGTATTTTACCTTCTTTTCTTTTGTCTTTCCAATGCATTGCATCCCTTTTTCACCCTTATTTTCCATTTCCATGGTTAATAATGTTGAATGTTATACAATTTCATTGTGCTCTGCCCGCATCGCACTGAGTTTCTGCATTGCGTCATACTCGTATATTATACTTATTATCCACTCCACTACCATTACTATATTGTCTACAACTTGTGGAAAGGAAACTCAACCTACGTTTTTCTTTTATTTATTTTTTCTGGATTCATGAATGAATCTACTGTAATCCCATAAATAAGCAACAATAACATGTACAAGTCATAACAGCAGTGGCGATTCAACTGCACATAGTACGATATCTATATTGCGATGGTATGGTGGTGATGACGCATGTGAAGCCAGTTATTGTGCCGATTTCAACCCTTACCCATAACGTGTAAAGGGTATACCAAGGTTGTTGAACTCTGGATTCCATTTTTTTTTTGGGTACAACATATTTATATCATATGACATTGAACTTTACAACAATTATGAACGATGGGTTATATTTTTTAAAAAGAAAAGGAGGAAAAAGAAGCTTTCGTTATAGGGAAGCCATAAAAGTTAGCATAAAACATTAGGGAAAAAAAAAACCTCAAAAACATAAGCTCACTGTCACAGGGAGCCTGGCCGCAGGCTCATTGTCCATCCGTAGCTGCGACAGTAATGGACCCACGACTGAAAAAAGTAGGTGGTTGCAACTCAACGTCGAAAAGGAGGCCACCACCTGACCAGGGGAAAAGGAAAAGCTACGGTGGGCTCGCTTAGCCTCACCAACGGAGGAAAAAGGAGTCACGAAACGCTCAGATAGCTCCTGTCTGCTAGAGGGGTCAGAAACGTGGTGCCCCTTGAAGCTCGACACTGTCACCGCCTGAATCCGTCGGGCCGCCAAAGAGGGAAGAAAGAGTGTCCTTTTGATAAACAATATAAAAGAGCTTAGACAACACTCTATACCAGCTTTCGATAATACAAGTATCCTATATAGAACAATGTATGATACAAGTAAAACACCCTCGTCCATTAAAGCTACAATTAAGAACAAATAAATTTGTTTGTTAGTAAACGAAAATCTTTGAGGCTACACTTGAAAGGTATTGCTTTATGTTAAAGTAGGGCAACTAATATTCTTGGTTTCTTGTTTGGTTTGACAAGAGACAATGAGCAAATGATAATATCAGGCTGTACTTGATTAAAATTAGGTTAGAGTTAATTCATCATTTTCTTCAAAGTAGCTTGGGTGGTGAAATTCGAAAATTACAACCGTAAATGAAGCAATGAAGTAGTACTATTAACATTTAAAAAGAAAAAGAGCCCAACATTCAGTCATGGATATCATTCCATGTCTCCGATGCAAGGAAACAAAAGGATCTTTACCTATAATGTTACTCTTTTCCTTTTGTGTGTATGTAGCTTTTACAATCAAAGCATTCATTATTTGGAAGATTTGTGGGTAGCTGGCAGTGACAAGGGAGATGGTGAAATGAGTTGTAAATAAAGAGACAAGCGATTCACCGACAAGTGTGAAACCAAAAAAAATTTTTAGGGGTCGAAGTTAAATTATAATTTTTACGATAGTAAAAGTATAATTTTTAAATGATTAAATTAAAATTTTATCATTTTTAAGGGGGTTAAAGTACAATTTTACCTTTATTAATTTAAAATTTTAAAAAAATTAAGGGCCTAAACGGAAAATTTTTCATTTTAGGGGGGCCAGGGCCCCTGCCAGGTTTCACCCCTGTGATCGACTCAAGACCTCCATTTGTAATAGGGTTATCACTAATTTAATCCCTCTTAAATTAATTTATTGAATTCAATCACAAATTATTTGATGGATTTTTCTCGCCATATCATTCACGGTTAAATTTTAATTATTTAATGATATTTTAATAATTTTTTTACTTTGAATCTTGAACTCAGAATCTAGAACCTTGAACTTTAAACCTAAATCTTAAACCTCGAATCTTAAATCCAAATATTTAAGGTTCGTGGTTCGGATTTAGGATTCGAGATTCGAGTGCAAGTTTAGGGTTCAAGATCGAGGTTCGTGGTTCAAGGTTAGAGTTCAGGATTCGGGATTGAAGGTTCAAAGTTTTAGATTTGGGGTTCGAGGTTTGGAGTAAAAAAATTGTCAAAATTATGCGTCAATAATATGAAAAAAACTGGCTAGAATGTGATTAAATAATTGAAAAGAGACCATAAATAATATGAAATAAAGAGTTCATAAAATAATTGCTAACATTTATTTTTTTCTCTCTTGTGAAGATATATTTATTGTGCTTCTTTTCCCATTAATAATATATGTATTAATAATATATGTATTAAAATTATTAAAATTCAAAAATATCAAAATTTATCAAATTTTTTTAAATCTTTAAAATTGAAAATCATAAAAAAAATCTAAAAATGTTTTAAATTTTCTATTATGGAATAAGTGAACCATCAAGTGGAAGATGAGCCTCTCAAGATCAACGATAAAACAACAAATAGTTTTTTAATTTGGCAATTTTTTTCACTTTGATTCTTAATTTTTTTCTCCACATTAATTTTGGAATTTGTTAATTTTTTTCAACTTAATCCTTAAACTTAAATTCCAAAAAAGTGTGATGATTGTACTATATTATTACTTAGAATTTTTTTAATTTTAAAGTTTTTAAATTTTTTTCAGATTATATATATATGTTCAAGTGATAGTAAGACACTCCTTAAAAAATTCAAATTTAAAAGTTAAACTAAAAAAATGGTCAAATTTTAAAATGAATGTGAACAAAAATTTTAAAAACTATGCTGAAATTTGTTTCTATACTGTTTGTCCCACTAACGTAAAATCACATGGATATTTTTTTTTTATCAAAAAAAAATTATTTTAGTACCTTAATAACTTATTTTATATAAAATTAAAATATTCCTATTTATCATATTATATATTATAATTATTTTTAGGTCTAAAAATGAGTAAAAAATATAGTGAAACATTTACTTGCAAAAATATTAAAAAATAAGCAATTTCTTAATCATGATTGCATTATTTTGGAGTGAATTTATAGACATGAAACCCTGAAAATATACGATGTTGCCTTTGGCCTTCAGCTTAGTACCCGTTGCCGAAGTCATTGCCACGTGATTTTTTTTATTTATAATTTTCTATTTTTTGCATTTTAAGAAATATTTATAATTTTGTTGAATATTTTAGATTTCTTCATAAATAAATGTTCTTTTAACTTTTACAATCGTTTTGAAATTTTAACACTTACAAAAGATATTTTTTTAATTTTATATAAATTTTAAATTATTTATTAATATTATTTATAAGAGAAAATAGTAACAAGTTAGCAAAAGTATTCTCGTGGACCTGACATGGTAGATTTAACACTTAACATAGATTAAAGTGTTTATTTGATTATTATTTTTTAGTTTGAAGACTTGGTATGATTTTCTTTTTTAAAATGCTTTCGGATGAGTATAAAATTACTTTTTAAATTTCATAACATAATATTTTCATTATTAATTATTGATCATATGATCAACGTACGTGAAAGTAAAAGAAAAATTCTGGTCAACTAGGTTAAGAAATAGAAAAAAATTTATAAGAAAACTGAGGTGTGTTCAATCCGACCCGATAAACAAAACTTATTTTTATACGATTTCAAAGATCCTCTTTAGACGAGGGATTGAACACGCCTCGTTTTTCTTCTGATCTTAATAAATCATACCCGTTGACACTCCATCCTTTGGCTGGCTTCTACCCAATTCCTTAATAAATCTGGGTTCAAATTGGCCAATAATCATATCCATGGCCGGAATTCAGGTTTTGCTGAAGTTCACAGTAGAAAAACCGACATAAATGATGGTGCAAAGATGATTCGAAAAAGAAATACAAAGATGAGAAGACATCAACCATGAATGACCTTGAAGAATATGGGGGGTGGGGGGGATTGTTGAAGATGGTGTGATTAGTAGAAATGAGTTGTTTTTCAATTGGTTAATCAATCGTTGGAGGAGGAAAAACACTTACCCAATATCTGTCCCTTACAGGAATATATTCATGTCCGCTGCCTAGGAAAATGACACCATTTTGGCAGTCAAACAGTGCCACTCTCCAAAACAATGACAAATTAGTTTAGTTCCCACTGTTCGATTAAAGATTTTAACTGCTGGGTTTTGCCCCAATATTTTTTTGTTACCACTCACTTCCGATCACTTTCAGCATTTTTTTTTTTCTTCATTAATTCCTTTCAACATTTAATGTTATGAAAAGACGCGAAACGACATTGGATTCGAATCCTTCCTCAATTGAGAGTTGAATTTTTAAGATTAAAAGTAAATAAGGGGAAGATAAAATTCTTTTTATAAATATTGAAATTAAATTGTAATTTTTATAATAATAAAAATATAATTTTTTAAAAGATTTAATCAAAATTTTATTATTTTATTTTTAAAAAGTTAAAGTATAAATTTATTTTTACAAATTTAAAATTTTAAAAATTTTAAAGGATTTAAATTAAAAAAATTTCATTTTAGAGGAAGTTGTGAGCTCTACCAGCCCACTAGATTCACTTCTCTGTATTAAGAATAAATTGACTCAATATATAAATATTCAGAGTTAAATTATAATTATATTATTTTTAAAAATTGTCAAATTATTTTTTCTATTACCAATTTAGTGATCCATGATAAAAGAAATTTAAATAATTAAATAATTATTTTATAAGGAAAAAATTGATAGTTAAATAAAGTTTATCCTAAAAACCCTAAAAAGTAAAAGGTGTACTCCAAAAATTATGGACGTATTTAGTAAAAAAAAAAAAGAAAAAGAAAAAAGAAAAGCTCTGGGGGAAAGTATAAAATGAAAAAAATATTTAACAAGAACTGAAATAATAGATCATAATACAATGTGTAGCATAGGGCATGAGTTTAAAAAATAGAGAGGTTCAGAGTAGGAGCGGTGCAGTGTGTGTTAGGAGTGGGAATAATACGAACCCAACTCCTTTTCATGTTCTTGTATTCTCCCAAAGTTGAAAGTCCGCATTGTTTACTTTTAAATACGGACCCAATGTTTCGAGGCAGCGCATGAAGTCGTCCTCGTCCTCGTCCTCATGCTGCATATCTTCACGTTATAGATGCCTGTTGCGGTGCTCAAGACTTTGCTTACTAAACCAGAACATTCTAGTTTCAGCATTATTATAGATTCATCATTACTGAAGCTAAAGGAGAATCATTAACGTCATGGAGATGGAGGCCGGCCTCATACATTTAGATTATATCTGCTTTTGTTTTCCTTCAAGTCTAAGCAAAAAGGCATCATTGCTGTTTTCAACTGTTTGTTCGCTGTCACCTTAAATTCTGGTGTTGCTTCCCTTTGTCCATTAATTCCTTGCAAAATATGCCTTAGATTGATTCAGTTAAAAGGCAGTAAAAATCCCACTTTAGTGTCTGGATTTGCTTCAGCTTTGGTACTGACTTGGATTCCATATTTTCTGCATTGAAATCCAACAAGATTTTGCGTTGGTTGAAGTTATTGTCCTCCTATGCTTAATTCACGGCATTTGAAATCTCTACATATCCTGCACCACTGTTGGGGCAGATATTCTGTATCATACTAACTTCACCACTTCATTTCATGACAAAAACAAAAACTTGGGGTTAATTACAACACAAAATAATGGATTAAGCTTCAAATGGTCTGCGTCCATTGAACCAACCAACTGTGCACAATGCAGTGCCCCTGATAAGACTGACATGCCACCATATTCTCAAAGGAAAGTACGAGGCATGACTAAATTGTCTCACCTTCTATACAGCATGCGGCTCCCAATAAACCACTTGCCAATTATATTACTAAAAAAAGTTATTTGAATTTTAGCAAAAATAAAAATTCAGTCAACCAATTATTATATTGAAGAACTGCAACATACAATTATCGATGTGTCTAAGATTACGCATTTGAAGCATTTAAATTAGGTTCATATCACTTTTACAGATTCAATATATATCATGTGCTTGATTACAATGATTGCAACCTTTTTTCCCACTTTAGTACAATCAAGCCATACGAAATCGGCGCCAATGGGAAAGAGAAAAAGCAAAAGATGAAAGCTTTAGTAAAATTAATGAAAGACTTTTGGCACATGGACAGATGCCGTGGGTGCCGGCTGGTCGACCCAACTGTATACAGGAATTGCTTGGAGAGGTTTATGGAGCTGAGCTAGCTTTGGCTTTGAGTTTGAGTTTGACGACGGACTGTGAAGGACCACTTCAATTTTTAGCTTTGACAGGTGGCCTACCATTTTGAAATATCCACACTACTCTAGCTTTCTAGTTTAATGCCATATTCTTTGACGTTTCTTTTGGTACTTTGGCGAATGATTAGTTGCCACCAACTAGCAGAGGAGCCAGGGGTTAGCAGGGGTCTACACCCCTAAAATGTTTTATGATTTATAAAATTTTAAATTAATAACAATAAAATTACACTATTCTAAATAATAAAAATTTGATTTAATTTTTTAAAAAATAAATATATAAATTATTAAAATAATAAAATTAAATTTTTACAATCGTACAAATTAATTAAACGTAACAATGTGACAGTTTCCAAACTTTGGTCGCTCTTCAACCCAGAAAAGTTAATGTCATATCTTGTTTAAATGTAGCAATGTGATTTTTTTGATTAGGATAATTTTCTTTTAACATTTAGAATACAGGAAGTCATCTTCTATTAGGATGATTTTCTTTAATTTATTTTCATAGTTCTTCGGAAGGATTATTCAACTTCAGATTCACTTATAGATTTTATTAACTCAAATGAGATTCATTTAATATTAAGTTGACTTATTTTTTATTTATTTCTCTTTGCTTGTGCATTATTTTCATATATTTTACATCACTAGCAGATCTACTACATTGTGTTAAATTATTTACGTGGTTGGAAGATTAGTAGGTTTTAATGACTTATTGATCAAAATTGGATTAAGCACCGATTTAGAAAATATGGTTGTAATTTAATTTTTTTATTTTGTACTCGTGTTGTTAATTCCAAACGATAAATAAGTTGATGAAAATTTCAAAGAGAAAGCGAGTTGAGAGTTAACTATCCACTTTACACTAGTGACCTAATAGAGAAGTTACCCAAGATTGATTTTATGCGAAAACCTCTAGTTGAAGACCTCGATAGCCACGGTATTAACTTGGAGGAGTTGGGGAAGGTGCTGTTTTGACACTTGCGCTTATGATCAAATCTTTCGAGATTGGTTCTAGGAGAAAGGATCGATTGAGCACTACATTGCACTTCATATGAGGTTAAGTAAGCTCCAATCGACCACTATGAGATGTTGATGAAGCAGTGCTAGAAACAATTATGCTTTTTAAGCACTTTGCCTAAATTTGGAGACGCATCTGCATAATTGATATTTAATTCAATATAGAGTATTAATTTCCGTTAACTAAAAGTGATCCTTAATCACTCCATTTCAACAAGCAATCAATATAGACATTTCCTTCTTATGTCTTTAAGGATGTGCTATTTTATTTTATCTAATCATTTTTATATTTACTAGGGATATTTGTGGACTTGACAAAAATTTTTTTAACTCTTTATTTTATTTCAATATTAGGATAAATTACCTTGTTGGTCACCCAAATTTTTAGGGTTTTTTTTTATTATTATTTTAGTCACCTAAGTATTAAATCTTTGTTAACTGTGCACACCATATCATGTTTACACTTTCATTTTGATCAACCAACTTTTAGGTCGTTTTTATTTTTGGTCACTCAAAAAATATTTTTTAAGCATTGGCTGGGGTAAAAAAAATCAAGGATTAAAATGAAAAAAACGATAGAAACTAAAATAACACACAAAAATTGTTAAATTATTCTTGTTTATCTCATTGTTGAAATTCTAATTAATATTAAAATTTTAAATTTTAAAATATCAAAATAAATTGAATAATTTATTAAAAAAATTTATCCATTAATAGTGTCAACATATTTTTTTACTATAATATTAAAATTAATTAATTTAATATGCTTTTAAATTTTAAAAGTTTATTCTAAATTTCTAGATTATCCCTAATGAAATCAGTTCAAATAATTTATATTTAATAATTGTCTATGAAACATGAATTTTTTTTTATTATATAATCCCGAATCTTTCATGCTAAACTAGAAGTAAATAAAAGATACTCGCAGTTAATCAAATTTGTTGTTTGTTCTTGATTTGGGTAAAGAAGTGATGAAAAAATGAGTTTTTTTTTGGAATGGAAGATAAAATTAATTAATTACAAATAAATTTTCTTTACTTTTAGCTTTGCATGGAAGATTTAAGATCATATAATCGAAACAAATTTGGGTGTCTTAGATAACTATTAAAGACAATAAATTTCATTGATAGTTTTTAAAAATAATTTCAAAACATCAAAATAAACTAAATAATTTGTTGAAATTTTTTATCCATTCATAATGTCAATCGGTTTGCTACTACAATTTTGTATCTTAAAATTTAAAAATATATATTTCAAAACCCAATCTAGAATTTTTGTCAATGAGATAAACATGTAGGATTTGACAATTTTGATGTATTATTTTAGTTTCTAACACTTTTTCACTTTAATCCTTGATTTTTTTTACCCCAACCAATACTTCAAAAAAGTATTTTTTGGGTGACCAAAATAAAAATGTAAACATGATGTAATGTTTACAGTGAACCGTCGTTAGAGATTTAATGCTTGACTAACTAAAATGAAAAGACCCTAAAAATTAAGTGACCAAATTGTAAAGATTTCATTTTGATCAGCCAAAATGAAAGTATCCTAAAAATTAAGTCTAACAATTAGGTGAATTGCCCGAAGATTTGGCAAAACCATTCAACATCTTGGTGCTTATATTTAACTGCCTTTTCAGGAGCCCAAGTTGACCCAGGCCTTTACTTGTACAAAATGTTTGAGATTTGCTTGATCCAAGATCACTCCACCAATCTTTCAAATTGTATGCACGATTGTTATTTTTTGAACAATCTTATTATAGATTCTGATCATATTTATTCTTTTTAATACAAATATAAAATAAAACAATTGAGTTTTGGGTAAGCAATTATTGAATTAACATTAATTTGTAAGCTATTATTTATTCAACTGGGGTATTTAATTATTTTTTGAAGTTATTAGCATTATTATCTTCATTGGTCTAAATCCATCTTAGATTTGGATTTGGATTTGGTCGGATCTTAAAGAGATCGTAGCTTGCAAGTCTAACCCAAGAGCCAAACTCGCAAGGTAAATTTGCAAAACGGCAAATTAAACAAGACCCTTTATTGCAAAGTTCCTAATTATGGGTTTAAAACTTGAACAATATAAGATAAGATACATATCTATGTGCATGAAACTTACTTCGACTGTTTTATCAATGAATAATACTATATCATACAAATAAGAAAAACACACTATCCGAGGACACACTGAAATTACTCAATAGCAGTATAGGCATTATGTGGGGGTGGTCTTTTGCCTATACAATGAAAACTAGATAAAAACTTGCTTTTCTCGTTGGAAATAACAAAATTGAGAATCTGAAACCTACCCTGGGCCTAATCTATTTGTGTAAATAGAGTAGTATTTTGAGATGAACTCAGGTGAAAATGGGGTTGAATAAAAACTGCAGTAGGCTAAAGAGTTGTGCAATTAGTAATCAAAGTGGCGTACATACTTTAAAAGATTAATTGGAGGGGTCAAATGTAAAGACTGCACCATCAACATTTTATGATTCAGCTCTGTTAGCAGAAATTAAGTTTAGATATTTATCAAGTATCATTTCAGGTGAAGAATCAGTGAAATAGCCTTTCTCCACATCCAACCCTTCTTGGGCAGCAAGCATCTCAACCCGGGACTGCACCCTGTCTCCTCCAACCCGGTTTGGTTCCAGAAGAATGCAAGCTATCTCAATTGCGTTTTCACCATGGACCAGACCCAGTGATTGGACCGTCGGGAGACCACCGCCTCTAGCACTCACCATCCTCGCGATACGGCGAGCTACGGAAACATCTGTTGACATGATGGGTACATTGTATAGTCCAACCCATGGGCGTGCCCCGATCATGGAGATCCCTCTTGCTCGAGATACACGGTTTGGCCCTTCGTCGGGCTTTACAGAGAGGATTTCAGGCATTGTCCAGCCCGCCCATTGATTGCCCATGAAATTGGGCCTGTAATAGCCGAGCTCCCGCCTGATGCTGTCCAGGGCCTTGCCTGTTGGGTGTGCTGCACCGTACAAAAACACTGGCACTGCACCGTACAAATAGAGAAAAGGTGACCAAAAGAACCCACAATGTGCAGAAATACATTTATAAACAGCATTCTAAATAATTATAGAATACTAATTAGACCCACCTTGGAATCGGTTGCCAATGTCTGCTGCGACAGCCTTGGCAAGCCAAGCTGCTTCATCCAAGGATGCCCGAGCCAAGGGATGAAAAACAATGTCATCAACCACACCAAGCCGAGGGTGTGTACCAGAATGCTGCTCCAGGTTTATGGTCCCATAAGCAGCCTCACCCATGGCTAGGACAGTTTGCTGCAAGGGGCTATAAATTGCACTACCAGTGCTGTCATGAATAACGTATGAAACGAGAGTGAAGCGTGTCCTGTTGTATGCTCGATCCTCAAATTTGTTGACGATCACAGTTTCTGGGTCTAGCCTTGCAGCTCTTTCTATGGCGTCAAGGGGTGCACGGCTACGGGATTCAGAGAAAAAGATCTTGCAGCATAGCAGCACCGACTGATTTGCAGCCTTTTTCTTCTGGTTAAAAAACAAGGTGAAAATTTGAGAGATTGTGTATGCTGTAAATGGGTAAAGTCGAACCTTAAGATTGTGAAAAAAGTAGTGTATATGTTTATAAATGAAACCTTGGTGAAATTGACAAGACTCATGGCCATGGAAGTACAGTTTTGGTCTGTTTTAGGAAAAGAAATGCAGCCTTGGGACATTGTTTTAAGTAGCAAGCAAATTTAACACCGACACACAACCCTATTTGTAAATCACCCAGTTCTGTAATGAACAACAAACAATACATGGCTTCCAATTAAACTCACCCCAGAATTCCTCAAAGAAAGAAGGAAAAAAAGGAGTAAATTTGTTGGTCTTAAAAACAACATGGCCTTACCTTGCTACTTGAGCTAATTTCAATTGCTTCCTTCTTCTCGTGATTTCTCATCTTCTTTCTCACTTCAACCTGAACGTTCCCCAATACTGACAGCTGGGGGCAAGCCTCTTGTGTTGCCTTTTTATGTTACGAAAGCTGAGGGCCCCGGGAGAAAACGAAACCCCCCATATGCTTCATAGTAGACATGTAAAAACAAATGCCACACAGATGTTATGAGTCAGCATGTGGACCTATCACTATATCCTCAACCTTAGAAGAACAAGACCAGTATAGCCTGGAACCATGTCCTACACATGACATGGTGGGTAGAGATAGTCGGGGAACAAACCTCAAACCAGAAACGTCAAGAAGGTTCCCTTTTCCACTCAGGCGGTACCTCCCAAAGGGGTCAGAACTGTGGTTACTGAAAGGAATCGGCACCCCATCCTTTTTGGGCCCTTCCCAGAAAAAAATAAAAGAAAAAAGAAACGCTCACAGAGTCACAAAGATGTGGATAGAATTAGGTGAGGTGTTAAAGTCAACCCACGTGACTCGCCAATTAGGTGTACTTACATTGCAAATTCCACCTCACAAATCCAAGATAAAAATAATAATTAATAATAAAAATGGTACCTCAAATTATTATTTATTAAAATAGTATGTTTAGTTAAGTGGAGAGACTTTAAGTGGCGACATTAAGGGGTATTTTTGACACGTGTTTTTTAATTTTTTTTATTATTTTTATATATTTAAAAATAAAAAAATATTATTTTATTAATGGAGGAACTTAAAGTGACGGTACTCATGAGTTTTTTTCAAAAAAATACGAGAAAAACACGACAAAAAAATACCTGACACCCAGTGGAGGAACACGAAGTGGCGGCACCAATGGAGGGTTATCAAGTGGCGGCACTAATGGGTGTTTTGCCACTTGGCAGCATCCCATTGTGTCGTGTGTGTGTGTGTTTATTTTATTTTATTTGTGAAAATTAATTTGGGTGGTTGGGAATTTTTAAGGTTTGTGATAATAATTAAATAAAATAAAATTTTTGTTATAAAATAGGAAAGGGGGGAGCAAATAAACGGGAAAGAAAAATAGGAAAGAAAGAAAGAAAGGAAGGAGAGGAAAAAAAGAAGAAGGAAAGAAAGATAATGTGTTTAATTTTAATTTTATTTTAGTATGATATCTTTTTAAAATCGTATTTTATTTATTTAATTTTATTTAATTCTTAACAAATTTATTGAAGATGGATAATCAATTTTTTGTATGCATTTATTTTGATGGAGTAATTTTGAGAAAATCGATTGGATGTATATTTGATTATCGGGAACAAATAGCAATGAGATTTCTTCGAAATATCTCGGTTGATGATATGAAAGCAAGGATTAGTGCAAAAAATTTTAGACGCTGTGGGAGAAGGATCTCGAAACTTTTCTACAAGTTTCCAGTTTCGATAGATCCCATCAAATTCACCGAGATGGAACTTGTAGACGATGAAGACGTGGAGACAATGATCGCTCTTTATTGTTCGAATCAAAGTGACCCAAATGCACCGGTTCAATTGTTTGCTGAGTTAGTTGATGTGGAACCTGTACAAAATGAAGATCCAACTCCATTAGAAAATGAAGATTCAACTCCGTGTATGGTGATTCCAGTATCGTACATTGAAAGTCAATCAATAGTACGTGGGCTAGACATCGATCTTAATGCTGCTTGAAGTCGATATTGATAGTGATCCGGATGTGGATGAGGTCCCAGATGATATTGACGATGAAGGGGCGAATGACGATGAAAATCCAATCGAAAATCCAATTACACATATTGTGATGCACAATAATCCTCCTGGGGCACACATGTCGCTTATAAACCCCAATACGACACATGTCGAGTTTGCGGAATACCCTGAAATAGTACCTACTCACCGATTGGCCGTAGCAGCAGATTGTGAAAAGTTGTTTATTGGCCAAAAATTTGAATCTAAGGAAGAGTGCATATTTGCTATTAAGTGATATAACATGAATGTGTCGATAGACTACAAAGTCGCAGTGTCTAAACCGACATTGTATATTGGAGAGTGTTGGAAGTCGACGGAAGGTTGCAAGTGGCGGGTGCGAGCTGCATTTATCCAGAAGTCGCAGATGTGGGAGATAAGAAAAATTGATAGGCCTCACACATGCAGTTTAACATGTTTGTCAGAAGATCACCGGAAACTTGATTCCAGAATCATCTGCACACATATCATGCCAATGGTTAAGGACAACCCGACCATCAAGATTTCTACATTGATTGTGGACATGCAATCACGATTCCATTATCGAGTTTCATATCGAAAAGCATGGATTACGAAACAGATGGCAATGGAACAATTGTTCTGTGATTAGGATGCATCATACAATGAGCTGCAATGATGGATAGCCGCAATGCGACAGTACGTACCGGGGACTGCGATTGAGTTGGTGACACGACCTTATTATGGCTCAGATAACAACATGCAACCGGGAAGAAGAATTTTTCAGTATATATTTTAGACGTTTGATCCTTGCGTTCGAGCATTTCCTCACTGCAAGCCATTTGTCCAGGTAGATGGAACGTGGCTATACGGGAAATATACGCAAATACTACTAATTGCGGTGACTCAAGACGAGAATCAAAACGTGCTCCCAATAGCATTCGCTATTGTGGACAAAGAAGACAAGAAATCTTGGGAATTCTTCTTGAGAAACCTGCGGAGGCATGTGATTCATAACGATAATATTTGCATCATCTCTGATAGAGGGAAGGGTATTATTGCGGCCATTAGGCGTACTGGTGTACCATGGAAATCGGTTTACTGTAGCCGACACATTGCGGCTAACTTCCAACGAGAATATAAGAATGCAGACTGGCGGAGACAACTTGTGAAAATGGGTAAAAAAATTAAGTTCCAAATTATATTTTTAAGGTTTTAATTTTAGACTGTAACTTATGTTTTCTTAATATTCCTACAGTGTACGAGCTAAAGCCACACCGATTCCGAAAAAGAATGACCAGACTTGAGCGTGACATGGAAGGTCAAACGAACAAGCCTTTACGCGAGTGGTTCGGTACCATGGAGCCGTGGCAATGGTCTTAAAGTTTTGATGAGGGGTATCGATATGGTCAAATGACGACTAGCCTGGCAGAATCGATTAACGGCGTGTTCAAGAGAATACGACATCTTCTGATTTCATCTGTGTTCTCCGCTACGTTCTATAGGCTAGCTACCTTGATCCCAGTAATGGGGATGCGACAAATCGATCAGATGAACGCCGGTCACGTGTTTGTCAAAGTTGTCAGGCTAGCAATAGATGCAAACCGTCAGAGTGCAAGGACGTTGAACGTTGAAATATATTCACGACAGTTTCAACGATTTCAAGTTACTGAGACCATTGGGCGTCGACCTAGCATCCCACCTAGGTCATACGGGGTTGATCTCTAAAATAGACACTGCGATTGCAAGAGGTTCGATACACTTCGCTATCTCTGTGCGCATGTCCTTGCAGCTTGTGCTAAAGTGTCGCTCAATGTTGAACAGTTCATCGACCCCGTTTACACTCTCCATCGTACGTTACGTATTTGGGAAAATGAGTTCCCCGTCCTGCCTGACTTGTCCACATGGGAGGTACCTCCAACAACTTTCAAGCTTATCCCGAACAAAGGTTTACGAAGGAATCCGAAAAGTCGTCCTCATATCACCAGAATCCGCAACGAAATGGACATTATGAAGAAAACAGACGGCGGCAAGCTGTGTGGACTGTGTAGGCTAGCTGGGCATACTCGGGCGTAATTGCTCTCAACGAACCTATCATATTGGTCAGTCATCTGGATCGAGTAGGGCCTAAACCCGGTTCATCATCATATACATCTTACTTTTATTTTTACATTAATTTTCAAAGTTGTCCACTTGCATCACAGTCACTAAATTATTTATATATTGAGGTAAAGAATTCAAAATTATAATCCGTTTGATGTTTCTGAAATTAGACTTAAATATCTTTTTACCATAAAAATTATCTATCTTCCAATTTTTCATCTTTCAAATTCTGTACACTTTTCTTAAAAAATATCTCACTTAATAAAAATGGTAAAATTACGCTTTACATCCCTAAGCCTTTTAACTTTACGATTTAGGGTTTCAAGTCTAAGGTTTACAATTTAGGTTTTAGGGTTTAATGTTATGAAATTTAAATAAATTATCAAATAGGTTAAAATATATGTACATTATGGAGAAAAAAATTATCATTATAATTTATCAACAGTTAAATTTAAACACTATTAGATACAACCCTAGTATCCATGATTAGATGGTGTGGTTCTCGGGGTATATCTTCGTGGTGGCCGGCGTCTACGTCGAGGTTGCTCGTCAAGTTCATCATCATCATTAGGGTCCATTTGCCCTGGAGGAGTAGAGTATTGCCCGGGAGGAATAAAGTATCGTGATGGCTCGTCAAACTCAGCCTGATATCATTCCCTTGAGTATTGCAGTGGCTCGTCAAAATGAAGCTGATATCCTTGGCTTGAGTATTGCGGTGGCTCGTTAACCTGAGGCTGATATCCTTGGCTTGATGAGCTATGCATATGTGATGATCCCGCAAAATCAGGACGATAAGAATCATCGTCATTCAATGCCTCTTCATCCTCCTCTTCTTGTTACTCTGGCACTGGCTGTGGCTCTGGGGCAGGAGCTACATGATAGGGACGATCTTGTCGAGACATGTATGGGGGAATTATTGTCGATGAAGCACCAATCAAATATGGTTTCTCAAACTCAATGAACCACTGCATGTACTGCACCGATGGCTGTAAATCCGGAGTGTACTCCATCGGAGGTACTCGCATCATTCGGTTGTTCCACACATAAACATATTATCCATGCACACTCCTCCAATCACAATTTGCTTTCCCCTTCTTATCCATCCCATGAATAGACCCTAATTGGAATAGCGGCTGCGGGATAGGCTGTTTACAACCAAACTGCCGGAGTACTCGATCCCCGGCATACCACTCCACTGTTTGAAAATTGATTATCGGTGCGTTAATGTACCATTGGTCTGAGTGGAGGAATGTCGAGGCGGGAATAACAGCGGTAATTTCTGGCTGTATATATGGGGTCCAGATGAACTGCACAATTAATAACATGTCAAGATATTAATAAGATTAAAGTAATATAATTTACTAACATGTAACTATATTAACACGAGTCAAGTAATATAATTTAACATGTTAATGAATAACATACCCCTTCCCCAGCATATTGCTCTAGCATCAAACGATACATGGGAACTGTGTAATGCCTCCCGATCCCTGATTTTGTTTTCCATCTAAGAAAACAAAAAATAACTTGTTAGAATAATATAATTAATAAAATATGTCAAATAATTAAAATTTAGGGTATATGGTAATCACCTGTTAACGAGTGGAAAAACATATGTTTGGAGCCTAACGGATGCCAAGAATGACATCTGATATAGTGCTTAAGATTGCAATAGCACCAGGCATTCACCTATATCCCGAGAAGAAGGGTTTGTGGCGTGACAAAGTTCTCGATATACCATGGCAAGCATCGCAGATTCCCAACTATATTCATGAATCTTTCGCAAATCTCTTAGTAAAGGCAAATACATCAAGTGGATCTTATTGTTATTTGCGTCCGACATGAGTATGCCCCCTATCATTAACAAAATATAGTCTCGAACGGCCCAAGAAACCTCCATTTCAGTTGCGTGTTCGGGTAAGTGCTGAAAATTACTCTTTAACCATGTAAATAACAACGACGTGAAGTCATTGTTATTACTAGGTGAGCGACCTAGTAACTGGATGCACATCGTTGCCGGCTCTTGAAACGAACTAATACCGATGACTAGTACACCATTGATTGGTAGCCCTAGTTGGATCGCAACATCCTCCAATGTCACAGTGCACTCCCCACAAGACAGATGAAATGTGTGGGTCTCTGGGCGCCAACGCTTCACCAATGCACTGATTAAATCATATCTTAACTCAAATTTTTGGATCAATGCCGCTAATCCAAATCCGGCATCCTGCAAGTACGGAAGCAGACGTTCATGAGGGGGAAATCTAAGGCCCTGTGCACGACCCCTCAATGAACGATACGCGAGCTCTTCCTGTTAATTTACAAAAATAGTTAGTATAACCAAAATTAATTTTGTAAACAAATAATAATATCGTGAATGACATGATGAACAAATAATAATTTTTTTACATTCATATTGCATTGGAGTGTATCTGCATTCATTGATTTCGCTATGTGAGGACGTTCCGAGTTAATTAATGAAGTCATTCTGCAACTTGAAAAAAAAATTATCAATTAGTTCAATACATAAGTTTACCAATATAATACAAAAATAATAATTAAATACCAAAATGTGTTATTTACTAAAATTGTACAAAATATATATTATAAACCAAAATAGTATCCACACACCATTATTTACTAAAATGGTACAAAATAATTTATTTTGTACCATTTTGGTAAATAATATGATGGGGATATTATTTTCATAATTAATTATTTTTTATATTATATTTTGGTAAATAATATGATGAGGATATTATTTTGATAATTAATTATTTTTTATATTATATTTTGGTAATTAATTAGTTAGGTTTAACTTTTTGTGAATTATTAAAACTTTCTTATTTTTATAAAATAATAATTTTTTTAATTTCATACTTGTAACTAATTTTAATTATAACTTAAAAATGGATTATTGTTTATTTTATTAAACACTTGTAATAGTTTTCTTTCACATTTTATTAAACAATCTTATGACTTGTATAATAAAGTTACTAACTAACAAAATTTAAACATTATTAAATTTTAAATCAATAAATATGAACAATATTTTTTACTTACTACTACTAACAACAAAATAAAATTACTAACTAGCAAAGTTAAATTAAAGTAAATTAATAATAACATAATAACCAAACTTACATTTCTTTTTCTCTTCTTAATTTACTCACCAACTATAACAACATTAAATAACAAATCAATTAAAAATTAAATTAAAGAAAACAAAAAACTTAAAATATTTTAAAATTAATTTTAAAATTAACCATACTTAAAATATTAATTAAACTTACCTTTCTTCCACTCCTCTTAATTTACTTTTTTAATCAACCTATTAAACAAATAAAATTATAATAACAAATCAAAAACACATTACCACTACTAATTAACAAATTAAAATATTTTAAAATTAAATTTAAAAATAAACACATTACCTTTTTTTTTCCTTCTCCTTCTTCCTTCTTCCTTCTTCTTTCTTTCTTTCTCTCTCTTTTTTTTTTCTTTTTTCCTTCAATTTTCGTTGGTCCCCCCTCCCACTTATTTTATAACAAAAAAATTTATTTTATTTAATTTTTATCATCTACCAAAAATCTCCAACCACTTAAATTAATTTTCACCTCTTAAAAAACCCACACAAACACACACACAAGGCACAATGGGGTGCTGCCAAGTGGCAAAACACCCCTTAGTGCCGCCACTTGATAACCCTCCACTGGTGCCGTCACTTCGTGTTCCTCTACTGGGTGTCAGGTATTTTTTTGTCATATTTTTCTCGTATTTTTTTGAAAAAAACCCCTGAGTGCCTCCACTTTAAGTCCCTCCACTAATAAAATAATATTTTTTTATTTTTAAATATATAAAAATAATAAAAAATTTAAAAAAAACACGTGTCAAAAATACCTTTTAGTGCTGCCACTTAGAATCCCTGCACTTAACTAAATATACCATTTTGATAAATAATAATTTACAGATTGATCTTGTGTGTTTGAAAATGAACGAATATTACGTGTTTTCTTGGAATGTGATCTGACATTTTAATTATAACTATGAACCGAAAAAGAAAGAACTGAGAGTAGGAACGTGCGTGTTCACATGGTTCATATTATTGGTAGCCCTATTCTCCCTAAACACCTTCTCCTCCCGTCTCAAAATAAAATATTCCCACCATGCTTGTCCCTTTTTCTTACTAATAACAAAGACGAGTTATTTCCACCATATTCGAGAAAATCCAAATTAAATGGATAAGAAATCGGTCAGATGTGTGTGGGTGCGTGCCAACGCAACTACTTAACACCATCTTAATAAATTGATCTAAATTCCAACCAATGTTTCTTTAAAAGAACACAACTCATGATTTTTCAACCAAAATGGATTATTATGAAACGGGAACATCAAGAGGACGAGAATGGTAGGAATTATTATATTACAGGGCTTAGCTTGTGGTTTAATCCCTATTTTCTGACGTTACCAACCTGATGTATTTACTAGGCGTTCATGCGGATGAGCCAACAGTTTACCCATTTCCAATCTGTTTGTTTTAAAAGTCTGATTTAGATTCGAATTGATTAATTGTATTTATTATTCGAATTTCATCTTATTACTGTAATTAAAAAAAAAAAAATGGACAAAGGTAGGATGGGTGAGGCATTTCTTTTCTTCCTTTCAAGTGGGTAAAGAGCTACTTTACTGTTTACTTACCTCGCCTCAATATTTTGTAATTATTTTATTGTACGTAAAAAATTACGTATACTGAACATAGAAGGTTTTTTAAGAGGACTCCAAATTGAATAACAATATTTTTGAGATGTTAAATATAAATTTTATCATGTATTAATTTAAGATTTTATCAATTTTGAAGAGATAAATACAATAATTCTCATTTGAAGAGACAAACCATAATTTCTCATCATATTAATTTATAATTTGATCACTTATAAATGGTTAAGATTATAATTTTCTATTTTTTGGGGCCAAGCCCCTGTTTGCTCTTTTATATTTACTCCTACACCGTGGTGCATTTGTTTTACACAAAATGACTTGCGAAAAATATTTTCTGTATTTGCTTGTTTTGCTTCATGAAAAACAACTGGGTTGAATTTTTTTTACAAGCCAACAACGAAAAATAAACTTCGTTTTTCTGTAAATTAATGTGCCTTTTTGAAAAACATAAGCAATTTTATAAAAAAATTCTATTATTTTATTTTTATATTAAAATTAATATGAATCAAACCTAATATTATTTTATTAATAATGAAATTTTGTTTTAACTTTTAAAATATTAAAATATCATAATGTTCTATGTTATTAAAATACATAATTAATGACATAATAAAATTTTAATACAAATAATATAATTACTTTTAAATAATTTATTTAATATTAAATTTTATTTTAATCATAAAATTTGACTAATAATATTAATTTTATTTTCTTTATATATTATTGAAAAAATATTTATATTAATATTTTAAAATAAACATATATTACAATTTCTTTGTATTTAATAATAAATATTTTGTAATATAAAATATGATTATTTTAATTATTTCAATATAAGTATTTGTTTAAATCATTTTTAGCTTCATTCATCTTTTCAAACTTTAATATATCATTACCCACTCGTATACATAATTTGAATTTAGTTTTAATTAAAGACTGTCTATTATTAAGTTTAAATATACTTATCATTATAATATTTGAAAATAAATACATACAACTTCTAAAAAATGGTTACAAAAAATATTTTAAGTAGAACAATCCAAATTCCAAAAATATATATGTACTAGATAGCAATTTCATAACTTGAACAGGTGAGACCAAGAACTAATATTTATGCTGAAACAAGTTCAAAGAAGAAGCAATCTTCCGATGTCAATGATGAATGTGATTCTTCTTGAGCTCGAAATGTATTTGATGTAAAAACTGAGATACACGGATAGAACAAAAATGCCTCCAACACCACATTTCCTCCATCATCTAATGAGAACTCAACTTCATGTATTTTTCAATAATCTCGTCCGGTATAAGATCGGTGAAATATCCCTTCCCAACACGCAAACCCTCTTCCTTTGCGACCCTCTCAACTTCAACCTGAACTCTATCTCCTCCCACTTCATTTGGTTTCAACAAATTACAAGCCACCTCACTGATGCCATCACTATGTGCAAGCCCCATCGCTTGCACCGAAGGAATCCCACCTCCTCTCTCACTTACTTGTTTTGCAATCCTACGAACAGCCGCAATATCAGTCGAGAACACAGGGACATTGTAGTTAGCAACCCAGTGGGTGGTTCCAATTAAAACAACACCTTTTGTTGGAGACACTTGAGTTGGACCTGCATCAGGCTTCAGGGGTAAGGACTCTGATTTAGACCCTCCGGACCATAGAATGCTGCCTGAATTAGGCTTGAAATAACCTAGTTCTCTTCTGACGGAATCAAGTAACCTTCCCCTCTCTGCAGCAGCCCCATATAGAAACGTAGGTACTGCAGTTACCATTCAAGGTCATCAGCAATAGGAAAGGTAACTCTTTTAGGAGCAAAAATGTAACTAACACTCACAGACATAAACAAGTACCGAAAAAACCCATGTAATTTGAAAAGATAATGCACACATAGGAAGTCTCAGTAAAATGAAATTCTTCTTAAACACAACTTTGATTCTTATATACAATCTTTAAACTAACATTGGTACTAATCAGTGAACAAAATCTAGAACAATTTTATACAAATGAGTTATATAGCATATTTATAGCCCCAATGCAAAAGGAGCAAATGTCTACGGTAAGCACCCTGTAGACCAAGCTTCTGGCCTATTCCAGAGAGGAGATTATTAGTAAGTGTTCATTGCAGCCACTTAGAAAACCCAAATAACTACACTGAAAGAGCACGAAAATACCAACTCTATATATGTCTATACTGCCTGACTATAACAGATTAGTTGATTAAGAAAAAAAGAAAGCAAAATCTTCCAGGCTACAGGATACTAAAAGAACTCACTGTTCGCATAAACATAGCCAACCAACTAGATTTTTTGGTTGAACTTCCAAAGTTGCACTCACTAATCTAACTAATACCGGCAATATCTACATAACATTTGGTTCAAAAGGAAGAGACCTTTTAGTTTAGAGCCTATATCTGCTGCCAAAGACTTTGCAACCACAGCTGTTTGGTCCAAGGAAGCATGTGCCAAGGGGTGAAAACATATATGATCAACAACTCCAAGTCGAGGATGAGTTCCAGAATGCAACTCAAAGTCTATGGTCTCCAAAGCAGCCTTAACAATGGAAAAGACTGCATCTTTTAAAGGACATGGATCTTGAGATGGTTTTGGGGTCAATCTGGAGACAACTGTATACCCAACTCTATTGTAGGTAACATCTATAAACTTATTCACAATAGCAGCCTCAGGGAATTGCTTGGCAGCTCTTTCTATCGATTCCAAAGCTGCTCTATTTCGACTTTCAGAAATGTACACCTTGCCACAAGCCAGCATCTTGCTCAACATCTTTTCTTCTCCACCTCTTTCTACTTGTTTAAGATCTGCCCAAAAATTAAGGAGTAGAAAGAGATAATGAAATGAGATCAAAGGCAATTTTTCAGCCACGGTTTAAGTGAGGAGTGGGGACCAGCAGTCGAGCAATCAACTACCATAAAATTGCCTAAAATTTACAAACAAATTCCAAAAAAAAAAAAAAAAAATGCAAACTCAATTGAGAAACAGATCAAGCTTGAAGCTGTAATACTACACCAGAATATAACACTACCAAATTAAAAACAAAATAAACAAAGAGCATCGCATCTGATACCTAGCGTAAGCAGTTAAACTACCTAAAATTAAAGCAGCTGAATCAAAATTCGATGTCTTTAGGTTTTGTGTATCCAAGATACTCCAATTTAACACCCAAAGCTGCACGGATAACCCTAAACTTAAGCCTCAAAGCTTCCATAATTTCTTGGACGCTTTCGTCTTCCGGATCCATAACAGGGTACTTCTGGATTAGTTCCTGCATTTGCTTAATCCCCTTTTGAACACGAGGGGAGAATCGGGTGGGATTGATTTGGATGGCAGAGTTCCACACATCGACACAGCCCTTGTAGAAACCGAGCTCTTCTCCTGTTTCAAAGCCAGTTTTAAGACCCACTTCCTTTCCTTCTTCCTTGCCGGTCGTTACGCCGTGGTTGTAGCCTTCTTTGTAACCTTCTTGGTAATGGGTTTCTTCTAGATTTAGCGATGAATCGAAAATATCTTCAACAGAGTCCATTGAAGAAGAATCTGAAATTTCCTTCTTTGTAACCTTCCCTTTAGGGCTTTTATTTTAGTTTAGTTCAATTTATTTTTGCTTATTCATATGGGGGTGGTTCAAAGGAACTACAAAGGGCTGGAAGCGGCTGCTTTAGCCCAATCGGCGACAAATACTTAGTTGGACTGAGCCGTTGAGCTGTATTCAAAATTGAGTTACCGTATGATTCATAGAACTGTTCATGAGTCGGATTATTTATCAAAGTTTGAAGATCCGTTTGAAATTTGAGAGGATCTGAGCAAAAAGATTAAGCTTAAAAATAAGGTTTGAGCAAAAAATTAGGCTCATTTAAAATATGAATCAAACTTGGACTTGAACATTCAAGGCATGAATCCTGTTCAGCCCAACTCATTTTAAGCTTATAATGATTTATATTATGTTATTTTTATATATTATATAATTTAGAACACATTAAAAAATAAACTTATACTAAATATATAATACTACTCTAATATAAACATTTTTTTTGATCAACTCTAATATAAACATTAAAATAATGTTAATGTCTATATAAAAAATTTCAGTAAATAAACCATATATAAAATTATTAAATATTAAAATAATATAATATAAATTTTTTAAAAATAAAAAATAATATGAACGAGAGTAAAATAAGTTTGGATTAGTCTTTTGCAAATATGAACGGGTTTGAACCCAAATTTCGGGTCAGGCCGAGCTTAAACAAGTATAGAATATGTTAATATCGTTTTTAGATCCGACCCAACCCGATCCAAACTTAACCTGACCCGATCCATGAATACCTCTAATAAGTCAATAAGTTTTACAATTTTTTATATAATCTTTATTTTTATCCATAATTTCTTGAGAAAAAACAAGCTTAAAACATAATTAAACCCACGTACTTTTAATCGTACCAATTAAGTTAAAGGTTGAATCTATTATATTTTCTTTACAATTTTTTGAAGATTGGTTTTATCAAACAAAATGAAATAATGGTGCTTATCATCAGGGACGAAGTCAGAAATTTTTTTTAAGGGGTCGAAGTTAATTTTAATTTTTAAAATAGTAAAAATGCAACTTTTAAAAGATTAAATTAAAATTTTATCCATTTTAAGAGATCAAAATGTAATTTTTATTTTTAATAATTTAAAATTTTAAAAAAATTTAAAAGATTAAATAAAAAAAAATTTATTTTAGGGATGCCAGGAACCTGTCAGCCCTCCTAACTTCGCCCGCGCTGATCAAACCATAGTCTAACGGAAAAAAATAATAAAATTTGTGTGGGATCAAGTTTATTTGCATTAAATTTAGGGTTTGTAACTTGTGTTTCATTCAAATATAGATTTGATGGTTGTAATGATTCCAATGAAACAAGAAATAGAGAAGGGTTTTCTACTATTTTTGCGATTTGTTTAAAACTATATAATGTGGCATGATGTGGTAGCAGAGTAGCCCATAGCCTAGCCAAAACCTGGCAATTTGGTAGCACTTTCATGTTTCAACAGCAATTGGTAAAATAGAAATTTTTAAGTACAGTGGCACATTGAAACTTGAAAACAATGCTTTACTCTCCAGAATCAGCGCCTTGAAACGGTTCTCTTTCTTCTACACCTACTTGCATTTCTTTTTCTTTTTTCTGTTTTTTTCTTCTTTTACTCAACCCATCGCCTCTTGTTTCACAAAGAGAGATCCATTCTTTCATATACTGTTTCTTTTTCCTTGGCCGAATAGCAATGGGAGGTGGACTACTATCTCACAAAGGAAATGGCAGTGGGAATGGGCACAAGGGAAGACCATATGTATTGATGTTACTTTTGGCATTTGGGGCTGCACTGCTTGGTGTTATGGTGCTGCACAAGTTCAGGGAGAGACGCATCTTCAACCTCCTTATCGAAGATAAGAACCGTCAGCTCCTATCCCTTCAGCTACTGTTGCAGGTTCCTTCTCTTTTCTCTCTCCTTCATGCATGCGCTGTTGCTTTTTACGTGTCACTCTCTCTCACTGACAAATCACAAACACCACGCATTCCATTCCATTCCATTCTACCCTCTTTTCCGTTCTTTTTGTTTACTTTTTTTTAAAACATTTTTGTTTATAATTATTTTGACGATCCAAGCGGAAAAAAAGGGTAAACTCTGGGTAGTTCACGGAGGAAATCTCTTGATTTACAATGGTGTTGTGATCAAACGCAATATCTTGTGCATTGTGAACTCATAAGGCCAATTTGTGGTAAATGAGTAGGTACATGCCTAGCTGAATTTGAATAATTTATAATTCTTGGGAGTTGAGACGCTTGAGACTGTGGGAATGAGGAATCGCATGGCAGATGTTGCGTGTTTGTAGAGCAAAACTCCTCTTTCTAGATGATGGTTTGACATTTTTCTCACATTTCAGTGAGATGCAAGTCTAGCCATGTGACTGCAATTAGCGACATTTTTGCTCAGCTTGCGTTGTTATGGTGTCGTCTCTGAATTTAGTGTTTCTAATCGAAGAAACAAACTTACAGCGAAGTTTGCTACAGTCTGGAGTCTAGGAAAGAGAACAAATGCAGATCATATCATCTTTCCGGAGTGAAAAGATCATAGATTTTCTCACCTTCATTTGGTTGACAAAATGTGAAACTTAGAGGTGCTGTATAAAATTATGTTCACCTTCATGTATCCACTTCCAAATCTGGGTAACATAGGACTTAAACCTTGCAAAGGTTCAAAATGTTGACATTCTTGTTTTCTTTAATTTCAATCACAGAAGGAAAGAGAATACACCAAAGACATGAGAAGCAAAGCCGAAGAGACACAAGCAAAGATATACTACCTTAGAAACCAAAAGATGGAGCTTGATCGTAGGCTGTTGGACATGCTATCTACACTTGATTCCCTTAAAGATGAGCAGAAGGCCATGGAGTCTGCTCTAGAAGAGAAAAAGAGAGAGATCAAACTGCTACGCGATAAAGACTTGAATACAGGAAATGAGAACCCTCAGGTCATAGCTTTAACAGCAACTTTGAAGCAAAAGGAAGCTGAAATTGAGGAATTGAAGCAGCGTCTTACAGGTCAAGTAAGGGTTTGGTCAGTAAGTAATGATGACCCATCGAATCCTAAAGTAAATATGACCAAGGGAAAGACAGAGTTCAGCCGTGAGGACAGTAGGCGAGTACATGAATCTTCATACAAGGGCGGGCACGATTCATTGAAAGGTCAGGATGGAACTGAGACTAAATTCAGTTTTTCGCAAGAGGAAGACAAAGGAGAAGGGTTTGAAGATGGAAGTGAGAAAAGAGGTGGACAGCAGCAGAAACTTGGAAGTGAAGGAGAAAATGCCAACAATCAGGGAGCCGTAAGAGAAATGAAAATTGGGGATGCTGATGATACAGGCAATTATGGAGTAGATGGGAAGAAGAATCATGCGAAGGCCATTGATACGATTAATGATGTGGATAACGAACAAGAGAAGATAAGTAGCTTCGGTGGGCAGCTTGGAAAACGTAGAGATCCTCACCTAGAAAGTGAACGAATTCGTGAAGGTGGTAAGAAACTGGAAATAGATGAGAATTCTAGGATTTCAAGTTTACCAGGGAGAGTCGGCCACTTAAGCAGATCAAAGGGTAAAAGATGGAGAGGTCTTGCTAGGAATAGGCTCCTAAAGAGGAATGTAAATTCCGGAATTGATGCAGTGGAAAACATGACAGGTAGAAGGTTGTCCAAAGAAAATAGAGCCCTTGTAAGAAGCAAGGAAGATGAAGCAGGTTCTGAGAAGCCACAAAAAACTGAAAGAGACAGAACAGAAAAAACTGGCCTGGTGAATGAAATGGGTGCTAGAAAAGCTAATTTGTTCAAGCATCGGAACTCTGAATATACTGAAGATATGAACGACAGAAAAGCGAGTGCCAAGACAAGCCATCAGTTGGAGGGAGAAAATGCAATGCAAAGAAACCATGATGACTCTTTGGCAATGGCAATACAAGACACAGGTGTGATTGGAGAAGCCGGTAATTATACACAAGGCACCAACCATGTCAAAGTTGAAGAAGCTGCCAAGATCAAACAGATTGAAGGACATGAAACGGAAGAAGATACAGAGGTTGCCTATGAACAAGAGCCAAAAACAGAAGCAGAAAAGGGTGACCTTTCCAGCAACTTTACGTCTGAATCTGGTGGTAAAGAAGGGAATAAGGATGAAACAAACTAGCCCGATTTTTAAATTTCATATGCTTTTGGAGTGTTTTGTTAAAGTTGTAATTGTCATAACTCTTAAACAATAAAAATATGTTTGGAATTAATGGAAATATCACTGCATAGTTAATGCCTGTGATTTCTTCGAGTGACCTGGAGAAAAATTGTTATCGACAGTGCAAAGAGTATAGAAGATAAAACTTAGCGGACAGTAACACTAGAAGATTTAAGGAACTTAATTCAAATCTCATTAAATCAGGACAACTTGCAAAAAAGCATTGTTCATTTCTTTTCAAATTCATCAACAGATTTTGAGTCTTCAAAACTGTTACTTCCCATTATCAACAGGACTAGCCAACAAATCAGGCAGTGTAGTGTGCTCACTGAAACTAACCTCCAATTTTGCTCATTCACCATTCTCTTAGTAAAAAAGAAATGATGAACAGGAAAACAGATTTCCGCGCCAACAAAAGAAAAAAACAATATCCTAAGGGCATAGAAGTTCCAGCCACACATTATTACTGGGAATCTTGTAAAAATTAAAAGCTACAACCTCATTTCTTTGCCGTTTCCACTGTGTTCTGCATCAAAGAGAAAATATATTTAATAAGGGGAGATGTCATAATAGGTATACTATAATAATGCAAGATCTGAGGAATTGTTAGGCACCCCTATTATCTATAAATGGTTATATGCTCAATGAAATAGGATCACCAAGTAGAGGCCACCAGCAAGTTGATCAGTGGAAAAGTAAACATGAACTCATATGGTATAAAAACTATGTATGCTTGCCAACCATAATCTGGCTTTTATAGCAGGTAAATAATATTCATAACATGGTGATTCAGTGAACTAAGAATTCGTGTCATTAAACGACCTTAAATGCTTTATAGTACTAAACTTAGCACTGACCAACAGAAACATCTCCAGCAAAATGGGATATATGCCTAACTCAACAGAAAAGCCAAAATAAAACTGCCTGATACATATATTCAGGTATGAATTTGGAGGTATGATTCTTTAATGAACAAGCTTAGAAAAATTGAGTTTACGCATCTTGGACTCATACAGCCTCGAGTCCAGGTAAGATAGCTCTAGACTGTCATTCCTATCAAAACAGACTATTCAAATGACAAGCAAAGTTTAAAGTATATAAAAGTACCTCTTCTTTCTTGCCGTTGCCTTTAGTTAAGAACTTGTATCCGCCATAGAAAACCAGGCCCCAACCAGTTAAAGAGACGATAACAAACTGTGCAATCATTCAAATAGGTTAATACACTAATCGAGAACAATGCCTACGAACTTAATACGTAATAAAATAGGATATAAAAATCGTTAGACTGTATGCTATAAAATCTAACAGCAGTCAAAACTCAACAAGATTTTAACTTCAAATAACTGAAAGACAGCATTAAAAGTGGAGAGGGCGTAGATTAGAAATATTAAATGAAAAAAAAAATGGCAATTTCCTAATCTGAAAATCTAAAAACTGGAAATAGGTTAAGAAATAGGGGAAATTTGAAATATAAAACATGAAAAGAAACAAACTGACATGCTCTTCCTTCCAATTAGCTGGGTTCATTGGTTCTTGCCAACAATTAACTTTTGGGGGTCCATGGTGATCTGCAAAAAAAAAAAAAAAAGTTCAAGAAAGATACCGTAAAAACATGTTCTTTAACTTCTAAGATCCCCTACCTCCAACTATGATCAAAGTCAAATGAGATTAAATTGAGGTTAATCGGGAGACAAATTTTACATATTGTATACAACGTAAATTTAAAGCGTAAAAATAAATAAATAAAATGGGTATACAAAGAATACCTGCAGCGCCGGCGAGACCCCGGCGAGGAATGAGAGAAGCGGCATGAGAGGGAGGTGGTGTTCGAGCTACAGCCGCTATTCTACGAGCTACAACCGCCGCCAAAGTCGCCATCAAGGTGGTTCCTTCTTTTTTTTTTTGTGTGTGTGTGTAGGGGCTAATCACAAGAGAATCGGGGATGGTTACTGTGTAACCTATACTGCGTCTGCTATAAATATTTTTGTGGTGTCACTTAATTTAGTAATTAGGAAAATATGTAAAAATTAAATTAAATAAAAAACAATATTTTATTTTTTAAGGTTAAATGATACAATGATACCTAAATTATATTTATTTTGCTAAATTGGTACCTAAGCTTCTTTTTTTTCAAAATCGGTATCTAAATTAGTGAATCATTGTCCATTTTACCTCAACTGTTAATTCCGTTAAAAAATTTCAACCAATCACAATTTATCATGCAGGCATTCATTTTTTTTCAAAACATTACTAAAATTCATAGATACAATTAAAAAAATAACATCTTAAACGGTAAGTAAAAACTTTTTTCTCGAAAATATCACTAATCATATTTTACTAATAATCCTTATTTCATTAAAGAAAATCACGAACTCTTTTTGCTTTAAAAATTCACCAACCCTTTCCAATCCCTTGTGAGAATAGAGACTTGGTGACGGTGGATGAAATAGAGAAGTTAGTGAGGAAGGTTGATGTGTACTTCTGTAAGGTTATGTTGGATCACCATCTCCATCGCGCCTAACCTAGTCCATCACTATCCTCCTCCTCCTCCTTCACCCGAAGAACTATTTTATAAGGTTGTCAGAAATACGTAAATCAATTACGTTTATCAACTTAAATATTCTGACAAAACATTTATCACTTGTCACCCGCATGTCTTACAATTTGAATGATGGGCTGACGAATCAAAACATGGCATGTGATAGGGGCAACATAGTATCCACTTCTCATACTCCTTTAGGGGGAATCTCTCACTCTTGTCCCCTTCTCCAAATCTTTCTTTCTATTCCTCCTGCCTCTCTAGCCAACACCACCATCTCTTCTTATTTATAGCTGTTAAATATTTGCCAACCATAAAGAAAAACGAATAAATCTCGTACACTCTGAACATTGAATTATTGAAATATGAGTTCCAACTCTACAAACTACATGCGACTACTGTCTTTAACGAAACAGTTAACCTCTTACGTGAACCAAGGTCGTCACATGGACGCCCTCTCTCTCTTCCACACCATGCAAACCTCTCCATCTCTCACTCTCGACCCTTTTGTCTTCCCTCTCGTTCTCAAATCCTGCGCTGCCATCCACCGCCCCCGACTGGCCTCCTCCATTCACGCTCACGCCACCAAGTCATCTCTCCTATCCAACCAATTTGTCGCTTGCGCTCTCATCGACGTGTATGGCAAATGCTTCTCCATCTCTTTGGCCCGCAAGTTGTTCGACGAAATCCCTCAACGAAACGCCGTTTCTTGGAGTTCCATGATTTCTCTCTACACGCGCTCCGGCCGTATGGATGCGGCGTTGGACCTGTTCCGATCTATGGATGTTGAGCCAAACGAGTCCACGTTTAATGCCATCGTAGCAGGTTTGACTGAAGTGGAAGATGGCCCTTCGAAGGCTATTGGATTTTATAGAAGAATGCAGAAACTGGGTTTGAGGCCGAATTTGATTACTCTTCTTGCTTTATTACCCGCTTGCGTCGTCTTAGCTGCATTGAGTTCGATTAAAGAAATTCATGGCTACGCGTTTCGAAGCAACATAGAACCTCACCCGCAGTTGAGAAGTGGTTTAGTGGAAGCTTACGGGCGATGTGCAAGTCTTGTTAACGCTCGAAATGTATTCCAATATATGAAAGAAAGAGACGTAGTTGCTTGGAGTAGTTTAATATCAGCTTACGCTTTACATGGTGAGGCAAGGGCTGCACTGGAAGTTTTTAAACAAATGGAGTTGGCGAAAGTGCGGCCTGATGACATTACTTTTCTCGGAGTATTAAAAGCGTGTAGCCATGCTGGATTAGCTGATGAAGCATTGGGTTATTTTGATAGAATGAGTATAGATTACAAAGTTGAAGCAAGTGCTGACCATTATTCATGTTTAGTTGATGCATTGAGCAGAGCAGGCAGGTTGTACGAGGCTTATAATGTTATAAGAGAAATGACTATGATGCCAACTGCAAAGACCTGGGGAGCATTACTTGGTGCTTGTAGAACTTATGGAGAAGTAGAGTTGGCTGAGATTGCTGGGAGAGCTTTGTTTGAGATAGAGCCGTCTAATGCAGCCAATTATGTGCTGTTGGCTAAGATTTATGCTAGTGTAGGAAGATATGAAGAAGCTGAGAGAATGAGAATGGAAATGAAGGAAAGGGGAGTGAAGATAGCTCCTGGTAGCAGTTGGATTTGAATCAAGACCAAGGAACTTTGGTGGGTTTTTCTGTTGCAGCTTTAAAGACTATCGTTGCCTTGTTGGGGAGTGCTGGCTTAGGATCTTGGTGATGACTTCTTGTTTAGCTCTACCTATGTTAATTCACCATTCAAAGAAGCTTTTTTGAGGTGAACGAACAATGGAAGGCATAGCTAGCCGGAGTTGGCTCCCAATGCCATATTAGGCGCAATTTTGGACATTGGAATCCTGACTGGTTACTGGCATTTGATATGGATGATAATATGAAGGCAGATAAACTTTTGGTTGTTTCCAAATGACCAATGTGCACGCTTTGACTTTGTTATTGTTCCAATAAACCTTTAATATTATGGTTTTGGTATCAAGTTACCTACCCTCCCTCGATCATCCAATGTACAAAAAGGATATATATACAAACTCTACTATTTCTGAATCGTTTAAATAGTAGCAGTATACGATATCTCTTCTTTTTTCTAGACTGAATGAAACAGAGAGAATATTAGAAGCCATCACCTGCACAGCCTCCTATTAACAAAATTTATTTGTAATAGATGAGGTTCATACCTCATGGCGTGCAGTAAATCTCTGAAATCTCCATGTTCTAGCACATGATGAGTGGCTCGACAGAGTAAAGGTCATTTCATGTTGGCAATGGCGCCCCAACATCATCATCATCAGACAATATCACAAGGCATAGCAGCAAATTGCATCCTTTTTATTTCGGTCTCTCCATCCTATGTTCTTTGCAGCAGCTTTCCGGACCCTTTTCAAACATTGGACCTTCACAAATATATGAACAGTGTTCTATTGAAACAACTATAGATTAATTGTGGGAAACTATAATCAATGTCTCTATCTATGGAGGAAAGTAAAAAAATAATGTTTCACCCAAAAAGCAAGAGAAAAGCTCATCTTATTATTGCATTTGTAGAGAAACAAGAAGCTTAATCAGCAACATATGTATGAATTAAAAGCCAAGCCCATAACAATAGTTATGGTATACATCCTGAAACCCCAAACTCTACAGCTTACAAAAGAAAAAAAGAAAAGAAATGAATCACTGTTCCTCACCATCCTCTTCTGCAAAACTCAGAGCCTGACAAACAGAGTCCTCCTCTGTTTCTTCCTCCATAGAAAAGAATGATTTCCGTCCCGTCAATTCAGCAACTCTTTTGGCTGGACCTGAATCCCGAGGACTTTCAGCCCAAACCCTGACAGTTCTAATCTTTGGTAGCACATCGTTGATCTTATCAATTGACTGCGGAGATTCATCCTGTGTTACACCCTTTAGAATGATCACTTCACTAGGAATTTCCCACTTCTTTTTCACTCTGCTCTCACTCTTTTGATTCTTGCAGGATTCCACTACCTGTTCATTCGAAACACGCTTCTTATCGTGCCTGTTGCTCTCCTGCTTATCGTTTTCTGTTAAAGATCGCTTTCGAGCATCCTTCACCGTCATATTCCCATTGCTTTGATTGCCAATCTGATTGTACCGGCTGCTCACAACTCTCCCAGGTTTCAATGGCTTCTTTGCTGTCAAAGGTTTTTCTCCATCTTTGAACAGCCTTTTTGGCTGAATTGTAGAAAGAACCCCCTCATCTTTCTTCACATACCTTTTAGATCCTACCGTTGTCGCTGCCTGCTTAGGAGCAAGAACCTTGGAAACAGTTTTACGTGACCTGGGGCTAAGACTCAAGCTCTTACCTCTATCTCTTGTACACTTGCCTTCATCAATATCTTGAAGCTTAAAGAAACAGGACTTGCGGCGACTCTGTACTGATTGTTTAGGAGTTGTGGTTTCCTGTTTCAAGAATTGCCTTGATTTCGTTGCAGAAAATATCTCCGTTGGACCTAAACTAACCCCCCTTCGGTTCATTTTTGCTTTAACACTTGAAAACAGAGGATCTTCCATCTTTTTCGCCGCCTCCAAATTCTTGATGCTTTGTTTTTGCTCCATGAATTTCGCAGGCACTATTCTTCCTCTCATCGATAGACTTCTTGCATTATATTCAGTTTTTTCAAGTCGAAGAGACTCGAGTTTCGCTGACAAACGAGCGACCTCCTTCTCTATCTCTTCAATCTCCATATCAATCTTTTTCTCATCACGCTTTTTCTCTTCTTCCTTGCAAACCCCACTCTTCATTTTCGCTGAAAATGGCTCGTTAGTGTTACCAGTAACATTCTTGGAACAAAGAGGCTTCACAACAGACGCAGTAGATTTGAAGGAAACTGGGGATTTTATCCAAAGGGGGCTCTGATTTTCTTTACTTCCATCCGATTGCAGTGACTGATTCACCGATTCTGAATTGAAATTACACCAAGAATCCTTGATGGCGTTTGTATCTTCAGATTCTCCATTGTCAAACGCCGCATTGTTCCAAACCTGAAGCTCTGGCGCATCAAACGAATCTGGGTATTGAAGGATACTCATTTCTGTACACTTCAAATCGAGAGAAGAAAAAAATCAACAACCAAATTTGAACGTTTAAAGGAATACGCAGAATTGAATGTATTTTTGGTTATCATTGAAGGATATTGGTAAATATAAAAAGCAATGGAAGAGAATTTATTTTCTTGGAAGATATATGACCGTTGGGCAAAAGTAGACGTTAGAGAGTGTGTTGGTTAAATCTAAGCCGTTCGATCAAATACGCTCCTATAGACGCTCCCATTTGATTTAAAGGTTTTAAGAAAAAAGATTTTAAGATTTCACTGTATAACCGTAATCAATTTCTCCTTACACCTCATTTTTTACGAATTCATCATTTTTTTTTCTTTTTTTTTTTTCTTTTTTTCATTATCTTTATGTGCATTGGGATCAAATTTAAGCATTTATATATTTTTTAATTTCATCATTATTATTTTCTTGAGTTAAAATTTACTATTTACCTTTTACAATTAATCACACAATTTTTAAAATAAAATTTTTTTGATTAAAACATAAATACGACAATTCACGTATGATTTATGTTAACATAACACTACACATAATTTAAAAGTTACAAAATTCAAGAAAAAATAGCACGTGAGGGATTGCCATGTGGAGTGTCAAGTTAAAAAATTTAATGACTTAATCAATATTTTTATTAAAAATAACAATTAAAATAATATTAAGATGATTATATAAAAATTTAATAATTAAAAGGTATAAAATATTAAATATTAAATTAAAATGAAATAAGTATTTTAGCTTCTGGTTTGGGTCACTGGCTGCCAGTTTTGTTCTCTTTAGCCCACAATATATGGAAGAGGGGGAAATGCTTAACTCCTCTTATTTATGTCTCTATTGAGCACATTATACGTCTGGATGTGATCCCTAACTTTATAAATAAAAGTCTGTTCCATTCATTAAAAATTGCTACAGTGTGGAATGAAAACAAATTAACCTACGACCATTCTACGAATAGCAAAATCTATGCTACCCTCTTGTAAAATTTGCAGTAAAGCCTCTGGAGGAGAGTAAGAGTAGTAAAGCCCCAAGCTCATGGAAACCAGCTTCTTTTGCCATTGCATCTGCAGCCCGATTCCCTTCAGGATAAGTGTGAGTAATTTGGAGATCCCAATCTAGCTACATCCTATGATGAATTGAACGCAGCATGGATTTGGCTCACAGTGATCAAGCAGTTAACGAAGCATGACGATACCACTGAATTGATAAATCAACAGTTTGTAAATACAACCCTTTCAGAAACTGCTGAGCAATTCGATACCAATGAATTTATAAAAGAATGGGGTTTTTCTTTAGAAAAAAAAAATAATAATAACTTTTCAAAGAATCTTCTTTCCAGCAAAACTTATGGGTATTTTGATTTAGATTTATGTAAACTCAT